>OY730482.1:24999274-26199274 GCA_963422695.1 Xylophagus ater | reverse complement strand
ACAAACCACTATGGGAAATTCTGTACAATTCTATACAATTATTTTGTACAGCAATTTATGATTTATTCTGTACAACAATTTCGAAGTTTTGTCCGAACACCCAAAGTTATGCTCCAAATTTCCTACAAAAAATCCGAATTTTGTTCGGTAAATACCCGAAGTTGTAATCGCATTCGATTGATTTTTGGACACAATTTTCTTTCATTTTCTTTCATTGAAAAAGTGTCTAATGCCAAATTTCATTGAAATCGGTCCATAAATAACGTTACAATACCCTGTAATGTAAAAACACTTTTGTTTGGAGGCTACCCGAAGTTTTAGTCCGATCAAACCCAACTTCTGATGGAATAGTTCTCATGAGGAAGAAACCTCTCTTACCAATTTTCATGGAAATTGCTTCAAAAATACGACCGCAATCTTGTACACGACAGACAGACCGACAAACATGTGACAGACAGACATTGGATAGAAATGATTGCAAACGATTTAAAATCTTATAAAACGTGGAGATTTATTTAAAAAAAATTGTGAAATTTAGTCAGAAGTGATTGCTGTAATTGGGTTTTGAAAATGAGCCAAAATTCTGAAAAAAATCGCTATATTTTACAATATCACTTCGACCAAGGCGATAAAGCTTCGCAAGCTTGTGAAAAAATTTGTAGTGTTTATGGTGAAGATGCTCTATCAAAATCAGCAGCAAGTAAATGATTTGCTCGTTTTCGCTCTGGAAATTTCCATGTTAAAAATGCGCCGCGCTCTGGTAGACCATTCATTGAAAATTGCGATGAAATTCTCTAAAAAATTGAGGAAGATCGGCACATTTCAACTTATGACATTGCTGAGGAACTAGCAATTGCTCACAAAACAGTTTTCAACCATTTGTGTAAGGGTGGAAACAAAAAGAAGCTCGATAGTTGGGTTCCACGTGAATTAACAGAGAAAAATTTAATGAACCGAATTTCCATTTGCAAATCGCTGCTGAAACGAAATCTGCTGAAATGAAATCGATCCATTTTAGAAAAGATTGATAACGAGTGATAACGGATGAAAACTGGATCACATACGACAATAATGTGCGAAAAAGATCGTGGTCCAAGAAGAAAGAAGTTGCACAAAGGGTGGCAAAGCCAGGACTAACGACACGTAAGGTAATATTCGTGTTTTGTGGTATTGGAAGGGAATCGTGCATCATAAACTGCTCTAACCTGGCCAGACGATTGATTCCAACTCTTTACTATCAACAACTAATGCGATTAAAGTACCCAATTGAGGTAAAGCGGCCAGAATCGATCAATAGGAAAGGCGTCTTCTTACATCACGACAATTCCAGACAGCACACATTTTCAATGAGTAGGCAAAAATTGAGAAAGCTTGGCTGGGAAGTTTTGATGCATCCACCGTACAGTCCGGACCTTGCTCCGTCCGACTACCATTTGTTTTGGTCTCTGCGAAAGAGCTGTGAAAACCACAAAGATTATCGAATCAAACGGCACATTATTGGTGTAATAAAAATCATTTACAATGTAGTAAAAATGTGTTTGAATTTTGATGAAAAAAATCTACGAACTTTTTGCTTCATCCAATATTATTTTTCGTTCAAGTTTTGGTTACATTTTTTTTTATGTTAAATTATGAAGTGTGAATTTAATTTTAATAGATATTGAAATAATCAAGTTAAAGTATGTTTTATATTCATTGTATAAAAAAATCAATTTATTGTAGATAATTTAATAAATATAAATTATTATTAAAAAAATGTGGGTCACAAAAATATTTTGAAATATTTGGTGGGCCGCGAGTACAAAAAGGTTAAGAACCACTGCATTAGAGTACCAAATGACAACCCTTATACAACGAAATACGACAATTCCCGAGTTTTATCAAGAAGTGTGTTATCACCTTTCATTAATTTAAAATAAACTCTCATCTATGGAGATGAGCCGAGAATCTCTGAACATAATGACCCAAGCATACCGCGATAAAGCATTAGACACGTTCGTAAGAGGACTTAAAGGAGATCTTCCACGACTTCTTAGTATGAGAGAACCGCTCGACCTACCGCAAGCCCTTCACTTATGCCTCAAACTAGAAAATGTCGATTATCGTGTTCAACATAGCCATGGAGTTGCTAAAAGACCTCAACAGGAAATGACTCCCCCAAGAAATAACCTTCGTTCGAACCGCTGTAATCCGATTCCAATACCCAGAGCGAACTTTCATCCTGAATTGCTTCATAATCCTCAAAGACCTCCTATACCTAATTTCTCGAGACAAACTCCATTCTTTCAACAAACACAAGGGCAATATTTTAATAATCACCATCCTATACCTCCTAAACCTTTCCCAAAACCAGAACCAATGGAAATCGACCGTTCCGTGCGTACTCGTGTCGTGAACTATCAAAATTGACCTCAAATGCAGGAACTAGGAAATAAAAGACCTCTTTCGCATCAAATGTACCAACCAAATAAATCTCAAAGAGTTTTTTATACCGAGCAAGTTATTAACGAACAGAATGATACGGAATTATACAGACAAGAAAGAACTCTTCGCTACCCTATATCGAGCACCAAGCGAAGAGTGGAGAAATACTTAAATTTTTAATAGACACAGGTTCAAATAAAAATTATATCCAATACCATTATATCAGGAATCCTATTCTTAACGAAAAACCATTTTATGCCAATTCCGTTGGAGGCAAAATAAGAATAACTCATCATGCTCTAATAAATTTATTCGGACCCCAAACTCAGAAAATGAAATTCTTTATATTACCAAATCTTACTTCCTTTAATGGTATAATAGGCAATGACAGTCTTAAACAACTAGGAGCCATAATTCACACAAATGAAAATTACATGACAGTCGAACCAGATATTATTATCCCATTAAGACAACACATTTCTGACTCAGTTAATGCCATTAACATTAGAACATCTCATATGAGTTTAGAACAAAAACAAAAACTGGATGAAGTTATAAAAAATTGTCCTAATTTACTATCTGATCCTGACGAAAAACTAACATACACTATTACGGTCAAAGGAGAAATCCGAACCTCTTCTAACGAACCTGTGTATTCAAAATCTTACCCATACCCAATGTGTCTAAAAGACGAGGTCGAAAAGCTAATAACACATATGCTCAAAGATGGTATCATCAAATCGTCAAAATCCCCCTATAATTCCCCTGTGTGGATCGTCCCAAAAAAACCAGACGCGTCGGGAAAAAAAAGTATAGAATGGTTATCGATTATCGTAAACTAAACACAGTTACCAAAGCCGATAGGTACCCTATTCCCGAAATTAACGAAGTTCTGGCCAATTTAGGGAAAAGTAAATGGTTCTCAATTGTAGATCTTAAAAGCGGCTTTCATCAGATCCCACTACGATAATCAGATATTGAGAAAACAGCATTTTCAGTGAACAACGGCAAATACGAGTTCACAAGGCTACCATTTGGGCTCAAAAATGCCCCTTCCATATTTCAACGAACTCTTGACGATATTCTTAGAGACCACATAGGAAAAAGATGCTATATTTATATAGATGATATTATCATATTCGGTAAAGACGAAAATGAACATTTTCAGAATCTCGAAATAGTGTTCAGCACTTTAGAAGCAGCGAATATGAAAATCCAACTCGATAAACGCGAATTTTTACAAACAGAAGTTGAATTTCTAGACTTTATTATTTCAAGAGAGGGAATCAAAACTAACCCAAAAAAAATTCAAGCAATAACTGATTTAGCTCCTCCCAAAACATTAAAGGAACTTCGATCATTTTTAGGTATGTCAGGTTATTACCGACGTTTTATTCAGGATTATGCAAAATTAGCAAAACCTCTGACATCCCTTTTAAGAGGGGAAGATGGACGAGTGTCCAAAAACGCATCTAAAAATAAACTTATTAGTCTAGACAATGATGCACTCGAATCATTCAAAAAAATTAAAAATTCACTAATGTCTAAAGAAGTAATACTTTCATACCCCAATTTTGAAACACATTTCGAACTCACAACTGATGCTTCTGACTATGCCATCGGTGCAGTCTTATCTCAAAATAATAGACCAATTACATTCTTGTCTAGAACACAAACAGAGGAATCTTACGCAATAAATGAAAAAGAAATGCTCGCCATAATATGGGCTTTGCATTCTCTTAGAAATTTCCTATACGGATCAAGAAAAGTTAAGATATTCACAGATCACCAACCTCTCACGTATGCACTTAGCAATAAAAACACCAATAGTAAAATTAAGCGTTGGAAAACCATTCTCGAAGAATACAATTATGAACTGAAGTACAAACCAGGAAGGACCAACGTTGTAGCCATATCAAGACCCCCACAAACAACTGAAGTAAACTCAAAGACTTCAACCAACATAGTGATGAAAGTTCATCGCACAATTTAATCCCTTTAGTAGAAACCCCTATTAATATCTTTCGAAATCAGTTAATTTTAAAGAAGGGTAACGAAACTAGTTATCAACTATAAAATCCCTTTCAAAATTACACCAGACACATTATGATCCAACCTGAATACACAGAAAATGACATAATAAGAATTTTCAAGAGATATCTCAACCCGCACACCATAAATGGGTTAATGACCATAGAATCGGTAATAGGTAAAATTCAAGAAAGTTATCCAATCCATTTCAAAAACTACAGAATTCGACATGAGCAAATTCTCGTTACAGACGTAACAAACGAAACCGAGCAAGAAGAAATAATATTGAACGTCCATCGTAGAGCTCATCGCAATCCGAAGGAAAACAGACTACAAGTTTTAGAAAAATATTACTTTCCAGAAATGAATAAGAAAATTGGAAATTTCACAAAGCATTGCACCATTTGCAAGGAAAATAAATATGAAAGACACCCCAACAACCAAATTATCAATCCAACTCCTATTCCAAATTACCCAGGTCACACTCTCCATATCGACATTTATTCGACGGAAAAGAAACTAATTCTAACAGCGATAGATAAATTTACAAAACTCGCTCAAGCAAAATCTATCAAATCCAGGTCGATTGAAGACATAAAACAACCATTGGGAGATCTATTGTTTTTCTTCAGTGTACCAGAAGTAGTAGTCATTGATAACGAGAAATCTCTTAATTCCGCTTCAATAACTTCCATAATGGAAGACGAACTTAGAATAAAGATCTTTAAGACACCTCCATACAAGGGCGAAGTCAATGTACAAATAGAACGCTTTCATTCCAGTCTCTCAGAAATTATGAGATGTCTGAAAGCAGATGGAGTAGTTCGCACATTTGAAGAACTTCTCGAACGTTCCATAAATGAATATAATTTTAGTATTCACTCTACCACCGGAAAAAAACCTGTTGAACTATTTTACGGTAGAAACCCAAATATCGTCCCTGTAGATTTCGAAAAAAGCCGTTTGAATAATATCGAAAAATTAAAACAAAAACAACAAAAAGATATTAAAAACCATAATAAGAACAGACAACCAATTAAAACTTATGAACCCGGACAAACTATTTACGTCAAATATAATAAACGTCTTGGGTCTAAACTAACTTTTAGGTACAAATCGGAAATAGTTAAAGAAGATAAAAATACGGTCATTATAACTGAATCAGGGAAAACCGTTCACAAAAGTAATATTAGAAATTGAAAAAACTTTCCATTTTAGGTATGGATCCCGCATCGTTGCAAGCGAGGTTCAAATTCTGGACTATTCAAATTCTCAAGTAATTGCTATAAGCACTGGTAAAGCAAAGGTACAGGATGGACATTTTAAATTAATACATGTTATCGAACTAGGAAAGTACCAACAATTCATAATCGAGCTGAATCCAATCCTCGATCAGGAAATTACTAAAACACATTCTTTATTTCCCTATCTTAATCATGAGTTACTC
Source organism: Xylophagus ater (assembly GCA_963422695.1). Classification (NCBI taxonomy): domain Eukaryota; kingdom Metazoa; phylum Arthropoda; class Insecta; order Diptera; family Xylophagidae; genus Xylophagus; species Xylophagus ater. The sequence continues at coordinate 26,193,372 of OY730482.1, read as the reverse complement.
CAAATTCAAGATCTATTGGACAATTTAAAACCTCACAAAGCTAAAAGATCTTTAAATTTTATTGGTAGCGCTTGGAAATGGATCGCGGGAAACCCTGACCACGAAGACAAAATGAAAAATATGTTAACAAACAATAACAGACAAATTATAATTAACCAATTGTATAATGAGAGAATAAATAATATAGATTAGATTAGATTAGATTAGTTAAAGGGTGTTCTTGTACTGCGACCTTAAGATCTATTGTACCCCCTTGTCTTTGGTGCAGTCGTTTGGTTACTCCCACTCTAAAGCACCTCCTCCAGACCTATTTCTCTTAGGAATTTTATAATCCGGAGTGGATCAAGAGATTGTATCTCATTTGGGGGGAGGTAGTATGCCCCCAAGTATTTCCTACTTCTGCGGAATAGTGCTTCGCATTCAGAGAGGATGTGCATTGGAGTTTCTTCCTCACCCTCGCAGAATCTGCAGCTGCTGTCTAGTGCAAGTCCTAGCTTTTTTAGGTGTGCTTTGAGCCTGCAGTGACCTGTTAGTATTCCTGTCAGAACTCTCATATTCTTTCTATTTGTGCTGATTAAGGCTTTAAATCTCTTTGGGTTGTATTCCCCTAGGAGATCTTTGGCCTGTCTTTGCCCTGGTTGTTGTTCCCAGTGTTTGGTTCTTTCTGTCACCTCTTCTTTTGATAAAATTTCTCGGATAAATAATATAACTAAGGTGACTAACGAAATTCTAAATATGGTCAAAAAGGATCACAAAGTTATCGATCAATTAGCTTTTAACGTCCAATATAAATTAAAACTGATTAAGGAAGAATTAACTAACATAAGATATGTCATTCACTGGGCTAGATCAGGAATAATAAATTCGATGATGCTATCAAAATCAGAAATAAAGTTTACAACTGATACAGAGAGAAACTTCCTTATGCCACACCACAGGAAGCGCAAGACTTTGCTAATATTAAAATCATAACTAATAGTTCTTGTTTATTCTATGTTGACAATGACAACAGAAGAAGTTTTCGAAAAGTTACTAATCAAACCTGTCAAAAGAAATAATGTAATAAACGAAATTCTTTATAATAATGTTTTAAAAAGTAATGATAAAATTTTTGGAATTATAAACAATTGTAAAACTTTTAATTATTTATCTATTTGTAATCAAAATAACATAGTAAATATTAGTAATTCTACCTGCATTCCGAATTTATTAAAAAGTCACAATTCTTCATGTAACAAAGCAAATAACCAGCATGTACCTACTATAGAAGAAATATCAGAAGGAATCTTATTGCTTAATCAATACAAAGGCATCATCAATATTGAGAATACGGCTCACAGCCTCGATGGAACATTTCTAATCAAATTTCATAACACAACCATCAGAATCGGTGACAGATCATTCATCTCAAAAGAAGCATCAATCCTCCAGGTTCTTCCTGCTATCCTACAGCCAACTCCCTTAAAAAAGAACTATAGAGAACTCTTATCGCTGGAAATGATGAAAGAAATCCAAATCAACAACACCAACGAGATTGAAGAGTTACGAACTGAAAAGAACACACACCAATCAATCAGCTATGGGTTAATCGTCATAGTTGCTATCATATTAACGATCATACTACTATTCAAAGCAATAAACAGGAACAACACAAGAATTGTCATCCAGCAAAAAGAGGAGAATACTAGGCAAAGCAATACAACTATACCCGAAGGAAAAACATCAGGAATATCTCTAGAAGTACCAAATAACAAAGAGGAAACCGCCCGAAAGAAAATGATTGTTCCAGACAAAGTTCAAGAAAAAAAAACACCAGCAACAACAATACAACATCAAACAACTAGCAGACGCAAATTCTACGAGACACCATTTTTTTAACTCGGCAAATGAGGACATTTGCATTTAAGAAGGGAAGAGTTAACATCAGCAATATGATGCAGATCATATTTAAACATTTTTTGTTAAAACATTATTTTCCTATTCCCATGGATTTGCCGACGATGCATTTTTGTCAAACATCAGACAAAAAACATGCAGGTAGAATTACCTGAATTTAAATAATTCAATTTTACTAATTTTAGAATTTTAGAATTTTAAGTTTAGGTTTAGTCTGATTGTAATATTCAATTTGAGAAGTTCAAATAAATAAAGTTAAAATTCAAAATTGAAAATTTGTTTTTTTTAAGTCTGCTCTTAGAAGAAACTTTAACTTATATATTTTCTTTTTTTTTCCTAGATTTTTACGAACCAAATTGGGGAGTAGGGCTACTGGCGATACCCCAATTAAAAAAAAAATGAATGTGATGATAACCTCTTGGGTCATTTTGTAAATTTCATAAAATAAAATTTTTTTGAAAATAACTGGGAAAAATACAACGCTGTTGGCAACCCTTAGAAATCGTAAAATAACATTTTGGATACCGCATGACTTATTTACATAAGGGTAAGTATTTGTTTATTAATACAAAATCTATATTCATCTCTGTTGGACTAATATAGCGTAGTCTAAAAAAAAAAAATGATAGATAGATAAAAAAATGGCGGGTTGATTTTATATAAATTTTTTATTGAGAAAAAGCACACATGCATGGAAAATAAAAATAATGGGTGGTAAAAACGGGCGTATAATTCTAAAAATAAACGCAAGATTAGCGAGGTCACTCGTCATTTTTTATATTTTGCTCGCGAGTTTTCCTACTGTTTATTATACTGTGGTATAACCAAAAACATAAATAATTATAAGATGTGTAAAATTGGGTTGGCCTACAAATTTCGACTTAAAAAACTAAATAAAATATAATGAAAAAACATACGAGGAGAATTCATCCTTATTTTTACATTTCGTTCTTAAGCTTTGGTTTTTGTATTGGATAAGGAAATTAAGCTTTGAATTTATTCATCTTATGAATGCCGTGGATGAGTATATTTTGTTGGTTTTTTTTCTAATTTTAGAATTAAAATATTTGATGGTAGAAAAACTTTTGTTCAATTCATGTGCGCATATAAGGAATTTGTGGCTTTGAATATATCTTATGGAGAAATATGAGTGGTTTATTTTGGTTTTGGTTGTTTGCTATTCTGATTTTAGAATTAAATTGTATTTTTGGAAATATTTTGTATGTTCGATTGTGTGCATAATTTGATAATATTGAGTGTATTATATTTTTTCCGCAAGTTTCTCGTGTACTTTTAGATAACGCTAAAGCCCAATCTCCACACAGTCGACATCCTATTCTGACGAGAAAAATCAGAAAAGTAGAAAGAGATGGACTTTTGCAATTTTCGCTAGGATTGATCGAATAAAAACATCAGGGTCTCTCCCCACACAATTTATAATATTATGGGAAAATTAAGAACATTCCCTTCCATTTTATAGGAAAATGTAGTACCAAATTGTGTTTTCAGACTTTATCATAAGGCTTAAATTCCTATCACATCTAAAAACAAGCTATAGTACAAAACGACGAAACTTCTATACGTATGTTCAAATCACGTTACCTTCCGAAAGCCTTTCTAAAAGAAAGCTATATGAATATGGGAATTCAGAGTGTACGTAGTCCTTAGTTAATCACAACATTTGTTGTGATATACAGACAGACAGACAGACAGACATTGGATAAAAATGATTGCAAACCATTTAGAATCTTATAAAACGTAAAGATTTGCAAAACAAATTTTTTTATTTTTTATATACTTCGTATAGAAGTTAAAAATTTAACTTGCGTATTTCATCACTAAACCATAAAAATCAATTCGTCAATTCCTATAAGAAAATTTGGTAGTGTGCAACGATATCGTGTATGATTATTGTGAGAGTATGCAAATGCAGATGAAAACCCATAAATCAGATGAACAAGTTTATCTGCGTTTGAGGGGAATCATCTGGCAGATGAAGAATCAGATGGGGAAATTTGAACTGCAGAAGACGACAAAATTCGTAGGATGATTGTTTCTCCCTTTCTGTTTAACTAAATTTTGCATAAGTGCATCCCATACTTTTATCAGAATAGGATGTCGGCTGTGTGGAGATTGGCCTTAACTTATTATTTAGACCATATTCTATAAATGAAATCCTGGTATTTAGTTATTATTAAACAGTGAATATTTCAAAAAACTTTGAAAGCCATAAATTTAAATAGCTAGTTTTGTTGCAGATTATTGAAAATAGCGAGTTTTGTTGTAACCATTTTTTTAAAAAAAAAGTAAGTTTAGATAAAGAGTAAAACCACCAAAATTGTTTTAAAAATCGATTTTTATTACAATATTTTAAATACAAATTTAAGGACACACTTGCTCGCACAACTCTTTGGTTTGGAAGTTATTTGCATTTCCTTTACATCTGCCATACAAGAATTCTTCACATTGTTTTGTCTCGGGGTTATAAAAGAATGCTGTCATGTAAACACGACACCTACCAACATTTTTCGGTAAATTACATACTTCTAGAACCGTAAAATGAAAGTTTTTTAAAAATTATTCTAAAATTATTAGTAGACTATGAAATTTTAGTGAAAAAAAAACTAAAATTTTACAAAAAAACAAATAAAATCTCCTGATTTCCTCAAAAATTCAGGCTTTATTTATTTTCTCACCAGGATTTTCTGCTTGAGCACTTAGAGCAAGAAAAGCTAAAACCACCAAAATAATTACACTTTTCATCTCTTTTTTTCGTTATAGATCTATTTCTGATTTAAAATCGAAGCACATTCACTTAATTCAAGCACAACTTAAGTTTTGCTGAACACTTTGTGACTGATGTTAGTTTATATACTGTCAAAAACAAAATTAAAATCAGAAAATTACGATTTATTTGTTCGGGGAGTGCAGTAAACTGGTTGGACAAGATTAAGATTAAGATTAAAATAATTAGCTTTTTTTGTATGGAGTATAAATCACTGAGATTTATTTACTCAAATTTAAATAAATAAATAGTTTTTGTTTCACTATGTTTACACTGGTACTGTTAAATTTAATTGGAAAATAAAAGAAAAGAATTCATAGAAAACATTTAGATACATAAAAACTAATTAAACTCGATTTTTGTAAAGATTTACTCCTCTATTGTGGCACTGTGATAGTTTTAACAAAGGCATAAATAATGATAAGATGTGTAAAATTGAGTTTGCCCACAAATTTCGACTTAAGGCCAATCTCCACACAGCCGACATCCTATTCTGACGAGAAAAATCAGAAAAGTAGAAAGAGATGAACTTTTGCAATTTACGCTAGGATTGATCGAATAAAAACATCAGTGTCTCTCCCCAGACAATTTATAATATTATGGGAAAATTATGAACATTCCCTTCCACTTTATAGGAAAATGTAGTACCAAATTGTGTTTTCAGACTTTATCATAAGGCGTAAATTCCTATCACATCTAAAACAAGCTATAGTGCAAAACGACGAAAGTTCTATACGTATGTTCAAATCACGTTACCTGCCGAAAGCCTTTCTAAAAGAAAGCTATATGAATATGGGAATTCAGAGTGTACGTAGTCCTTAGTTAATCACAACATTTGTTGTGATATACAGACAGACAGACAGACAGACATTGGATAAAAATGATTGCAAACCATTTAGAATCTTATAAAACGTAAAGATTTGCAAAACAAATTTTTTTATTTTTTATATACTTCGTATAGAAGTTAAAAATTTTAACTTGCGTATTTCATCACTAAACCATAAAAATCAATTCGTCATAGAAAAACTTCCTATAAGAAAATTTGGTAGTGTGCAACGATATCGTGTATGATTATTGTGAGAGTATGCAAATGCAGATGAAAACCCATAAAACAGATGAACAAGTTTATCTGCGTTTGAGGGGAATCATCTGGCAGATGAAGAATCAGATGGGGAAATTTCAACTGCAGAAGATGACAAAATTCGTAGGATGATTGTTTCTTCCTTTCTGTTTAACTAAATTTTGCATAAGTGCATCCCTTACTATTATCAGAATAGGATGTCGGCTGTGTGGAGATTGGCCTTAACTTAAAATTTTGAAATCTTTAGAAATTGGGCCAAGAATTGAATTGAATTTTGTTTTAAGTAATGGACATATGCATGTATCTTTGATTCCTTTTTTAAAAATTATAAATATATATTATACATATTTCATGATCAACTAAGGATTATTGGATTTCCGTGAATTTGAAAGTAAAATATATATCAGGATTATTTATTCACTTAAAATTTTTAAGCGTGGGTGTTTTGTAAAACTTTTGGGTAAACTATTTCCATTTTTTTTCACCCAAGAACAATTCTTTTTTAATAGAACCAGAATTAAAAAATTTAAAACTTCCTTTCGATGTTCTAAACATTGGTTCTCAGCAAACCAACTGGGGTAAAATTCATTGCTTCTTTGAATGCATTCCTCTATAATTTTTGCTTTTAAGTTGGTAAAATGCAAATAATTATCAAAAAAAGTTTCATATATTTGAAAATGCAATTTGCAAATTTCGAAAAAAAGATCGGAAGGATTTTGTAGAAAAGTCCTTTCAATAGTTTTGTCGAAATTTTTGTGTTTAATAAGTTTTTCCGACAGTAAAAGAAAATCGCATTCGTCTTTATTCATTTTCATGGCACAATCTGGACAGTTTATTTTTTTCAAAATAATTTTTTTAAAATTTCTTTTTGCTGGGTCTGCGACGTCGGAATTACTCTTGGAGTTTAAGATTTTATTTATTTTCGCATCTTTTTCTATATCATCCAAAACAATTTCAGAACTTCGTGCTAATAATCTGGATGTAGTTTCATTAGAATTATCAATATAAGTATCTTCTAATGGATTATCCCAATTAAGTAAAATATCTTTATCAGTTTCACAATTCTTATTTGCATATGAGGACGTTATAATTCTCATTGACATTAGGCACGCAATTATTCCATTGAACTCGTAGACACTAAAACATATTCTCTAATGGATCCTGATTTAGTCTAGATGTTAATATAAAGGTAATTATTAAATATTTGTCCGAAAATATATCTGTTCTTAAATTTAAAATACCATTAATTGTAAGATATAATCCGTCAAAACAATAGTTTTTTTTTTGCAGACCCAATTTCGAAAGATATTCTTTGAATTCATTTAAATAATTAAATTGAGTACCATTTTTTGTTAATGTCTTCCGATATGGATTTTTTTCCGCGCATTTACGACTATTTAGGCAGTCAAAAACTTTATCAAAATTACGAGCGAATTTACTCGTCGCTGCTGCATATAATTTCAACGTTTGTGGAAAGGAGTTATTTTCTAATAATGCATCTATTGCGTCTGCTATACTATTGCTCAGGACTTGCACTGCAAGTCTGACATTCATTTCATCAAAAACCCCTGGTTCAATATGTTTTTTTGTTATCTTTGGACACAACCTACATTTTTTTGATTTTTCGTCTATGCTATAAACACTTTTTACAACTTCCCAACTCGCAGGTCCGCCAGGAGTCTCAATAGTGCTAGCTTTGAGTGTGTTTCTTATATTTTTTAATAAATGAGGAGGATCATATAATGCAATTATTTTCTTCTGATTATAATAGAAATATGGCTTTTCTTTATTAATATCTAACAGCCTATAGCATTTTTGATTATTCATACCTTGATCGCACACTACAGCTCTAACCGTAAGCCCTATTTCGAAGCATATTTTTATATTAGCCTCCAATTTTTGTTTTAAAATGGCACCATCAATGCTGTTCTCAGAAACAAAATAACTAATTATATATTTTGAGTTAGAAAACAAGCCCCTGATCATGAAAACGCATATTTGTTTTCCTAGTAATAATTTCCTATCATTTTCATTTAAATGCACTAACCCATCTACGAGATCATGAGATGTATTATAAACTAAATCTCTTCTGATTGATATTTCATCAAATAATAACACTGCCTGCTTACACTGCTTGTCCATTTTATTAACTAATTGTACCAAATTTTTTATTAAAAGATCATCAAAACCTGGTTGAAGTCGTTTCACAGGACTCCACTTATATATAGCTGACTGACTAGGTACCATAGGTGAAGACCTAAATTATTACGAAAGAAATTATAACAAGATACACACTTATAATTGACATTTTGAGACAAATATTTTTGGATATCATTATAGCTATTCCTTTCATCTAAAATCACTTAATAAAATTCTTTGCTAAACTAGACATTATAATTCATTAAAAATAATCATTTTCCTATTTCCTAGAAGATTTAAATTCAATTCAGTTATTATTTATGATTTCAGACTTTTCAAATATTCTTTAATTTATTGATATATTGTATATTCGATCATGGTTTCGGAATTATTTGCCATACTGAAATCAATTATTTGGTTATTCAAAGTATTCCTGAAACAAATTATGTCAACATTCGATGTTAAAAATTTAGGAAAAGGTATTTTGCCAAATATCATCACATATTAACTGTCGAAAACACTTAAAATGAGTTAGACAAAATCCTTCCAAATATATATATTATATACTAATCTTTATATCTTTATATATATATTGCACTATATTTCACTTGTTTAAACACTTTGACGCGTAATTAATTAAAATTAATTAAAAAGAACGAATTAAAGTATTTGATGATCTTCGAGAATCATCAAACATTCTAAGAAAAACAACAAATTTATTGACATTCGTTCTTTCACTTTGACATTTCCTGAATTTTGTAGAAAACACGTTTCGATGAATACGGAGGAACATCGTTGAAACAAAAACAGTTGAAGTCTAAACTTCGTCCGAGATTGTATCAAAACAGTGATTTGAAACGTGATTATTTTGTGGTTGGTTTATAAAGGGATTGTGAAAGTAATTTGTTTATGAAGTGATTAATAGTGCTTTCCATTGTGAACAAACTGTGATAAAAAAAGGAAGTGTGCTTTTGACCATACTATAGAAGTGAAACAGAAGTTTTTCCCCGACTCCGCCTTCTTTTCGAGCAGAGGAATGACTACCTCCTCAGCCGATGTCTTGGCACCTTTCTCAATTGGGATAGGGGGATCGTCTCCCTTCCCTTTCTCCTTTCTTAGTCCGCGGACCTCCACCTTGCCAAATCTATAGCAAAGGGTGTACTTCCCTTTGGTGATTACGTCTACGGACTTTTGGTCCATCCCGGTCTTTAGGACTATGCCATTCGCTTCATTCCTGCTGGAGAGAATCTTCCATTCCGTCGTTTCCCGCCCGGAATTATTCGCATCTAGTAGTGCTACTATTTTATTAGGTTCTTGGCGTGAGCTTCTGGGTAGGTAGATAGTCACGATGTGTGGTACCGGAATATCATCTCCTACCCTGGTGCTAAGTTTCACACCCTTTCAGCCGGCTCAGAAGTTCTTTCCCTGAGCCAACTAGCTGGGTCACTGTTCTCACAGTCTATGAGCAGCATACCCGGTTTGAAGTAAATACCTTCGAACCGGAGTTTAATCTGCCACCCCTGTGACATTTCCTCAATGATAGTCTCTTCCAGAGCTGTAAGGTCCTTTGTCGTGAGGTTCTCATGAGGATAATTAGCCGGGAGGACAGTTATCCTCACCATGCCAGAGCCCTGCATACCATGGTCAGGCTAAATACTCTCTGAGGTCGCCAGGTATCAGAAAGGCGCCGTTTACGGTAGCCGGTATACCCCCAGTCCACTGGGCAGGGGTCGCATAACACCTTTGGCTTAGGGAGGGTAGTTCTTGGTACGTTGCTCGGACCATCCTAGAGGTTGGGCCTGCTGAGACGGTCCACACAACTTAATCCCCCACACCGCGTTAAGTTGCCTACCGTCGTGGGAGATGACCTCTATATAAAAAGTTCACAAATTTGTATCGACTACAGGGCAGATAGAACTATTTGGTATACGACGGAAATATTCCTCATTATAACCTCCACAATAATGCCGAACATTATAATCGTCTAGGACGTCGATACGATATTTTGTAATGTGACGTTTCGTCACAATTCAAAAATTGTTATTGAATATAGCGCCGAAGTGGTGGGAGATAGAACTATTGGTCTTCGACGGAAATAATCGCCATAAAAACCTCTAAAATTTTGCCGAACATTTCAATTGTGTACGACCTCTATATAAAAAGTTCAAAAAATTTTCAAAAATTTATATCGACTACAGCGACAATACAGTGGCAGATAGAACTATTTGGTCTGCGACGGAAATGGTCGTTATTATAACCTCCACAATATTGCCGAACATTGTAATCGTCTAGAACAGGGGTGGGCAAAAGCCGGCCCTCCATCATAATTCATCCGGCCCGCGAGGTTAAATTAGATAATTACATACATAGTATGTTGAAATTTACTGCAACCTTCTTTGATTTGTGCAAGAAATATATTTACTTCAATACGTCAATATCTGATTTAAAAACCGAGTTTTCGCGTGGTTTTCATGACTTTAAAAAAATTGATAGTGTAATGTCATTGGTTTCTTGTCCGTTTTCATTTAATGTTGAAAAATCACCTGCAGAAGGGTAATTACAGTTGATTGATTTGCAATGTAATTCACTCTTTAAAGAAAATTTTAGAACAATTAGTCTGGTAAATTTGTATGCCTCACTGGTTAATGAACAATTTGCAGGAAGAAGTAATCTAGCCAAAAACATTCTTTTAATATTTGGTTCCAAATATGTTCGCAAAACAAAGTTCTCCAGAATGAGATTTAGCAAATCACAGCATCCCTCTGTAATAACAGACACAAATTTTCAAGCGGTTTTAAGAATTATTACAAGGGAAGTATGTCCAGATTTCGATAAACTGGTAAATTCGTACCAGATTCTCGTTAATAAAAAAATTTTTTTTTCTATTTTTATTTTTATATTTATTTTCTTTTTTACGTTGTTCTGAATATTTTTTTAAAATAAATTTATTTTATTTTATTTTAATAAACTTTTGTTTCTGTATACTAGTAATAGTTCTTTCTTTTCGTATATTGTATACGGCCCTTGAAAAAATATTTTAAACTAAACTGGCCCTTTATCAAAAGTATTTGCCCACCCCTGGTCTAGAACGTCCATATAATAAGATATTGTGTAATGTAACGTTTCGTCACAGTTCAGCAATTGTTATTGAATACAGCGCCGAAGTATTGGGGGAATGAACTATTGTGTCTTCGATGGAAATAATCCACATAAAAACCTCCACAACTTTGCCGAACATTTCAATCGTGTACGACCTCTATATAAAAAGTTTAAAAAACATAAAGTAATTTAAAATCGGCCTATAGCCGATTTTTTGATGCCCTATGGTAGAAATGGGAGAGAAAAATTGTGAAAACTAATAATATATCAAGGTTTTTTCTTCATAACTTTGTTTGCCCTTTTCAAAATGTTCTCTAATTTATAAGTAACTCAGACCCTGATAGCATAAGTCTTATTTGCAAATTTTATTCAAATCGGTGTATTAGTTCTGAAAATACATCAAAAAAATTTTCTGAACAGAGTTATTTCTTCCTACGACTATTTCTTTCTCCACTATCCTTAGACCGATATCACTGAAATTTATAATGGTATCATCTATTTATGTAGTCAACCAATAAAATTAATTTAAAAAATATTGCTTTACCAATTTTTCAATTAAATCCGAAAAGCTATATAAAAAAAGCGACAAAACTTTATGGTCACTCTTGTTTTTGCTTAATAACTTCGCTGCACCTCAGTCGATTTTGCTGAAATGCAATACCAAAACCACTATAGCAATAACTATGTAGCATTCTAAATTTCATCAAAATTGGATAACGCGTTTTTGAGTTATTTTGTCGACGGACGGACGGTAGTACCAAACATGGAGCATTAATATAGGGGAATTTTTTTTAACTTTTTAAAATACATTAGAAAAACTTTATGAACAGGCTTCTTTTAGCCAACAACTATTTCTTTCTCCACTATTCTAGGACCTATCTGACTGAAAATTAATTAGGTATCGTCTATTTATGTAGTTAATCTACATAATTAATCTAAACAAAATCGATTCACAAATTTTCCAATTACATCCGAAAAACCATAACCAAAAAAACGACAAAACTTTCTGGTCACCCTGGTTTTTCCTTCATAACTTTGCCCCTCGTGGATCGATTTGGCTCAAATGCAATACCAAAGCAAGTTAAGGAATAAGCAACTCATATGATAAATTTCATCAAAATCCGATAACGTGTTTTTGTGTTATCTTGTCTACGGACGGACATGCATAAATCGATATAACTTTTGACTCCCTACACAACCATACCCTCGAAAATTTTTCTACGATGATTATTTCTATGTGTTACACACTTAGTGACAAAACTAATATACCCTCTGGTAGTACCTACCATAGGGCATAAAAATTCAAAAATTTGTATCGACTACAGCGCTAATACGGTGACAGATAGAACTATTTGGTGTTCGACAAAAATAATTCTAATCACAACCTCCACAATATTGTTGAACATTGTAGTCGTCCTAGACGATAATAATGAGATATTTGGTAATGTGACGTTTCGTCACAGAAAATCGTCACATAATTTTTGCTAATTGCCCCCATAGAAGTATTTCACTTCAATAATTTTGAATAATTAAATTATTGGGAGACAAATATTTTTAAGACTTATTGTTAACGCAGAAATAATTATAAATAAAGTTTATACACTAAATTCACATAAATAAAAAGTGTTATCATTTTCATAACATCGAACCAAAGGGGTAGCACGTCACAGTGGTGTCAGAAGTGAAATTATTTACAGTGAATTGCGATAATGTGAAAAGACAATTGTGTGGATATTTCTGCAGGAAAATTCGAAATCAGACTAGAAACTTCTGCTTGAAAAGTTTCGAAGAAATCCGTTACTTCAGTGAGTGTATAATAATTTCAACGGTGCGAGAAATTTCAGGGGCGTACAAGAAATTTTTGTGTACTTTTGTGTGTGTTGTATAAAAATTTCGATTGTGCGAAATTTGAGGTTATACGTGTGAAAATTTCGATTGTACGAGAAATTTCGTGGAAATTAAGATTATACAAGGAAATTTCCTGGTATTTAGATACTGTGCGAGAAGTTTCGGTGAAATATAAAAATTTCGAGTCAGGTAAACAAGTAAAAATATTTGAATAATGGAAAATAAATTACTAGACAGTTTAAGTTCAATAGAACTATCCACAGTTCTGCGTGCGTGGAATTTGTGGTGTTAACGTAACTCTGAAATTATAAAATACTAGCAGAATACCCGACGTTGTTCGGGCTTTCTTCAGGACTTTGTTAAGCATGCGTTGAGGTTGAGTAATTCAACATTTTCTGATTACTTTGCAAACGTTGCTCCGTCATTAAATTTACATAAGCCTCCCTCCCCGACAATTCGTACATTTCGAGTATTTCTACCCATGTTTCCTCCTCTCAAACGTCTCGACATCTATTTTTCTGTTAACAAAAATGAGGAAAATTGAAATTTCTTGAACACAGCGACAGCTACCGGAAAAAAACTTAAAACAAACCTAGCTTCACCCGGACATATGGTTCAAATATGTTGTCAATACGTTTAGCTATTCTTAAGTTTAATCGCAGCGCTACCTATCGGGATAAAATTAAATATGAACTTAGCTCGGCCCGGAACCAACATATGGTCCAAATATGGTGTCAATACATTTAGCTGTTCTTGAGTTTGACCGCAGCGCCCCCTATCGGGATACAACATAATATAGACCTAGCTTGACTCGAAACCAACATATGGTCCGAATATGGTGACAATACGCCTAGCCGTTCTTGAGTTTGACCGCAGAGCCACCTACCGGAATCAAACTTAAAACAGACCCAAAAATCAAAGTAGCCTATAACCAGCGCGCTGGAACAAAGAATTGGTGGAGAAATGTTTCATCAAAATCGGTTCAGCCGTTTAGGAGCCAACTCGGTACATACAGACAAAATTCCACAAATATTATATAGATTTATTGTTAGTAGGCTTACCTGATATTCAAAATAACTTTTAATTGTAGTAGGCGATAGCCATTGTAAAAAACTTTCTAGAAAATAAAATATCAAAAACAAAAACTCGTTTTTGATTCTCAAACTACATAATAAAGAGTTTTTGTGCTATTTTCCTTTCGCTGGAAATGAAACAGGCAAAAAGAGGAGAATAATGGACGAATGTGTAGCGAAAGATCTAGACAGTTACTTCGTTTACATGGCGATTTCAGAATTGAATTGAGATCGACTTGAAATCCAACCCGAGTTTTTTATCTTTACCGGATTGAAAGATTGACTTGAAATCGACTTCAAATCAAAGTCAATTTCATAGACGCAGCCAAACAAATTTTTCTTTTTTAGGTTATGTTTCCATGTTTCCATACCATAATCAACATTACCTATTCAATGCCGCAAATACGAAGAGTGGGAGCATGGTGGGGGTCAAAACGATCGCTTTTTTAACAAATTCTTAATGGTGAATTTCTCAATTTTCCCACACCAGTGTTTTTCGTCGTTGTTTTTGTTGTTTTTTCGTTGTTCTGGCTTCAGTTTGCAGACGACTCGTGGTGTGTGAAGATGTGTCGCGTCGGCTGTAAACTCAAAATGGCTTGAGTATTCAGCCATTGGAGTTTTTTTTTTCTTTTTGGGAGAAGTACCCATTTTTTGTTTGTTTTTTTTTCTTTAAAAATAATTGAATAATAATAATAATAATTGAATAAAAATAATTCAGTGATTTGAGTGTGATTTATTGAATATTGATAGTGCGAATTACTAACAATGTAGAATGTTTGTATGAAATTTATATGCTTCAATTCTCTACCAAATATTTTTAAAAGCCTAGTTTAAATTAAATTTGAACAATTTCAAAAATTTAACGGGTCTTAAGTTAAGTTCTAAAACTAAAGAAAAATTATTATGCATATATGAATAAATCTGTACAAATTACAATTATTTAAAAAGATTATCTTTAAGAACCAAAACAGTATTAAGCTGTGAGTTTGTGTTAATATATTCAATAACATTATTTATTATTGTGAAAATTAAAAAATATAAATTGTTGTGAAGTGGTTACTATAAGATACAATTTAGTTATAAACGTGAAGACTGATTTTAATGACTGACTTTTTTTTTAAGATTTACTAAGACATTAATTCATGAAACTTACCTTAGGTATGTTTAAAATGTGAAGTTTTTACTTATATACATTTAATTGAAATGAACTTCAATATTTTTCAAGGTAAAAAGAATTAGATTAATCAAAATATTCCAAAAAAATAAGTTATAATGAATTGCGTAAAGAAAACATTAGAACTTATTAAAACTGAACCAGCCAATATATCATCACTTAATTGTAAACTATCTTCATATGAAATGTCAAACACTCGACAAATATCTACATCAAAGCCATCAGCCAATCATATTCAAAAAGTGATCTTATCACCAAGAATGGATTACAATCTGACAAACGGCAATTATTTGAATTGCTCGTCAAGTTTTGACGCTTCATCGTGCCAAGGATCTGAAGAATCCAATATATTTATAACTACAACGACCCCGCCTAGTAGTGTATCAGTAATGCCTTCTACTCAGCAAGTTCGAGTAATTTGTGACGGTCGATTTTATGATTAATCAAGACAAAATTCAATATCACCACCACCTCTACCTCAATTAAATAAGCCCGCAATACAAGCATTTGAAAACGAAAGGGATTCACGTCAACTATACAAACAACAATCGGCCTCTACTCAACGGAAATATATGGTACCGCGTCATGTGAACGTCATCTCAACAAGCAAAACTGAATCGTTTGATAATGTAAACCATAATGTAGTTAATAGCAGCGATCTACTCCATGTTAAATTTTCAATTCGATTTGAAGTCGATCTGGGTATACATGCAAATTTCAAGTCGATCAGAAAATTTTTTGTGATCGGATTGACTCAAGTCGATTTGAAGTCGATCTGGTTATACATGCACAATATTCGGATTGAAGTCGACTTCAATCCGGTCATGTAAACGAAGTAAGTAACACGTTCGATTTTAGTGAAATTCTGAAGAAGTCAAATGAAGAAGAAAACAGCAACGAAAACGATGCGAAAACAACAAAAATTGATAAGTGGGACAGGCTTATATCTCTTATCGCAAATTGGCAAAGTAAAATAGAATCGATGACTTCTAGTCTTCAAAGTATTCTACAAGACGAAACTAGTACTTCAAGTTTTGAAGATAGAATTGGATCAAATACTTCCAGTCTTAAAGATAAAATTGAATCGAATACTTCAAGTCTGGAAAGCAAGAATACATGTGTTTCTGACATTCAAAATGGAAATAAAATCGAACCGAATATTTCTGATCCTGATGATAAAATAAAATCAAGCGTATCAAGTCTTGAATGCAAAATGAAGACAAGAGTGGATGAAATGAAAACGAATATTACAGACCTGGACAATAAAATAACGACAAGTGTTTCCAGACTTGAAACCAATATAGAACTAGTATGGGCAAATTGAAAAGTCAGCTCGATTCCAGTGTTGCGAACCTGGAAGAAAAATTGAAAAATGAAGTTATTACTGTCCATACTGAGGTAAATGCAGTTCATACGGAAGTAGGTAATGCCGAACTGAAATTAGAAAAGAAAGTAACAGAATTAGAAGCAAAAATAATTAATGCAGTTGGCACGAAAATGACCAATGTATAACAAAAATTGGACCAAAAAGTGGCGGAACTGGAAGCAAAAGTGGCTGAAATCAAAGAGAACAAACCAAATGTTGAGACATCGGGTAGAAGGATGAAGCCACCGATATTTGACGGACAAACCTCATGGCCGGTGTACAAACGACAGTTTGAAGCTGCTGCTGGTGTGAATGGCTGGTCCAATATAGAAAAAGCCACAGCATTAATTCTGGCTTTGCGTGGTAACTTAGCAGATTTGTTACCGACGATCTCAGCGGAAAATGAGAAGGATTACAATTACATTGTAACACAATTGGACATTCGATATGGGGATAACCCTTCATGTGGTATACCGAATGGAGCTTGTCAACAGAATGCAAGAATCTGGAGAGACACTTCAGGAGTTGTCAGCAAATATTGAGCGGTTGGTATACTTGTCATACCCCGATTATCTCCCGGAGCTGCAGAACGACTTCGCTGTAGAAAGATTTATTAATGCCATTCGGGATGCAGACATTCAGGTCAATGTCCGGATTAGTGGAAAGCACATGTTGCTCGATGTGTTGGCTGTAGCGTTGACATTGGAAGCTGCAAAGAGAGCAACAAGGGCGGTTCCAATGGTACGAGCTGCTATGGTTGATGAAGACTCAACAGGATTAACAATAGGCCAACTAACCGAAAAGATAAAGGCGGATGTGCAACAAGCTATCCAGGAATTGGAATTGACAGATACTAAAAGAAGACTGAAATGCTGGGGCTGCGGTAAGGAGGGACATTTAGAGCGCCAGACAAAAGCACCGATTATGGTATCAGTCTCTCTCCTACAACAGACTAATGACAGATTGACGACACAAGGAGTAATTGCTGGTCATAGATGCATGATCATCGTAGATACTGGTGCAAGTAGATCCATCGTAAACAGGAAGCTCATTAGTAGAAAACACATGAGCAGAAGCAGTAACAGTGTTCTTCAAACGGTTACAGGGGAATCATCTCCGATTCTGGGTGAGGTGATTCTAGCATTGAGGCTAGATGAGTATGTGTTTCGACATACGTTTTTGGTGGCTGATATAATGGACGATTGTATCATGGGCCTGGACTTCATGAAGCAGAATGGAGTGAGCGTAAACATTGAAGATAGGTTATTGCGATGTGGAAATATTGAGTTCCTATTAATGTTAGAGGAAGCAGATTTCAGTGCCAGCAAATCAAATCTACGAGACCAACAAGTTACGTCAGATGCGAATGCTGTTGTAGAAAGGAAACGGACGAACGACATTGGAGTGACAACTAGAGTTACCGAGTTGTCAAAAAGTAAGAACAAAAGGAAAAGAAGCAAATCCCGTGTCGTAGATACTGAAGCGGCTTTTGAAGAAACAAACGAGAACTGCAAGACTATAAACAAGGTAGTAACTATCCGTACATTAGGGATTGGAGGCGATGTCGTGTCGAGAATCCAAAACGAGCAGGTAAAGGATGAAGATGTTGGACAAATCCTTAAATGGAAGAAAAAGGGGCAGCGTCCAAAATGGAGTGATATTGTAACACGCAGTAACACAACAAAAAGTTATTGGGCTCAGTGGGATTCGTTGCAGATAGAAAGTGGCGTTCTGAGGAGAAAATGGGATTCTCCTGATGGAAAAGCTAAACTAATGCAGTTGATCGTGCCCAAGTCCAAAGTACATGAGGTACTTGGTGAAGTACATGTTGGGACTTCAGGGGGACATTTGGGAGTCAACAGAACATTAGCGAAGGTGCAAGAACGATTCTATTGGGTACACTCCAATTTTTGTGCAGGAGATCAGAAGGAAACCGAAACTGCAGTGGGGCAATATGTTAACGCTGAACTGGAGCAAGACACGAGCAAACAGGATAGCACCGGAGATACTCCACCGGAAAGAGCATCTGGACAGCATATACGGGATCCGGTGGACAAAATATTTGAGGAACCTGCAAATAATAAATTTAGAGATAGTCACTACACCAACAAGAAGGGCTCTTTGGACACGATATGGCGCAAGCTAAAATCCCCAAAGGTAAAAATGAAGGTGGTTAGTCGAAATCGGTCAACGAAGAATCACGGGACGAGTCCAAAAGATTCCGTTCGGGACGAACAGATTTAAGAAGGGGGCAGTGCACTATATTTCACTTGTTTAAACACTTTGACGCGTAATTAATTAAAATTAATTAAAAAGAACGAAAAACAACAAATTTATTGACATTCGTTCTTTCACTTTGACATTTCCTGAATTTTGTAGAAAACACGTTTCGATGAATACGGAGAAGCTTCTCAAGTTGAAAAACAATGAGTTTATAAGGAGGAACATCGTTGAAACAAAAACAGTTGAAGTCTAAACTTCGTCCGAGATTGTATCAAAACAGTGATTTGAAACGTGATTATTTTGTGGCTGGTTTTTGTGAAAGTAATTTGTTTAAGAAGTGATTAATAGTGTGAACAAACTGTGGTAAATAATTTTGAATAATTAAATTATTGGGAGACAAATATTTTTAAGACTTATTGTTAACGCAGAAATAATTATAAATAAAGTTTATACACTAAATTCACATAAATTAAAAGTGTTATCATCTTCATAAAATCGAACCAAAGGGGTAGCACGTCACAATATATATTCAAATTTACGGAAATCCAATAATGCTTAGTAGATCATGAAATAACAAAATATCTATAATTTTTAAAAAAGAAATCAAAGATACATGCATATGTCCATTACTTGAAACAAAATTCAATTCAATTCCTGGCCCAATTTTTAAAGATTTCAAAATTTTAAGTTAGCGTTATCTAAAAGTAGACGAGAAACTTGCAGAAAAAATATAATACACTCAATATTATCAAATTATGCACACAATCGAACATACAAAATATTTCCAAAAATACAATTTAATTCTAAAATCAGAATAGCAAACAACCAACACCAAAATAAACCAATTGATGCCACTCATATTTCTCCATAAGATATATTCAAAGCCACAAATTCCTTATATGCGCACATGAATTGAACAAAAGTTTTTCTACCATCAAATATTTTAATTCTAAAATTAGAAAAAAAAACCAACAAAATATACTCATCCACGGCATTCATAAGATGAATAAATTCAAAGCTTAATTTCCTTATCCAATACAAAACCAAAGCTTAAGAACGAATTGTAAAAATAAGAAAGAATTTTCCTCGTATATTTTTTCATTATATTTTATTTAGTTTTTTAAGTCGAAATTTGTGGGCGAACCCAATTTTACAGATCTTTCCTTATTAACGGCTTTGGTGTAACTATGATAAAGTCCGGAAACTTCCTATCCTTACCGTACCGCCGTTTTTCAAAATTTGCCCTTTCTTTTTCAAACAATTTTCTATCCACTGCTGACATTTTTCTCATCTTTTTTTTTAAAAACTAACTTAATTAAAGAATTGCGTCGCAAATTTAAAAGCTGAGAATGCGACCAACCATTTACCCATGAGACTTCGTACCGTCCACATACATACATACATAGAACTAAAAATTTTACGTATGGATGAAAGAGAAACATTATTTTAAAAAACATCCCATTTCTCGCTTTTGGGTAATTTGAAAATGTAAACAAAGAAACACAGGCAGAAATTTATATACAAATGCACACACACCACAAAAAAAAATTTGGCGATAATTCTTTTTTCTGGTATGTGTGGGAAACTTATAAGATTTGGTCCCATATTTAAGATTCCAAGGGTAATTTGTAAGATTCCATGCGTTTTTTAAGAACATTTCATTCTCTCTCTTTCTGATGGATTTTACCTATGAAAACTGTATGTACTCTTGCCTATTCTTTCGCACTTATTGCCAAGTGCTTTTTCTGGCTACTTCGCTAGCTTTCCACACTTTATCATAGTTACACTTTGGTATCCTTATACGATTATAGAATAACTTAAATCGGGATAAATCGGCGATCGATTAGTATCATAGTTACACTTTGTTTCGGATGTTGGTACTGCAGAAATTATTTGATGGAACACGCAGCCAACTTCAGTCATGTTTTTAAGGTTACAAAATTTTTTTGTTAGACAAATAGTGAAATTAGAACAAATAATATTTTGCGAGATTCCTATTTGAAGTATTGTTTTAACCAAATAAAATAAAAAAAAGGAATAGACGAAAATTGGTCGGAATCAGGCAAGATTCAAAATTCATACCAATTTTTTGTTAATTTCAAAACTGCAATAAAAATACAAAGGTTTTGATTTGTGCCATCTATTTTCTGGAATATAGTACTAAATATCTATCGTTAAATTAGATCGCAATATTATACATTCCTTAAATAACCCCGTATAAAATGTATGAATTTTTCCCAAAAAAACCCAGCTAATTTGCCAACAAAGAATTTCTAAAATAGAAATGGCGTCCGATTGATACTTATACCATGTTTCCATCTCCCTCAAATCTCGAGATTTTGCTAGATTTCGCCAAATCTACATCCAAATCTATTAGATTTCCCATACAAATAGAGGATTTCAAAATCTTGAGATTTCAACGAGATTTTGTTGAAATCTTCTTCGAAATCTCGTAAAATTTTTGTGTCAACCCTGAAAACTTATTCCGCGCTATTCAGCCTGTATCAAAGTTGGCAAATGGACGACCCTTTTCAATAATTTGAATTGCGCGCCTTTTTCCGGTGTTTGAATTTGCTTTTTTTTGTAATTATTTAGCAAACATGAATTTTGTCTACTTTCACATAAAAATATATTGTATAGAAATTTTTTTAATATGACCAGCTGTTGCTCTAAAAGAATTATTTTTTGGGATCTTTCCATTCTAAATTTTTTTTTTTCTAGTTTTCAAAATTGTAAATGTCAAATGAAATCTCATAGAGAGATGGAAACACTTTGAAATCTCTTTGTCGAAATCACGAGATTTCAGGGAGATGGAAACATGGTATTAGGCTAACAGGAAAAATTCGTGTGTAGACACTATGTTATATTGATTGTGTTTTTTTTTGTTACGTATGGCTTTACTAAAGCTAAGTTTAATTTTGACATTTGTTATGTTATTTTGCTGAATAACAAAAAAAAAAGCTTTAATTCCGCGATATTTCACACAGCTGGACGAAGAATTGTTTTGTCAGTATATTTATTGCGGCTATTTGTGCTCAAGTTTCTTGTCTTGTTTCAAAATTTCTCGTTTTTGAAAAGAAAAAAATCAAAGTAAAATGTTCCAATAAGTGTCCAGCATCCTAAAGCAATTCTTATTCAAGTTAATAAAAAACATTACAAAATTGAAAAAAAAAAACAAAAAGCAAATCTAGCTCAAAGTTAATTGCAAGAGTTGCGTATTTTATTTAGAGACTAAAATAAAATGTACCAAATAATACAAGTTTTGCTAAAAATAAGATTGTCATGAGAGAATCTTCTTTTCGCATTTGTTTTATGTCGTCTTGTAATTCTTAATTGCATGTGAAGATTTTCAGAAATTAAAAAATGCATGAAGAAATAACAAAAGTAAGAAAAAAGTGATAAAAAAAGAATATTTCTTTTGCGCATATTGCGAAGACCGATAACAAGTGCAACTGTAAAAAATTTAAACAAACGTTTTTTTTTTCCTAATAAAATCTAACAAAATCGTCGCCAATTCGTAATTGTTTAGAATTTTTGTGTAATATAGAAAAGAAAAGTCTGAGTTAAATCAACACAGTACTTTTTTTGGGGCTGTGATAAGTGGTGCAAAATTATCTCGCATACATACATTAAGGGTGTGTTGTTTTTTATTAAATTTTTTTTCTCCTGGGGGAGTATTTTTTTTGCTCTTGATGTACATTTATTTATATACGAGTGGTACCCAAGAAGGGGACTGAAGGGGTTTCGGTTGCTTGGTACTGGAGCAACACAGCAGCTTTATCGATTTTGTTATCATATATTATTATCATGTTCAATATTTTCTGTTATGTAGATTCTTATTTTTCATGTTTAGTTTAACATTTGTGTGAAATTCCGTTCAAATTTTATCGCAATTTTTTTTGAGAACAAACAAATAAAATTATTATTTGAATGCCCCAAAAACAGAAAAAAGAAAAAAAATGGAAAAGTTTTGATACGGACGTGGTTGCTGTCAACAAAACATACAAGAACTAAAAAAGAATTTCAATATTTTATCTACGTATCAAATTCATATTTATATTTTGTTCTGTTTTTGAAAATAACCAAGAAAATAATCTGTTTCTTGTGTGATAGTTTCAAATATCGTCGTGCATTCAAAACCAGTTGAACCAACAAAAATCATCCATAAATCATTCAAAAAATACAAAGTTTAAATAAACAAATTTTTTTTTTTTGTTTTGAAATGCTAGAAAACACAAAAGTGCCTAATAACAACCTGCATACATGTAAAAGAAAAGTTTAAAATATATAAAAAAAAAAATTAAAAAATACATAAATGTTGAAAAATCCCGGTATTATAACAAAACAAAATAATCAAAAAAACCAACCTTGAATACTAATATTTTTAGAAGTGCTGGCGTTTCTTCGATACAAATTTGGATACACATTTGAAAGGCAAGTAAAATAAATACTAATAAAAGTCCACCTACTGCCAAATATGGCTCTGGCTAAGTTTAGTTTCAAAACTGTTTTTTTGACCAAGTTTTTTTTTTCTCGAAAATTACTTGTAGTAAAGTTTGATGCGATTAATCTAAACATTTTTGACCAAATTAAATAATCTAAGAAATAAAATTATTAATAAAATCATATTAAGTCAATCCCAAGATAAAATAGTACAATATTTGGAATGGGTTGATATACATTTTTATCTTTGGGACTCTATCTATTTATTAAACTATTTTCCATGTTTTGTACTATTTTTTTTTTTAAAGAAATAATATTTGAAATAGGTTAATTTTCCTTCGCAAAATTATTTCCTTCATTATAATGATGAAGCTATAACCGACACCTAAGTCTCGTTGTAAATCATGCATTGAAAAATCTTTGAATAAAGAAAAACGGACACCTAAAAAATATTGTTTCATTTCATTTTTATAGAAACAGTCACGAAACTTTATTGTCACCTCATGTATACTCGTATGTAATATACCTATATTAACAAAAAACATATAGAAATTTAAAATTGGGATCTAGCCGATTTTTTGATGCCCTATGGTAGAAATGGGGACTAGGTGTTAATAAATCTAAAGGTTAAACGCTGAGAAAAAACATCCAAAACTAATAATATTTCAAAATTTTTCCTCTTCTTAGAACTTAGAATTTAGAACCCTTCTAGTATAAATCTATTCTGCAAATTTTATTCAAATCAGTATACCACTTTTTGAAGTAAATCTCAAAAACTTAAGAAAAAGAAATTTTTTTTTCCCTACATACTATATATTTTTATTTAATGTAATTAATTTAAACGAAATGGCAGCGCAAACTTTCAAATAAAATCTGTAAAAGATAGAAAAAAACCATAAAACTTTGTTATTTTTGCCTTATAACTTTCTTACCCATCGAATGATTTTGCTGAAATGCAGTATCAGTTAAGGAATCATAAACCTATATTTCAAATTTCATTAAAATCGAGCAACGCGTTTTTGAGTTATCGTGTAGTGTAGACGGACGAATGGACATGCATAAATCGATATCACTTTTTATTCTCTACACATCTAGTGAATTGAAACCGTTCTCTGATGATTATTTTTATGCGTTAAAAAGGAACAAAGCTATAAAGTAAGAATCAGGCTACCCATGAAGTTTTTCTTTTTTTTGGTTTTCAAATGTACTTTAAAAACTGATATATGGTATATACAATACTAGCAGAATACCCGACATTGTTCGGGCTTTCTTCAGGACTTTGT
This sequence comes from Xylophagus ater, assembly GCA_963422695.1. Classification (NCBI taxonomy): domain Eukaryota; kingdom Metazoa; phylum Arthropoda; class Insecta; order Diptera; family Xylophagidae; genus Xylophagus; species Xylophagus ater. Next base: position 26,168,962 of record OY730482.1, on the reverse strand, counting down.
TGAGCATGCGTTGAGGTTGAGTAATTCAACATTTTCTGATTACTTTCCAAACGTTGCTCCATCATTAAATTTGCATAAGCCCCCCCCCCCTGGCAATTCGCACATTTTGAGTATTTCTACCGATGTTTCCTCCTCTCAAAACTATCGACATTTTTTCTATTAACAAAAATGAGGAAAATTGAAATTTCTTGACCGCAGCGACACCTACCGGAATAAAACTTAATATAAACCTAGCTCGGAACGGAACTAACATATGGTCCGAATTTGGGTTTAATACGTCTAGCCGTTCTTGAGTTAGACTGGAGCGCCACCTAACGGAGTTAGACTTAAAACAAACCCAAAAGTCAAAGTAGCCTATAACCAGCGCGCTGGAACAAAGAATCGGTGGAGATATGTTTCATCAAAATCGGTCCAGCCGTTTAGACGCCAACTCGGTACATACAGACAAAATTCCACAAATTATTTATAGATATTATATAGATATTGATTTTAAAAAAATGTGCAGACTGGCTCTATGGCTACGGCTTTAGGGTCCAGGCTACCACTAAATTAGAGAAATTTCGGAAAAAAGGAAATGAAGTTATGAAGGAAAAACATTGAAATAAAATATTCTTAGTTTTATTTGTTTTTTTTTTCAAAGTTAATTGATAAGAATCCCATTTCTACCTTAGTACATCGGCTATAGGGCGATTTTGAGTTTCTAAATTTTTCAAATCCTTGAAGTAATATTTTCACTTGTTATTGTTCACTGTAACTTAAATTACAACACAAATATTCTTCTTCACTAACCATGTAACATTTGATTTTCCTTAATTCCATTATAGGCAAAGGCAAAACATAATCGATAACAACTTTCGCCGAATTAAGTGTTTTGTCTTAAGTTACCGAAAGTCTATTATAGTTGGCCCTTAATGGACATATTTAGTTTAATGAGTCAACCAGAAACAATTAACAATAATATTTCAGTATTTATCTGCTACTCTTTTTCAAGTACACAAAATCTTGATAAGAAGTAACTAATAGTAACCACACGACTCCATTGGACTTATTTCAAGACATATATTCAGTCGGACTGAAAAAAGTCCAATAGAGACTCTAAAAATTGGACATAATTTCAGTCGGACATAAAGTCCGACATAAACATAAACTTTTTTGAGGAAGACTTTTTTCCAGACTTATTTTTGACGTATTGAAATTAAAAATGGTAACAATGAATTGAATGCATACGAATGTATGTAATTGCAATAGGTTTTTCTCGATATTTCAGATATTTTTAATTTCTAGACATTTTTTTAGAAAAATTAATTTGGCGCATTCATACAACAGCAATAAAATGTTTACAATTTATTGAATTTCATTTAAAAATAAATTTGGTTTAAAATTCGTAATATTTTATGACAAAAGTACTAGAAATATTCGTAATGATCATGGGATGAATTTTAGAAAGAATCTTTATGGCATTAACGTACCGTAATGCATTTTTTTGAGAAATTTTTGATATCTCGAGTTTAGTTTCAACTAATTAACATCCAATTTCGGGAAGGATTGATATTTCAACAATTTTATTTCAAAAAAATTTTTTTTTTTTGAAAAAATTTTAAAAACATTCATTCCTGTCAACCGTAACGCATTTTTAGTTGAAACAACATATATAAAATATTTTTATAATAAATTTATGCAGCAAAAATTGCATTGTTTCTTCGTCAACGGCATTTTTACAAATAAAATATCAGGACATCAACTGCCCACCTACAAATTTAATGTCTTCAAAATGGTGCCCGTAGACTGAAATTAAGTCTTGAAATAAGTCCAATGGAGTCGTGGGGTAAGTGATTGCCAAAAGGTTTTAGTGGAGAAGTATTTATAATTCAAAAATAAATATTTAGGCACTTAACTAACTATATTATTCAATATTTAATTTCGGTTTTACTAAATAGATTTTTGGGAATAATTAACTTTGTCCGTAATTACTAAAAGTTATTTTGAGTTTAAGGGGCTACACCTACCTAGAGAGAAAGGTCTAAATTCGAATTTATATTGTATATGTACACTCGTAACTTTTAGAATAATTAGAATTAGATATGAATCAAAATGTGATTTTCAAAGAAGAGGAATATATTGTGATTGCTCTATGAAAAGAACAGTGACTTTTATCCGTTCTTTTCCACAGTTTGTGATTTTTCATAATTTTTGTCAATTTGCAAACCGAAGTCGTCAAGTGACAAAGATTTAGATATGAAAGAGTGCTTACAGAAAGATTATTGCTATTTATATGAATGTGTTTTTTTGGAAATTTTTATCGGTCACTTTCTCAAAAAAACGATTTTTTAAAACTATGTTCTTATAACTTTTAATTTCGAATGTTGAAACCGCTGAAATTATTTAATGGAACACGCAGCCAACTTCAGTCGTGTCTTTTGAGGTTAGAAAAAATTGATCATTCTTTTGTTTCTTTTTTTTTAAATAGTGAAATTAAAACATATAATATTTTGCGGGACGGACGGCTATTTGAAGTATTGTTTTAACCAAAACAAAACAAAATAAAAATAATAGAAAAAAAAGTGAGTGCGTGGTCGCTACGTGCGTTAGAAGTGATATTTCAAGGATGGAGGATTGTGAAATTTGTAGGCTAAGCAAATAATTGGAAAATTGAAATATTTCTCAAGATATTTGTAATTGAAAATATATCTTTATTATCAACTAGCTAGTGCCCGATGTTTTGCTCGCAATATTAATTGAATATGAAAGTAAATTTAATTTCTGCCTATTATTGACCCTTTTCTATTTTCGCTCCCCGCAACCCCCACCAAATGGACTCCACTTAATGGGGACATATTCTATATTTTTAGGTGGCCTATGCAAAATGTACATTCCAATTTTAATGAAAATCCGATTATTATTGAGCGAATTGTTGACGTTTTTCTACTTTTTTTTTCAGTCCGACTGAAATTATGTCTTGAAATAAGTCCAATGGAGTCGTGTGGTTAGGATAAGTATATTTTCCTTATTTGTTGGCATTCTTGATGTAACTCTGAATATCTCATGAAAACGCTATAGCTGTACGATTTTCAATTAATTTTCGATAATATGAGTTTTTTGGTATGGTAGGTACTATCATCGTGAAAAGGTTTGAAGACAATTATTCTTTACATGATGTGGGAACGCCGATAAGACAAGGAAATGCCCGGAGAGAAGCCAATGTAAATAAAGATGTATGGGATCAACTAAATTTCTCGATTTCTCGACGTTTGAAACATTTGTACTTATCATATGACAACATGGCATATTTTGGGTAAAGATATGGGCCTAAACCCCTACAAGATCCAGCACGCGTCGAGACGAAAACCGAATGATCATTTATTGCGTCATAGGTTTACTAATTGTATACTTGAATAACTACAAAATGACCCACATTTTTATTAAGAAATTTTCCTTAGTGTTAAGTATCATTTCTGATTAAATGGCAAAATTTTCATATTTCAGTGAGGAAAATCTAGAAGTCTTTCAGGAGAGTCTGTCTCACAAAGTGATAGTTTGGTGTTACCATAAATTGTCTTTATTTCTTTCAGAATAAGAAAGGAGCACACGTTACAGTCAATGGAACATGTTATATAGATCAATGATCAATAATTATTTTTTTTCAATATAACAGTTAAGTGTGGTTCCAACGGGATGGTGCCATATTTCAGCTGAAGCCATCAATTTATTTTAAATAACATTTAACGACTCAATCATTTCCAGAAATGGTCCTGTTAATTGGCCGCCTAGATCTTGTAATATCACTCCGTTGCTTTTCTGTGTGGATATATAAAGTCACTTGTTTATGTTGATAAACCAACAACAATTGAACAAATAAAAAACAACACAAATCGTGTTATTGGTGAAATTAAACCAGATTTGTGTGAAATAGTAGCTGAAAATTGGTTCCAATTCTCTGTCTCGAGATTTCTTGCGAGAATGTCATTTTTTGTAACTTCTCGTTTAGCCGAGAGAAGCCAGTTAAATGAGTTGTTGAAGAACTTGGTAAAGAAGATTCAAATTTATTAACTAGTGAAAGTATTTTCCAGTTTCTATTCGATACCCGAAATGAAAATAGAAGCTGTCTGGCTAAAGAACTTCTTTCTGGATTAAAAAGCCCATTTAATGCAAGAAGAAATAAACCAATTCAGCGAAAGAACAACAATAACAAGAAGTAGTCGTATTCGCAGTCGCAGAGTTCTACACGTTTTGATAAATTACAAAAAAACGCACCATCTCGTTTCGAAACAACTCCGATAAATTAAGATATAACACAAATCTCTGACTAAAGAGGTTAGTTTGTATGAGTTCAATGGGGTTATTACTACCAATTTGCCGAATATTTTGGAACCGATAAAAACAATTAAGCCAAATCGACGGAGAGTAAGAGGGTTTTTTCAATCGCAGGGAATTTTATTGCAAAAAAATGTTCTGCATTGGAAGATGATTCAATAAACATCATATATAGCTGTTTAAAATAATATTTTAATTAAAATGAATAAATTTTAATTACTCTTTATAGAAATGGTTTTTGTTTCGTTGTAATTTCTTGTGTATCAAATTTCTCGAGATCTCGAGGAAATTTGGTCGAGAATTCTTGTCTCAACGAGAAATGCAGCCGGCGAGAAACAGATGTTCTAGATCCAACGAATGCATTAGCCCTGGTGCACATTTATATGAAGTTATATTCTATCATTAATATCATCAAATGAACTTTCAAATTCATACTTGTTTTTTGTTTTATTCCATTTTAAAGTTATATCACTCTTGTTGGATAAACCTTTAGATGAGGGCATCTATATATTTTTTTTCTTCACGTTACCACTTCGTATTTTACGAAATGTGTTTCAGAGGGTGGAGGTCAGATTAGAATTCATTTTATGAAAATTACCAATTGGAAATCGGAACGATGGCATTTCTGTCTCCTTTTTTTTATAATATAATTTTTGAGAAATGTTTTTCTCACGTGAATAATATTATGTATTTAATTTATTGTTCTTAGAAAAAAAACAAAGACATTACCAAACCTATTTCACGTTATTGGATGTACTTCTGTAATGCCAATTAGCCAAAGAACTACTAAACCAACTAAATTGGAAATTTATTATATAATTTTTCTGATATAAAAAAAATATCTAGAAAAAATCTCAAAATTTATTTTTCAGTTTATAAGATTTTTGTATTTTTATAGAAGAGCTTTTTTTTTTTAAATAAAATATTAGGTCTGTGAATAAGTTCTTACTGTTTAACATTAGATGACGTAAGTCATACTGTATGTAATACGTGTGAACCAGCATTACATGTATTTGAAAGGTTTTATGACACGCTTCAAAATGCACTATATGACATTTGTGTAAAGAACCTTGTTTTTTATTCGATTAAAAATGGAAAGTTCCGTGTCAAATAAACAGCATTTGTGGGAAGCTTTACTTTACTGCTTCAAAGACAACAAAGAAAGGGTTTTTTTGCATTTAATTGTTACTGGAGATAAACACTGGATCTATTTCGAAAATCCTAAACTCAGAAAAGAAAATTAAAGCCTGGTCAACCAGTTCCATCAACGCCAAAACGAAATGTTCATTCGGATAAGGTCTATATTTGATGAGTCAGAAGGGTGTGGTCTACAATGAACTTTTGAAAACGGGTGAAACAGTAACTGCAGGTCGTTACAGATAATGACTGATTAAATTGAATTGCGCTTCGAAGAAAAAACGACCAGAATAGCCTCGTAGACGCGCTAAAATGATTTTGCAGCATGATAATGCTAGACCACATGTTCCTAAACCAGTCCAGGAAACATTGGAACCGCTTGGCTGGGAAATGCTACCCCACCCGCCATATTAACCAAACATTGCTGCCTCCGATTACCATTTGTTTCGGTCGATACAACAAGGCCTAGCTGATACACACGTCCTTAATCTTAAAGAAGTACGAAAATGGCTCGAAGAACGATCAATTCTTTCTGCGCGGAATCCGTGCCCTACCTAAAAGTTGGGCGAAGGTTGTACCTTCAGATGGAGTATACTTTGAATGAAATTAAAGTATGTATTGTACAGTTGTTAAATAAACGTGTATTTTTAACAAAAAAATCTGAAAAACTAATTCACACACCTAATACCTATTTTCGTATATTAAAGAACCATTGACCTTTTTTCTTGTATAATAAATACAACAACTATAAATTTTTTTGCTTTTGTTATGTTGGCCGAAGATAAAAAGAACAACAAATTGTTCCGGATTCAATTTCTTTAACGTGTGATTAAATAACACTTGGAACAATTAATTTGAAAAGAAGAAAAAAAAAAATAAGTGATTTTAAAACAAATTATTCACACATCTAAAAAAAAATAAAATAAATAAAATTGCCGTTTTTAATTAATTTAACCGGTAGTCAAGCTGAACTTAATTTGGATTTTTATTGTCCTTCAATTCGATGTGGCAATGCTTAAGATAGTCTAATAATTATTGTTTAGTACATATTTTTTTGTTTGGACAAAAAATTAAATGCCTTATCCTAAAAAATACACGAATTTTTTATTATATTAATGAGAACAAAACTTACGTTACTTTAATTATATAAAATGGCATCGAATATTGAATGGAAATTTGAATAACCGCAAAATGTACCATAATTGATTTTTAGAACTTGTTGAAAAATGCTGAAACAAATCACTTATATACATTGTCGGGAATAGTTTTAAGATGATTCTATTCACGTATCATATTTACTTTCAGGCAATATGATTATATCATAGATAACTAGGAAGTATAATACCTTAGTTATGTTAACGAAACGGAGACAGGACGGCGTCGGAACGACAAAAACACATACATACATGAAATTGTATGGCCGCTGTTATGTAGACGGAAATAAAATAAATTTTTTGTACATGGAATAACAAAATTTTATTTAATTTCATAAAAATATATTTTTAGAATGGTCATTAATTTTTGTCTCTTGTTAGAAAATTAGGAAATGAAACTAATAGTCTATCAGCAGGTTTATGTACAGACCGAATCGGTACGTTTGGATCAAAAAAATTCGCGCATAAATTTGGATCGTACCGGATCAAATTGGTCCATTAGTTTGGTACGAACCAAATGAAACCGAACTGGTATGGTGTTGGTGCGTAAACTGCTTTGGAAAGCCGAAACATAACCTAACGTTTTATTATAAATGGAAAAATTTTACTGATTCGATTTTTAAGTTTTTAATAACAAAGTGCCTTAATTTACAATAAAAAGTGAGGTTAAAATAAAAGCGCGCATAAACTCAACAGCTGAAAGGACCGAACCAGTCCACGCGTACCGGTTCGGTCTGTACATAAACGTGGTGTATTACACCTTTTTATTATTATTCCAGTTTTATTTCAAAACAAAAACAAAATGTATTGAAAATGAATTCATTAAATGACGCTTTCGTCAATATAACTGCATCTCATACCGTGCCCGTCGCCGTCCCGTCTCCATCCCATCTCCGTTTCGTTAACATAACTAAGGCTTAAAATTTTTTTTTTTAATATAGGCCTGAAAATAGGCAATTCATATTTGCTTGGTTAAAATTAATTGAAACACATTAGTATTTCTTACAGATTTTTTTTTTATTAACTTTAATTTAATTTTATTTATTAGCCAAATCGTTTCGACAAATTTGACATATTTGTTTTTGGCTGTTTTGTCTGATTTAGTGTGTTATCAGCCTTAAAGAAACGTTTCGAAACTTTCATAATTTTTATTAGTCAGAATAATTGCTAGAGTACCAAGCAAAATTCACGGTGAATGGTGAAAATCCAAGAACAACCATTGCACTTGCAACGTTTCACTGTTTTGGTGCGCTTTATGAGCTTGAGATGTAATTATACCTTAGTTTTTCGATAACGAATGGTCAAACGTCTACGGTGAACGGAGAATACTACTGTACGACGATAAGACAACTTTTTAGGGCCAGAATTGATCGATATGGATTTGGACGATCTATGATTTCAACAAAACACTGCGACGTGTCATATATTCACAAGAAACTATAACTTTATTACGTTCGAAGTTCAGGTGCAGAATTCTTTCATGAAATGTTGATGTCAATTGGACGCCTAGATCGTGCAATTTGACATGATTTGGAGCTACGTTAGAAGTAAAGTGTGCCCCAACCATTCGAAAACTGTATACGACCACAAAAATGAGATTCGGCATGTAATTCGTGAAATCAAACTGCAAATGTGTTTAGATAACATCGAAAATTTAGATAAGAGTGGCTTTCTGTGAAAAGACTTGTAGTGGACGTATGTATGTATAACTAAAATCGGTTGGAGTTTATGAAATTTTTTAAATTAAAGTGCATTTCATTTGAAATAAAAATTCTACAGTCCTTATTAGAAAGCCATTTATTAAGAATATATTAAAAAAATTTAAAAAATCTTTATTCGTCTTATTAAAATAAGATTTTTCTACGTTATTTAGCCATTTCCTTACTAGTTAGTTATTGAAGGCGGTATGACAAATTTTCTTATTTTTTCCGAATAATACGATTTCTAAAACCCTTCAAAGTAGGTATTTACCAGGTGGGCTTAAAAGTTCGTATCGTTTTAAAGAAAAACACATTTTTTTAACAAAACTCGATTTTATTATCCAACATAGTTGCCATCGAGGGCGATACACCGATTATAGCGATCTTCCAACTTTTCGATACCATTTTTGTAGTACGATTTGTCTTTTGCTTGAAAATAGGCCTCAGTTGCGCCGATTACCTCTTCATGGGTGCTAAATTTCTTTCCAGCAAGCATTCTGTTGAGCTCTGAGAACAGGAAAAAGTCGCTGGGGGCCAGAGCTGGAGAACATAATGGATGCGGAAGCAATTCGAAGCCCAATTCATGCAATTTTGCCATCGTTTTAATTGATTTGTGACACGGTGCATTGTCTTGATGAAACAACACTTTCTTCTTCAAATGGGGTCGTTTTTCCGTGATTTCGTCCTTCAAACGCTCCAATAACGCTATACAATAGTCGCTGTCGATGGTTTTTCCCTTTTCAAGATAGTCAATGACAATTATTCCATGCGCATCCCAAAATACAAACGCCATAACTTTTCCAGGTGACTGTTGCGTCTTTCCACGCCTTTGATTCGGTTCATCGCGTGAAGTCCACTCGGCTGACTGTCGTTTGGTCTCAGGAGTGAAATGATGCAGCCATGTTTCATCCATTGTCACATATCGACGAAAAATCGGGTTTATTACGATTCGAGAGCTCTAAACACTGCTCAGAATCATCAATTCGTTGTTGTTTTTGGTCGATTGTGAGCTCACGCGGCACCCACTTTGCACAGAGCTTTCGCATACCCAAACATTCATGAACGATATGTCCAACACGTTCCTTTGATATCTTTAGAGTGTCAGCTATCTCGATCAACTTCACTTTACGGTCCTAAAAAAATTATTTTGTGGATTTTTTAGATGTTTTCGTCCGTAACAGCCTCTTTTGGACGTCTACTGCGTTCATCGTCTTCGGTGCTCATATGGCCTGTACGGAACTTAACAAACCACTTACGAATGGTTGCTTCGCCTGGCGCAGAGTCCGGATAACATTCATCAAACCACTTTTTGTTATCAGCAGCATTTTTTTTCATAAAAAAAAAGTGTTTCATTAACACACGAAATTCCTTTTTATCCATTTTCTTCAAAATAACAAAAGTTGCTTCACTCAAAATGCTATATCTCACAAACTAATAGTCCGACAGCTGTCGAATTTATACACGTATCTTTTGAAGGTTGGTACTAACGAAAATGATATGGATTTAATTCTCCCTCTCATAGAAACGATACGAACTTTACAGCCCACCTGTTATGTCGTCGATGACTTTCGAATTCGATGCAAATTTCCTACCCTCGAGCCATTTCTTCAAGTTTGGAAACAGGTAATTTGTACTCGTAATAGGTACAGAGATTAATCTGAAGTGGAATTATTTCGGTCCGATTTCACATACGATTTGATTGTTTTTTTGGCATTGCGTTAGATGATGGAGTCGTAATTAGTGTGGTTGTTAAGAATTTCACACAAATGGTATAAATTCTCAAATTGCCCGATGTAATTTTGACATTTGATTTTTTTTAGTAAAAATTTAAGTAAATATTTGTTAAATTACTTGCACTCATGAATGAAAGAATATAGACTACGCTTTTCCATATTTCAAATTGTTTTTTTTCTGCACACCTACGTCACGCGAAAGATGAGTCGATTGAAGAGATCAAACGTGAATCGCTACGCGCATTGAAGCATGAGTAGGTATCCCGACACTTGGCCAGGTTACGTGTATTTCGGCGCTTGGCCAGGTGGGCGTGGCCAGCCAATGGGAGCGAAGCATTTGTCTCTGGCAGGGGGGTGAATTGGGGTGGGGGGGGAGAGAGAGGCGGTCTCTCTAAGCGATGGCGGCGGTGGTGGGGGAAAATGGCCACACCCCTAAAATGGGCTGTTGGGGTTTTTAAACATGGCTGTCGACCAATTGTTTTAAACATGTATGGGGTGCGTTCTTGGGGTAAATTGTCGTGGGTTTGAGGGGCGTGGCGGACCAATGGGAAGGGAGTGGGAGATGGAAAGGTGTAGTGGGACACGATGTGTGGGAGTGGGGCATGGTAAATACGGAGAATGAAGACAGTATGAGGGAGTGGGAGATGGAAAGGCGTTGTGGGGCACGTTGTAGAGGAGCGTGGTAAATGCGGCATTTGTCTCTTTCTGGCACCGTGATTTATTATAGCGGTGGGGAAAAAAAATGGCCACACCCCTGGGATGTCGGGATTTTAAACATGGCTGTCGACCAATTATTTTTAAACATGGCTGTCGACACATGTCAGGGCGTGGTATTTAGGGCGTCACGGTTATAGCTGTATTAGATTACAAAATTTAACCAGAATTCATGTAAATTTATGGAAAACACATTTGGATCAAGTATTTTTTTGACACGGTTATATCTGTATTAGATTACAAAATTTAACATCTGGCTGCAATTTTTCAGGATAAGTACATCTAAATTTATGGAAAACACATTTCGATCAACTGCGATCAGAAAAACGTGGGAAATTTTTTCCAGATTACATATGGTTACAATTTCGGAGTTAATTTATAACATTTGGATCATCCGATCCGAAAACGTCGCGTGGGGGGGAGGGGAAGATGTTTATGATCGACAGGACGTATTTTTTTTACAGGGCATTTTTTCAAGCAAAATGAATTTCCCACAGATTACAAAATACATATGGTTACAATTTCGGGGTTAATTTATAACATTTGGATCATCCTTTGAAAAACGATCCGGGGTGGGAAGATGTTTATGATCGACAGGACGTGTGATATTTTTCGACAGGATTTTTTTTTAGTAGAATACAAAATTTAACCAGTTGGTTTTGATTAATTTTTCGGAAAAAACATTTGGATCTGTTGTGACATTAAAGCCGAAAAACAAAATAATTTATTCAAACAATACTTTATTAAAATAATATACATGGTTTCTTTTTTAATTTTAAATAGAATAATATAAGTTTTTTAACAGCTGCGATGTTCATACAGACATAACCGCATCCACAGGTATCCGGTCCACAAGATGTATTATCATTTGCCCATGAACAGCTCTCATAGTGCTCGCCATGCTTTCCAATTTTCTTTTGAACTTTGAGGTACGGTTTCAAGAAGGCATAGTGTTCATTAAGTTTCTCTCTATGTTCTTCAAGTATAAAGTCGCCGTAATCTTGTAAAAACCATTCAATATCGTTCAAAGTTTTCTGTACATCCATGTTGACTCTCGCCGGGCTACTGAGGTACCTTTCGCACTTCATTAGTTAGTGGTCTGTGTTCAACAATCTGATCGTGTAGAAGTAAACAAAATGCCGAAGTATTAGCCGGTATATTTCCCGACAATTTGAATTCCAATCTAACATCTACGGGACCCGATTTGATTGACTCGTTCTGATGCGCACAATCGATAACTACGATCGGAGCATTGTTTTTAAATTCATTTGGAGAAAGCAGCGGTTGTTCTTTACGAGTATAATATGCCGATTGAAATTTACAATACATATCGTATAATAGAGCGAATCGATCTTGATCAAATTTAAGATCTAAGTCATCATACGGAAATGATATAGAATTTAAATGAACTTTGATATCTGTTAGTTTACAGTGGTCAAAATTACTCGCATCTTTGCCTTTCTGATTTCTGCGGTCGGTTTGTAGAGCCAATATAACGTATCGAGGTTTCTCTAGCTGGTTTGAAGTTTTAACTGTCCAAGTATGTTGACTAGTTTCTGGCAGTACTGGATATTCATACATATCCCAACTGCGAAAACTCATTTTAATTGGCTGATTGTTCTCAATTAATTTATATAAAGTGAGTTTTTCTTCATCAGCGAGAGTTATATGCGGTATCTTCCATTTTAATTTCAGAATTTTTACCGTCACAGTATCTGTGGATGATATAAGTGCATTATCATCAGATCTAGCCCGTACTAAAATAAGCTCATGCTTTGCATTTGGTATAATTTTCTGATAATCCTCGGCGAATCCCAGGAGCATGTTCAATGGAATACAAAAATTGAATTGTCCCGATTGCAATGTAATTGGAGCTGATGGTGACCAACCCGCATTGAGTAGCATTTTACTTTCGTCGGCATGTAGGGAAATATAATTTTTGATGGTAGAAGTAAACCCTGCATTTCTATTACGATCAATTTCTACACCATTTAATTCATAACGAATTTCATCAAACAGATACGCCATAGCATTATTGCCTAGTTTTGCTGTAGCAGAGACTGTCCCATCATCACTTTTATATACTGCCCCCTCGATGTAAATAAAACTTTCACACGGTAGAAGAATTAAATCCTGATGTTGTATTGAAATTCGTATTTCATCACTGTTACCGTATGAGTTTAGAAATGGTGAGTAGCTGTGAAATTCCTTTTTCACAATGCTGTTATCATAGCTAACACCACTCGAGATTTTTAATAAATCATTCATTATTTTAATGTAAGCCCCAGAGATCTCACGTATGCTTTATTTATTAGCGACAGCTGCGGCTTAGTTGTTGTAGGTTCTGAGGTTATACTCTGAATGAGAGTACTATTACGCTGCGGGGTATTGTATATCAGCATTTTAAATGTAGTCGAATAGTAATCGTTTCTCCACGAAAATTCACTAAATTACCGTCTTGATCGACAAGCTTCAACGTGAGAGAACTTAATCGTTTGACGTTCAAAGGTAAATAGATGACATTCGTGGGCACCTCGATAATTTTATACCCTGGGCCTACCTTAGGAGCAAACTCGTGCAATGTATGTACCTGCTTACTGTTAATGTAAGACCCAGAAATAATGTTGCATTCTACTCGGACAGTATTCGTCTTAATAATGTTGACTGGCATATCGGAAACGTGCATTATATTTTTCGTGAGTATACGCTTACTGAAACCCAATAATGACCCAACCGAGTCTTTGTGGGTGAAATCTATATTTTCAGAAGATTTTATTTCACTCTTCAATGTATTATTATTAGCTCTCAATAAAAATCCAATTTTATTTTCTTCAAGCTTCCTTTCTATATATTTAGAAATATCGTCAATTTCGTACGATCCAACATCTATCTCTATAATTTTATTACCTACATGAAATTTGTTATTGTCCACATCAATATTCGGTATTGAATTATATGTTTGAAAATCAACGAGCCCGCATACGCATCCCTCGGGCAATTCCAGTGGAGGAAAATACTCTGCGGATAACTGTGATTCGTTACCACTTAATGTAAGGGTCAACGACATGGTGAGACGGTTGTAATGAAACTAAACAATTTTATTAAAAATCAATATATTTATTGTACAGAAAATATAAACATAAATGTCCACAAATTACAGAGTCATAGTTCTGATAACTGTTGTAGTTATATTTGATATTATCGCCCAAATAACGAATAATTTCAAGAGGCGGTTGTAGATTCCCGAAACTATCAAAATATTCAATATTTCGGCCTCGTTTGCAGTACGCTACCCAATGTGTTCCTTCCCCGGTTGTCAAATCAAGATTCACAATTCCACACTCGTTTCGCCATGGTGTCTTCGGCAAATTATTTCGCATAAACACACCTCGGAAATTAGGTAAAGATTTACCATATCTATATAAATCTAGTTCATCTAAGGGTTTATTGGGCAGCATTTTTAATAGTTTTTTGGATTCAAATATAGACCAAACCCCTTTTTATATGGCTTCAAATACAGCCCTTTGCCGACAGCAATAGATTCCATTCTTCGATTATGACGACTTTTTTCCTCCAATTCTCTTTTAGCAGCACTAGCATCGTTAACAGCTTTAGCTATACCAGCGGCACCACCTGATAATGCACCTAATGCCGATAGTCCTGCAAAAATGGGTAGTAGAGGGAGAATACCACCAACTTTTGGTACTCTAATCACACGGGGGCGTTTTGTCTTAATCACATTCTTTGTTGCAGCGAGAGCTAGTTTTACTGCTTCCTTTGTAGTTTTTGGTTTCCGAGCCTTCAATACTACTCGAGCATTTCGAATAATCTGTTGAAAAGATGGCTGACGTTTCACTCCCATCCCTAATTTAGTTTTAGTTTTCATAGTGTTTGTTATTAACCACGCATTCAGGCGTTCACTTAAGTTTGAATCAGAAGATTTTACTCTCTGCCACGCCTTCCCAGCTAATATGCGATCTGCAATATGTCGGTCGTTTAAAGTTTTAAATTTTGAATATGCGATATCGTGCTCTTTGCAGGCTTTATCTAATTCGTTAATTCCAGGATCTCCTCTGGCCAACCTTTCTTGTAGTTTAGTACCAGGCCCACAATATTGGTATCCTGGCAAATGTAATTCTATTGGTAAATTACTAATTAAAGAATTTAGTAAACCTCTCCCTTGAACGGTTTTAGAACGAATGTCGCGCGTGTGATCAATCATGCTGCACTGATCAAACTGACTAAAATGCGTTGTCTATGATCTTCTAATAAAATAGGCGATATAATTTCACTCAACTGCTGGATTCTTCGACTGAATCGAAATCTATCGACGGCGTACATTTGCCACGGCCCTTTACGACTAGCACGATAGGCAAAGTCCCAAGTATACATATTGTAAACTTGGGGGTTTAAGATTGAACGTAACCTTCTTGTTCATAATACCGTAATCGAATAAGTGGTGGTGTTTATAGACAGTACTCTTTATTCACTACAATGCGTTTCATCAAGCAGCACGTATCACTTCCTGTGAAAAATATTGACATTGCAACCGATATCCGTAAAGAGAGAAAGCACAGTTTATTACTGCCTGATAGTGTAAGGGGAGTTATTGTGGGGCCGTCAAATTGTGGGAAAACCAATGTTATGATCAGTTTAATAGAAGACCCGAACGGATTAAAATTTGAAAATATTTACGTGTACTCAAAATCATTACTGCAACCGAAATATGAGTATCTGAAGAGGCTTGTTTCACCAATATCCGAACTGGGCTATTACACATTTTCAAATAACAACGATGTTATACCACCTGAAGAGGCCATGCCCAATTCGATTTTTATCTTCGATGATGTTGCTTGTGATAAACAGAACAATATTCGGGCATATTTTTGTATGGGTCGACATAAAGATATTGACAGTTTTTATCTCTGTCAAACGTATACGCATATACCCAAACATTTGATTCGAGACAATACGAATTTCCTGGTTATATTCAAACAGGATGAAATGAACTTGAAACATGTTTATAATGATCATGTAAATACAGATATGTCTTTCAACACCTTTCGAAGTATGTGTTCAGAATGCTGGAAGGAAAAATACGGTTTCATTGTAGTAGATAAAGATAGTCCTATAAATGAAGGCCGCTACCGAAAGGGTTTTGATACCTACATAAAAGTAACTGCTGGCAACTGAAACAGATCAATACCAGTACAGCTGTGAAACAGTGCTGACCGGGTCGAAAGCTGTAACAGGTAACAGATCTGATGAAAACAGTACTCCGAGCTGTTAAAAAAGCAGTTGAAAGCCGTTCGAAACCTGTACCGTAGCTGTATAAACCAGATGCATAAACTGATCAGAGCAGATTTGAAAGCAGTTCACAAACATGAAAGAAAAACAACTAAGAGCCATCATAAAAACCACGAATTCAATTCGTAAGAAATACCGGGCTGTAAAATCAGGACGGATAGAGAAAGAGAGCAGGCAAGAACATTTCTTCTAGTATACGGCGCACCGAAGATCATCGAATTATAACGACACCGGTGGTAAAACAATACAACGCCAGATCAGAAAAAAGGAAATTTTTGGCAAATTTTGATTCCATCCCCTATGGGTTCAAACACACCAAGCAGTATTAAATAAAAATACTATTTTTAATAAAAATATATATTTAAGTGTAAATATAATTGCAAATATATATCGATTGTAAGAAAGATTATTTTTAGGTGTAAATATAAAATAAAATGAATATTATTTCACATCGCGTCTATTTTATTTCTATCATTATTACATTGTATTACATACTGTTTTAGCAAATGAACATTTTGTAGGGCACAACATCCTCTATGAGCTAAACACCTCGGAGTTAGAGAATATCGCATCCTCAAAGTGTTTAAATTCGGACATCCACAGTAGTCTAAATCAAATACCGTTGCTCTATTTCCGAGAATTTCACTGAGATATTTTTTCTTCTCCGATCCTTTAACATAAATTATTTTATTTCTCAAATTCGTCTGTAAAAATTGTATCGCGTGATTAATTGACGTGTATCCGCCCTCCCACGATAACCCATGATGATTTATGGAAAGCCAGGTAGCTTGAGTCTGCAGTGCTGATGGTAGTCTGTTAAATTCAAATGGCGGTTTTGGATGAAAATGACGTACTTCATTCCCATTGAACAGGATCGCAATTTCCTTAGGAATGAAACTATTACTTTTGAGGGCTGTTCTGTGACGAGTCTTACTGTATCGACTGTAAACTATCGAACTATTGAATATTTAGAACGCACAATCGACAATTGGTCCTTGTTGTTGTAAATCTGCACTAATACCCCCAAAATGGGGATTACGACTTGCACAAACTTCGCAGCATTCTTACTACCCCTTTTTTTTAAACAGGGGGGTCAGTGCGAATTTTTTACAAAATTTTTTCAAATAGCACCTGTATTTCCTGCCCGCATAACAAGACCTGTCGGTATCAGAACTGCCTCTTTAACAGGGCCTGTTCGTATCAGAACCGTCTTTAACAAGACCTGTCCGCATCACAACTGATTTCAACAGGACCTGTTCGTATCAGCACAGCGTTTCAACGGTACCTGTTCGTACAGCACTGCTTTCAACAGGACCTGTCCGCATTAGAACTGCTTTCAACAAGACCTGTTCGAATCAGCACTGCGTTTTTATAGAGCCTGTCCGCATTAGAACTGCTTTTAACAAGACCTGTCGGTATCAGAACCGTCTTTAACAAGACCTGTTCGCATCAGAACTGCTTTCAACAGGACCTGTCCGCATCAGAACCACTTTCAACAGGACCTGCCCGTATCAGAATACGATCGTAATCGTAACATTAACGTAAGGCGTGTTGTTGTTATTATCAGGACCTGTTCGTATCAGCACAGCGTTCCAACAGGACCTGTCCGCATCAGAACCAATTTCAACAGGACCTGCCCGTATCAGAACTGCCTTTTAACAAGGCCTGTCGGTATCAGAACTGATTTCAACAGGGCCTGCTCGTATCACAACTGCTTTTTTAACAAGGCCTTTCTGTTTGAAAAAATTTTGTAAAAAATTCGCACTGACCCCCCTGTTTAAAAAAAAGGGGTAGTAAGAATGCTGCGAAGTTTGTGCAAGTCGTAATCCCCATTTTGGGGGTATTAGTGCAGATTTACAACAACAAGGACCAATTGTCGATTGTGCGTTCTAAATATTCAATAGTTCGATAGTTTACAGTCGATACAGTAAGACTCGTCACAGAACAGCCCTCAAAAGTAATAGTTTCATTCCTAAGGAAATTGCGATCCTGTTCAATGGGAATGAAGTACGTCATTTTCATCCAAAACCGCCATTTGAATTTAACAGACTACCATCAGCACTGCAGACTCAAGCTACCTGGCTTTCCATAAATCATCATGGGTTATCGTGGGAGGGCGGATACACGTCAATTAATCACGCGATACAATTTTTACAGACGAATTTGAGAAATAAAATAATTTATGTTAAAGGATCGGAGAAGAAAAAATATCTCAGTGAAATTCTCGGAAATAGAGCAACGGTATTTGATTTAGACTACTGTGGATGTCCGAATTTAAACACTTTGAGGATGCGATATTCTCTAACTCCGAGGTGTTTAGCTCATAGAGGATGTTGTGCCCTACAAAATGTTCATTTGCTAAAACAGTATGTAATACAATGTAATAATGATAGAAATAAAATAGACGCGATGTGAAATAATATTCATTTTATTTTATATTTACACCTAAAAATAATCTTTCTTACAATCGATATATATTTGCAATTATATTTACACTTAAATATATATTTTTATTAAAAATAGTATTTTTATTTAATACTGCTTGGTGTGTTTGAACCCATAGGGGATGGAATCAAAATTTGCCAAAAATTTCCTTTTTTCTGATCTGGCGTTGTATTGTTTTACCACCGGTGTCGTTATAATTCGATGATCTTCGGTGCGCCGTATACTAGAAGAAATGTTCTTGCCTGCTCTCTTTCTCTATCCGTCCTGATTTTACAGCCCGGTATTTCTTACGAATTGAATTCGTGGTTTTTATGATGGCTCTTAGTTGTTTTTCTTTCATGTTTGTGAACTGCTTTCAAATCTGCTCTGATCAGTTTATGCATCTGGTTTATACAGCTACGGTACAGGTTTCGAACGGCTTTCAACTGCTTTTTTAACAGCTCGGAGTACTGTTTTCATCAGATCTGTTACCTGTTACAGCTTTCGACCCGGTCAGCACTGTTTCACAGCTGTACTGGTATTGATCTGTTTCAGTTGCCAGCAGTTACTTTTATGTAGGTATCAAAACCCTTTCGGTAGCGGCCTTCATTTATAGGACTATCTTTATCTACTACAATGAAACCGTATTTTTCCTTCCAGCATTCTGAACACATACTTCGAAAGGTGTTGAAAGACATATCTGTATTTACATGATCATTATAAACATGTTTCAAGTTCATTTCATCCTGTTTGAATATAACCAGGAAATTCGTATTGTCTCGAATCAAATGTTTGGGTATATGCGTATACGTTTGACAGAGATAAAAACTGTCAATATCTTTATGTCGACCCATACAAAAATATGCCCGAATATTGTTCTGTTTATCACAAGCAACATCATCGAAGATAAAAATCGAATTGGGCATGGCCTCTTCAGGTGGTATAACATCGTTGTTATTTGAAAATGTGTAATAGCCCAGTTCGGATATTGGTGAAACAAGCCTCTTCAGATACTCATATTTCGGTTGCAGTAATGATTTTGAGTACACGTAAATATTTTCAAATTTTAATCCGTTCGGGTCTTCTATTAAACTGATCATAACATTGGTTTTCCCACAATTTGACGGCCCCACAATAACTCCCCTTACACTATCAGGCAGTAATAAACTGTGCTTTCTCTCTTTACGGATATCGGTTGCAATGTCAATATTTTTCACAGGAAGTGATACGTGCTGCTTGATGAAACGCATTGTAGTGAATAAAGAGTACTGTCTATAAACACCACCACTTATTCGATTACGGTATTATGAACAAGAAGGTTACGTTCAATCTTAAACCCCCAAGTTTACAATATGTATACTTGGGACTTTGCCTATCGTGCTAGTCGTAAAGGGCCGTGGCAAATGTACGCCGTCGATAGATTTCGATTCAGTCGAAGAATCCAGCAGTTGAGTGAAATTATATCGCCTATTTTATTAGAAGATCATAGACAACGCATTTTAGTCAGTTTGATCAGTGCAGCATGATTGATCACACGCGCGACATTCGTTCTAAAACCGTTCAAGGGAGAGGTTTACTAAATTCTTTAATTAGTAATTTACCAATAGAATTACATTTGCCAGGATACCAATATTGTGGGCCTGGTACTAAACTACAAGAAAGGTTGGCCAGAGGAGATCCTGGAATTAACGAATTAGATAAAGCCTGCAAAGAGCACGATATCGCATATTCAAAATTTAAAACTTTAAACGACCGACATATTGCAGATCGCATATTAGCTGGGAAGGCGTGGCAGAGAGTAAAATCTTCTGATTCAAACTTAAGTGAACGCCTGAATGCGTGGTTAATAACAAACACTATGAAAACTAAAACTAAATTAGGGATGGGAGTGAAACGTCAGCCATCTTTTCAACAGATTATTCGAAATGCTCGAGTAGTATTGAAGGCTCGGAAACCAAAAACTACAAAGGAAGCAGTAAAACTAGCTCTCGCTGCAACAAAGAATGTGATTAAGACAAAACGCCCCCGTGTGATTAGAGTACCAAAAGTTGGTGGTATTCTCCCTCTACTACCCATTTTTGCAGGACTATCGGCATTAGGTGCATTATCAGGTGGTGCCGCTGGTATAGCTAAAGCTGTTAACGATGCTAGTGCTGCTAAAAGAGAATTGGAGGAAAAAGTCGTCATAATCGAAGAATGGAATCTATTGCTGTCGGCAAAGGGCTGTATTTGAAGCCATATAAAAAGGGGTTTGGTCTATATTTGAATCCAAAAAACTATTAAAAATGCTGCCCAATAAACCCTTAGATGAACTAGATTTATATAGATATGGTAAATCTTTACCTAATTTCCGAGGTGTGTTTATGCGAAATAATTTGCCGAAGACACCATGGCGAAACGAGTGTGGAATTGTGAATCTTGATTTGACAACCGGGGAAGGAACACATTGGGTAGCGTACTGCAAACGAGGCCGAAATATTGAATATTTTGATAGTTTCGGGAATCTACAACCGCCTCTTGAAATTATTCGTTATTTGGGCGATAATATCAAATATAACTACAACAGTTATCAGAACTATGACTCTGTAATTTGTGGACATTTATGTTTATATTTTCTGTACAATAAATATATTGATTTTTAATAAAATTGTTTAGTTTCATTACAACCGTCTCACCATGTCGTTGACCCTTACATTAAGTGGTAACGAATCACAGTTATCCGCAGAGTATTTTCCTCCACTGGAATTGCCCGAGGGATGCGTATGCGGGCTCGTTGATTTTCAAACATATAATTCAATACCGAATATTGATGTGGACAATAACAAATTTCATGTAGGTAATAAAATTATAGAGATAGATGTTGGATCGTACGAAATTGACGATATTTCTAAATATATAGAAAGGAAGCTTGAAGAAAATAAAATTGGATTTTTATTGAGAGCTAATAATAATACATTGAAGAGTGAAATAAAATCTTCTGAAAATATAGATTTCACCCACAAAGACTCGGTTGGGTCATTATTGGGTTTCAGTAAGCGTATACTCACGAAAAATATAATGCACGTTTCCGATATGCCAGTCAACATTATTAAGACGAATACTGTCCGAGTAGAATGCAACATTATTTCTGGGTCTTACATTAACAGTAAGCAGGTACATACATTGCACGAGTTTGCTCCTAAGGTAGGCCCAGGGTATAAAATTATCGAGGTGCCCACGAATGTCATCTATTTACCTTTGAACGTCAAACGATTAAGTTCTCTCACGTTGAAGCTTGTCGATCAAGACGGTAATTTAGTGAATTTTCGTGGAGAAACGATTACTATTCGACTACATTTAAAATGCTGATATACAATACCCCGCAGCGTAATAGTACTCTCATTCAGAGTATAACCTCAGAACCTACAACAACTAAGCCGCAGCTGTCGCTAATAAATAAAGCATACGTGAGATCTCTGGGGCTTACATTAAAATAATGAATGATTTATTAAAAATCTCGAGTGGTGTTAGCTATGATAACAGCATTGTGAAAAAGGAATTTCACAGCTACTCACCATTTCTAAACTCATACGGTAACAGTGATGAAATACGAATTTCAATACAACATCAGGATTTAATTCTTCTACCGTGTGAAAGTTTTATTTACATCGAGGGGGCAGTATATAAAAGTGATGATGGGACAGTCTCTGCTACAGCAAAACTAGGCAATAATGCTATGGCGTATCTGTTTGATGAAATTCGTTATGAATTAAATGGTGTAGAAATTGATCGTAATAGAAATGCAGGGTTTACTTCTACCATCAAAAATTATATTTCCCTACATGCCGACGAAAGTAAAATGCTACTCAATGCGGGTTGGTCACCATCAGCTCCAATTACATTGCAATCGGGACAATTCAATTTTTGTATTCCATTGAACATGCTCCTGGGATTCGCCGAGGATTATCAGAAAATTATACCAAATGCAAAGCATGAGCTTATTTTAGTACGGGCTAGATCTGATGATAATGCACTTATATCATCCACAGATACTGTGACGGTAAAAATTCTGAAATTAAAATGGAAGATACCGCATATAACTCTCGCTGATGAAGAAAAACTCACTTTATATAAATTAATTGAGAACAATCAGCCAATTAAAATGAGTTTTCGCAGTTGGGATATGTATGAATATCCAGTACTGCCAGAAACTAGTCAACATACTTGGACAGTTAAAACTTCAAACCAGCTAGAGAAACCTCGATACGTTATATTGGCTCTACAAACCGACCGCAGAAATCAGAAAGGCAAAGATGCGAGTAATTTTGACCACTGTAAACTAACAGATATCAAAGTTCATTTAAATTCTATATCATTTCCGTATGATGACTTAGATCTTAAATTTGATCAAGATCGATTCGCTCTATTATACGATATGTATTGTAAATTTCAATCGGCATATTATACTCGTAAAGAACAACCGCTGCTTTCTCCAAATGAATTTAAAAACAATGCTCCGATCGTAGTTATCGATTGTGCGCATCAGAACGAGTCAATCAAATCGGGTCCCGTAGATGTTAGATTGGAATTCAAATTGTCGGGAAATATACCGGCTAATACTTCGGCATTTTGTTTACTTCTACACGATCAGATTTTTGAACACAGACCACTAACTAATGAAGTGCGAAAGGTACCTCAGTAGCCCGGCGAGAGTCAACATGGATGTACAGAAAACTTTGAACGATATTGAATGGTTTTTACAAGATTACGGCGACTTTATACTTGAAGAACATAGAGAGAAACTTAATGAACACTATGCCTTCTTGAAACCGTACCTCAAAGTTCAAAAGAAAATTGGAAAGCATGGCGAGCACTATGAGAGCTGTTCATGGGCAAATGATAATACATCTTGTGGACCGGATACCTGTGGATGCGGTTATGTCTGTATGAACATCGCAGCTGTTAAAAAACTTATATTATTCTATTTAAAATTAAAAAAGAAACCATGTATATTATTTTAATAAAGTATTGTTTGAATAAATTATTTTGTTTTTCGGCTTTAATGTCACAACAGATCCAAATGTTTTTTCCGAAAAATTAATCAAAACCAACTGGTTAAATTTTGTATTCTACTAAAAAAAAATCCTGTCGAAAAATATCACACGTCCTGTCGATCATAAACATCTTCCCACCCCGGATCGTTTTTCAAAGGATGATCCAAATGTTATAAATTAACCCCGAAATTGTAACCATATGTATTTTGTAATCTGTGGGAAATTCATTTTGCTTGAAAAAATGCCCTGTAAAAAAAATACGTCCTGTCGATCATAAACATCTTCCCCTCCCCCCCACGCGACGTTTTCGGATCGGATGATCCAAATGTTATAAATTAACTCCGAAATTGTAACCATATGTAATCTGGAAAAAATTTCCCACGTTTTTCTGATCGCAGTTGATCGAAATGTGTTTTCCATAAATTTAGATGTACTTATCCTGAAAAATTGCAGCCAGATGTTAAATTTTGTAATCTAATACAGATATAACCGTGTCAAAAAAATACTTGATCCAAATGTGTTTTCCATAAATTTACATGAATTCTGGTTAAATTTTGTAATCTAATACAGCTATAACCGTGACGCCCTAAATACCACGCCCTGACATGTGTCGACAGCCATGTTTAAAAATAATTGGTCGACAGCCATGTTTAAAATCCCGACATCCCAGGGGTGTGGCCATTTTTTTTCCCCACCGCTATAATAAATCACGGTGCCAGAAAGAGACAAATGCCGCATTTACCACGCTCCTCTACAACGTGCCCCACAACGCCTTTCCATCTCCCACTCCCTCATACTGTCTTCATTCTCCGTATTTACCATGCCCCACTCCCACACATCGTGTCCCACTACACCTTTCCATCTCCCACTCCCTTCCCATTGGTCCGCCACGCCCCTCAAACCCACGACAATTTACTCCAAGAACGCACCCCATACATGTTTAAAACAATTGGTCGACAGCCATGTTTAAAAACCCCAACAGCCCATTTTAGGGGTGTGGCCATTTTCCCCCACCACCGCCGCCATCGCTTAGAGAGACCGCCTCTCTCTCCCCCCCCCCCACCCCAATTCACCCCCCTGCCAGAGACAAATGCTTCGCTCCCATTGGCTGGCCACGCCCACCTGGCCAAGCGCCGAAATACACGTAACCTGGCCAAGTGTCGGGATACCTACTAGCATGTTCACAAAACCAAGCGTAAACTAAAAACTAATGATCATATTGACATGTAATTTGTCACAGATGTCACTAACAGTCCTACCAACATGAAAAAAAATTCATTTGTCCGATTCGGTTAACGCGGGAAGTTTAAATTAAAAATTCACCTTACTTTTTGAACACAGTAGTACATTGTTAATATGAAAAATCACGATTATTTATTTGAAAGAAAATCACACTTGATAACTTGCACTTAGGCCTAAGTTTTAGGACGATCATTGTAATGAAGGAAATAATTTTACAATGGAAAATGAACCTATTACAAAGATTATTTCTTTAAAAAAAATAATGCAAAACATGGAAAATAGTTTAGTAAATAGATTTTAAATAAAAAATCTTAGGTATATCACTTAATTTGTTTTTTATAATTGTTTTTATAATTTGAATGATGAAACATGTCTTAATCGTTCAGCTGTTTTGCGAACTGCTTTTCAATTTCATTTCATTCCACTGGAGAACTGCCAAGTTGATTCCTTCATCAGAAATTTTTCGTCGATATTCTAACCTCAAACTTCAGCATCCCAATATGAAAATAATTATCATACTTCATACTATCATACTTAATATTATAAAAAGGAAAGATTTGTATTTTTGTATGTATGTTTGTAACGAATAAACTCAAAAACTACTGGACCGATTTCAAAAATACTTTCACCATTAGAATGCTACATTATCCCTGAGAAACATAGGCTATATTTATTACTAGAAAAAATTAGGGGTCCCTACTAAAACTTAAATAATGTAATATTTTTGTATGTCTGTAACGAATGAACTCAAAAACTACTGGACCGATTTCAAAAATTCTTTCTCCATTAGAATGCTACATTATCCCTGAGAAACATAGGCTATATTTATTACTAGAAAAAATTAGGGATCCCTACTAAAACTTAAATAATGTAATTCCGCATACATCTGTATCCAATAATCTTCACATTCGTGTCTGTCGCGTCTAATATTCTCTGTAGTCTAACTTCATGCACAAAGACCTTAATTGAGATTTTACGACTATTGCTTTGAATTACCCGAAATTCAGTGTCATTAGCGACGGCTGGGGTCCAATTGATCCATTGTAGGGCCTCTATAGTCTCCATACTGGCGCCAGGCGCTCGAACCCTCAGCGGACTCGCCCGTGGGACCCCAGACTACTCGATCTCCGTAAATTTCCACAAAATTCTACA
The DNA here is from genome assembly GCA_963422695.1 of Xylophagus ater. Classification (NCBI taxonomy): domain Eukaryota; kingdom Metazoa; phylum Arthropoda; class Insecta; order Diptera; family Xylophagidae; genus Xylophagus; species Xylophagus ater. Next base: position 26,143,055 of record OY730482.1, on the reverse strand, counting down.
AAATTAAATTACTTAAGCCATAAAATAAAAATGTACAAAAATATAAATAAAGTCCTGCAAAAAGATACATTTACTCTACGTTTATCCCAAAATGTTTAAAAAATAAATGTCCACCAGTGCGAAGCCGGGACGGGTCGCTAGTAATATATAAAAATATATAAAAAACATGGATAAAATTTTTGGCTCATCGGTAAAAAAAGGAAAAGGAAGAAATAATCGAATTGAATTCGATGAAAAAAATCATTACACGACTTAGCTGTGAACGAAAATCTGACTGAAAGTTTCTGTGACATTCGTAAAAGAGGTAGAACTACCTTTCATTGATAATCAAAGAAAAGCGTTCGGTTTTCACTAGTTCCAAAATTTCCTTCATTACAATGATCGTCCTATAACTTAGGCCTTAGGTTTCTTTCATTTAAAAAATTAAAAATATGGCAATAAACATAAAAAAATCATGTTTTCGACAACTTAACACTAATCGAATGAATTTTATACGATCACAGTGTAAAATTTTTTAGATCCCATCTTACGCGATACCAAATGATTGGTCGCATCATATTTTCGATATGATTTTGTTCAAATCGTAATACGCGTTTCCACTCCTGGAGAATTCATGCAATTTTGATATTGCTTTGAAGACGTCGTACGATTACGTTTTAAATTGATTACGAGCAAATGCGGCGCCCATATTGCGAATAGCCATTTCAACTATAAATATTCATCTAAGATCTTCAAAATACATACATTCATATAATATGGCCACAATTTTACCTATCAAACGCACTTTTCGATCTCCTAACATGATATCATGGACTTTTTCGAAAATTTCTTCAGTGGTCGCTTGTACCATACTACCGTTTTTAAAATAGATATCTGATGATTGTCATCGTTGTCACCGTCGAAGTTTCAGGGTCTCCACATGAATCTAATCGGTACTGAATTTTTTCCATATTTAATAAAAACGAAAAATTGTTCACTTTGAAGGGCTTCTTAAACTAAACTTTTTAACAGATCGATGTGGAACTAGTAGTACTAGTAGTACCATATTTAAAAAAATAAAATGGCGACACAAGAACATCTTTTATCAAATCCAATTTTTTTGATACACCTAGTATATGGGAAGTACTGTCAAATTTAGGTTATGTAAAAATTCAAAAGGATTACATTAAGACAATATTTATTGAAGTAAAAAGAAACCAGGCGATAATAACAACACCATATTGATTATAGAGACATGCTTCTAATTCAATTTTTTTTTATTTCGCAGACTACCGCGCATACTATTGAATTCTTATAGGGATTAATAATCTCATTTCTAGGATTATTTAATTCGTTATCGGATTATCCAATATTAACCACAATTTACATTAGATATGTAAAGGGTGAACTTTAAAACAAAATAAAACATGCAAATTTAACGAAATATACCTATTTTGTTTTGTTAATCACAAATGTTATATCCTAGACAGATCTCTGATTTTAATGCTCATTATTGCCCAATCGGTCATTAAAACTCGATAATGACCTTTATTTACGTAATAATGATCAATTTTAAGTATCTATTTCAAGCATCATTATTGTTTTAATTATTAAATGAAATTCTGAAGAGGTCCCAAATTTTTGCTTCACATTGTTTACAGGGCCATCTACATTTAAGCATTTTAAAAATTTTATGTGATTTTGACATATTTTCTTCTTTCACATAAATTTAAAACGAGAGAAACTTAATTTTATTCCAAAAATTTCTTTAAATTTTGTTAAAAACAATAAAAAAATATTAACTTCATTGAATAATAATTAATAAACATTGTGTAATCAAAATTAAAAACTCATGCAAATTTTGAAATGACAAGATCATTGTGAAAAAAGAAGATGTGTGATGTGATAGGTCATCCAGAAGTATCATTAAAAAATAATCATTGTATTTAAAATCGGAGATCTGTCTACAGCATTATATATTTCATTAATTGCAGCAGCCGATCTTTTCGAGGTAATTTTCGATGACTTTTTCGTAAATTTCGGGCTGTATCTCGGCAATAACTTGGCGGATATTCGATATTGTTTGTTAGGTGCTCCAACGTATCGGGTTTGTTAGCGTAGACATGACTTTTAACGTAACTCCATAAAACGAAATCCAACGGCGTTACGTTGCATGATCTTGGCGGCCAGTTCACGCTACCAATACTTGAAATAATGCGACCTGGGAACTTTTCACGTAAAACATCCAACTTTGTACCCTCTGTGTGGCAAGCTGCGCCGTCTTGTTGGAACCACATGTCTTCCACACGAATATCTTCGATTTCCTGGCAGGAATAATCGGTTATCATGCGCCTATATTGCTCACCATTAACTGTTACAGTCTTACCCTGATCGTTTTCAAAAAACTAAGGACCAATGACGCCGCCTGACCACAATGCGCACCAAACACTCACCTTTTGGGCATGTGTCTCGTGAATCTCATGAGGATTTTTATCTCCTCATATGCGGCAATTAAGCTTATTAACACACTCAGAGTGGTCGAAAAGTGCCTCATTAGAGAAGAGGATTTTCTTTGACAAATCAGCATCAACTTCCTGCTGCTGTAACACCTAAGCGAACCATTTCGTAAATGTGTTGTTGCAAACTAACATTTGTCAGTTTGAAAACAAGTGCTTATCGACAGCTGCTTGATTTACAGTACTGCCAACATAGGATACTCAAATTGGATCAGCCTATATATTAAACTATGTTCATGTAGAATTTTGAATAAATTCTTTAATTGAAAAGAAATTAACTACAATTTTACATATTTAAAGATAAATTATAGGAAAAATGCACATAATTGGTAAACATAAAAATGCTTCATAAAACTTGATAATAGTAATAATTTAAAAAAAAGCATAAGAAATAAAAACAAATTCCACTATATACTTTCTCTCTATTAATATTTCTAAAGCAAAAAAAAAATAATAAATAAATAGTAAATAAAAAATCTTCTCAGCCATAACCAATTCAGATCATTATATCTAAAATTCATTCAATCTATTCCACTTCACCAACTGAATCTGTAACATCATTAATGGTTTCCATAAGCAATCATCATGATATTTGTTTGTTAAGTGTATTTTTGAGCAATATTAATTAAGTGGCATCATAAACAAATGACTTTGTTCGTGCGCATAAATATGAAATATTAAAGAGACACTCGGCTGGGAACAATACGAAAATCAATTGAAATCTGGAGCAAATTAATTTCTTACCAAAATATGTTCCCATTTTTTCTTTTCTGTTTAAATAAAAGTTCATTTTATTTAATTTTAATTATTATTTTGTGTATTTATTCATTGAAAAAAAAAGTTTTCTCATAAAATCAAATTTAATAAATTAGTGAATTTTGGGTACATTTTATTGGACACGATCAATTTTTAGTTTTTATAAATTGAGAACCTTGTACTAAATTCACAAATTATTTTTATATTGTGTCCTGTCCTTTGGATGTACAAGTAAATGTTCTTCCAAAAGACGTATATAATGTTTTACTTTAACACTTTCTTGCAGTGAAATGAACTTACCTATAACTAGATGTGCAGAAAAGATTTAGGTGTACTCTTTAGGCTGGGATTATATATAGGAATTGAAACGATTTTATACAGGAAATAGTGGTTGGCATTCGGCCAATATACATTTATCTATTTTTTCTTGGTTTGAATTGAAGATTTATCTCAATTTTTAGGAGCACATGAAAATATACAATTTAGAATTTCTCAAACCATATTTATACTAGGGCAGACTGAAAATTTCTCGGCATGAAAGAAAATTGTTTATGCCGTGAAACCTGTTTTATTTTGCAATATAATCTCCTGAAACATCAATGGATTTATTCCAATGTTTTTCCAATATTTCAATATCATCATTAAAGTATAATTCCAGAAAATCTGCAAAATATCCATCCACGGCTGCAATGGCCTCGTCCTTTAATGTAAAACGCTCTCCAGCCAGGAATTTTTTCAGGTTGGGAAACAGATAGCCAAATCTGGTGAATACGTTGGATATTCAAGCAATTCGTACTTTAATTCGTTGAATTTTATCATCGTCAAAATACTTGTCTGACGAAGTTTTGCATTGAATTGATCCAAAAATTAATTGTTTTACCTGCTTGGGGATAATCCAGCAACAAAAACCCCAAAACTTGATGCCAAAACCCTTTTGGTCGACCCGGATCTCCTTGGCTGTTTAGCGCTGAAATACCGGGCTTATTCCAGTAGTATGATACCACTCTTTAAGCTCTTGTTAAAATGCCATATGTACATTCCTTTTCATAATTCTTTTTCAAATATATATTCAAACAAACATTGTAATGTGCACTATTATAGGTGTTGTTTTTATCTAACAACATATAAAATACATAAAAATGTATATCATTGGAATATTAGTTATTTTTATTACAACTTTCGCATAATTGAGGAAATTAATCGATTTGGCAATTGATTAAAATGATTAAGTCAATTTTTTTTAGAAAATTTGACTTATGATTAGACCATTTTCATAATCATCGGCACATATTGTCTGTGTTGAATTTTTCGTTGCTTTATTTTTTTCGTAAGTTTGAAATAGAAAAGATAATTTTTCCCGAAGAACGCCGAGAATTTCAGTAAGGCTAATAGCCCAGTCAATGGGTACTTTTACCTTGCAAAAGGTATAGGAAACTTCATATTTGGTACGCTTGTTCAATTATCTAAGCTCTTGAAAATTCCAAAATTTCGACCTTGGTGGGGTGCCGCTCGCACCCCTATACTGGTTTAAGTTATAGTTTACTCCTTTGCACACCACCGTAGAGGTAGAGTAATAAGGGGCGATTTTTTACCGAGGTATCCCCAGTAGGCATAATCCACGAAGCATTCATCATGTTATTGATTTGACTTCTTCAAGCTTCTTGTATTCATTGATGTTCTGGATCAGCTAATGTTGAAGAATGTTGTTCGTTAGAGATTGTGGACTCTCCCTGAGAATTTTTCTCTTGTTCTTTAAGATCATAACCATAATCATCTGGCATTTGTAAAGTCAAAAATTGATTGATTTCAGGTGGTTCAACCCCGGAATCGGGAATTATTTCCGGGATGTTATTACACTAAATTCTTGTGCAAGTGGAGCATATAATCGAACATTTTAAGCTTGTATTTCTACAACAACATGTTGTCCCACATCCTCTTTTACACTTACATGAAATACCTTTTAAAAGAACTTCGGGTGCAGGATCGTTCATCATAAATTATTGGGAGTAAGGCCAAAGTTACTACTTTTCAAGCGTATCGAAGCGTATAAATTGAAAAATATCCGTGAAAACTTTCCTAGTTATCATTTTTCTAGACCATAAGTAAGATAATTTTAGATTTTTAGCTTCATAGGCGCCACTTAAAATTAACCAGATAGCCCATAAGAAACGCACGATAAAGATTATATGAAGGTAAAAAAGATCTTTCGCTTCATTTCTGTATGTATAAAAATGGGAATACTCAAAAATGTAAAGTAAAATCCTATCACTCAAAATTACTTGAAATGGTAAGAATCGGTACTTATCCGGAAAGAGATTGGAGCATGCAAGTACTCGGTAAAATTATTTGAAAATATTCATAGTAGCCTGTGAAATTAGCACAGTTGGTATATATAGGTATATCACATACATTTCTAAGTCAATAAACGGAATTATTTACAATAATTGAATCAACAACTTCGAAAAGGGCTCATGTCGGTTTTTTCAAAATGTACTTTTTTCTTATCTTCACATATAGACGCATGTTCCATGAAGAAGAGGAACCCATATCTGTTTTCTAAAGTGGAAAAAAATGCATGTCTTTCTGGAGATGAGACCTTCTCGAAACTAATTCAAGACATCTAGCCTATATGAACTATTTCAAACTCAATTTGAATTTGTCATTTGGGAGACCACAACTTGAAGTGTGCTAAAAATGCGAAGAAATTAACTAATAGTTAATAAGGGCGTCCAAGTTTTACTCTGAAATCAAAGAACTCACTGAAAAATCTCAAGTGGTTGGTAGCACTATTATGGGTTTGGAGTTTGATTATATGCAGAATCTCCCACTACCAGTTCTGCCCGTCCAGGAATTATTTAATTTTCGCCAATTATGCGTACATAATATGAAAACGGCGAAAGCAACTTTCTACTCCTACCACGAGGGTCAATCCCTCGAGGAACCCAACGTAGTGGCATCATGTTTAAATGATTATATTCGTGAAAACGTCCCTGCAGAAATAACGGAGTTGCACTTATTCTGCGATTAATGTCCGGGACAAAACAAAAACAATTAGTCAGTCGAAAGTTTTTTGAGGATGGAAAAGTAGTAAATTTGGTCTTACTCCCAATACTTATGATGAACGATCCTGCACCCGAAGTTCTATTAAAAGGTATTTTATGTAAGTGTAAAAGAGGATGTGTTCTTCAACATTAGCTGATCCAGAACATCAATGAATACAAGAAGCTTGAAGAAGTCAAATCATTCATTATCTTCAATAACATGATGAATGCTTCGTGGATTATGCCTACTGGGGATACCTCGGTAAAAAAACGCACCTTATTACTCTACCTCTACGGTGGTGTGCAAATGAGTAAAATATAAGGGTAAAAAATTAATAAACAGCGGGAAATTTCGATTAGAAATAAAATTTTCCAAGAAATTGATGAAAACGCTCACTTTCTACGCACTGTGGATTCAAAACTATAAACTTTACAAAAAAAAAGTGTTAAGCAAGAAATGTAGAGAATCGTACGCTCTACATTTTTTATACTGACCTCAATCAACGTATCTCGCACCAGTATCGAGATAATCGCAAAAAAACGATTTTCCACCCCTTTAAACCAGTATAGGGGTGCGGGCGGCACCCCACCAAAGTCGAAAATTTGGAATTTTCAAAAGCTTACCTAATTGAACAATCGTACCGAACATAAAGTTTCCTATACCTTTTGCAAGCTTGAGCCATTTTTTATACTCCATTGACTGGGCTATAAGGGACATAATATATGTACTTCCATTTCTACCATTCGTTTCAACCTTCTTAAAAAAAGGCAATCTCACAAAAATGATGACATAAGAATTGCCAGCTTTTTTTTTAACCAAATATAATCTAGAGAGTATTAAATTTTTCGAAATAATCCAATTTAGAGTTTTGTCAAACTGCAATGATATTTTCGATTCTTTTTATGTCTAATGAGAAAATATTGTTTATTTTTTTTTTTTTAAAACAAAAAACCATTGATTTTGATGAGGTTTCTTTTATTCACCTGAACGTATGGACGTAAGAACTGAATGGGTTTTTTTTTTTTGTTGTAGTTCAATGGACAGTAATCGTATTGCAAATTCAATTTCTCATTATGTGCATTTTTTTTTTTACTGATACACCTCTCGCTTTTTTTCAACCTGAATTAACTTTCAATGAGTTGCGAATTTCTACTACACTTCGTACGTTCAATAATATCGAAGAAAAAATTAAATAATAATATTAAACGTGAACATAAAATGGAAATATAATCGGCGATGAACAAGTTTGTATATATTTATATATATATATACCATATATAAATAAAAAAAGCATGGTACACTGATTTCTTTGCGGTGTCTAATTACAATGCAATTAAGAGGTGATTGCACGATGGTGGTTTTCCTCTAGTTTCTCCTAATCTGCATTAATTAACAAATAAGTGATTGTAATAAAATTAAATTGCATTCATTCTATGGCAAATATTTAATTCATTTTTATTTTTAAAAGATAACAAAATTAAATCACTTTATAAAACAATAATGATCTCGAATCTCGTTTAATTATGAAATGAAAAAGAATGCTACTTGTTTTTCGAATATAGTTTTATAGTATTCATTTTTATACGCTATGGTAGAGTCAGTGCCTGTTGAAAAAGATGGCATCTCTAGAGGTATTTGTCATTCTTGCTTACATGAGAATCACCTCGACTCTCTCATTTGTATGCGTTGAGCGCGAAAAGCTATAAACGTGGTAGAATTAAAATATACCAATGGCAATTTAGTTTTAATATCTCCAAAGGAACATATTTTAATTTTGGAGTGTTCAAAACTAGCTTGAAATGCATGTCGAGTCCAAATTGAGTTCACTGAATTTATTGCATTCTGGTGGTTATGGATAATAAATAAAAATTTTGTATGTTCTCTACATTTTGGCTCAATTTGGATTCGATATTTTAACCATCTGGGTCCAAATTTCTATCCAATCTCTCGAGTCCTCGATCTTACGACTCTGCATCCGACTACACGATATTTCAAAAACACGTCGGATTTTAATGAAATTTACAATGTATGTTGGTTATTTCTTAACTCAATTTCGTATTGCATCTCAGCAAAATCGACTAATGGGAAGAAAAGTTATAAACTCTAGAATCCATGGAGGTTGGTTTTCTTTTTTTTGTTTCTCGGATGTAATTTGAAAATTTGTATAGCAATTTCAATAAAATGAATTATATAAATTAGTTACAAAAATATATCATACTGTGTTAAATTTCCGTAAAATCTATTGAGGGATAGTGAAGAAAGAAATAAGCCTATCCATAAAGTTTTTTCGTATTTTTTTATTCAGTGTTTCAGGTTATTCTTTCAAAATATTGATATACTTCTTTGAATAAAATTTGCAGTATAGATTTACTCTATTCGGGCTCAGGCTACCTGTTAATTAGAGTAAATTCGAAGAGAGGAAATAAAGTTATATAAAGAAAAGACATTGAAATCTTATTGGTTTTGGTTATTTCTTACAACTTTTCATTCGACTATGGATTTGTTAACTACGATTCCTATTTCTACCATAGAGTCGGTTCTGGGCTTGATTTCAAGTTTCTATATGTTTTTTTTTTATTGCCAATTATGATAAAACTGTTTGCAGTGAGAATATTTTATACTCTTTATTTTTTTGTAATTAAAGATCACCGTCAAACAGAGTAGAGTTTCGAATAAATAAATTTCTTAATTTAATAAATAAGCGATTCGTTGGAGATAAAAAAACCCTCCCCCCACTGAAAATAATTTCCATGTCATAAATATATACTTTTCCTCCAATAAAACTGAACTTAAAATTAGAATACTAAGCATATAGTAACTTAAAATCGGCCTATTGCCGATTTTTTGATGCCCTATGGTAGAAATGGGACAGAAAAACTGTCAAAATAACATTATTTCAAGGTTTTTTCTTCATAACTTTGTTTCCTCTTTTCAAAATTTCCTCTAATTTGCAGGTAACCTAGACCCTAATAGCATAAATCCAATCTACAAATTTTATTTAAATGAGTATATTAGTTTTTAAAGTACATCAAAAAAACTTTATGGACAGACTTTTTTCCTCCCAGGATTATTTCTTTCTCCACTATCCTTGGACCGATTTTGCTGAAATTTAACATGGTATCGTCTATTTACGTATTAACCAATATAATTAATTTAAACAAAATTGATTTACAAATTTTTCAGTTAAATCCGAAAAACCATATAAAAAAACGACAAAACTTTCTGGTCACCCTGGTTTTTGCTTAATAACTTCCCTCCCCTTCGGTCGATTTTTCTGAAATACAATATCAAACCCAGTTAAGGAATATTCAACTCACATTCTAAATGTCAACATAATCGGATAATGCGTTTTTGAGTTATCTTGTCCACAGAGGACGAGCGGACATGCATAAATCGATATAACTTTTGATTCCCTGCATAACCATACCCTTGATGATCTATGCGTTACACACTTAATGACAAAATTAATATACCCTCTGGTAGTACTTACCATAGGACATAAATATATATATTGTATATCCTTTTTCTTCTTTTACACGTAATAAATCTCATTTTTGAAGTATCTAGAATAAAATCTATAAGTGGACTCCAGTGAAATACTTAAATTGAGTGCAACAACCTATAAAGATTTCATAAAGTATCTATATTTTGAACAATTTAAAGAGATTCTTCAAATAGAGAAAGATTTTTTTATTTTTTAAATAAAAATTATTACACAATTGCAATATTACGTTTTTAATTCTTTTTTTATGTCAGCACTTCAATTTTCTTATTTTATTTTTTTTTCTTTCTTTTTTATTACAGGATCAACGAATTTCCCGTAAATCCTATAAAAAAATAAACTTACCCAATAAGTTTAAATCGAAAATATTAATAAAAAAAAAAAAAATGGCAACTGTTGTATATGGAGGAAGCCCTCGACATCATAGTCGTATAACGAATTCACATCATTTGCATCATTCAAATACATTACAATCAAGTCATCATTATATATCATCAACATCGAATTTACAATCAAATCAATCAATTTCATTTCATTCACATCAAACATCCAGTAATGTTCTTGTACCACCATCTTCTTACTTGTCTACAGGCGCTCCAATATCATCATCGCAACAATTCGCTCAACATCAACAGTTTCCATTTCAACATAATCAACAATCTCATTATCATCATCATTCAACATTAATGTTTAGCAGTCAACGTCATCATAGTAAAAGAAAATCTGCTGTTGAATTATTAGCCGAAAGTAAACCATTTTATGTAAAATCCGAAACTGTTCTAGATCGACATCAACAATTGAATTTAAGAAATGCACCTGGTCCGAGCCCAGCTTGTATTCTTTCACCATCACGTATTCATAATGTTAATAGGCCTGCAAATCGTAGAAGTGCATCATCCAGTTCAGATTTACTTCAAACGAAATTGCGGAAACTACTTAATGCTGATGCTAAAGACTGTCAAATACCAGAAATTCCAAGATATAAATCGGAAAATCAAAAATATGATACATTTAGTAAATATCAAACGGTTAAATATAGTCAAGAGGTTTGTTCAAAATGAAAATTTTCGAATTAAAAAAGTTGAAAATTGTATTTTTTTTATAGTTGTCTGTACATCCATCGAACGATCAAAGTGATTTTTCTGTTATGTTCCCTAGTGCATTTCTATCGCCACAATCACTGCCACCACATCCAGCTTCCGATGATGATATTTATTCATATGGAATTGATGATCCACTAATCCTTACTGATGATTACCGCGCAATAAGTCCTCCAGCAGAATATGCGGCTGCAGATAGTTCACCGGAAAAGGACTCAAGTACTCGGTAAGATAGACATGCGTTAGATCGTGAACGATATTTAATATAATTAATATATTTTCTGTTCAAGATGTAATTATCAACGTTCATATTCACATTCTCATGAGGTGGCTTCTGATGATCCAGATTATTCTTCCCCATCTTATAATATAAATAGTCATAAATCACTACCAGATTTACATTCACAAATAAATAGGCATTCACCGCATAGTGAAGTTTTAAGCTGTTGCCGTTCAAATAAATCGGGTGGCGGAAGCTCAATAAATCGTGATTCTGGTGGATCTTCTGGACATTATACACATCGTAGTGAACCATGTAAACAAAAAGAATCTAGTAAAGTTTGTATTACTGGTGGTGATATACGTCGTGATAGCGGATCATCAACTCAACACAGTGGAAATTCATATTATACATATGGAATAACAGGAACACGTTATGATTGCCCAGAATGTCGTGCTAAATATCAAAAAGAGTCAGAATGTTTACTCAATTTTACAACCCCAGAAGTTCCAGAAGCTTTTCAAGATGATTATACTGATACACATAAATCAAATCGATATTATGAAGAGAAAAAAATTACCAATCGTAGAGGAGCTTATTCCAGGAAACAACAACAACAACAACAGCAGCAACACAGTCCAGCATCTAAAATGTCTGAATTAGATAATGTTAAAGAACAGGAATTAAGTCCACCATTGGGTACATTTAAACGGCAAAAATGTTTACGTTTTAAACATCGTAACCGTTATTCATCATCGAATGAACGTAACTCATCACGAGATATTGAAGATGATCGTAAACCAATTTTACGTTCAAAAAGTGATATTAGCGATCGATATTGGACCAGAAATTCACCATTATCGGAACCTATAAATAAATTAATTAGCGGCAATGAGAAGCGTTCAAAATCCGAAAGTATGTCACAATTGGAAAGATTTTTTGATCGATTAGGTTTAAATGATGAAAAATTTGAAGAAATCTATACACCAAAACGACGATATAGCAGTGATAATGATTCAGATCAATCAAGTACTGTATTCTTTTCAGATGTTAGTACAGTTGACTCAACACGTTTACCAGATAGTACTGAAGTTAATCAAAATAATCAAGCATATAGGCCAACAGAACCACCATCAATTGTTGAACGTAATGCTCGAATTATAAAATGGTTATGCAATTGCAGAAAATTACAATTGACATAATTTTTATTTTGTATATTATATACTTTTTTTAATTTAATTTAATTTAATTTAATTTAATTTATACATTATTAGATAATCTCAAAAGATTTTATTTTATTTAGACCGATAAACCGGATTGTATTAATTCTCATAATTCCGTTGTTTTTTTTTTTCTAGAAAATTTAATTTTATGTTACCTTTTCAAAATCTACTTTATTAAAAGGAAAATAAAATAGACTTTAATTAAATTCCTTTTTTATCAGAAAAGAAAAAAGAATTGATGTTTTAGAAAAAGATTAGTAAACCTTTTCGAACAAATTATTATTTCCAATATTTTGCTCAAATAATTATGCATTTGTATCTTTCCATTTTAGCATAAGCCTGTATAGTAATATAAAATCAGACCATAAAATAATTTACCTATTTCTTTTCTTGAATTTGGCGTTAACCAACGTTAAAACTTGTGATATATTTCGGTTGGTCTATTAACTAACGACACTCCTGAGTCACATTCAATTCAAAAGAAAATTTTTTATTACAATGTTTTTATTATATTGTATTTTAATATAAATTTTATATTGAAATGAAAACGCTCAAAAATTAACTATGATTAATTTTCTCCTCCAAGCGTATTATTAATTTCTTAGACTTAGGGCGGTTACCATACCATTAAACGTTATATTATTATTTTATAATTATTATTATTATTATTATTATTATGTATTACTACTGTTATTGTTGGATGAGATTGTATGGAAACCACCTTGACGTTCCATATTATTGCTGTGTCCTATTGAGTTCATTCTAACTAGGGCCAGTTAATATTCTTGGTATTTGTAACAATGATCCTCCATAGAGTTCCTGGTACGAGTTCTAATCAGTCTCTTATCTAGTGGAAAGGGTGTTTGTTTTTTATGAAAAGTATTTTCTATATTAATATTTTTTTTTTTTTATTATTATCTTAAAGCTTGGGGAAATTTGTTACTTGCTTTCTGGTCTCATAAACGATTTTTAAGAAAATATCAATTCGTCTGTCTGTCCGTGAAATAATAGATTCCTATTTTTTTTTTAATATATAGATCGGATAATACAGGGTGAAAAAAGAGCACCGTACATGAATAATAAATGATGTTTAATTTGGCTTCGATATTTATATATATATATGTAAATGTTACTAAAAACTTCTAGGATATGTATTTTTATTTTACCTGTAGAACAATTGGATAAAATTTTCTATAATATTAGTTTCTAATTAAAATAAAACTATTTTGATCCTTCTGAATTTATTTAGAATACGCTTGGAAATTTTTTGAATCTCGTTTTTAACTAATTTTTAATTAAATAATTCTCGAATTTCATTTATTTTTTTTTTTTTTACATTTTTTCTCAACAAAATCAAAAATGCAAAATAATTATTTTTTTTCTTAAAATGAATCTTTATTTAAAAATAAATCAAAATTTAAAAAAAAAAAATTTTTTAATAATCATAATTATTATCTTGTAGAACAATAACCAAATATTAATTATAAACAATACGCTTACCTAAAAACATGAAATGAATATTTAAGTAATGTTTAGAAAAAAAAAACAAATTTTCTGATATTTCAATTATTTGATTTAATAAAAACCAAAAATTCAGTTTCTAGCCCTCGTATAACACGGCTGAAGCCACTATGTTATCCAAAATCGTATTAAATCAGCACGTTTATGGCCGAGACAGAATATGTTCGTTTCATTTTGTACCGTTTCGGTTCGGCCTGCTCCAACAGGCTCTGTTTACGTGTTCATGCGGATAAGTAGAAGCAAAGTTTCGTTTAATTTTTGTAATATAATTCAGAAAGATTTTATATTTTTTCAATAAATTGTTCCATTTTTACTATAAATATATATTTTTCGACTTGTTGACCTTAATTTACTAAATCATTTTGTAAAATTCCACCATTAATCAGAGTTACAATATAATAGTACCAAAGATCCTATAGTAGTATGCGTATATGATTTTTGATAATCCTATTTTGAGGTTAAAATCTTCGTAAGAAGTAGAAATATTCCCAAGTCTTTATAGTGGAAACAGAATGACGTATCTACAACGGATTCCATACTTTTGGTTTTCAGATTATTTTAAAAATAGTTCGTCGTGGATCCGTCGCGATCTGTGTACTCTAATAGAAAACGTATATATTTAAAATTTTAATACGTCGTGAAACCGTCGTGGATACGTCATTCTGTTTCCACCTTTAGTTTCGATTCAGAAAGATACCCGGTACATTGTGTCTACTTTCCGTTTTTCCATAAATTTTGACACACTTAACTTTTGCAAGGTGGAAACGAAACATTCTGTCTGGGCTTTTATGTGTAGATCAGATTTTGGTCCGCAAATACTATAAATTAATTAATTTAATTTTAATTTGATTTGTTAACTTGAACGGACGAAATGAAACCGTACTGGTTTGGTGTTGCCGTATAATGATTGAAATATAAACTTATTATTAATGGTTGTCGAGTAATTAAAAAAAATGTAATATGGCAATTTTTGTACTACAAACGGTTGTTCCATTAACATCCATAGTTGCAGAAGCCCACGATTATAGTACTTTCCTATAGATATTCGTTAAATTCGTAAAAATGTAAACAAAAATGAGCAGCAACACATGAAATTATAAATGTATATTTTTTTTTAGAAAATCTCAAGTTTCCTTAAAATTTTTTTTTTTTTTTTTTTATAAAAAATATTTTTTTTATTGTTTTTAATTGTTAAATTCTTAGTTTTTTTTTGTAAAACATTTTTTTTAACATTTAAAATGTTTTTAGGTTCATTTAAACTGTGTTTCCACCAAACGCGCAAAATGTTTTTGCTCGCGTGGAGTAAAAGAGAAATAACTATTAAACAATAGTATTCAAATGAGAGAAACATGTATTTCATGCAAATTACATGAAAACCGCGGTCTTCTCTTTTTATTATTTGTGGTTTAATATATGTTTCTCTTTTACCCGCGCGAGCTGTTTTTGCTCGCGTTTGGTGGAAACGCAACTTTATTATAGAAAACCGTGCGTGCGCTTGACTATTATTGTTTTTCTTTTTTTAATTTTTGTTTCTGTTTTTTAGTAGTGTGAGAAATAATGAGAGAATGCGTCTCAATTGCGCAAAAAAGGATCCAAATATGATTTTTTTTCCTATACAAATTACATGATTCATTTTCAATGTTCCCATCTGTCGATAATTCGAAGATTCTAAATTTTTATTGTTATTAATATTTTATTTGAACCATTTCTAATTTTTATATATCTGACATTCATAATACCAATTATGAAATTTCAATTTTTGGTGAGACTTTATATGACGTGATACTCATAATAGGGCTGACTGTTTTAAAAATGAATGTATTCATAAATTTTAATCGAATTTTCTTTTAAATGAAATATGCTTAATTGTATACATTTTATTACTGCTGTTATTTTCGAAAATTTTGAAAGTTTTTACGAGACTTTTTCATACCACCGACTAAAAATAAGTTATGTTAAAGGCCAATCTCCACACAGCCGACATCCTATTCTGATAAAAGTATGGGATGCACTTATGCAAAATTTAGTTAAACAGAAAGGGAGAAACAATCATCCTACGAATTTTGTCGTCTTCTACAGTTCAAATTTCCCCATCTGATTCTTCATCTGCCAGATGATTCCCCTCAAATGCAGAAGAACTCGTTCATCTGATTTATGGCTCTTCATCTGCGTTTGCATACTCTCACAATAATCATACACGATATCGTCGCACACTACCAAATTTTCTTATAGGAAGTTTTTCTATGACGAATTGACTTTTATGGTTTACGCAAGTTAAATTTTTAACTTCTATACGAAGTATATAAAAAATAAAAAAATTTGTTTTGCAAATCTCCACGTTTTATAAGATTCTAAATGGTTTGCAATCATTTTTATCCAATGTCTGTCTGTCTGTATATCACTGCAAATGTTGTGATTAACTAAAGACTACGTTCACTCTGAATTCCCATATTCATATAGCTTTCTTTTAGAAAGACTTTCGGAAGGTAACTTGATTTGAACATACGCATAGAAGTTTCGTCGTTTTTCACTATAGCTTGTTTTTAGATGTGATAGGAATTTAAACCTTATGATAAAGGCTGAAAACACAGTTTGGTACTACATTTTCCTATAAAATGGAAGGGAATATTCTTAATTTTCCCATAATATTATAAATTGTGTGGGGAGAGACCCTGATGTTTTTATTCGGTCAATCATAGCGAAAATTGCAAAAGTCCATCTCTTTCTACTTTTCTGATTTTTCTCGTCAGATGTCGGCTCTGTGGAGATTGGGCTTTAGTTGCCTGTAACTAAAATAGCGCACATCCAGTGGTGAGCACAAAAACTGTATTATGAAAAAAAGAAAAGCACTGTTACCACAATATCTATCGAAAATTCTCAACGAAGTCCGTGTTATTTGAGGGTTATCTGTATTGAGTTTTTTTTTCAATTAAATGAATTTTTGTTTAAAAATTTCTTTAATAAAATAAAATAAAATAAAAAACAATACACAAGAAAAAAATTCTAAAAAATTAGCTAAAAAATTTAATAATAGTAATAAGTAATACAAAAAAAATAAGAAAAATTGTTATTATTATTATTAATTATTGATTCTCGTTCTATAGTTGTAGAAATATTTCTAAATTTACAATAAAAATAAATTTAAAAATACATTAAAATCAAAATCATTTTTTGGGTGTAATCAAAAAAGTAAATAATCAAAAAATTTGTTATAAAAACGTAATAATAACATTTATAAGAAAAGAAATAGTATTTTTATTACGTTTTTAGAACAATACAATAAAAAATATGCAAGAAAATGTTTCTTCTAGTTGAAATAATTATCAGTAATTTTGTTAAAACTAATTTTAATATGTGTATTTTTTCTTTAATTATAATAATCTAAAAAAAATGTAATTTAAGGAGCAGATTTTCAAAATGAGTTTTGTACAAATTATAAAATTTTACAGGAAATGAGAAATTAATTCATTTTAGAGTCTGATTCAACATTTCAAGATATCATTCCTTTAATAAAGGATATGATAGCAGGAATCAATCAAACATTCTTATTCTTTCAAGTTGTGCCAAAACAAATCGAGCCTAAAGACTTTTCGTGGTTAAATTCGTTTTGTTTAGAGAAGAATATAGACAAAATAAAGTTTGATAGGTGTCTAAAAAAGTTCTGGGCTCTGAAGTTGATCACGTTTAAAATTATATTTAAAAATAATTTATTTATCCGCCAATTTGCAGATCGTACCTCTGAAATTGATTATTTAAATTCCAATCGTTTATAAGAATTTATAGGGTGTGTATTGGATTTCACCCAGACCGTATTGTAAAAGCATAGCAATCGGAATGCACTTTTGAACCGATTTATTTTCAATCGAATTACACGATACCACGTTTGGCGTTTTAGTCACTTTTCGTGTGTAGCTCACTCTGTGAAAATTCGTCTTTTTTTTGTAAGAACTCTAACCTAGTAATTTGCAATTGTTTTTTTTTTATATTAGATTCAACTAATGCCTACTATACCGAGAGTTAATGTCCGTCCGTCCGTATACAAAATAACTTAAAAACGCGTTATAACATCTTGATGAAATTTAAAATATGAGTTGGTTCTTCCTTAAAATTATTTACATGGTTCGGCTACATAAATAGACGATACCATGTTAAATTTCACTGAAATCGGTCTAAGGATAGTGGAGAAAGAAATAGTCGTAGGAAAAAATAAGCCTGTTCATAAAGTTTTTTGATGTACTTTAAAAACTAATACACCGATTTGAATAAAATTTGATGAGATTTATGCTATTTGGTTACCTGCAAATTAGAGTAAATTTTGAGTTGTGGAAACAAAGTTATGAAGAAAAAACCATGAAATATTGCTTATTTTGACAGTTTTTCTGTTCCATTTTTGCCATAGGGCACCAAAAAATCGGCTATAGCCCGGTTTTAAAATACTGTATGTTAGTTATGGTTTTCGATATCGTTATGTCGGTTACATACTGTCGTTGGCAAATATTTGTTGAAAATCTTCGTAGACAAACATTTTCCATTGTTCGCCCTAGAAAGCGTAGTATGAACATTTGCGAACATTCGTCAACGTATGCATGTATGTACTTTAAACTATCGTATCGTATCTTGGCATCAAAGAAACATTTCGAATACAATTACTTTCTGTATAAGACATATGTCTACAGTCTTAGGATTAACTGTATATGCAGATATAAGACAAAGTTAACTAGAACATGTTCAGTCCACATATTTATTTTTGGTTTTAGTAAATAAGGTATGCTAAAATCTTTTAAATAATCATCATTGCTATTATTCTTATCTTCCAAAATTCTTATTATATTTCCACGTATTACAATTGTTATGTGTTCAGCCCCTTGACCAATTAATAAAGGTGTTTGCAAAATTTTATCCATCACAATATGAATGGTAACTCTCACTTCTTGTTAATCACCTTTTATATCGGCCTCAAATTTTCCTAATGTCTCAAATCTACCATTTCCAAAACCTCGAATGATTACGAAAAGTCTTTTGGTAATTTATCTCCAATTCATCTACTACACATTTGTAAAACTTTATTTCTGTTTTTGATTTTCTAAAATTAGAAAAATTTTCAGTATGTCCAACTTGTTTACATGTTATACAAGGTTTTTCATTATCAAATGAATTTTGATTCAATATTTATCACTGTCGAGTTGCAGTGAGATTTGATACTGATAAACAAAAATTATTTGAAATCTGGTGAAGATTGTAATTTGTCGAAGTAGTTGCTGCTGCCTAATGCTGCCGTCGATCGGCTGTATCTAAACTTACTATTGAATATATTCTTAAAAATTGCAACTTTTAAGAAGTGTAAAACTATAAAAATTGATTTTATTTTTTTTTAAAGCTACGCCGATGTAGGTCATAATCATAAAAAATACAATAACACTTATTTTAAAAGTTTGCTCCAATTTGTTTGTCATCTTTTTAAAAAGAATTTATCTGAAATTTATTTCTTTTGTTAATTTTTGTTCTAAAGTTTAAACAAAAAACAATTTTTATTAAATTTATGTTGTTTTTTTATGTAGATTTAAAACATTTGATCAGTATTTAACGTAAAACGATTTATATATTCAAATAAAAATATTTAAATACAAAACAATAAAATAAGGGCATAATTATATGGTATATTATAGAATACAAAAAACGTTCATAAAAAATATACGTATTTAAATTTAACAAAATTTTAAAACTGGCAAAAATTTCACTCAAAACAGAAACAAAAAAAAAACTTAAATTTATTGCTCAAACTATTTAATATATATATTTGCAGTAATCAATCATATTCTTAATATTCCTTTTATTCATTTCTTCCAATCATCATTAAAATATATCTAAAAGCCCCCAAAAAAAGAAGAAAAAAACGATGTTTAAAACTTTATTAATAAAATGAAAATATATAATAACTTACTGACAAAATTTTGTTATTTTCTTTCCTTTTTTTATTGTGTTTTTAACAAAATTTTAAATTTTTTTAAAAATGAAAATATTGTAGATTCAATTATATTAAGTTAAGGTGTGTCCAGGCCAAGCTAAATTTGCATAGTAAAGCTTAATGCCTACATACTAGGCCAAAATAACTAGTAACGGATACTCAAAAATTAATTTATGGTATTATAGTATATTAAAGTACACCTAGGTCTCGCTTTGCAGCGTTGCGTCGCTCCTAAAAATACACCAATTTTAACTCTGCGTCGTAGATTTTTCGAAGTTGCGTCGTTAATTTTTTTCAATTTAATTTTTAAGCTATAAATTTACATTTTTTGGTTATAATTATTTTACAATTAAAAAATATAACAATATCTGCCCTATTCTAAACTCCGTTGGAATATAATTCCGTCGGACAAAATAATTCCAACGGAATTTTGGTAGCTATTCCAAACTACGACGGAATGTGTGAAATTGTTACCAGATTAGTAAAAAATTTGAAATTTCAAAAATTAATTTCGAACTATAAAAGCCGGCTGTTTTGACAAATATAATTGTATACAAATTATATTTTTCTGTACAATTTTGTGATTTTAGTGATTTTAGTTTAATAATTTCATAATTAAATTTTAAAAAATGGAGAGTTTGAGTTATTTTTATTTACTAACGGTGGTAGCAGAAGAAGAAAATTAAAATGAAATTTAAGAGCTGAAAGACGGCTGTTAAGGGAATCTTATGACCCCTTGGAATTAAATGATATTTCGTGAGTCTTGAAATCATTTAAATTTTTTTTTTTGTTTTAAATAGTTCAATAACAAATATTTTACATTTTTTAGATTTAAAAAAAATTTTCGGTTAAGAAAACCGGCATTTGAAATGATTTTGCATGAAATTAACGGGTAAATGCCACCAGAAATCAAATCATTTGCATTAACACCGAAAAAAAATTATGTGGACTTCTTAGATTTCTAAGTGAAGGTTCCTATCAACATGGAGTAGGCAATGATTATGGAGTTAGGATGGCACAACCAACACTTTCCAAAGCAATGTCTGCAATGTTAAACATTTTAGAAAAAAAACTTTGCGGTAACTGGATCAAATTTGAAATGACGGAAGAGAAAAAAAGGAAATCAAAATATGATTTCTACAACAAAACCGAATTTCCTGGAGTTGTCATGTGTGTTGATGGCACGCACATCAAAATTATTCCTCCGAAAGACAACAAGCATTTGTACTACAACAGAATGGGATTTCATTGTATAAATATTTTGATCGTAAGTAACATTTTTTGGTATTTATTACTGTTAATAGCTTTATTAAAATGCATATCAATAAATATTTTTTAATAGATATGTGATAGTGACATGCGAATCCGATTCATAGACGCACGATTTCCAGGATGCAATCATGATGCTCATGTATGGAACTTAAGTGAATCCAGATTATTTTTAGAAGAAAAATATCAGCAAGGCGAAAGAAATGAATGGATTTTAGGTAATATTATAAATTAGCTTCAATTGCATGTTAAGGAACTGTTAATTTTAGGTGATGCTGCATATCCGTTGGAGCTATGGTTAATGACACCATTTCGATCACCAATGGCAGGAAGTGTACAAGGTGTCTACAACAAAAATCACACTAAAGCGCGTAACATTATTGAGCGTAGATTAGGATTGCTCAAAAACCGATTTAGATGTTTGTTGGAAGCAAGACAACTTCATTATTCGCCACAAAAATCTGTGCAAATAATTAACGTATGTTGTGCTTTGCACAATATATGTTTGCTATATAAAGTAGAAGATCCTGAATTTTCAGAGGAGATTTTAGAAGACGTTTTAAATCACTCGGATTCTGATGATGAAGATCCACCAACTATTCACACCGATACTGCTACAATAAGAAATGGAATAGCAAATTCATTTTAAAACACAATCAAATTTAATTTTATTCAATTTGTTTAAAAATGTGACATGTCACATTTGTTAATAAAATAATTACAATTTTATAAATAATCAGTTTTAATCGTATTTGTAGTTTATATTTTTCAATTTCTAGCATCTTCTGTTTTACTTTAAGTTTTTTTAATGCTAAATTTTCTAATTTTTGGTGATGGCGCCGCATTTCTTCTACTTTAGCGTTTTCATCGTTATATAATTTGTCAATTCCTAATTTGTGTTTTCAGAAATTTCTTGAATTGTTTGTTGGTGTTGATTAATAGCCATAGAAATAATTTCTTGAAATTCCTTTTGGGTTTTTAATTGAACATTAATTAAGTCAACAACTTCATCTTGTTTTGTTCTGGCAGTTGTTGAGCGCTTAAGAGGGGTGGGTCTCAGTTCTGATGCATCAGTTGATAACATTGAAGTATATAAATCTGATATTTCTAGGTGATCATTGCTGGTTCCAGGTTGAGGTTCATTAACTGTAACATCACTAATGTGGACATTTCGTCCAACGTCAAAACATTGTGTTTGTGCAATACTAGAAACGCATTGTTCCATGGCCGTTAAACGTATTACAGTTTCTTCCAAATCTGAAAAACTGCATTTTATTTTCCCCACCACCTGTTGCCGCAATTTCTCTTTTGTTATGGGTTAGTTTTTTCTTTACATAAGACTTATAGTCAAACCAAACCTAAAAAAAAATTATTTATACCATATATATTTTTTATTCATCAATTATTGAAACCTTTTCCAACCACTGCCGTCTTTGTTAGGAGGACCCAGTGAATTTAGCTCGTTAGCAACTTTCTCCCAGAACTTAGCGACTTCTCCTTTTTCTATTTTTGTAAATCCTTGGGCAATATTTGGATATTCACTAAGCAATTCAATCAGCCTTTTGATTTGCTTTTTATTTGTGGAATTTAATGACCTACATTTTAATAAGATTTAAAAAATTAAAATTTACTTAAATTAAATGAAATTCACACCTTACATTTTGATTTTATGTAAACAATTAAAAATTCCACAATATTTGTGTTGGAGAAAAAAACGTCAAATTTTTGATTCCTACGGAGTTTGGAATAACAAAATTCCGTACGAAATGAATTTCGAAATTTCGTAGTAGTCTAGAATAGAAATTTTCATTCCGTAAGAAAATTCCAACCTATTTCATATCGCTTATAATGGTTTCTTCTCTCCATTTTGAAATTGTTGCAGCACTGAAAGAGGTTATATCAAAATTGTCAGAATCGGTGAAAATTTAATATAATTTGGAAGAATTGTGTAGTAAAATGGTTATTGATGAGGATTTATTAATAATAAGTGAATTGAGTTGCGAGATTGTCGCAATTATGATTAAAAAAAGGGACGAAAAAAGCGAAGGAGAGTGATTTAAAGAAAGAAAAAATTTTTAGAATTAGTTTCTAAATAAATAATTTAAATAAATAACGTATATTAATAACAAATAAATTGAACTGCCGGTCGTATTGTTGACCAAACATTTGAACATACATTTGATTTTTACGTTCACATTATGAGACAAAACATGTTGTGTGATTTGTTGTGCACCTGAACGAAAATAATTACAAGATAAAAATAACTTTTTAGTGCAGGATTACACACCATGTTTTTTGGGTAGAATTCTACCGCAGACATAGGTTACGGTTGGTTGGGGGTGAGGCAGAAGATCTACCTCTCGAAATGTTGGCGCAACGGAGTTTTTTACGCACACAAACAAGAGTCACTGTTTGTGTGGGTTTCGAAAAAAATTGAAAATTCAAGCGCGCCATTCGCTTACTGACCGTCAACATGTAATCATAATCTAAAAGTACATAGGAAATAGTAAAATAGTAGATCCCAACAGTTTGACGGTTTAAGTTTGAGTGATGCTGTGCTCACACATACTAATACACTCCTTGTGTAGCTTGTATAAAAGACTGTGGTATAAACATTCCACGTCTAATCGGTTTGGTAGTTTTCTACCCAAAACTTGACGGTAGATTTCTACCGCGTGTAATCCGGCACATGTATAGGGTCTTTCAAATGGGACATAACAATTTTGTATCTTTATACGAACACACCCTTAAACATTAATAATGACCTGTCAATGTCAAAACGTAGATTAAAGTTAACATTTTATTTATTTATTTATTTTATTTATTTCAAATTCATATGTACAAAAAAGGATATTCACCTTATACTAATTGTACAAGTAAAACCAAACAGTATCAACAAGGAAATTCAACCATTAGAAACATTAGAACTAGTGTTTAATACAAAAGCAAAGCAAAAAAAAATAAATTAAAGAAAACAATAAAAGTTTAAGATAACACAAATAAATAAAAAAAAAAGCATGCTGTCCTTCTTCACTCCCGCCCACTCACATACTATAGAAAGTAATATAAGAGTTTGTTTGATAGTGGCTCCAAGAACTCGCTTCCAATAGACCAGAAAAATATAAAAATATATATATATATATATAAAAGTAATAAAATTAAGAATGGAGGATCGCCAATTAAATATTAATGAAAATAAAAATAAAGAAAAAGAAAGAAAATATATGAAGAAATAAACAGAAACCCAGAAAAAAAAACAAATTAGCGGGTGATCTTAAGATGCTTAGCGCATTCTGCCATAAATCTAGATACAGAGTTGCAAGTCTTGGCAGAAGAAGGCAAGCCATTCCAAAGCCTAATAGCCCTAGCAATGAAGGACCGATCCATGGCCAACGAGGAAATACGAGGAAGAATAAAGTTTCTCGTCCGGGAAGATTGGCCATATGCCAAAGATTCAAATAAATATAGGGGGCACTGATTTTTGATTATTTTAAAGAGTAGAACAAGAGTGTTGTGTAATATTTCGTCGGAATGACTCTGGCAACGTCAACTCCCGAATCACTATTAATATGGCTGGTTTTGAAATAAAAACACTTCCTTTCACTTAATTAATTTCACCAATATTTATTAATTTCAAATCTTAACTTTAATTCTTAACTTTCTACAATACTTTTTAAATTAAACCTTTTTCAACAATACTTTCTTTTATTCAACTCGTTTCAACAATACTTTTTATATTCAACTTTTTTCAACAATACTTTCTTTTATTCAATACTTTTTATATTAAACTTTTTTCAACAATACTTTCTTTTATTCAATACTTTTTATATTCAACTTTTTTCAACAATACTTTCTTTTATTCAACTCGTTTCAACAATACTTTTTAAATTAAACTTTTTTCAACAATACTTTCTTTTATTCAACTCGTTTCAACAATACTTTTTAAATTAAACTTTTTTCAACAATACTTTCTTTTATTCAACTCGTTTCAACAATACTTTTTAAATTAAACTTTTTTCAACAATACTTTCTTTTATTAAACTCGTTTCAACAATACTTTTTAAATTAAACTTTTTTCAACAATACTTTCTTTTATTAAACTCGTTTCAACAATACTTTTTAAATTAAACTTTTTTCAACAATACTTTCTTTTATTCAACTAGTTTCAACAATACTTTTTAAATTTAACTTTTTTCAACAATACTTTTTAAATTAGACTCTCTAGTCGAGCTTGACTCTGTTGTTGAACTGATTTGATGAACTGCTTCTATCAACTCTATCTATGAACTGCTTCTATCAACTGAATCGATGGTCTGATTACTTATCTCACTACGTTGCTTGGCTTTTATAGGAACAAAATCCTTACGGGTGCAGAATGCATTCCGGATATTCAAATTTCAAAATGCTTTGCTTTGAATTTGAAACTTTTGTTTGTCCATTTTCAAAGTTGACTAATCAGCATTTTGTCCACTATATTTTCCCGTGGGACAATTTTCATTGTACTCGGATTTCCATGTAGACGAATTTTGTCTTAGGAATGTTCTCGAGTTTCTCTGTTATCAACTTTGAATTTGAAACCGTTGTTTTTCCATTTTCGAATTCGCGCTAATTAAGCATTTTGTCCATGCTATTTTCCCGTGGGACAATTTTCATTGTACTCGGATTTCCATGAAGACGAATTTTGTCTTAGGAATGTTCTCGAGTTTCTTTGAATACCTTCGAATTTTACACCGTTGTTTTTCCGAAATCGCGATTAAGCACTTTATCTACAATATTTTCCCGTGAGAATTGTTCCGACGAAAAGCCATTTTTGCCTACTTAGCTTAAAACCTACTTATATCTAGGGGGCGATCGGCATGACATTACATTACATTCCTTCATACCCCAACAAAAAAAATTGTATCTGCTTTTCAACAACAAAAAGGATGGTTGTTAAAAAGCATATATAATTTTTTTCAATTAATTATTTCTAAATGTCCGTTTTTCATCTTACAATATAATGTTTTGAATATATATCTTATTTTAACAATATATATATATATTTATTCATAATTAATACCAACATACATTAGTTTTATTCAATTAATTAATTTAATTGATTATTTAACTTTTGAATTCAATTTGTATTCAAATTCATTTTCCTATTATTTTTGTTTTTCTTTACTGCATTCGCATTTGGGATAAGTTAAACAAAAATTCTTATTCACGAAAATAAATGTGCGATTGAATTACAATTTAGTAACTTAAATCCGAAAGGAAGAAAAAAAAAAAAAATAATAAAGTTGGGCGAAAAATTTTAATAAAGACATTACAATAAGTAAGATTCTTATTACGTTTTCGAAATATGAGATTGAAGTTTTGAAAAATTTACATGAACACTTGTTTTAGATGACGGTGATTAAGAAATTTTTGGTTTTCTTATCTTCCTTCCTTTCTTCAGCAACTCGCTCCCCTCAGAGGGCATAGTGAGAACTGAACTACCCTTAAAGGTAGTTACGGTCTCACTCAAGCCATGAAAGGAACGACAGAAAAAAAAAGGCTCGCACTATTTGATGATGACTGGTTTTAGCACGACTAGTTGGCTGGCTCGTTCTAGCTCGTCGATGGGGTGGGTCATCATTCATCAAAAGTTTAGTGCGGTGAATCATCATAAACAAAAAAAATTCGTGCTATTTAGTGTACTTTTACTCGTGAAGAGTAGATTTTCATTATCCAAATGATAATGGCTCGAAAGCCAGCATAAGTACTTGCTGGTTCGTGGTTTACCAAACACAACAAAAAAAGGGGAGAGGATGGTCGGAACCAAAGTCCTTTCTTCCTTCTTATCAAGGGTCAAACAAAGAATTTCCTCAGTGGTCGGCACAAAGAAAGTATGACGCCAAAACTGAGATGGATAACGAGGATGTGGCGTCGGCAGATATTGTGGCCAACGCTTGAAAGGTCATTTCCCGCCCGTAGGATAACCATATGCCATGGTCATCCCCTTTGATCGTACCGCGACCGAATTAATGGTACGATCCCTCAAAGTTTCTCTAAAAATTTATTTTCGTTAAACTCTTTTCTTACGTCCCCATGTTAACCCAACGAACTCCTTCTCTCTCGCTACCCTCCCCATTTCACTCCCCTCCTCTATCTCCCCAACATCGTCAATACAAAAGAAGAAAAACTTTTAATTTTCTTCACTCTTTCCTTTTCTTTTATACATAGGTTTCTTTCCGTTTTCTATATTAATTTGCGTTTAGGATAATTGACCCGTCTCATCATGGTTTTTCCTCCGACTTGACGAATGAATTCAATTTCAATCCCCTAACCGCGAGAAGAAAAAAAAAATTCTACATATCTTTATAAAATTCTTTTTTTTCTTTTTTTTTCTTCTCTTATTTTTCTTTTTTTTTTGTTTTTTTGTTTTTGTGAATTACACTTTTAATGATTTCTTATTCGGTATATTAATTAGGCTACTTATATGTATATATCCATTGAAAAAAAACAGGAAAAAGAAAATTATTCATCTTATCTTATTCGACCATAGTTAAGCCTCTAATAACCTTATGGTTTTTTTTTTTTTTTCTCTTTTCTATTTCTTTTCCATGTCTATAGCTACTTACTAAATATATATATTCTATCAAAAAAAAATTTGTTTAATCAATGTTAATATTATCATAGCTGGGTGAAATGTTTTTTTTTTCTTTTTATTTGAAGAAATGTTATCCTTAATTATTTTGAGGAAATGATGTTTATAATTGTGATGAAATTACGCTCTTAATTTTGATGAAATGATGCTTTTTAAATTTTTTTGATGAAATGATGTTTTTAATTTTGATGAAATTACGTTGTTTCTAATTTTGATGAAATGATGTTTTATTTTTATTCTTATTTGAAAAAAAAAATGATGTTCGTTCTTAATTTTGAGGAAATGATGCTTTTTAATTTTTTTTTGATGAAATGATGTTTTTTTTTATTTTGATGAAATTACGTTGTTTCTAATTTTGATGAAATTACGTTGTTTCTAATTTTGATGAAATGATGTTTTATTTTTTTTTTCTTATTTGAAGAAGGATGTTCTCGATGCGATTGGATGTTCACGAACCAAACAAAAAAGTTTTGTTCGTTGGATCCACAAGCTAAAACAAAGAAAAAATTGGTTTTTGTTAAAAAAGATTGTCATTCGAGAAAATCTTCTCCATGCGGTTTTTTTCCTTCCCGTTTTTTTCTCGGCCGATTTCTTTCTTCCTCTTTTTTTTTTTGTGTTTTTTTGTTTTTTTCTTCAAAATTTTTTTTTTGTTTTTTTTTTTTTTTATTTTTTTTGTTTCTTCAATTCACCCCAATTTTAACAAAATTTATTCCACCTTTTTTTTTCTCACTTATTATTATTTTAATCACATGTAGGAACGCGGTTTTTTTTTTTCTTTTTATATAACTCATTTTACTTTAAATTTTTTTTTTTTTTTTTTTGAATTCATTTACGTCTAAAATATCACAAAGAAAAAACATGATGCCACGCAGGTACTTTTTTTTTCTTTTTTTCTTTTTTTTTTCTATCCACGCTTCATTTCAAAAAAAAACTTGTTCCTCTCTGATGACGTCTTTTTTCCATCCAACATCTATTTCGAAGAGACCGTCTCCCTATTTTTTTTCCACATCCGTCAAAAAAAATTCCCCCTTGAACCAAAATTCTGTCTGAAAAACCTTCAACCGCAACCAACTTAACTCCCCCCTACATATTGCAGAGATGTTGCAATGGAAAGATAATTTTCGTTGATGTGGTACAATTATAGAAGGAATCTCTTTCTTTCTTCTTTCTGTCAAAATATCGACCATTACACCACAACCTAGTCAGAGTTGACCTGTCATCCCGGACGAGGTTGAAAAAAAAACAAGGAGCGATATATTTTTTTTTTTTTTTTTTTTTTTTTCGCGCGCCCAATGTGGGACTCGACCACACCCGAGAAAATGAGTCTCGTGCATTCCGACTGAGCACCGGGCAATACTTTTACTGACGCAAATCTTTCGCATGATAAATACCGACTGTTTTTCCGTTCAGATCTTCGATTTGATATAACGAATTACCGATTACTTTAGCTATATTATTCAATTTCGCGTTGACATTTTTTGAGAAGTCACTCAACGAAAAGTTTCTCCGAAAAACTTCTTGACCGACAATGAATTTTACCTGACGCGACCGACGATTGTAAATTCTTTCGTGTTTCTGATGAGCGGTAATCAATTTATTTGTAACTCGATTTCTTACTAACTCGAGATGTTCGGGTTTTGTAACGACATTGAAATTCCCACTGTTCAATCCGTCAAGCTTGCGCAATAGCTCATAAGTAGTGCCATGGGTCACCATATGGGTTCCGAACACCAAGAAATAAGGATCAACATCCGTAGAAGTATGGACTGTGCTTCTTAAGGCACAACCAATACTTCCCAAATTCTTATCCCATTCTCTATGATCTTCACCAATATAGGATCTAATAGCAACTAACACCGAGCGATTGACTCTTTCTGAGGCATTTGCTTGCGGAGAATATATTGCCGTACGAATGTGCTTTACACCGTACACATCAAGTAATTTAGTGAATTCTTTTGAAACGAACTGTGAACCGTTATCTGATAATATAGATTCCGGTACACCAAACAAATTAAATACGTTTTCCTCGAGAAACTCTACAATACGCGAGGCCGACGCTTGTTTTAGCGGTTTAAATAGAACAAATTTCGAAAATTTGTCTAATACAACTAATAAGGTAGTATTGCCTTTTTTCGAACGCGGATAGGGTCCTAATAAATCGATATATAAAAATTGGAAAATACGTTCCGTAAGGATATGCTTTCCCATTGATGGTCTCAAAACGACATTTGGAGCTTTCGTCTCCTTACAAATATCGCAACCCGAAATAAAGTCTTTGACTTGTTTCGTCATTCTGGGCCAATAATATTTTTGACGCAGTCTAAAAAGAGTTTTTCCGACACCGCCATGCGCAGCTTGAGGAGGTTCATGAGCCAATCGGATCAAGTTAGACGTGAGACTCGGTGGAATCCACAACTTCCACGTAGAATCGTCCTGATCAGGGTTTCCAGTACTAAACTTTGTTCGGAAGTAGACAAATCCTTCTGATACTTGTGCATCAGGCAGTTTGTCCACATTATTCAATACCGTATCGATCAGATCGAGATAATAGGTTGATTTAAATTCTTGGGAATTAAGGTCAACGGACGGGATTTTCCCATACTCAGATACTTCTTCGGCAAAAGCCCTGGACAAAGTATCCGGTACGACGTTTTCCGAACCCTTCCGATGTTCAATATCGAAATCAAAACCTTGGAGTTTCAAACTCCAACGAGCCAAACGTCCGCTCAAATCTTTCTGACTCATTAGCCATTTGAGGCTGGCATGGTCCGTGACGACCTTGAAGGTTAAGCCTTCCACATACGCTCTAAATTTCTTTATGCTCACCACAGCAGCATAACATTCTAACTCGGTTACGCTGTAATTCTGCTGTGCAGCATTTAATTTTTGCGAGACATATGCAATGGGTTGTTCGTGCCCGAGGTCGTTGACTTGCAACAAAACACCACCGACACCTGTTTTACTGGCATCGCACTGAACTATAAACGGCTTAGCGTAGTCTGGGTTTGCCAGAACTGGAGCCGTTGTTAACGAAGTCTTTAACTTCTCAAAAGCCACTTGCGCTTCCTCCGTCCAACAAAACTTCGCTTGCTTTTTCAAGCAATCTGTTATGGGAGATGACAAGCTGGCGTAGTTCGAATCTACGGTACCACCCCGTCATGCCCATAAACCGGCGAATTTGTTTCGAAGTCGTTGGTGCTGGGAAATCAAGAATTGCAGATATTTTACTTGGGTCGGTCTTTAAACATTTGTTTCCCACAATGTAACCCAAGTATTTCACTTCTTTCATACAAAACTTGCTTTTTTCTAGGTTTATCGTTAAACCAGCTGAAGATAAGCAGCGCGCAACTATCTTTAATAAATGAAGGTGAGAATCGAAATCTTCCGATGCGATGAGTAAATCATCCAGATAAACAAAGACCTTTTCTCGTAATTCTGAAGGAATTACTTTGTCTATCAATCGACACATTCGTTGTGGGGCATTACACAATCCAAAGGGCATCACCTTGAATTGGTATAAGGGACGACCGGGGACAGTAAAAGCAGTCTTTTCACGACTCCCTTTCTCCAACGGTATCTGCCAGAAAGCATCCTTCAAATCTATACTAGAGATATGACAGGTGTTCTCTAAACGACTCAGCAATCCATCAATATGTGGAAGTGGATATGCGTCTTTTTTCGTGACCAGGTTGACTTTCCGGGAATCGAGGCAGAGGCGCACCTTACCAGGTTTGCGTACCAAGACTACCGGAGAGTTCCATGCACTAAGACTTTCTTCGATCACATCCATCCCCAACATACGATCGATCTCCGCGTACATGAGGCCTTGTACCGCCGGCGAAACAGGGTAATGACGCTGCTTTATCGGTTCTGCGTCACCGACATCAATAACGTGCTCTTCGATTGAGGTTTTACCTAATCCCGACTTGTTAAACGAGGGAAATAAGGACAACACTTGATCGAGGCGTGTTGTCTGTTCCGTTGTAAGGGTATGTGTGTTGGGATCATCAATAGAAATAGCATTCACAGATACGTCGAATATTGTGGGTGCTATCCGAAAAATTTTCCAAAAATTCACGCCGAGATACAAAACTTGAGACAGACCTGGGACAACGTGTAGCTTAACCGTTTTAGTTTGATTACCGTATGTAATTGGTAAATCAATTTCCCCGTGAATGATTTGTTTCGAACCGTCAGCCGTTTTTACGGATGACTGACGCCCTTCCAATGTTAGACCTTGACGTTTGATGAAATCTAACGCCCCTGAACCCAAGAAAGATACACTGGCTCCACTGTCTAGTAAACCTAGAATAGTTTCGCCTTGTATCTGCACTCTAGCGTAAGGCCTAATATCGTGTTTCACGTTAACGATCGCGGCTGCAATTGAAGATTGCAAACGTTTACGTTGCCAACACTTCTCCCTAAAATACTGTAGATGACGCGACCGCGTAGTTGTACGTACGTTCCCGAAAATTCTTTGTCGAGCTTCATCATATTCGACCCGTCTATCATGAAGATTTTTATACGGATTGATTTGTTTCGGTTTAATAACCCCGACTTCCGACTTGTTGTTTAGTAATGTTTTTTCATATTTTTGTGTTTTTGTCATTAATTTAAGCAATTTTGATTCTTGGCAGTTATCCTGA
This sequence comes from Xylophagus ater, assembly GCA_963422695.1. Taxonomy (NCBI): domain Eukaryota; kingdom Metazoa; phylum Arthropoda; class Insecta; order Diptera; family Xylophagidae; genus Xylophagus; species Xylophagus ater. The sequence goes on along the minus strand of OY730482.1, from coordinate 26,110,685 downwards.
TTTTCGACCGTTCCAGATAGTGACAAATCATTATTTGTTAATGGTTTTTCATGAAGATGATTTAATGCTGGATTTGGGAATATTTTGTTGGCGTTATTGGCAACCGATAGCTCCCGTGGTTCTCTCGGTGCCTTATGGAGTTTTTTGCGAGACATGTGGGACAGTTTGGAGTAAATACATCCTTTTTCCCACAACTATAGCAAAATATAGACCGTTTGGGATTAGTACATTCAAAGTACCCATGGCCCAAGATTCCACAATTCCAACAGGTCCAATTCTGGTGTGAACCATTGTTGATAGCATCTACTTTATGATTTTCTGGAGGTTCATTATGAACTTCAGGATAATAAGGGGGTTGCCCAAAAGGGTAACTGTTAAATTCTGGTATTTGGTTGTCAAATTGACGTATATTCTCCGGGATAGCATGATCCTTATAAGGGTTTAATTGAGCATTATAAGGCGGTCTATCCATTCCATCTAGATTTTGAAAAGATTCTTCCAATTCATGCACTGGTCTATAAGAGGGAACAAAAGCACGACGTGCTGGTTCACGAGCGGATATATGGCGTTCAGCCTTTCTGCAGATTTCTTGAAGTTTAATAAGAGAACTAATACTAGTTCCGAAGATAAGGTTTGCTACACGATCCTTCACGTTTGTTTTCATAATTTGTACTAATTCGTGTTCAGGCATCGGATGGTGTAATTGATAATAAAGACTTAGCACCTTGTCGTAATAGGTGTCAAAAGTTTCTTGAGGGGCTTGCTTCAATTGAAGTATCCGACTGACTATTTCATGGTCAGAATCTAAACTTTTGAACTGTTGTCTTAACGCATTTTGCAACATATCCCATGTTGGATGTGGCTCTCGCCGAAGATATTGCCAGTACCAATTTTCCGCCTTCTGTGTAAGAAGAGAATGAAACTGTGTACAAATAGTTGGCCAAGATATGTTACAGCGTGTTCGAAGAGTTTCGATTCGAAATAAAAATTCGTCCACGGTCATCTCGTGTGACGTACCACTAAATTTAAGTCCCCATTTTTCGATTCTAGTATCGTAAAATGGTGGACGAGCAAAGGGTTGAACGTTACTAATTCCAACGGTAGGGTTACGTACAGGATTATCCATAGAGTGGCGTACGTGTTTAGGAGGTTTTTGTACCGGGTAGTGTGCTTGCCGGGCAGCATTTTGTTGTGGTACAAAAAGGTTATTTATGTTTGATGACATGAAGTGCTGTGGTGGAAAGTTCCGAGGCTGATTTCCCGCATAAATTTGGGCAGCTGGATTTGGAAATGACTTATTTGCAGTGTTCATTGGAGTATTAGGTGGAAGAGTTGGGAACTCCCACATTGAATCTCGGATAGGTGATAGTGGAAAAGTCAATTGATCACTATTCTCCGAATTAATGTCGACTCGACTGTTGGTAGGAACTAGAGGGGGTTGCACGGGGTTTGTGCTCACAGAACCACTATTGGCTAACCCAGCTCCAATTGTTTGAAATCCGGAAGCGAGATCAGTATTACTAATGCTATTTCGAGGTGAATGTATTACTCGGTTACCGCTTTTATAATTGGCTTGATCGATTATATGAATGCCAGTGAGAGGATCTTCCGATAGCGACTTGTGCAAAGTATTACTTCCTTTTTGATTTCTAGTTTTGCGAGTGGCACCGGTTTGAGTATTTGACATGTCCAAGTAGTTAAGTTTATGATGCAGAATTTATTGACACAGCAGGTAAATCAGTTTTGAATATAGGGTATACCAAGTATACCGCTATATCGAATTGATCAGAGACTCAAGAGGTAAGTTATAGAATTGTTCTTTTGATTCCTAGGGTAACACAGAGTATACCACTGAATCGAAACAATATTTTGAAATGACGCAGGTAAGTTATTTTTCTTAATTTCTAAGGTAACTCAATTGAATACCATAATAATTCATTTTCCTATATACTATTAATTTTAGTTTTAGCGCCACTGGCTCACGATATACTATTTCTAATTATATACGACGGGTATAAAAGGAAGGGCTTTCTAACGAAATTTATTTTCCCAAGAATCCCTTTTTTATTAAGTGGAACCGACTCTATCCACTACGACCTAATTCAAGTAAATATAGAGAATATATTTATAATTGTAATTTCAAAAGGAAAGCAATTATGTTGAATTGTCCCTTGGAACTCAATTCCCAATTCCAAATCCAAAATTCGAAAGTTAAAAAAAGATTAAATTTCGAAAATCAAATCTTAAATATCTAAATTTTGAAAATTACTATTGAATTTCAAAAATCAAAGCTTAAATCTATAAATCTTGAAGATTACTTTTAAATTTCAAAAAAAAATTTAAATTCTCAAATCTCTATCTTTTGAAAATTGCTTCTAAATTTCAAAAAAAAATCTTCGTTTGCTGATGTTGAGCAAGGCATAAAATGATTGAGGAGAGGGGAGCAAGACGAACAGCTCCTTCGTGCTGTATCGCTCACTGACGTTAACATAGTGACGTATTTGACGTGGAGATGTTATATTCGAATTGACGAATTTCCAGACTGAACCATTCACGACGGATGAAAACGCATCCATTCATTATATTATAGTTATAATAAATTTGAATGGGTTATGACCGTACATATCCGGATCAATATCTTTCAACTCGACCAAACCGATACTTAATTTAAATGACAAATAAAAAAAAATGGATCTGGCAGCGCCTTAATTTACATTGATGCATACATCAGTAACAGGAACTCACCAAAAGCCATTCCTTCAAATGCACGCATGGTAAGAATAAATTCCGATCGAACGTATCTTTACCGAAAGTTATTACGTAATTAATGTTTTTATTAAAGTTTGTTATTTTGAATGTTTAAGAGAAAATTTAGTAATCTTATACTTAAAGAGTACTATTATATTTATAATTTAATTGAACCGTATTATACTACAATCTATATTAAACGCAACGTTTCCGACTAAGATATATATACGCGTAAACCGAAGCTTAACAATTTCTATACCATCTAATATTCCGACCACTTCCTGCTTAGAGGAAATGAACAACAGTGCCTACACCCATATGCGTATAGCTGTGAGCTTGGAAAAACGTGTTGCTCAAAACATAAGTACCAAATAATCCATACCTCTTTGAACCACAAAAAAAAGACTCCATAATTTCCTTGAAGTGTTGTTAGAATCGCATATTGTTTCGAAAGCAAAACAATAAATGTGAGTAAACGAAAATTACTGATATACGAAAGGGAAGAAAGTAAGTATATCAGACGCCAATGCTAGAAGAGCAGAGACGTAACGCCATTTGAAATTTAAACGGGGGTAAAAATCACAAATGCGTATAAAATATTTCGGCTTCCAAATTCTTCGGTCAAGTTACAAAGTTTGTGCGTTGTGTCATTTGCGACATAAAGGAAGTTTATATCGCAACCCTGCACAATACAACTCTCCTTCGTTCTGTACGCCAGAACTTGACGTTGGTCTTCAGAGGACGAAACATCAAAACTATAAGTTGGGCGGGATTTTTATAATACAAATGAAGTTTGCATTATAAAATCAACCAACTTAAATCCCTCGCATTGCGCAAACCAAAGAAAGGCCGGGCGTCATCCTTTATAATGTAAATGCACTTTACATGATAAAAACGCCAACTCAAAACTCAAGTCTTAGCGCAACACCAAGAACCGTTGGGCGCCAATTGTTTTAGATGACGGTGATTAAGAAATTTTTGGTTTTCTTATCTTCCTTCCTTTCTTCAGCAACTCGCTCCCCTCAGAGGGCATAGTGAGAACTGAACTACCCTTAAAGGTAGTTACGGTCTCACTCAAGCCATGAAAGGAACGACAGAAAAAAAAAGGCTCGCACTATTTGATGATGACTGGTTTTAGCACGACTAGTTGGCTGGCTCGTTCTAGCTCGTCGATGGGGTGGGTCATCATTCATCAAAAGTTTAGTGCGGTGAATCATCATAAACAAAAAAAATTCGTGCTATTTAGTGTACTTTTACTCGTGAAGAGTAGATTTTCATTATCCAAATGATAATGGCTCGAAAGCCAGCATAAGTACTTGCTGGTTCGTGGTTTACCAAACACAACAAAAAAAGGGGAGAGGATGGTCGGAACCAAAGTCCTTTCTTCCTTCTTATCAAGGGTCAAACAAAGAATTTCCTCAGTGGTCGGCACAAAGAAAGTATGACGCCAAAACTGAGATGGATAACGAGGATGTGGCGTCGGCAGATATTGTGGCCAACGCTTGAAAGGTCATTTCCCGCCCGTAGGATAACCATATGCCATGGTCATCCCCTTTGATCGTACCGCGACCGAATTAATGGTACGATCCCTCAAAGTTTCTCTAAAAATTTATTTTCGTTAAACTCTTTTCTTACGTCCCCATGTTAACCCAACGAACTCCTTCTCTCTCGCTACCCTCCCCATTTCACTCCCCTCCTCTATCTCCCCAACATCGTCAATACAAAAGAAGAAAAACTTTTAATTTTCTTCACTCTTTCCTTTTCTTTTATACATAGGTTTCTTTCCGTTTTCTATATTAATTTGCGTTTAGGATAATTGACCCGTCTCATCATGGTTTTTCCTCCGACTTGACGAATGAATTCAATTTCAATCCCCTAACCGCGAGAAGAAAAAAAAAATTCTACATATCTTTATAAAATTCTTTTTTTTCTTTTTTTTTCTTCTCTTATTTTTCTTTTTTTTTTGTTTTTTTGTTTTTGTGAATTACACTTTTAATGATTTCTTATTCGGTATATTAATTAGGCTACTTATATGTATATATCCATTGAAAAAAAACAGGAAAAAGAAAATTATTCATCTTATCTTATTCGACCATAGTTAAGCCTCTAATAACCTTATGGTTTTTTTTTTTTTTTTTTCTCTTTTCTATTTCTTTTCCATGTCTATAGCTACTTACTAAATATATATATTCTATCAAAAAAAAATTCGTTTAATCAATGTTAATATTATCATAGCTGGGTGAAATGTTTTTTTTTTCTTTTTATTTGAAGAAATGTTATCCTTAATTATTTTGAGGAAATGATGTTTATAATTGTGATGAAATTACGCTCTTAATTTTGATGAAATGATGCTTTTTAAATTTTTTTGATGAAATGATGTTTTTAATTTTGATGAAATTACGTTGTTTCTAATTTTGATGAAATGATGTTTTATTTTTTTTCTTATTTGAAAAAAAAAATGATGTTCGTTCTTAATTTTGAGGAAATGATGCTTTTTAAATTTTTTTTGATGAAATGATGTTTTTTTAATTTTGATGAAATTACGTTGTTTCTAATTTTGATGAAATTACGTTGTTTCTAATTTTGATGAAATGATGTTTTATTTTTTTTTTCTTATTTGAAGAGGGATGTTCTCGATGCGATTGGATGTTCACGAACCAAACAAAAAAGTTTTGTTCGTTGGATCCACAAGCTAAAACAAAGAAAAAATTGGTTTTTGTTAAAAAAGATTGTCATTCGAGAAAATCTTCTCCATGCGGTTTTTTTCCTTCCCGTTTTTTTCTCGGCCGATTTCTTTCTTCCTCTTTTTTTTTTTTGTGTTTTTTTGTTTTTTTCTTCAAAATTTTTTTTTTGTTTTTTTTTTTTTTTATTTTTTTTGTTTCTTCAATTCACCCCAATTTTAACAAAATTTATTCCACCTTTTTTTTTCTCACTTATTATTATTTTAATCACATGTAGGAACGCGGTTTTTTTTTTCTTTTTATATAACTCATTTTACTTTAAATTTTTTTTTTTTTTTTTTTGAATTCATTTACGTCTAAAATATCACAAAGAAAAAACATGATGCCACGCAGGTACTTTTTTTTTCTTTTTTTCTTTTTTTTTTCTATCCACGCTTCATTTCAAAAAAAAACTTGTTCCTCTCTGATGACGTCTTTTTTCCATCCAACATCTATTTCGAAGAGACCGTCTCCCTATTTTTTTTTCCACATCCGTCAAAAAAAATTCCCCCTTGAACCAAAATTCTGTCTGAAAAACCTTCAACCGCAACCAACTTAACTCCCCCCTACATATTGCAGAGATGTTGCAATGGAAAGATAATTTTCGTTGATGTGGTACAATTATAGAAGGAATCTCTTTCTTTCTTCTTTCTGTCAAAATATCGACCATTACACCACAACCTAGTCAGAGTTGACCTGTCATCCCGGACGAGGTTGAAAAAAAAACAAGGAGCGATATATTTTTTTTTTTTTTTTTTTTTTTTTTCGCGCGCCCAATGTGGGACTCGACCACACCCGAGAAAATGAGTCTCGTGCATTCCGACTGAGCACCGGACAATACTTTTACTGACGCAAATCTTTCGCATGATAAATACCGACTGTTTTTCCGTTCAGATCTTCGATTTGATATAACGAATTACCGATTACTTTAGCTATATTATTCAATTTCGCGTTGACATTTTTTGAGAAGTCACTCAACGAAAAGTTTCTCCGAAAAACTTCTTGACCGACAATGAATTTTACCTGACGCGACCGACGATTGTAAATTCTTTCGTGTTTCTGATGAGCGGTAATCAATTTATTTGTAACTCGATTTCTTACTAACTCGAGATGTTCGGGTTTTGTAACGACATTGAAATTCCCACTGTTCAATCCGTCAAGCTTGCGCAATAGCTCATAAGTAGTGCCATGGGTCACCATATGGGTTCCGAACACCAAGAAATAAGGATCAACATCCGTAGAAGTATGGACTGTGCTTCTTAAGGCACAACCAATACTTCCCAAATTCTTATCCCATTCTCTATGATCTTCACCAATATAGGATCTAATAGCAACTAACACCGAGCGATTGACTCTTTCTGAGGCATTTGCTTGCGGAGAATATATTGCCGTACGAATGTGCTTTACACCGTACACATCAAGTAATTTAGTGAATTCTTTTGAAACGAACTGTGAACCGTTATCTGATAATATAGATTCCGGTACACCAAACAAATTAAATACGTTTTCCTCGAGAAACTCTACAATACGCGAGGCCGACGCTTGTTTTAGCGGTTTAAATAGAACAAATTTCGAAAATTTGTCTAATACAACTAATAAGGTAGTATTGCCTTTTTTCGAACGCGGATAGGGTCCTAATAAATCGATATATAAAAATTGGAAAATACGTTCCGTAAGGATATGCTTTCCCATTGCTGGTCTCAAAACGACATTTGGAGCTTTCGTCTCCTTACAAATATCGCAACCCGAAATAAAGTCTTTGACTTGTTTCGTCATTCTGGGCCAATAATATTTTTGACGCAGTCTAAAAAGAGTTTTTCCGACACCGCCATGCGCAGCTTGAGGAGGTTCATGAGCCAATCGGATCAAGTTAGACGTGAGACTCGGTGGAATCCACAACTTCCACGTACAATCGTCCTGATCAGGGTTTCCAGTACTAAACTTTGTTCGGAAGTAGACAAATCCTTCTGATACTTGTGCATCAGGCAGTTTGTCCACATTATTCAATACCGTATCGATCAGATCGAGATAATAGGTTGATTTAAATTCTTGGGAATTAAGGTCAACGGACGGGATTTTCCCATACTCAGATACTTCTTCGGCAAAAGCCCTGGACAAAGTATCCGGTACGACGTTTTCCGAACCCTTCCGATGTTCAATATCGAAATCAAAACCTTGGAGTTTCAAACTCCAACGAGCCAAACGTCCGCTCAAATCTTTCTGACTCATTAGCCATTTGAGGCTGGCATGGTCCGTGACGACCTTGAAGGTTAAGCCTTCCACATACGCTCTAAATTTCTTTATGCTCACCACAGCAGCATAACATTCTAACTCGGTTACGCTGTAATTCTGCTGTGCAGCATTTAATTTTTGCGAGACATATGCAATGGGTTGTTCGTGCCCGAGGTCGTTGACTTGCAACAAAACACCACCGACACCTGTTTTACTGGCATCGCACTGAACTATAAACGGCTTAGCGTAGTCTGGGTTTGCCAGAACTGGAGCCGTTGTTAACGAAGTCTTTAACTTCTCAAAAGCCACTTGCGCTTCCTCCGTCCAACAAAACTTCGCTTGCTTTTTCAAGCAATCTGTTATGGGAGATGACAAGCTGGCGTAGTTCGAATCTACGGTACCACCCCGTCATGCCCATAAACCGGCGAATTTGTTTCGAAGTCGTTGGTGCTGGGAAATCAAGAATTGCAGATATTTTACTTGGGTCGGTCTTTAAACATTTGTTTCCCACAATGTAACCCAAGTATTTCACTTCTTTCATACAAAACTTGCTTTTTTCTAGGTTTATCGTTAAACCAGCTGAAGATAAGCAGCGCGCAACTATCTTTAATAAATGAAGGTGAGAATCGAAATCTTCCGATGCGATGAGTAAATCATCCAGATAAACAAAGACCTTTTCTCGTAATTCTGAAGGAATTACTTTGTCTATCAATCGACACATTCGTTGTGGGGCATTACACAATCCAAAGGGCATCACCTTGAATTGGTATAAGGGACGACCGGGGACAGTAAAAGCAGTCTTTTCACGACTCCCTTTCTCCAACGGTATCTGCCAGAAAGCATCCTTCAAATCTATACTAGAGATATGACAGGTGTTCTCTAAACGACTCAGCAATCCATCAATATGTGGAAGTGGATATGCGTCTTTTTTCGTGACCAGGTTGACTTTCCGGGAATCGAGGCAGAGGCGCACCTTACCAGGTTTGCGTACCAAGACTACCGGAGAGTTCCATGCACTAAGACTTTCTTCGATCACATCCATCCCCAACATACGATCGATCTCCGCGTACATGAGGCCTTGTACCGCCGGCGAAACAGGGTAATGACGCTGCTTTATCGGTTCTGCGTCACCGACATCAATAACGTGCTCTTCGATTGAGGTTTTACCTAATCCCGACTTGTTAAACGAGGGAAATAAGGACAACACTTGATCGAGGCGTGTTGTCTGTTCCGTTGTAAGGGTATGTGTGTTGGGATCATCAATAGAAATAGCATTCACAGATACGTCGAATATTGTGGGTGCTATCCGAAAAATTTTCCAAAAATTCACGCCGAGATACAAAACTTGAGACAGACCTGGGACAACGTGTAGCTTAACCGTTTTAGTTTGATTACCGTATGTAATTGGTAAATCAATTTCCCCGTGAATGATTTGTTTCGAACCGTCAGCCGTTTTTACGGATGACTGACGCCCTTCCAATGTTAGACCTTGACGTTTGATGAAATCTAACGCCCCTGAACCCAAGCAAGATACACTGGCTCCACTGTCTAGTAAACCTAGAATAGTTTCGCCTTGTATCTGCACTCTAGCGTAAGGCCTAATATCGTGTTTCACGTTAACGATCGCGGCTGCAATTGAAGATTGCAAACGTTTACGTTGCCAACACTTCTCCCTAAAATACTGTAGATGACGCGACCGCGTAGTTGTACGTACGTTCCCGAAAATTCTTTGTCGAGCTTCATCATATTCGACCCGTCTATCATGAAGATTTTTATACGGATTGATTTGTTTCGGTTTAATAACCCCGACTTCCGACTTGTTGTTTAGTAATGTTTTTTCATATTTTTGTGTTTTTGTCATTAATTTAAGCAATTTTGATTCTTGGCAGTTATCCTGATTTTCGACCGTTCCAGATAGTGACAAATCATTATTTGTTAATGGTTTTTCATGAAGATGATTTAATGCTGGATTTGGGAATATTTTGTTGGCGTTATTGGCAACCGATAGCTCCCGTGGTTCTCTCGGTGCCTTATGGAGTTTTTTGCGAGACATGTGGGACAGTTTGGAGTAAATACATCCTTTTTCCCACAACTATAGCAAAATATAGACCGTTTGAGATTAGTACATTCAAAGTACCCATGGCCCAAGATTCCACAATTCCAACAGGTCCAATTCTGGTGTGAACCATTGTTGATAGCATCTACTTTATGATTTTCTGGAGGTTCATTATGAACTTCAGGATAATAAGGGGGTTGCCCAAAAGGGTAACTGTTAAATTCTGGTATTTGGTTGTCAAATTGACGTATATTCTCCGGGATAGCATGATCCTTATAAGGGTTTAATTGAGCATTATAAGGCGGTCTATCCATTCCATCTAGATTTTGAAAAGATTCTTCCAATTCATGCACTGGTCTATAAGAGGGAACAAAAGCACGACGTGCTGGTTCACGAGCGGATATATGGCGTTCAGCCTTTCTGCAGATTTCTTGAAGTTTAATAAGAGAACTAATACTAGTTCCGAAGATAAGGTTTGCTACACGATCCTTCACGTTTGTTTTCATAATTTGTACTAATTCGTGTTCAGGCATCGGATGGTGTAATTGATAATAAAGACTTAGCACCTTGTCGTAATAGGTGTCAAAAGTTTCTTGAGGGGCTTGCTTCAATTGAAGTATCCGACTGACTATTTCATGGTCAGAATCTAAACTTTTGAACTGTTGTCTTAACGCATTTTGCAACATATCCCATGTTGGATGTGGCTCTCGCCGAAGATATTGCCAGTACCAATTTTCCGCCTTCTGTGTAAGAAGAGAATGAAACTGTGTACAAATAGTTGGCCAAGATATGTTACAGCGTGTTCGAAGAGTTTCGATTCGAAATAAAAATTCGTCCACGGTCATCTCGTGTGACGTACCACTAAATTTAAGTCCCCATTTTTCGATTCTAGTATCGTAAAATGGTGGACGAGCAAAGGGTTGAACGTTACTAATTCCAACGGTAGGGTTACGTACAGGATTATCCATAGAGTGGCGTACGTGTTTAGGAGGTTTTTGTACCGGGTAGTGTGCTTGCCGGGCAGCATTTTGTTGTGGTACAAAAAGGTTATTTATGTTTGATGACATGAACTGCTGTGGTGGAAAGTTCCGAGGCTGATTTCCCGCATAAATTTGGGCAGCTGGATTTGGAAATGACTTATTTGCAGTGTTCATTGGAGTATTAGGTGGAAGAGTTGGGAACTCCCACATTGAATCTCGGATAGGTGATAGTGGAAAAGTCAATTGATCACTATTCTCCGAATTAATGTCGACTCGACTGTTGGTAGGAACTAGAGGGGGTTGCACGGGGTTTGTGCTCACAGAACCACTATTGGCTAACCCAGCTCCAATTGTTTGAAATCCGGAAGCGAGATCAGTATTACTAATGCTATTTCGAGGTGAATGTATTACTCGGTTACCGCTTTTATAATTGGCTTGATCGATTATATGAATGCCAGTGAGAGGATCTTCCGATAGCGACTTGTGCAAAGTATTACTTCCTTTTTGATTTCTAGTTTTGCGAGTGGCACCGGTTTGAGTATTTGACATGTCCAAGTAGTTAAGTTTATGATGCAGAATTTATTGACACAGCAGGTAAATCAGTTTTGAATATAGGGTATACCAAGTATACCGCTATATCGAATTGATCAGAGACTCAAGAGGTAAGTTATAGAATTGTTCTTTTGATTCCTAGGGTAACACAGAGTATACCACTGAATCGAAACAATATTTTGAAATGACGCAGGTAAGTTATTTTTCTTAATTTCTAAGGTAACTCAATTGAATACCATAATAATTCATTTTCCTATATACTATTAATTTTAGTTTTAGCGCCACTGGCTCACGATATACTATTTCTAATTATATACGACGGGTATAAAAGGAAGGGCTTTCTAACGAAATTTATTTTCCCAAGAATCCCTTTTTTATTAAGTGGAACCGACTCTATCCACTACGACCTAATTCAAGTAAATATAGAGAATATATTTATAATTGTAATTTCAAAAGGAAAGCAATTATGTTGAATTGTCCCTTGGAACTCAATTCCCAATTCCAAATCCAAAATTCGAAAGTTAAAAAAAGATTAAATTTCGAAAATCAAGTCTTAAATATCTAAATTTTGAAAATTACTATTGAATTTCAAAAATCAAAGCTTAAATCTATAAATCTTGAAGATTACTTTTAAATTTCAAAAAAAAATTTAAATTCTCAAATCTCTATCTTTTGAAAATTGCTTCTAAATTTCAAAAAAAAATCTTCGTTTGCTGATGTTGAGCAAGGCATAAAATGATTGAGGAGAGGGGAGCAAGACGAACAGCTCCTTCGTGCTGTATCGCTCACTGACGTTAACATAGTGACGTATTTGACGTGGAGATGTTATATTCGAATTGACGAATTTCCAGACTGAACCATTCACGACGGATGAAAACGCATCCATTCATTATATTATAGTTATAATAAATTTGAATGGGTTATGACCGTACATATCCGGATCAATATCTTTCAACTCGACCAAACCGATACTTAATTTAAATGACAAATAAAAAAAAATGGATCTGGCAGCGCCTTAATTTACATTGATGCATACATCAGTAACAGGAACTCACCAAAAGCCATTCCTTCAAATGCACGCATGGTAAGAATAAATTCCGATCGAACGTATCTTTACCGAAAGTTATTACGTAATTAATGTTTTTATTAAAGTTTGTTATTTTGAATGTTTAAGAGAAAATTTAGTAATCTTATACTTAAAGAGTACTATTATATTTATAATTTAATTGAACCGTATTATACTACAATCTATATTAAACGCAACGTTTCCGACTAAGATATATATACGCGTAAACCGAAGCTTAACAATTTCTATACCATCTAATATTCCGACCACTTCCTGCTTAGAGGAAATGAACAACAGTGCCTACACCCATATGCGTATAGCTGTGAGCTTGGAAAAACGTGTTGCTCAAAACATAAGTACCAAATAATCCATACCTCTTTGAACCACAAAAAAAAGACTCCATAATTTCCTTGAAGTGTTGTTAGAATCGCATATTGTTTCGAAAGCAAAACAATAAATGTGAGTAAACGAAAATTACTGATATACGAAAGGGAAGAAAGTAAGTATATCAGACGCCAATGCTAGAAGAGCAGAGACGTAACGCCATTTGAAATTTAAACGGGGGTAAAAATCACAAATGCGTATAAAATATTTCGGCTTCCAAATTCTTCGGTCAAGTTACAAAGTTTGTGCGTTGTGTCATTTGCGACATAAAGGAAGTTTATATCGCAACCCTGCACAATACAACTCTCCTTCGTTCTGTACGCCAGAACTTGACGTTGGTCTTCAGAGGACGAAACATCAAAACTATAAGTTGGGCGGGATTTTTATAATACAAATGAAGTTTGCATTATAAAATCGACCAACTTAAATCCCTCGCATTGCGCAAACCAAAGAAAGGCCGGGCGTCATCCTTTATAATGTAAATGCACTTTACATGATAAAAACGCCAACTCAAAACTCAAGTCTTAGCGCAACACCAAGAACCGTTGGGCGCCAATTGTTTTAGATGACGGTGATTAAGAAATTTTTGGTTTTCTTATCTTCCTTCCTTTCTTCAGCAACTCGCTCCCCTCAGAGGGCATAGTGAGAACTGAACTACCCTTAAAGGTAGTTACGGTCTCACTCAAGCCATGAAAGGAACGACAGAAAAAAAAAGGCTCGCACTATTTGATGATGACTGGTTTTAGCACGACTAGTTGGCTGGCTCGTTCTAGCTCGTCGATGGGGTGGGTCATCATTCATCAAAAGTTTAGTGCGGTGAATCATCATAAACAAAAAAAATTCGTGCTATTTAGTGTACTTTTACTCGTGAAGAGTAGATTTTCATTATCCAAATGATAATGGCTCGAAAGCCAGCATAAGTACTTGCTGGTTCGTGGTTTACCAAACACAACAAAAAAAGGGGAGAGGATGGTCGGAACCAAAGTCCTTTCTTCCTTCTTATCAAGGGTCAAACAAAGAATTTCCTCAGTGGTCGGCACAAAGAAAGTATGACGCCAAAACTGAGATGGATAACGAGGATGTGGCGTCGGCAGATATTGTGGCCAACGCTTGAAAGGTCATTTCCCGCCCGTAGGATAACCATATGCCATGGTCATCCCCTTTGATCGTACCGCGACCGAATTAATGGTACGATCCCTCAAAGTTTCTCTAAAAATTTATTTTCGTTAAACTCTTTTCTTACGTCCCCATGTTAACCCAACGAACTCCTTCTCTCTCGCTACCCTCCCCATTTCACTCCCCTCCTCTATCTCCCCAACATCGTCAATACAAAAGAAGAAAAACTTTTAATTTTCTTCACTCTTTCCTTTTCTTTTATACATAGGTTTCTTTCCGTTTTCTATATTAATTTGCGTTTAGGATAATTGACCCGTCTCATCATGGTTTTTCCTCCGACTTGACGAATGAATTCAATTTCAATCCCCTAACCGCGAGAAGAAAAAAAAAATTCTACATATCTTTATAAAATTCTTTTTTTTCTTTTTTTTTCTTCTCTTATTTTTCTTTTTTTTTGTTTTTTTGTTTTTGTGAATTACACTTTTAATGATTTCTTATTCGGTATATTAATTAGGCTACTTATATGTATATATCCATTGAAAAAAAACAGGAAAAAGAAAATTATTCATCTTATCTTATTCGACCATAGTTAAGCCTCTAATAACCTTATGGTTTTTTTTTTTTTTTTTCTCTTTTCTATTTCTTTTCCATGTCTATAGCTACTTACTAAATATATATATTCTATCAAAAAAAAATTTGTTTAATCAATGTTAATATTATCATAGCTGGGTGAAATGTTTTTTTTTTTCTTTTTATTTGAAGAAATGTTATCCTTAATTATTTTGAGGAAATGATGTTTATAATTGTGATGAAATTACGCTCTTAATTTTGATGAAATGATGCTTTTTAAATTTTTTTGATGAAATGATGTTTTTAATTTTGATGAAATTATGTTGTTTCTAATTTTGATGAAATGATGTTTTATTTTTTTTCTTATTTGAAAAAAAAAATGATGTTCGTTCTTAATTTTGAGGAAATGATGCTTTTTAAATTTTTTTTGATGAAATGATGTTTTTTTAATTTTGATGAAATTACGTTGTTTCTAATTTTGATGAAATTACGTTGTTTCTAATTTTGATGAAATGATGTTTTATTTTTTTTTTCTTATTTGAAGAAGGATGTTCTCGATGCGATTGGATGTTCACGAACCAAACAAAAAAGTTTTGTTCGTTGGATCCACAAGCTAAAACAAAGAAAAAATTGGTTTTTGTTAAAAAAGATTGTCATTCGAGAAAATCTTCTCCATGCGGTTTTTTTCCTTCCCGTTTTTTTCTCGGCCGATTTCTTTCTTCCTCTTTTTTTTTGTGTTTTTTTGTTTTTTTCTTCAAAATTTTTTTTTATTTTTTTTGTTTCTTCAATTCACCGCAATTTTAACAAAATTTATTCCACCTTTTTTTTTTCTCACTTATTATTATTTTAATCACATGTAGGAACGCGCTTTTTTTTTTTTTTTTTATATAACTCATTTTACTTTAAATTTTTTTTTTTTTTTTTTTGAATTCATTTACGTCTAAAATATCACAAAGAAACAACATGATGCCACGCAGGTACTTTTTTTTTCTTTTTTTCTTTTTTTTTTCTATCCACGCTTCATTTCAAAAAAAAACTTGTTCCTCTCTGATGACGTCTTTTTTCCATCCAACATCTATTTCGAAGAGACCGTCTCCCTATTTTTTTTCCCACATCCGTCAAAAAAAATTCCCCCTTGAACCAAAATTCTGTCTGAAAAACCTTCAACCGCAACCAACTTAACTCCCCCCTACATATTGCAGAGATGTTGCAATGGAAAGATAATTTTCGTTGATGTGGTACAATTATAGAAGGAATCTCTTTCTTTCTTCTTTCTGTCAAAATATCGACCATTACACACTTCTTAGAATTATTGTATATTGTATTTTAATATGTCTAAAAATGTTAAACTATTTTTGTATCGTCAGCAGAAAATTTCATATACAAAAAGAAACTTTTAAGCTTTCTTTATGTTCGGGGGTTACTCGCAAAATTTTATTTGCTTATTCTTAATTATTTTGTATATAGTATGTTTTCTCTTCTTTATTATAGGGAAAGTAAAAATGAAATTATGATAAAAATTTATTGAGAGGAGAAAAAGAAAATTTAAAAAAACGAATGAAAGTAAATTAGTTACTATATGTTCGGGTGATTTTTATATATAGGTAAAAAATTATTATCTATGCAATATATTGTATTTTTTTTGGTAAATATTGTTTCATCGAAGAATTTTAATCTTTTCTCTATTTATTTTGTTATTGTAAGTTAAGTTTTCGGGTAGCAAATTTTCGCGGTGGGTTTTTTGTGTTTTTCTTTTATATTTATAATTTCTTTTTTCCAGTGTTGCGTTTTCGTCTAATTTCAAATATTGTTTAAGTTCTTCTATTCTGTTTTTATCCATTTGATTCTGGTTTATACTGAATAAATATTTTATAGTTTCTTCGGAAGATTCTTCGCTTTTTTGTCTTAAATTTATAACGTCATATTGATCTAGGGGGTGGGTGTTAAAGCTAAATGGTTTAATTCTCTTGTTTGTTAATTGCGTATTGAGGATACAAATGACAATTTTCCCGTCAATAGGCCGGACCAGACAACCTCCAAGATAAACTCCTTCGCTTATTTCTTTCGATAAGCAGAGTTTTTCCTGTTTGAATGTCACTTTTATCTGCACCAATCTTCTTGAGCGCGCCGGAATAGAAATTTCTCTCTGAGTCTTCACTTTATACTCCGAGTCGTTCAAGTTGGATTTTGGGGGCAGCAGTGTTTTTCCTATCCATGGGCCACTTACAATTTTAGCTTCAGGTACAGATGATTCAACCTGTGCCTGTGCGACATCTATATGGACCGTCTTCATGGGGTTTTTGGATACACTGTTAAAAAATGGCATTCCGAAGTTGTGTTCGTCAAGTTTTACTTCGGGGAAAACTAATCGTTTATTTGGGCCCTCAATGTTGCAATTTTGAGACAAGAAATCAAAGCCAAGTATACCATCACCGGGAATTGGGGTGGCTTTTTCCACCACATGGAATTTGCAGTTTTGTGATACGGGGGGTGGAAATTGTGTTAAGCATGTACCTAAAGTTTGTCCTTTGCCGAATGCCGTTTGTATTTTGGTTTTTTCGTCTTTATTAATATTTATGTTTTTCTTTAATGATGATTGCTTGATTATGCTTATGTCTGACCCTGTGTCTATTAACAATTCGGCCGGACATTTTGATACTATTGACAATGGTACTTTGATTATACATTTATTTTGTTTGGAATGGAGTGTTTCGGGCTGACACCTTGTCTCAATTGTTTTGGGTCTAGAATGACAGCCCTGCTTTAGTTTTCCGATGGATTAGTGGGGCATGGATTATTTTGCTCCCATTGCTTCTTAGCGAAACACATTTCCATAGAGTGCCCAGGTTGTAGGCAAAAATTACACGTATTTGGCGTTTCTTTCGATTTGCTGTTTTCGATATTTTTATTTGATATCATGTTTATTTGATGAGTAGCATTTGATTGTGGGTGAAAATTGCACGTATTGTTGTTATGTCCATAAACCCGGCATCGGTTGCAATAGGGTGTGTTCATACGAGTTCTACACTCGGCATAAACATGACCTAATCTATTGCAGAAACCGCATTGCGTTCTTTGGTTTGGAGGGGGATTATTATTATATTTATTAGAATTTCTATTATTAAAATTTTGGGTAGAATTGTTATTATTACCATATTGAGTAAACCTATTATTGTTATTATTGTTGTTTTCCCTATTTCTGCTATTGTCATTATAATTATTACTGTAATTTTTGTTAGTATGGTTGTCATTGTTATAGTTGTTGTTCCTACTATTATTGTAAAAATTGTTATTTCGATTCCTACTGTTGTTAAAATTATTGTTGTTATTAACTCTGTTATTGTAACTGAAGTTACCATTTTGATTGGTGTAGTTGTTGTTATAATTCCGGTTATTGTTATTCCTATTGTTATTGGGGTAATTGTTTTGGGGTGTTACTTCGGCTGAAAAATTGAACTGTTGGTTTGGTTGTACGTGTGGTATGAGGGTATTAGGAGTTGCTAAACTGAATTGTTTCTCCGCCTGCTCAAGAAATTCAGCTTTAGAGACCAGGGCATTAAAGTTCCGGTAGTCCTCATGAAGAAAAAATAACCGATGATTTGGATTTAACATATCCGCTTTAAAAGCGAACATAGCGGTTTCCTCCAAATCTTTTGTTACCGATTCATATCCCTGTGGATGTCTTTGAATTGGATTATTTATACACTCTTTTAACAAGGTTTTCATTCGCCCCGCAAATCCTGTGAGTGTTTCTCCAGGCAATTGGCTGGAGTTTTGCAATTCATGGAACATTGTAGCATATGGCCTTCGGGGAACTAGTTTTGCTAATATTGCAGCCAGAATGCTAGTAAAGGTATCGGTAGGTATGTTTGTTAGAGTGCTGGCGGCTCTACCTCGAAACCTGGTGGGAATTAGGGGTAAGAACACTACGCGTTCCTCCTCGGAAAGAATATTATAGACTGCTTTACAACAATCTATGAATACTGTGATTTCTTCCGTTAATTTAGGACCGATTTCCGCGCTTAGTATAGGGATTGAATTGAATACAAATTGGCTCACTTTATTTATATCTACGGACATATTTGCTTTTGCCATTTTTTCGGTACTTAAATTACTGGGTATAAAAAGTTGCCTTTTTGGGCCGATCTTACCTTCAAATGGTTGTTCTGGTGGTGTACTGGATTCTGATTTGGTGTACTGCCGTCCGCTTCGTAGATGTCCTGGTTTCACGTTTGCTGGTGGTGCGGTTGTTGGCCTAAACGTATTTTGTTCAGGACTGGTGTCGTCAATCGAAGCGTTGTCTAGTTGTTGGAAAGTGCTGTTAAGGATGTCACTTATGATGTCGGAAGTAGATGTTGTTTGATTCATTCGATGACTTATCACACTGTTGTTTTGTAGATTCGATGGATCCAAGTTTTTCAAGTTAAAAACAAATTTCTTTGTTGTCCCTTTTTTTTAACTTCTAGGATCCTACCGGCTGCGCCAATTATGTTGTGTAATATTTCGTCGGAATGACTCTGGCAACGTCAACTCCCGAATCACTATTAATATGGCTGGTTTTGAAATAAAAACACTTCCTTTCACTTAATTAATTTCACCAATATTTATTAATTTCAAATCTTAACTTTAATTCTTAACTTTCTACAATACTTTTTAAATTAAACCTTTTTCAACAATACTTTCTTTTATTCAACTCGTTTCAACAATACTTTTTATATTCAACTTTTTTCAACAATACTTTCTTTTATTCAATACTTTTTATATTCAACTTTTTTCAACAATACTTTCTTTTATTCAATACTTTTTATATTCAACTTTTTTCAACAATACTTTCTTTTATTCAACTCGTTTCAACAATACTTTTTAAATTAAACTTTTTTCAACAATACTTTCTTTTATTCAACTCGTTTCAACAATACTTTTTAAATTAAACTTTTTTCAACAATACTTTCTTTTATTCAACTCGTTTCAACAATACTTTTTAAATTAAACTTTTTTCAACAATACTTTCTTTTATTAAACTCGTTTCAACAATACTTTTTAAATTAAACTTTTTTCAACAATACTTTCTTTTATTCAACTAGTTTCAACAATACTTTTTAAATTTAACTTTTTTCAACAATACTTTTTAAATTAGACTCTCTAGTCGAGCTTGACTCTGTTGTTGAACTGATTTGATGAACTGCTTCTATCAACTCTATCTATGAACTGCTTCTATCAACTGAATCGATGGTCTGATTACTTATCTCACTACGTTGCTTGGCTTTTATAGGAACAAAATCCTTACGGGTGCAGAATGCATTCCGGATATTCAAATTTCAAAATGCTTTGCTTTGAATTTGAAACTTTTGTTTGTCCATTTTCAAAGTTGACTAATCAGCATTTTGTCCACTATATTTTCCCGTGGGACAATTTTCATTGTACTCGGATTTCCATGTAGACGAATTTTGTCTTAGGAATGTTCTCGAGTTTCTCTGTTATCAACTTTGAATTTGAAACCGTTGTTTTTCCATTTTCGAATTCGCGCTAATTAAGCATTTTGTCCATGCTATTTTCCCGTGGGACAATTTTCATTGTACTCGGATTTCCATGAAGACGAATTTTGTCTTAGGAATGTTCTCGAGTTTCTTTGAATACCTTCGAATTTTACACCGTTGTTTTTCCGAAATCGCGATTAAGCACTTTATCTACAATATTTTCCCGTGAGAATTGTTCCGACGAAAAGCCATTTTTGCCTACTTAGCTTAAAACCTACTTATATCTAGGGGGCGATCGGCATGACATTACATTACATTCCTTCATACCCCAACAAAAAAAATTGTATCTGCTTTTCAACAACAAAAAGGATGGTTGTTAAAAAGCATATATAATTTTTTTCAATTAATTATTTCTAAATGTCCGTTTTTCATCTTACAATATAATGTTTTGAATATATATCTTATTTTAACAATATATATATATATTTATTCATAATTAATACCAACATACATTAGTTTTATTCAATTAATTAATTTAATTGATTATTTAACTTTTGAATTCAATTTGTATTCAAATTCATTTTCCTATTATTTTTGTTTTTCTTTACTGCATTCGCATTTGGGATAAGTTAAACAAAAATTCTTATTCACGAAAATAAATGTGCGATTGAATTACAATTTAGTAACTTAAATCCGAAAGGAAGAAAAAAAAAAAAAATAATAAAGTTGGGCGAAAAATTTTAATAAAGACATTACAATAAGTAAGATTCTTATTACGTTTTCGAAATATGAGATTGAAGTTTTGAAAAATTTACATGAACACTTGTTTTAGATGACGGTGATTAAGAAATTTTTGGTTTTCTTATCTTCCTTCCTTTCTTCAGCAACTC
The DNA here is from genome assembly GCA_963422695.1 of Xylophagus ater. NCBI lineage: Eukaryota > Metazoa > Arthropoda > Insecta > Diptera > Xylophagidae > Xylophagus > Xylophagus ater. The sequence continues at coordinate 26,089,894 of OY730482.1, read as the reverse complement.
GCTCCCCTCAGAGGGCATAGTGAGAACTGAACTACCCTTAAAGGTAGTTACGGTCTCACTCAAGCCATGAAAGGAACGACAGAAAAAAAAAGGCTCGCACTATTTGATGATGACTGGTTTTAGCACGACTAGTTGGCTGGCTCGTTCTAGCTCGTCGATGGGGTGGGTCATCATTCATCAAAAGTTTAGTGCGGTGAATCATCATAAACAAAAAAAATTCGTGCTATTTAGTGTACTTTTACTCGTGAAGAGTAGATTTTCATTATCCAAATGATAATGGCTCGAAAGCCAGCATAAGTACTTGCTGGTTCGTGGTTTACCAAACACAACAAAAAAAGGGGAGAGGATGGTCGGAACCAAAGTCCTTTCTTCCTTCTTATCAAGGGTCAAACAAAGAATTTCCTCAGTGGTCGGCACAAAGAAAGTATGACGCCAAAACTGAGATGGATAACGAGGATGTGGCGTCGGCAGATATTGTGGCCAACGCTTGAAAGGTCATTTCCCGCCCGTAGGATAACCATATGCCATGGTCATCCCCTTTGATCGTACCGCGACCGAATTAATGGTACGATCCCTCAAAGTTTCTCTAAAAATTTATTTTCGTTAAACTCTTTTCTTACGTCCCCATGTTAACCCAACGAACTCCTTCTCTCTCGCTACCCTCCCCATTTCACTCCCCTCCTCTATCTCCCCAACATCGTCAATACAAAAGAAGAAAAACTTTTAATTTTCTTCACTCTTTCCTTTTCTTTTATACATAGGTTTCTTTCCGTTTTCTATATTAATTTGCGTTTAGGATAATTGACCCGTCTCATCATGGTTTTTCCTCCGACTTGACGAATGAATTCAATTTCAATCCCCTAACCGCGAGAAGAAAAAAAAAATTCTACATATCTTTATAAAATTCTTTTTTTTCTTTTTTTTTCTTCTCTTATTTTTCTTTTTTTTTTGTTTTTTTGTGTTTGTGAATTACACTTTTAATGATTTCTTATTCGGTATATTAATTAGGCTACTTATATGTATATATCCATTGAAAAAAAACAGGAAAAAGAAAATTATTCATCTTATCTTATTCGACCATAGTTAAGCCTCTAATAACCTTGTGCAGTGTTTTTCCTATCCATGGGCCACTTACAATTTTAGCTTCAGGTACAGATGATTCAACCTGTGCCTGTGCGACATCTATATGGACCGTCTTCATGGGGTTTTTGGATACACTGTTAAAAAATGGCATTCCGAAGTTGTGTTCGTCAAGTTTTACTTCGGGGAAAACTAATCGTTTATTTGGGCCCTCAATGTTGCAATTTTGAGACAAGAAATCAAAGCCAAGTATACCATCACCGGGAATTGGGGTGGCTTTTTCCACCACATGGAATTTGCAGTTTTGTGATACGGGGGGTGGAAATTGTGTTAAGCATGTACCTAAAGTTTGTCCTTTGCCGAATGCCGTTTGTATTTTGGTTTTTTCGTCTTTATTAATATTTATGTTTTTCTTTAATGATGATTGCTTGATTATGCTTATGTCTGACCCTGTGTCTATTAACAATTCGGCCGGACATTTTGATACTATTGACAATGGTACTTTGATTATACATTTATTTTGTTTGGAATGGAGTGTTTCGGGCTGACACCTTGTCTCAATTGTTTTGGGTCTAGAATGACAGCCCTGCTTTAGTTTTCCGATGGATTAGTGGGGCATGGATTATTTTGCTCCCATTGCTTCTTAGCGAAACACATTTCCATAGAGTGCCCAGGTTGTAGGCAAAAATTACACGTATTTGGCGTTTCTTTCGATTTGCTGTTTTCGATATTTTTATTTGATATCATGTTTATTTGATGAGTAGCATTTGATTGTGGGTGAAAATTGCACGTATTGTTGTTATGTCCATAAACCCGGCATCGGTTGCAATAGGGTGTGTTCATACGAGTTCTACACTCGGCATAAACATGACCTAATCTATTGCAGAAACCGCATTGCGTTCTTTGGTTTGGAGGGGGATTATTATTATATTTATTAGAATTTCTATTATTAAAATTTTGGGTAGAATTGTTATTATTACCATATTGAGTAAACCTATTATTGTTATTATTGTTGTTTTCCCTATTTCTGCTATTGTCATTATAATTATTACTGTAATTTTTGTTAGTATGGTTGTCATTGTTATAGTTGTTGTTCCTACTATTATTGTAAAAATTGTTATTTCGATTCCTACTGTTGTTAAAATTATTGTTGTTATTAACTCTGTTATTGTAACTGAAGTTACCATTTTGATTGGTGTAGTTGTTGTTATAATTCCGGTTATTGTTATTCCTATTGTTATTGGGGTAATTGTTTTGGGGTGTTACTTCGGCTGAAAAATTGAACTGTTGGTTTGGTTGTACGTGTGGTATGAGGGTATTAGGAGTTGCTAAACTGAATTGTTTCTCCGCCTGCTCAAGAAATTCAGCTTTAGAGACCAGGGCATTAAAGTTCCGGTAGTCCTCATGAAGAAAAAATAACCGATGATTTGGATTTAACATATCCGCTTTAAAAGCGAACATAGCGGTTTCCTCCAAATCTTTTGTTACCGATTCATATCCCTGTGGATGTCTTTGAATTGGATTATTTATACACTCTTTTAACAAGGTTTTCATTCGCCCCGCAAATCCTGTGAGTGTTTCTCCAGGCAATTGGCTGGAGTTTTGCAATTCATGGAACATTGTAGCATATGGCCTTCGGGGAACTAGTTTTGCTAATATTGCAGCCAGAATGCTAGTAAAGGTATCGGTAGGTATGTTTGTTAGAGTGCTGGCGGCTCTACCTCGAAACCTGGTGGGAATTAGGGGTAAGAACACTACGCGTTCCTCCTCGGAAAGAATATTATAGACTGCTTTACAACAATCTATGAATACTGTGATTTCTTCCGTTAATTTAGGACCGATTTCCGCGCTTAGTATAGGGATTGAATTGAATACAAATTGGCTCACTTTATTTATATCTACGGACATATTTGCTTTTGCCATTTTTTCGGTACTTAAATTACTGGGTATAAAAAGTTGCCTTTTTGGGCCGATCTTACCTTCAAATGGTTGTTCTGGTGGTGTACTGGATTCTGATTTGGTGTACTGCCGTCCGCTTCGTAGATGTCCTGGTTTCACGTTTGCTGGTGGTGCGGTTGTTGGCCTAAACGTATTTTGTTCAGGACTGGTGTCGTCAATCGAAGCGTTGTCTAGTTGTTGGAAAGTGCTGTTAAGGATGTCACTTATGATGTCGGAAGTAGATGTTGTTTGATTCATTCGATGACTTATCACACTGTTGTTTTGTAGATTCGATGGATCCAAGTTTTTCAAGTTAAAAACAAATTTCTTTGTTGTCCCTTTTTTTTAACTTCTAGGATCCTACCGGCTGCGCCAATTATGTTGTGTAATATTTCGTCGGAATGACTCTGGCAACGTCAACTCCCGAATCACTATTAATATGGCTGGTTTTGAAATAAAAACACTTCCTTTCACTTAATTAATTTCACCAATATTTATTAATTTCAAATCTTAACTTTAATTCTTAACTTTCTACAATACTTTTTAAATTAAACCTTTTTCAACAATACTTTCTTTTATTCAACTCGTTTCAACAATACTTTTTATATTCAACTTTTTTCAACAATACTTTCTTTTATTCAATACTTTTTATATTCAACTTTTTTCAACAATACTTTCTTTTATTCAATACTTTTTATATTCAACTTTTTTCAACAATACTTTCTTTTATTCAACTCGTTTCAACAATACTTTTTAAATTAAACTTTTTTCAACAATACTTTCTTTTATTCAACTCGTTTCAACAATACTTTTTAAATTAAACTTTTTTCAACAATACTTTCTTTTATTCAACTCGTTTCAACAATACTTTTTAAATTAAACTTTTTTCAACAATACTTTCTTTTATTAAACTCGTTTCAACAATACTTTTTAAATTAAACTTTTTTCAACAATACTTTCTTTTATTCAACTAGTTTCAACAATACTTTTTAAATTTAACTTTTTTCAACAATACTTTTTAAATTAGACTCTCTAGTCGAGCTTGACTCTGTTGTTGAACTGATTTGATGAACTGCTTCTATCAACTCTATCTATGAACTGCTTCTATCAACTGAATCGATGGTCTGATTACTTATCTCACTACGTTGCTTGGCTTTTATAGGAACAAAATCCTTACGGGTGCAGAATGCATTCCGGATATTCAAATTTCAAAATGCTTTGCTTTGAATTTGAAACTTTTGTTTGTCCATTTTCAAAGTTGACTAATCAGCATTTTGTCCACTATATTTTCCCGTGGGACAATTTTCATTGTACTCGGATTTCCATGTAGACGAATTTTGTCTTAGGAATGTTCTCGAGTTTCTCTGTTATCAACTTTGAATTTGAAACCGTTGTTTTTCCATTTTCGAATTCGCGCTAATTAAGCATTTTGTCCATGCTATTTTCCCGTGGGACAATTTTCATTGTACTCGGATTTCCATGAAGACGAATTTTGTCTTAGGAATGTTCTCGAGTTTCTTTGAATACCTTCGAATTTTACACCGTTGTTTTTCCGAAATCGCGATTAAGCACTTTATCTACAATATTTTCCCGTGAGAATTGTTCCGACGAAAAGCCATTTTTGCCTACTTAGCTTAAAACCTACTTATATCTAGGGGGCGATCGGCATGACATTACATTACATTCCTTCATACCCCAACAAAAAAAATTGTATCTGCTTTTCAACAACAAAAAGGATGGTTGTTAAAAAGCATATATAATTTTTTTCAATTAATTATTTCTAAATGTCCGTTTTTCATCTTACAATATAATGTTTTGAATATATATCTTATTTTAACAATATATATATATATTTATTCATAATTAATACCAACATACATTAGTTTTATTCAATTAATTAATTTAATTGATTATTTAACTTTTGAATTCAATTTGTATTCAAATTCATTTTCCTATTATTTTTGTTTTTCTTTACTGCATTCGCATTTGGGATAAGTTAAACAAAAATTCTTATTCACGAAAATAAATGTGCGATTGAATTACAATTTAGTAACTTAAATCCGAAAGGAAGAAAAAAAAAAAAAAATAATAAAGTTGGGCGAAAAATTTTAATAAAGACATTACAATAAGTAAGATTCTTATTACGTTTTCGAAATATGAGATTGAAGTTTTGAAAAATTTACATGAACACTTGTTTTAGATGACGGTGATTAAGAAATTTTTGGTTTTCTTATCTTCCTTCCTTTCTTCAGCAACTCGCTCCCCTCAGAGGGCATAGTGAGAACTGAACTACCCTTAAAGGTAGTTACGGTCTCACTCAAGCCATGAAAGGAACGACAGAAAAAAAAAGGCTCGCACTATTTGATGATGACTGGTTTTAGCACGACTAGTTGGCTGGCTCGTTCTAGCTCGTCGATGGGGTGGGTCATCATTCATCAAAAGTTTAGTGCGGTGAATCATCATAAACAAAAAAAATTCGTGCTATTTAGTGTACTTTTACTCGTGAAGAGTAGATTTTCATTATCCAAATGATAATGGCTCGAAAGCCAGCATAAGTACTTGCTGGTTCGTGGTTTACCAAACACAACAAAAAAAGGGGAGAGGATGGTCGGAACCAAAGTCCTTTCTTCCTTCTTATCAAGGGTCAAACAAAGAATTTCCTCAGTGGTCGGCACAAAGAAAGTATGACGCCAAAACTGGGATGGATAACGAGGATGTGGCGTCGGCAGATATTGTGGCCAACGCTTGAAAGGTCATTTCCCGCCCGTAGGATAACCATATGCCATGGTCATCCCCTTTGATCGTACCGCGACCGAATTAATGGTACGATCCCTCAAAGTTTCTCTAAAAATTTATTTTCGTTAAACTCTTTTCTTACGTCCCCATGTTAACCCAACGAACTCCTTCTCTCTCGCTACCCTCCCCATTTCACTCCCCTCCTCTATCTCCCCAACATCGTCAATACAAAAGAAGAAAAACTTTTAATTTTCTTCACTCTTTCCTTTTCTTTTATACATAGGTTTCTTTCCGTTTTCTATATTAATTTGCGTTTAGGATAATTGACCCGTCTCATCATGGTTTTTCCTCCGACTTGACGAATGAATTCAATTTCAATCCCCTAACCGCGAGAAGAAAAAAAAAATTCTACATATCTTTATAAAATTCTTTTTTTTCTTTTTTTTTCTTCTCTTATTTTTCTTTTTTTTTTGTTTTTTTGTTTTTGTGAATTACACTTTTAATGATTTCTTATTCGGTATATTAATTAGGCTACTTATATGTATATATCCATTGAAAAAAAACAGGAAAAAGAAAATTATTCATCTTATCTTATTCGACCATAGTTAAGCCTCTAATAACCTTATGGTTTTTTTTTTTTTTTTTCTCTTTTCTATTTCTTTTCCATGTCTATAGCTACTTACTAAATATATATATTCTATCAAAAAAAAATTTGTTTAATCAATGTTAATATTATCATAGCTGGGTGAAATGTTTTTTTTTTCTTTTTATTTGAAGAAATGTTATCCTTAATTATTTTGAGGAAATGATGTTTATAATTGTGATGAAATTACGCTCTTAATTTTGATGAAATGATGCTTTTTAAATTTTTTTGATGAAATGATGTTTTTAATTTTGATGAAATTACGTTGTTTCTAATTTTGATGAAATGATGTTTTATTTTTTTTCTTATTTGAAAAAAAAAATGATGTTCGTTCTTAATTTTGAGGAAATGATGCTTTTTAAATTTTTTTTGATGAAATGATGTTTTTTTAATTTTGATGAAATTACGTTGTTTCTAATTTTGATGAAATTACGTTGTTTCTAATTTTGATGAAATGATGTTTTATTTTTTTTTTCTTATTTGAAGAAGGATGTTCTCGATGCGATTGGATGTTCACGAACCAAACAAAAAAGTTTTGTTCGTTGGATCCACAAGCTAAAACAAAGAAAAAATTGGTTTTTGTTAAAAAAGATTGTCATTCGAGAAAATCTTCTCCATGCGGTTTTTTTCCTTCCCGTTTTTTTCTCGGCCGATTTCTTTCTTCCTCTTTTTTTTTTGTGTTTTTTTGTTTTTTTCTTCAAAATTTTTTTTTTGTTTTTTTATTTTTTTTATTTTTTTTGTTTCTTCAATTCACCCCAATTTTAACAAAATTTATTCCACCTTTTTTTTTTTCTCACTTATTATTATTTTAATCACATGTAGGAACGCGGTTTTTTTTTTCTTTTTATATAACTCATTTTACTTTCAATTTTTTTTTTTTTTTTTTTGAATTCATTTACGTCTAAAATATCACAAAGAAAAAACATGATGCCACGCAGGTACTTTTTTTTTCTTTTTTTCTTTTTTTTTTCTATCCACGCTTCATTTCAAAAAAAAACTTGTTCCTCTCTGATGACGTCTTTTTTCCATCCAACATCTATTTCGAAGAGACCGTCTCCCTATTTTTTTTTCCACATCCGTCAAAAAAAATTCCCCCTTGAACCAAAATTCTGTCTGAAAAACCTTCAACCGCAACCAACTTAACTCCCCCCTACATATTGCAGAGATGTTGCAATGGAAAGATAATTTTCGTTGATGTGGTACAATTATAGAAGGAATCTCTTTCTTTCTTCTTTCTGTCAAAATATCGACCATTACACCACAACCTAGTCAGAGTTGACCTGTCATCCCGGACGAGGTTGAAAAAAAAACAAGGAGCGATATATTTTTTTTTTTTTTTTTTTTTTTTCGCGCGCCCAATGTGGGACTCGACCACACCCGAGAAAATGAGTCTCGTGCATTCCGACTGAGCACCGGGCAATACTTTTACTGACGCAAATCTTTCGCATGATAAATACCGACTGTTTTTCCGTTCAGATCTTCGATTTGATATAACGAATTACCGATTACTTTAGCTATATTATTCAATTTCGCGTTGACATTTTTTGAGAAGTCACTCAACGAAAAGTTTCTCCGAAAAACTTCTTGACCGACAATGAATTTTACCTGACGCGACCGACGATTGTAAATTCTTTCGTGTTTCTGATGAGCGGTAATCAATTTATTTGTAACTCGATTTCTTACTAACTCGAGATGTTCGGGTTTTGTAACGACATTGAAATTCCCACTGTTCAATCCGTCAAGCTTGCGCAATAGCTCATAAGTAGTGCCATGGGTCACCATATGGGTTCCGAACACCAAGAAATAAGGATCAACATCCGTAGAAGTATGGACTGTGCTTCTTAAGGCACAACCAATACTTCCCAAATTCTTATCCCATTCTCTATGATCTTCACCAATATAGGATCTAATAGCAACTAACACCGAGCGATTGACTCTTTCTGAGGCATTTGCTTGCGGAGAATATATTGCCGTACGAATGTGCTTTACACCGTACACATCAAGTAATTTAGTGAATTCTTTTGAAACGAACTGTGAACCGTTATCTGATAATATAGATTCCGGTACACCAAACAAATTAAATACGTTTTCCTCGAGAAACTCTACAATACGCGAGGCCGACGCTTGTTTTAGCGGTTTAAATAGAACAAATTTCGAAAATTTGTCTAATACAACTAATAAGGTAGTATTGCCTTTTTTCGAACGCGGATAGGGTCCTAATAAATCGATATATAAAAATTGGAAAATACGTTCCGTAAGGATATGCTTTCCCATTGATGGTCTCAAAACGACATTTGGAGCTTTCGTCTCCTTACAAATATCGCAACCCGAAATAAAGTCTTTGACTTGTTTCGTCATTCTGGGCCAATAATATTTTTGACGCAGTCTAAAAAGAGTTTTTCCGACACCGCCATGCGCAGCTTGAGGAGGTTCATGAGCCAATCGGATCAAGTTAGACGTGAGACTCGGTGGAATCCACAACTTCCACGTACAATCGTCCTGATCAGGGTTTCCAGTACTAAACTTTGTTCGGAAGTAGACAAATCCTTCTGATACTTGTGCATCAGGCAGTTTGTCCACATTATTCAATACCGTATCGATCAGATCGAGATAATAGGTTGATTTAAATTCTTGGGAATTGAGGTCAACGGACGGGATTTTCCCATACTCAGATACTTCTTCGGCAAAAGCCCTGGACAAAGTATCCGGTACGACGTTTTCCGAACCCTTCCGATGTTCAATATCGAAATCAAAACCTTGGAGTTTCAAACTCCAACGAGCCAAACGTCCGCTCAAATCTTTCTGACTCATTAGCCATTTGAGGCTGGCATGGTCCGTGACGACCTTGAAGGTTAAGCCTTCCACATACGCTCTAAATTTCTTTATGCTCACCACAGCAGCATAACATTCTAACTCGGTTACGCTGTAATTCTGCTGTGCAGCATTTAATTTTTGCGAGACATATGCAATGGGTTGTTCGTGCCCGAGGTCGTTGACTTGCAAGAAAACACCACCGACACCTGTTTTACTGGCATCGCACTGAACTATAAACGGCTTAGCGTAGTCTGGGTTTGCCAGAACTGGAGCCGTTGTTAACGAAGTCTTTAACTTCTCAAAAGCCACTTGCGCTTCCTCCGTCCAACAAAACTTCGCTTGCTTTTTCAAGCAATCTGTTATGGGAGATGACAAGCTGGCGTAGTTCGAATCTACGGTACCACCCCGTCATGCCCATAAACCGGCGAATTTGTTTCGAAGTCGTTGGTGCTGGGAAATCAAGAATTGCAGATATTTTACTTGGGTCGGTCTTTAAACATTTGTTTCCCACAATGTAACCCAAGTATTTCACTTCTTTCATACAAAACTTGCTTTTTTCTAGGTTTATCGTTAAACCAGCTGAAGATAAGCAGCGCGCAACTATCTTTAATAAATGAAGGTGAGAATCGAAATCTTCCGATGCGATGAGTAAATCATCCAGATAAACAAAGACCTTTTCTCGTAATTCTGAAGGAATTACTTTGTCCATCAATCGACACATTCGTTGTGGGGCATTACACAATCCAAAGGGCATCACCTTGAATTGGTATAAGGGACGACCGGGGACAGTAAAAGCAGTCTTTTCACGACTCCCTTTCTCCAACGGTATCTGCCAGAAAGCATCCTTCAAATCTATACTAGAGATATGACAGGTGTTCTCTAAACGACTCAGCAATCCATCAATATGTGGAAGTGGATATGCGTCTTTTTTCGTGATCAGGTTGACTTTCCGGGAATCGAGGCAGAGGCGCACCTTACCAGGTTTGCGTACCAAGACTACCGGAGAGTTCCATGCACTAAGACTTTCTTCGATCACATCCATCCCCAACATACGATCGATCTCCGCGTACATGAAGCCTTGTACCGCCGGCGAAACAGGGTAATGACGCTGCTTTATCGGTTCTGCGTCACCGACATCAATAACGTGCTCTTCGATTGAGGTTTTACCTAATCCCGACTTGTTAAACGAGGGAAATAAGGACAACACTTGATCGAGGCGTGTTGTCTGTTCCGTTGTAAGGGTATGTGTGTTGGGATCATCAATAGAAATAGCATTCACAGATACGTCGAATATTGTGGGTGCTATCCGAAAAATTTTCCAAAAATTCACGCCGAGATACAAAACTTGAGACAGACCTGGGACAACGTGTAGCTTAACCGTTTTAGTTTGATTACCGTATGTAATTGGTAAATCAATTTCCCCGTGAATGATTTGTTTCGAACCGTCAGCCGTTTTTACGGATGACTGACGCCCTTCCAATGTTAGACCTTGACGTTTGATGAAATCTAACGCCCCTGAACCCAAGCAAGATACACTGGCTCCACTATCTAGTAAACCTAGAATAGTTTCGCCTTGTATCTGCACTCTAGCGTAAGGCCTAATATCGTGTTTCACGTTAACGATCGCGGCTGCAATTGAAGATTGCAAACGTTTACGTTGCCAACACTTCTCCCTAAAATACTGTAGATGACGCGACCGCGTAGTTGTACGTACGTTCCCGAAAATTCTTTGTCGAGCTTCATCATATTCGACCCGTCTATCATGAAGATTTTTATACGGATTGATTTGCTTCGGTTTAATAACCCCGACTTCCGACTTGTTGTTTAGTAATGTTTTTTCATATTTTTGTGTTTTTGTCATTAATTTAAGCAATTTTGATTCTTGGCAGTTATCCTGATTTTCGACCGTTCCAGATAGTGACAAATCATTATTTGTTAATGGTTTTTCATGAAGATGATTTAATGCTGGATTTGGGAATATTTTGTTGGCGTTATTGGCAACCGATAGCTCCCGTGGTTCTCTCGGTGCCTTATGGAGTTTTTTGCGAGACATGTGGGACAGTTTGGAGTAAATACATCCTTTTTCCCACAACTATAGCAAAATATAGACCGTTTGGGATTAGTACATTCAAAGTACCCATGGCCCAAGATTCCACAATTCCAACAGGTCCAATTCTGGTGTGAACCATTGTTGATAGCATCTACTTTATGATTTTCTGGAGGTTCATTATGAACTTCAGGATAATAAGGGGGTTGCCCAAAAGGGTAACTGTTAAATTCTGGTATTTGGTTGTCAAATTGACGTATATTCTCCGGGATAGCATGATCCTTATAAGGGTTTAATTGAGCATTATAAGGCGGTCTATCCATTCCATCTAGATTTTGAAAAGATCCTTCCAATTCATGCACTGGTCTATAAGAGGGAACAAAAGCACGACGTGCTGGTTCACGAGCGGATATATGGCGTTCAGCCTTTCTGCAGATTTCTTGAAATTTAATAAGAGAACTAATACTAGTTCCGAAGATAAGGTTTGCTACACGATCCTTCACGTTTGTTTTCATAATTTGTACTAATTCGTGTTCAGGCATCGGATGGTGTAATTGATAATAAAGACTTAGCACCTTGTCGTAATAGGTGTCAAAAGTTTCTTGAGGGGCTTGCTTCAATTGAAGTATCCGACTGACTATTTCATGGTCAGAATCTAAACTTTTGAACTGTTGTCTTAACGCATTTTGCAACATATCCCATGTTGGATGTGGCTCTCGCCGAAGATATTGCCAGTACCAATTTTCCGCCTTCTGTGTAAGAAGAGAATGAAACTGTGTACAAATAGTTGGCCAAGATATGTTACAGCGTGTTCGAAGAGTTTCGATTCGAAATAAAAATTCGTCCACGGTCATCTCGTGTGACGTACCACTAAATTTAAGTCCCCATTTTTCGATTCTAGTATCGTAAAATGGTGGACGAGCAAAGGGTTGAACGTTACTAATTCCAACGGTAGGGTTACGTACAGGATTATCCATAGAGTGGCGTACGTGTTTAGGAGGTTTTTGTACCGGGTAGTGTGCTTGCCGGGCAGCATTTTGTTGTGGTACAAAAAGGTTATTTATGTTTGATGACATGAACTGCTGTGGTGGAAAGTTCCGAGGCTGATTTCCCGCATAAATTTGGGCAGCTGGATTTGGAAATGACTTATTTGCAGTGTTCATTGGAGTATTAGGTGGAAGAGTTGGGAACTCCCACATTGAATCTCGGATAGGTGATAGTGGAAAAGTCAATTGATCACTATTCTCCGAATTAATGTCGACTCGACTGTTGGTAGGAACTAGAGGGGGTTGCACGGGGTTTGTGCTCACAGAACCACTATTGGCTAACCCAGCTCCAATTGTTTGAAATCCGGAAGCGAGATCAGTATTACTAATGCTATTTCGAGGTGAATGTATTACTCGGTTACCGCTTTTATAATTGGCTTGATCGATTATATGAATGCCAGTGAGAGGATCTTCCGATAGCGACTTGTGCAAAGTATTACTTCCTTTTTGATTTCTAGTTTTGCGAGTGGCACCGGTTTGAGTATTTGACATGTCCAAGTAGTTAAGTTTATGATGCAGAATTTATTGACACAGCAGGTAAATCAGTTTTGAATATAGGGTATACCAAGTATACCGCTATATCGAATTGATCAGAGACTCAAGAGGTAAGTTATAGAATTGTTCTTTTGATTCCTAGGGTAACACAGAGTATACCACTGAATCGAAACAATATTTTGAAATGACGCAGGTAAGTTATTTTTCTTAATTTCTAAGGTAACTCAATTGAATACCATAATAATTCATTTTCCTATATACTATTAATTTTAGTTTTAGCGCCACTGGCTCACGATATACTATTTCTAATTATATACGACGGGTATAAAAGGAAGGGCTTTCTAACGAAATTTATTTTCCCAAGAATCCCTTTTTTATTAAGTGGAACCGACTCTATCCACTACGACCTAATTCAAGTAAATATAGAAAATATATTTATAATTGTAATTTCAAAAGGAAAGCAATTATGTTGAATTGTCCCTTGGAACTCAATTCCCAATTCCAAATCCAAAATTCGAAAGTTAAAAAAAGATTAAATTTCGAAAATCAAATCTTAAATATCTAAATTTTGAAAATTACTATTGAATTTCAAAAATCAAAGCTTAAATCTATAAATCTTGAAGATTACTTTTAAATTTCAAAAAAAAATTTAAATTCTCAAATCTCTATCTTTTGAAAATTGCTTCTAAATTTCAAAAAAAAATCTTCGTTTGCTGATGTTGAGCAAGGCATAAAATGATTGAGGAGAGGGGAGCAAGACGAACAGCTCCTTCGTGCTGTATCGCTCACTGACGTTAACATAGTGACGTATTTGACGTGGAGATGTTATATTCGAATTGACGAATTTCCAGACTGAACCATTCACGACGGATGAAAACGCATCCATTCATTATATTATAGTTATAATAAATTTGAATGGGTTATGACCGTACATATCCGGATCAATATCTTTCAACTCGACCAAACCGATACTTAATTTAAATGACAAATAAAAAAAAATGGATCTGGCAGCGCCTTAATTTACATTGATGCATACATCAGTAACAGGAACTCACCAAAAGCCATTTCTTCAAATGCACGCATGGTAAGAATAAATTCCGATCGAACGTATCTTTACCGAAAGTTATTACGTAATTAATGTTTTTATTAAAGTTTGTTATTTTGAATGTTTAAGAGAAAATTTAGTAATCTTATACTTAAAGAGTACTATTATATTTATAATTTAATTGAACCGTATTATACTACAATCTATATTAAACGCAACGTTTCCGACTAAGATATATATACGCGTAAACCGAAGCTTAACAATTTCTATACCATCTAATATTCCGACCACTTCCTGCTTAGAGGAAATGAACAACAGTGCCTACACCCATATGCGTATAGCTGTGAGCTTGGAAAAACGTGTTGCTCAAAACATAAGTACCAAATAATCCATACCTCTTTGAACCACAAAAAAAAGACTCCATAATTTCCTTGAAGTGTTGTTAGAATCGCATATTGTTTCGAAAGCAAAACAATAAATGTGAGTAAACGAAAATTACTGATATACGAAAGGGAAGAAAGTAAGTATATCAGACGCCAATGCTAGAAGAGCAGAGACGTAACGCCATTTGAAATTTAAACGGGGGTAAAAATCACAAATGCGTATAAAATATTTCGGCTTCCAAATTCTTCGGTCAAGTTACAAAGTTTGTGCGTTGTGTCATTTGCGACATAAAGGAAGTTTATATCGCAACCCTGCACAATAAAACTCTCCTTCGTTCTGTACGCCAGAACTTGACGTTGGTCTTCAGAGGACGAAACATCAAAACTATAAGTTGGGCGGGATTTTTATAATACAAATGAAGTTTGCATTATAAAATCGACCAACTTAAATCCCTCGCATTGCGCAAACCAAAGAAAGGCCGGGCGTCATCCTTTATAATGTAAATGCACTTTACATGATAAAAACGCCAACTCAAAACTCAAGTCTTAGCGCAACACCAAGAACCGTTGGGCGCCAATTGTTTTAGATGACGGTGATTAAGAAATTTTTGGTTTTCTTATCTTCCTTCCTTTCTTCAGCAACTCGCTCCCCTCAGAGGGCATAGTGAGAACTGAACTACCCTTAAAGGTAGTTACGGTCTCACTCAAGCCATGAAAGGAACGACAGAAAAAAAAAGGCTCGCACTATTTGATGATGACTGGTTTTAGCACGACTAGTTGGCTGGCTCGTTCTAGCTCGTCGATGGGGTGGGTCATCATTCATCAAAAGTTTAGTGCGGTGAATCATCATAAACAAAAAAAATTCGTGCTATTTAGTGTACTTTTACTCGTGAAGAGTAGATTTTCATTATCCAAATGATAATGGCTCGAAAGCCAGCATAAGTACTTGCTGGTTCGTGGTTTACCAAACACAACAAAAAAAGGGGAGAGGATGGTCGGAACCAAAGTCCTTTCTTCCTTCTTATCAAGGTTCAAACAAAGAATTTCCTCAGTGGTCGGCACAAAGAAAGTATGACGCCAAAACTGAGATGGATAACGAGGATGTGGCGTCGGCAGATATTGTGGCCAACGCTTGAAAGGTCATTTCCCGCCCGTAGGATAACCATATGCCATGGTCATCCCCTTTGATCGTACCGCGACCGAATTAATGGTACGATCCCTCAAAGTTTCTCTAAAAATTTATTTTCGTTAAACTCTTTTCTTACGTCCCCATGTTAACCCAACGAACTCCTTCTCTCTCGCTACCCTCCCCATTTCACTCCCCTCCTCTATCTCCCCAACATCGTCAATACAAAAGAAGAAAAACTTTTAATTTTCTTCACTCTTTCCTTTTCTTTTATACATAGGTTTCTTTCCGTTTTCTATATTAATTTGCGTTTAGGATAATTGACCCGTCTCATCATGGTTTTTCCTCCGACTTGACGAATGAATTCAATTTCAATCCCCTAACCGCGAGAAGAAAAAAAAAATTCTACATATCTTTATAAAATTCTTTTTTTTCTTTTTTTTTCTTCTCTTATTTTTCTTTTTTTTTTGTTTTTTTGTTTTTGTGAATTACACTTTTAATGATTTCTTATTCGGTATATTAATTAGGCTACTTATATGTATATATCCATTGAAAAAAAACAGGAAAAAGAAAATTATTCATCTTATCTTATTCGACCATAGTTAAGCCTCTAATAACCTTATGGTTTTTTTTTTTTTTTTTCTCTTTTCTATTTCTTTTCCATGTCTATAGCTACTTACTAAATATATATATTCTATCAAAAAAAAATTTGTTTAATCAATGTTAATATTATCATAGCTGGGTGAAATGTTTTTTTTTTCTTTTTATTTGAAGAAATGTTATCCTTAATTATTTTGAGGAAATGATGTTTATAATTGTGATGAAATTACGCTCTTAATTTTGATGAAATGATGCTTTTTAAATTTTTTTGATGAAATGATGTTTTTAATTTTGATGAAATTACGTTGTTTCTAATTTTGATGAAATGATGTTTTATTTTTTTTCTTATTTGAAAAAAAAAATGATGTTCGTTCTTAATTTTGAGGAAATGATGCTTTTTAAATTTTTTTTGATGAAATGATGTTTTTTTAATTTTGATGAAATTACGTTGTTTCTAATTTTGATGAAATTACGTTGTTTCTAATTTTGATGAAATGATGTTTTATTTTTTTTTTCTTATTTGAAGAAGGATGTTCTCGATGCGATTGGATGTTCACGAACCAAACAAAAAAGTTTTGTTCGTTGGATCCACAAGCTAAAACAAAGAAAAAATTGGTTTTTGTTAAAAAAGATTGTCATTCGAGAAAATCTTCTCCATGCGGTTTTTTTCCTTCCCGTTTTTTTCTCGGCCGATTTCTTTCTTCCTCTTTTTTTTTTTTGTGTTTTTTTGTTTTTTTCTTCAAAATTTTTTTTTTGTTTTTTTTTTTTTTTATTTTTTTTGTTTCTTCAATTCACCCCAATTTTAACAAAATTTATTCCACCTTTTTTTTTTTCTCACTTATTATTATTTTAATCACATGTAGGAACGCGGTTTTTTTTTTTCTTTTTATATAACTCATTTTACTTTAAATTTTTTTTTTTTTTTTGAATTCATTTACGTCTAAAATATCACAAAGAAAAAACATGATGCCACGCAGGTACTTTTTTTTTCTTTTTTTCTTTTTTTTTTCTATCCACGCTTCATTTCAAAAAAAAACTTGTTCCTCTCTGATGACGTCTTTTTTCCATCCAACATCTATTTCGAAGAGACCGTCTCCCTATTTTTTTTTCCACATCCGTCAAAAAAAATTCCCCCTTGAACCAAAATTCTGTCTGAAAAACCTTCAACCGCAACCAACTTAACTCCCCCCTACATATTGCAGAGATGTTGCAATGGAAAGATAATTTTCGTTGATGTGGTACAATTGTAGAAGGAATCTCTTTCTTTCTTCTTTCTGTCAAAATATCGACCATTACACCACAACCTAGTCAGAGTTGACCTGTCATCCCGGACGAGGTTGAAAAAAAAACAAGGAGCGATATATTTTTTTTTTTTTTTTTTTTTTTTTTCGCGCGCCCAATGTGGGACTCGACCACACCCGAGAAAATGAGTCTCGTGCATTCCGACTGAGCACCGGACAATACTTTTACTGACGCAAATCTTTCGCATGATAAATACCGACTGTTTTTCCGTTCAGATCTTCGATTTGATATAACGAATTACCGATTACTTTAGCTATATTATTCAATTTCGCGTTGACATTTTTTGAGAAGTCACTCAACGAAAAGTTTCTCCGAAAAACTTCTTGACCGACAATGAATTTTACCTGACGCGACCGACGATTGTAAATTCTTTCGTGTTTCTGATGAGCGGTAATCAATTTATTTGTAACTCGATTTCTTACTAACTCGAGATGTTCGGGTTTTGTAACGACATTGAAATTCCCACTGTTCAATCCGTCAAGCTTGCGCAATAGCTCATAAGTAGTGCCATGGGTCACCATATGGGTTCCGAACACCAAGAAATAAGGATCAACATCCGTAGAAGTATGGACTGTGCTTCTTAAGGCACAACCAATACTTCCCAAATTCTTATCCCATTCTCTATGATCTTCACCAATATAGGATCTAATAGCAACTAACACCGAGCGATTGACTCTTTCTGAGGCATTTGCTTGCGGAGAATATATTGCCGTACGAATGTGCTTTACACCGTACACATCAAGTAATTTAGTGAATTCTTTTGAAACGAACTGTGAACCGTTATCTGATAATATAGATTCCGGTACACCAAACAAATTAAATACGTTTTCCTCGAGAAACTCTACAATACGCGAGGCCGACGCTTGTTTTAGCGGTTTAAATAGAACAAATTTCGAAAATTTGTCTAATACAACTAATAAGGTAGTATTGCCTTTTTTCGAACGCGGATAGGGTCCTAATAAATCGATATATAAAAATTGGAAAATACGTTCCGTAAGGATATGCTTTCCCATTGATGGTCTCAAAACGACATTTGGAGCTTTCGTCTCCTTACAAATATCGCAACCCGAAATAAAGTCTTTGACTTGTTTCGTCATTCTGGGCCAATAATATTTTTGACGCAGTCTAAAAAGAGTTTTTCCGACACCGCCATGCGCAGCTTGAGGAGGTTCATGAGCCAATCGGATCAAGTTAGACGTGAGACTCGGTGGAATCCACAACTTCCACGTACAATCGTCCTGATCAGGGTTTCCAGTACTAAACTTTGTTCGGAAGTAGACAAATCCTTCTGATACTTGTGCATCAGGCAGTTTGTCCACATTATTCAATACCGTATCGATCAGATCGAGATAATAGGTTGATTTAAATTCTTGGGAATTGAGGTCAACGGACGGGATTTTCCCATACTCAGATACTTCTTCGGCAAAAGCCCTGGACAAAGTATCCGGTACGACGTTTTCCGAACCCTTCCGATGTTCAATATCGAAATCAAAACCTTGGAGTTTCAAACTCCAACGAGCCAAACGTCCGCTCAAATCTTTCTGACTCATTAGCCATTTGAGGCTGGCATGGTCCGTGACGACCTTGAAGGTTAAGCCATCCACATACGCTCTAAATTTCTTTATGCTCACCACAGCAGCATAACATTCTAACTCGGTTACGCTGTAATTCTGCTGAGCAGCATTTAATTTTTGCGAGACATATGCAATGGGTTGTTCGTGCCCGAGGTCGTTGACTTGCAACAAAACACCACCGACACCTGTTTTACTGGCATCGCACTGAACTATAAACGGCTTAGCGTAGTCTGGGTTTGCCAGAACTGGAGCCGTTGTTAACGAAGTCTTTAACTTCTCAAAAGCCACTTGCGCTTCCTCCGTCCAACAAAACTTCGCTTGCTTTTTCAAGCAATCTGTTATGGGAGATGACAAGCTGGCGTAGTTCGAATCTACGGTACCACCCCGTCATGCCCATAAACCGGCGAATTTGTTTCGAAGTCGTTGGTGCTGGGAAATCAAGAATTGCAGATATTTTACTTGGGTCAGTCTTTAAACATTTGTTTCCCACAATGTAACCCAAGTATTTCACTTCTTTCATACAAAACTTGCTTTTTTCTAGGTTTATCGTTAAACCAGCTGAAGATAAGCAGCGCGCAACTATCTTTAATAAATGAAGGTGAGAATCGAAATCTTCCGATGCGATGAGTAAATCATCCAGATAAACAAAGACCTTTTCTCGTAATTCTGAAGGAATTACTTTGTCCATCAATCGACACATTCGTTGTGGGGCATTACACAATCCAAAGGGCATCACCTTGAATTGGTATAAGGGACGACCGGGGACAGTAAAAGCAGTCTTTTCACGACTCCCTTTCTCCAACGGTATCTGCCAGAAAGCATCCTTCAAATCTATACTAGAGATATGACAGGTGTTCTCTAAACGACTCAGCAATCCATCAATATGTGGAAGTGGATATGCGTCTTTTTTCGTGACCAGGTTGACTTTCCGGGAATCGAGGCAGAGGCGCACCTTACCAGGTTTCCGTACCAAGACTACCGGAGAGTTCCATGCACTAAGACTTTCTTCGATCACATCCATCCCCAACATACGATCGATCTCCGCGTACATGAGGCCTTGTACCGCCGGCGAAACAGGGTAATGACGCTGCTTTATCGGTTCTGCGTCACCGACATCAATAACGTGCTCTTCGATTGAGGTTTTACCTAATCCCGACTTGTTAAACGAGGGAAATAAGGACAACACTTGATCGAGGCGTGTTGTCTGTTCCGTTGTAAGGGTATGTGTGTTGGGATCATCAATAGAAATAGCATTCACAGATACGTCGAATATTGTGGGTGCTATCCGAAAAATTTTCCAAAAATTCACGCCGAGATACAAAACTTGAGACAGACCTGGGACAACGTGTAGCTTAACCGTTTTAGTTTGATTACCGTATGTAATTGGTAAATCAATTTCCCCGTGAATGATTTGTTTCGAACCGTCAGCCGTTTTTACGGATGACTGACGCCCTTCCAATGTTAAACCTTGACGTTTGATGAAATCTAACGCCCCTGAACCCAAGCAAGATACACTGGCTCCACTATCTAGTAAACCTAGAATAGTTTCGCCTTGTATCTGCACTCTAGCGTAAGGCCTAATATCGTGTTTCACGTTAACGATCGCGGCTGCAATTGAAGATTGCAAACGTTTACGTTGCCAACACTTCTCCCTAAAATACTGTAGATGACGCGACCGCGTAGTTGTACGTACGTTCCCGAAAATTCTTTGTCGAGCTTCATCATATTCGACCCGTCTATCATGAAGATTTTTATACGGATTGATTTGCTTCGGTTTAATAACCCCGACTTCCGACTTGTTGTTTAGTAATGTTTTTTCATATTTTTGTGTTTTTGTCATTAATTTAAGCAATTTTGATTCTTGGCAGTTATCCTGATTTTCGACCGTTCCAGATAGTGACAAATCATTATTTGTTAATGGTTTTTCATGAAGATGATTTAATGCTGGATTTGGGAATATTTTGTTGGCGTTATTGGCAACCGATAGCTCCCGTGGTTCTCTCGGTGCCTTATGGAGTTTTTTGCGAGACATGTGGGACAGTTTGGAGTAAATACATCCTTTTTCCCACAACTATAGCAAAATATAGACCGTTTGGGATTAGTACATTCAAAGTACCCATGGCCCAAGATTCCACAATTCCAACAGGTCCAATTCTGGTGTGAACCATTGTTGATAGCATCTACTTTATGATTTTCTGGAGGTTCATTATGAACTTCAGGATAATAAGGGGGTTGCCCAAAAGGGTAACTGTTAAATTCTGGTATTTGGTTGTCAAATTGACGTATATTCTCCGGGATAGCATGATCCTTATAAGGGTTGAGCATTATAAGGCGGTCTATCCATTCCATCTAGATTTTGAAAAGATTCTTCCAATTCATGCACTGGTCTATAAGAGGGAACAAAAGCACGACGTGCTGGTTCACGAGCGGATATATGGCGTTCAGCCTTTCTGCAGATTTCTTGAAGTTTAATAAGAGAACTAATACTAGTTCCGAAGATAAGGTTTGCTACACGATCCTTCACGTTTGTTTTCATAATTTGTACTAATTCGTGTTCAGGCATCGGATGGTGTAATTGATAATAAAGACTTAGCACCTTGTCGTAATAGGTGTCAAAAGTTTCTTGAGGGGCTTGCTTCAATTGAAGTATCCGACTGACTATTTCATGGTCAGAATCTAAACTTTTGAACTGTTGTCTTAACGCATTTTGCAACATATCCCATGTTGGATGTGGCTCTCGCCGAAGATATTGCCAGTACCAATTTTCCGCCTTCTGTGTAAGAAGAGAATGAAACTGTGTACAAATAGTTGGCCAAGATATGTTACAGCGTGTTCGAAGAGTTTCGATTCGAAATAAAAATTCGTCCACGGTCATCTCGTGTGACGTACCACTAAATTTAAGTCCCCATTTTTCGATTCTAGTATCGTAAAATGGTGGACGAGCAAAGGGTTGAACGTTACTAATTCCAACGGTAGGGTTACGTACAGGATTATCCATAGAGTGGCGTACGTGTTTAGGAGGTTTTTGTACCGGGTAGTGTGCTTGCCGGGCAGCATTTTGTTGTGGTACAAAAAGGTTATTTATGTTTGATGACATGAAGTGCTGTGGTGGAAAGTTCCGAGGCTGATTTCCCGCATAAATTTGGGCAGCTGGATTTGGAAATGACTTATTTGCAGTGTTCATTGGAGTATTAGGTGGAAGAGTTGGGAACTCCCACATTGAATCTCGGATAGGTGATAGTGGAAAAGTCAATTGATCACTATTCTCCGAATTAATGTCGACTCGACTGTTGGTAGGAACTAGAGGGGGTTGCACGGGGTTTGTGCTCACAGAACCACTATTGGCTAACCCAGCTCCAATTGTTTGAAATCCGGAAGCGAGATCAGTATTACTAATGCTATTTCGAGGTGAATGTATTACTCGGTTACCGCTTTTATAATTGGCTTGATCGATTATATGAATGCCAGTGAGAGGATCTTCCGATAGCGACTTGTGCAAAGTATTACTTCCTTTTTGATTTCTAGTTTTGCGAGTGGCACCGGTTTGAGTATTTGACATGTCCAAGTAGTTAAGTTTATGATGCAGAATTTATTGACACAGCAGGTAAATCAGTTTTGAATATAGGGTATACCAAGTATACCGCTATATCGAATTGATCAGAGACTCAAGAGGTAAGTTATAGAATTGTTCTTTTGATTCCTAGGGTAACACAGAGTATACCACTGAATCGAAACAATATTTTGAAATGACGCAGGTAAGTTATTTTTCTTAATTTCTAAGGTAACTCAATTGAATACCATAATAATTCATTTTCCTATATACTATTAATTTTAGTTTTAGCGCCACTGGCTCACGATATACTATTTCTAATTATATACGACGGGTATAAAAGGAAGGGCTTTCTAACGAAATTTATTTTCCCAAGAATCCCTTTTTTATTAAGTGGAACCGACTCTATCCACTACGACCTAATTCAAGTAAATATAGAGAATATATTTATAATTGTAATTTCAAAAGGAAAGCAATTATGTTGAATTGTCCCTTGGAACTCAATTCCCAATTCCAAATCCAAAATTCGAAAGTTAAAAAAAGATTAAATTTCGAAAATCAAATCTTAAATATCTAAATTTTGAAAATTACTATTGAATTTCAAAAATCAAAGCTTAAATCTATAAATCTTGAAGATTACTTTTAAATTTCAAAAAAAAATTTAAATTCTCAAATCTCTATCTTTTGAAAATTGCTTCTAAATTTCAAAAAAAAATCTTCGTTTGCTGATGTTGAGCAAGGCATAAAATGATTGAGGAGAGGGGAGCAAGACGAACAGCTCCTTCGTGCTGTATCGCTCACTGACGTTAACATAGTGACGTATTTGACGTGGAGATGTTATATTCGAATTGACGAATTTCCAGACTGAACCATTCACGACGGATGAAAACGCATCCATTCATTATATTATAGTTATAATAAATTTGAATGGGTTATGACCGTACATATCCGGATCAATATCTTTCAACTCGACCAAACCGATACTTAATTTAAATGACAAATAAAAAAAAATGGATCTGGCAGCGCCTTAATTTACATTGATGCATACATCAGTAACAGGAACTCACCAAAAGCCATTCCTTCAAATGCACGCATGGTAAGAATAAATTCCGATCGAACGTATCTTTACCGAAAGTTATTACGTAATTAATGTTTTTATTAAAGTTTGTTATTTTGAATGTTTAAGAGAAAATTTAGTAATCTTATACTTAAAGAGTACTATTATATTTATAATTTAATTGAACCGTATTATACTACAATCTATATTAAACGCAACGTTTCCGACTAAGATATATATACGCGTAAACCGAAGCTTAACAATTTCTATACCATCTAATATTCCGACCACTTCCTGCTTAGAGGAAATGAACAACAGTGCCTACACCCATATGCGTATAGCTGTGAGCTTGGAAAAACGTGTTGCTCAAAACATAAGTACCAAATAATCCATACCTCTTTGAACCACAAAAAAAAGACTCCATAATTTCCTTGAAGTGTTGTTAGAATCGCATATTGTTTCGAAAGCAAAACAATAAATGTGAGTAAACGAAAATTACTGATATACGAAAGGGAAGAAAGTAAGTATATCAGACGCCAATGCTAGAAGAGCAGAGACGTAACGCCATTTGAAATTTAAACGGGGGTAAAAATCACAAATGCGTATAAAATATTTCGGCTTCCAAATTCTTCGGTCAAGTTACAAAGTTTGTGCGTTGTGTCATTTGCGACATAAAGGAAGTTTATATCGCAACCCTGCACAATACAACTCTCCTTCGTTCTGTACGCCAGAACTTGACGTTGGTCTTCAGAGGACGAAACATCAAAACTATAAGTTGGGCGGGATTTTTATAATACAAATGAAGTTTGCATTATAAAATCGACCAACTTAAATCCCTCGCATTGCGCAAACCAAAGAAAGGCCGGGCGTCATCCTTTATAATGTAAATGCACTTTACATGATAAAAACGCCAACTCAAAACTCAAGTCTTAGCGCAACACCAAGAACCGTTGGGCGCCAATTGTTTTAGATGACGGTGATTAAGAAATTTTTGGTTTTCTTATCTTCCTTCCTTTCTTCAGCAACTCGCTCCCCTCAGAGGGCATAGTGAGAACTGAACTACCCTTAAAGGTAGTTACGGTCTCACTCAAGCCATGAAAGGAACGACAGAAAAAAAAAGGCTCGCACTATTTGATGATGACTGGTTTTAGCACGACTAGTTGGCTGGCTCGTTCTAGCTCGTCGATGGGGTGGGTCATCATTCATCAAAAGTTTAGTGCGGTGAATCATCATAAACAAAAAAAATTCGTGCTATTTAGTGTACTTTTACTCGTGAAGAGTAGATTTTCATTATCCAAATGATAATGGCTCGAAAGCCAGCATAAGTACTTGCTGGTTCGTGGTTTACCAAACACAACAAAAAAAGGGGAGAGGATGGTCGGAACCAAAGTCCTTTCTTCCTTCTTATCAAGGGTCAAACAAAGAATTTCCTCAGTGGTCGGCACAAAGAAAGTATGACGCCAAAACTGAGATGGATAACGAGGATGTGGCGTCGGCAGATATTGTGGCCAACGCTTGAAAGGTCATTTCCCGCCCGTAGGATAACCATATGCCATGGTCATCCCCTTTGATCGTACCGCGACCGAATTAATGGTACGATCCCTCAAAGTTTCTCTAAAAATTTATTTTCGTTAAACTCTTTTCTTACGTCCCCATGTTAACCCAACGAACTCCTTCTCTCTCGCTACCCTCCCCATTTCACTCCCCTCCTCTATCTCCCCAACATCGTCAATACAAAAGAAGAAAAACTTTTAATTTTCTTCACTCTTTCCTTTTCTTTTATACATAGGTTTCTTTCCGTTTTCTATATTAATTTGCGTTTAGGATAATTGACCCGTCTCATCATGGTTTTTCCTCCGACTTGACGAATGAATTCAATTTCAATCCCCTAACCGCGAGAAGAAAAAAAAAATTCTACATATCTTTATAAAATTCTTTTTTTTCTTTTTTTTTCTTCTCTTATTTTTCTTTTTTTTTGTTTTTTTGTTTTTGTGAATTACACTTTTAATGATTTCTTATTCGGTATATTAATTAGGCTACTTATATGTATATATCCATTGAAAAAAAACAGGAAAAAGAAAATTATTCATCTTATCTTATTCGACCATAGTTAAGCCTCTAATAACCTTATGGTTTTTTTTTTTTTTTTTTCTCTTTTCTATTTCTTTTCCATGTCTATAGCTACTTACTAAATATATATATTCTATCAAAAAAAAATTTGTTTAATCAATGTTAATATTATCATAGCTGGGTGAAATGTTTTTTTTTTCTTTTTATTTGAAGAAATGTTATCCTTAATTATTTTGAGGAAATGATGTTTATAATTGTGATGAAATTACGCTCTTAATTTTGATGAAATGATGCTTTTTAAATTTTTTTGATGAAATGATGTTTTTAATTTTGATGAAATTACGTTGTTTCTAATTTTGATGAAATGATGTTTTATTTTTTTTCTTATTTGAAAAAAAAAATGATGTTCGTTCTTAATTTTGAGGAAATGATGCTTTTTAAATTTTTTTTGATGAAATGATGTTTTTTTAATTTTGATGAAATTACGTTGTTTCTAATTTTGATGAAATTACGTTGTTTCTAATTTTGATGAAATGATGTTTTATTTTTTTTTTCTTATTTGAAGAAGGATGTTCTCGATGCGATTGGATGTTCACGAACCAAACAAAAAAGTTTTGTTCGTTGGATCCACAAGCTAAAACAAAGAAAAAATTGGTTTTTGTTAAAAAAGATTGTCATTCGAGAAAATCTTCTCCATGCGGTTTTTTTCCTTCCCGTTTTTTTCTCGGCCGATTTCTTTCTTCCTCTTTTTTTTTTGTGTTTTTTTGTTTTTTTCTTCAAAATTTTTTTTTTGTTTTTTTTTTTTTTTATTTTTTTTGTTTCTTCAATTCACCCCAATTTTAACAAAATTTATTCCACCTTTTTTTTTTTCTCACTTATTATTATTTTAATCACATGTAGGAACGCGGTTTTTTTTTTTCTTTTTATATAACTCATTTTACTTTAAATTTTTTTTTTTTTTTTTTTGAATTCATTTACGTCTAAAATATCACAAAGAAAAAACATGATGCCACGCAGGTACTTTTTTTTTCTTTTTTTCTTTTTTTTTTCTATCCACGCTTCATTTCAAAAAAAAACTTGTTCCTCTCTGATGACGTCTTTTTTCCATCCAACATCTATTTCGAAGAGACCGTCTCCCTATTTTTTTTCCCACATCCGTCAAAAAAAATTCCCCCTTGAACCAAAATTCTGTCTGAAAAACCTTCAACCGCAACCAACTTAACTCCCCCCTACATATTGCAGAGATGTTGCAATGGAAAGATAATTTTCGTTGATGTGGTACAATTATAGAAGGAATCTCTTTCTTTCTTCTTTCTGTCAAAATATCGACCATTACACACTTCTTAGAATTATTGTATATTGTATTTTAATATGTCTAAAAATGTTAAACTATTTTTGTATCGTCAGCAGAAAATTTCATATACAAAAAGAAATTTTTAAGCTTTCTTTATGTTCGGGGGTTACTCGCAAAATTTTATTTGCTTATTCTTAATTATTTTGTATATAGTATGTTTTCTCTTCTTTATTATAGGGAAAGTAAAAATGAAATTATGATAAAAATTTATTGAGAGGAGAAAAAGAAAATTTAAAAAAACGAATGAAAGTAAATTAGTTACTATATGTTCGGGTGATTTTTATATATAGGTAAAAAATTATTATCTATGCAATATATTGTATTTTTTTTGGTAAATATTGTTTCATCGAAGAATTTTAATCTTTTCTCTATTTATTTTGTTATTGTAAGTTAAGTTTTCGGGTAGCAAATTTTCGCGGTGGGTTTTTTGTGTTTTTCTTTTATATTTATAATTTCTTTTTTCCAGTGTTGCGTTTTCGTCTAATTTCAAATATTGTTTAAGTTCTTCTATTCTGTTTTTATCCATTTGATTCTGGTTTATACTGAATAAATATTTTATAGTTTCTTCGGAAGATTCTTCGCTTTTTTGTTTTAAATTTATAACGTCATATTGATCTAGGGGGTGGGTGTTAAAGCTAAATGGTTTAATTCTCTTGTTTGTTAATTGCGTATTGAGGATACAAATGACAATTTTCCCGTCAATAGGCCGGACCAGACAACCTCCAAGATAAACTCCTTCGCTTATTTCTTTCGATAAGCAGAGTTTTTCCTGTTTGAATGTCACTTTTATCTGCACCAATCTTCTTGAGCGCGCCGGAATAGAAATTTCTCTCTGAGTCTTCACTTTATACTCCGAGTCGTTCAAGTTGGATTTTGGGTGCAGCAGTGTTTTTCCTATCCATGGGCCACTTACAATTTTAGCTTCAGGTACAGATGATTCAACCTGTGCCTGTGCGACATCTATATGGACCGTCTTCATGGGGTTTTTGGATACACTGTTAAAAAATGGCATTCCGAAGTTGTGTTCGTCAAGTTTTACTTCGGGGAAAACTAATCGTTTATTTGGGCCCTCAATGTTGCAATTTTGAGACAAGAAATCAAAGCCAAGTATACCATCACCGGGAATTGGGGTGGCTTTTTCCACCACATGGAATTTGCAGTTTTGTGATACGGGGGGTGGAAATTGTGTTAAGCATGTACCTAAAGTTT
The DNA here is from genome assembly GCA_963422695.1 of Xylophagus ater. NCBI lineage: Eukaryota > Metazoa > Arthropoda > Insecta > Diptera > Xylophagidae > Xylophagus > Xylophagus ater. The sequence continues at coordinate 26,061,825 of OY730482.1, read as the reverse complement.
GTCCTTTGCCGAATGCCGTTTGTATTTTGGTTTTTTCGTCTTTATTAATATTTATGTTTTTCTTTAATGATGATTGCTTGATTATGCTTATGTCTGACCCTGTGTCTATTAACAATTCGGCCGGACATTTTGATACTATTGACAATGGTACTTTGATTATACATTTATTTTGTTTGGAATGGAGTGTTTCGGGCTGACACCTTGTCTCAATTGTTTTGGGTCTAGAATGACAGCCCTGCTTTAGTTTTCCGATGGATTAGTGGGGCATGGATTATTTTGCTCCCATTGCTTCTTAGCGAAACACATTTCCATAGAGTGCCCAGGTTGTAGGCAAAAATTACACGTATTTGGCGTTTCTTTCGATTTGCTGTTTTCGATATTTTTATTTGATATCATGTTTATTTGATGAGTAGCATTTGATTGTGGGTGAAAATTGCACGTATTGTTGTTATGTCCATAAACCCGGCATCGGTTGCAATAGGGTGTGTTCATACGAGTTCTACACTCGGCATAAACATGACCTAATCTATTGCAGAAACCGCATTGCGTTCTTTGGTTTGGAGGGGGATTATTATTATATTTATTAGAATTTCTATTATTAAAATTTTGGGTAGAATTGTTATTATTACCATATTGAGTAAACCTATTATTGTTATTATTGTTGTTTTCCCTATTTCTGCTATTGTCATTATAATTATTACTGTAATTTTTGTTAGTATGGTTGTCATTGTTATAGTTGTTGTTCCTACTATTATTGTAAAAATTGTTATTTCGATTCCTACTGTTGTTAAAATTATTGTTGTTATTAACTCTGTTATTGTAACTGAAGTTACCATTTTGATTGGTGTAGTTGTTGTTATAATTCCGGTTATTGTTATTCCTATTGTTATTGGGGTAATTGTTTTGGGGTGTTACTTCGGCTGAAAAATTGAACTGTTGGTTTGGTTGTACGTGTGGTATGAGGGTATTAGGAGTTGCTAAACTGAATTGTTTCTCCGCCTGCTCAAGAAATTCAGCTTTAGAGACCAGGGCATTAAAGTTCCGGTAGTCCTCATGAAGAAAAAATAACCGATGATTTGGATTTAACATATCCGCTTTAAAAGCGAACATAGCGGTTTCCTCCAAATCTTTTGTTACCGATTCATATCCCTGTGGATGTCTTTGAATTGGATTATTTATACACTCTTTTAACAAGGTTTTCATTCGCCCCGCAAATCCTGTGAGTGTTTCTCCAGGCAATTGGCTGGAGTTTTGCAATTCATGGAACATTGTAGCATATGGCCTTCGGGGAACTAGTTTTGCTAATATTGCAGCCAGAATGCTAGTAAAGGTATCGGTAGGTATGTTTGTTAGAGTGCTGGCGGCTCTACCTCGAAACCTGGTGGGAATTAGGGGTAAGAACACTACGCGTTCCTCCTCGGAAAGAATATTATAGACTGCTTTACAACAATCTATGAATACTGTGATTTCTTCCGTTAATTTAGGACCGATTTCCGCGCTTAGTATAGGGATTGAATTGAATACAAATTGGCTCACTTTATTTATATCTACGGACATATTTGCTTTTGCCATTTTTTCGGTACTTAAATTACTGGGTATAAAAAGTTGCCTTTTTGGGCCGATCTTACCTTCAAATGGTTGTTCTGGTGGTGTACTGGATTCTGATTTGGTGTACTGCCGTCCGCTTCGTAGATGTCCTGGTTTCACGTTTGCTGGTGGTGCGGTTGTTGGCCTAAACGTATTTTGTTCAGGACTGGTGTCGTCAATCGAAGCGTTGTCTAGTTGTTGGAAAGTGCTGTTAAGGATGTCACTTATGATGTCGGAAGTAGATGTTGTTTGATTCATTCGATGACTTATCACACTGTTGTTTTGTAGATTCGATGGATCCAAGTTTTTCAAGTTAAAAACAAATTTCTTTGTTGTCCCTTTTTTTTAACTTCTAGGATCCTACCGGCTGCGCCAATTATGTTGTGTAATATTTCGTCGGAATGACTCTGGCAACGTCAACTCCCGAATCACTATTAATATGGCTGGTTTTGAAATAAAAACACTTCCTTTCACTTAATTAATTTCACCAATATTTATTAATTTCAAATCTTAACTTTAATTCTTAACTTTCTACAATACTTTTTAAATTAAACCTTTTTCAACAATACTTTCTTTTATTCAACTCGTTTCAACAATGCTTTTTATATTCAACTTTTTTCAACAATACTTTCTTTTATTCAATACTTTTTATATTAAACTTTTTTCAACCATACTTTCTTTTATTCAATACTTTTTATATTCAACTTTTTTCAACAATACTTTCTTTTATTCAACTCGTTTCAACAATACTTTTTAAATTAAACTTTTTTCAACAATACTTTCTTTTATTCAACTCGTTTCAACAATACTTTTTAAATTAAACTTTTTTCAACAATACTTTCTTTTATTCAACTCGTTTCAACAATACTTTTTAAATTAAACTTTTTTCAACAATACTTTCTTTTATTAAACTCGTTTCAACAATACTTTTTAAATTAAACTTTTTTCAACAATACTTTCTTTTATTCAACTAGTTTCAACAATACTTTTTAAATTTAACTTTTTTCAACAATACTTTTTAAATTAGACTCTCTAGTCGAGCTTGACTCTGTTGTTGAACTGATTTGATGAACTGCTTCTATCAACTCTATCTATGAACTGCTTCTATCAACTGAATCGATGGTCTGATTACTTATCTCACTACGTTGCTTGGCTTTTATAGGAACAAAATCCTTACGGGTGCAGAATGCATTCCGGATATTCAAATTTCAAAATGCTTTACTTTGAATTTGAAACTTTTGTTTGTCCATTTTCAAAGTTGACTAATCAGCATTTTGTCCACTATATTTTCCCGTGGGACAATTTTCATTGTACTCGGATTTCCATGTAGACGAATTTTGTCTTAGGAATGTTCTCGAGTTTCTCTGTTATCAACTTTGAATTTGAAACCGTTGTTTTTCCATTTTCGAATTCGCGCTAATTAAGCATTTTGTCCATGCTATTTTCCCGTGGGACAATTTTCATTGTACTCGGATTTCCATGAAGACGAATTTTGTCTTAGGAATGTTCTCGAGTTTCTTTGAATACCTTCGAATTTTACACCGTTGTTTTTCCGAAATCGCGATTAAGCACTTTATCTACAATATTTTCCCGTGAGAATTGTTCCGACGAAAAGCCATTTTTGCCTACTTAGCTTAAAACCTACTTATATCTAGGGCGCGATCGGCATGACATTACATTACAAGAGTCCGAAAGTCGAAAAGAGTAGAAAGGTCAGTGCCTATCAGGTTCGGAACGAGATGCGAGATATGATCCCTTCTCCCTAGAGAGTAAATAAACCGAACAGCAGTGTTTAATATTATCTGTAGTCTGGATTTGCATTCAGAACTACATCACAGCAGTAAAGCAAATGGGGTAGTATTAAAGACTTCACCAGTGTAAGCTTGGTGCTGCAAGGTAGAAAATGCTGAATTCCATATAGGCTTTTCAATACAAGGAAGGATTTAGTAGCAATATGCGGAACCTGTTTGTCCCACGAAAGATCCTCAGTAATAAACACACCAAGGCTCTTCACGTGCTGGACATACGGTACTAAAATGCCAAGTCACCAACTACTAATCTGATTGAGTTTGTCTCTACCGCCATCAACTCGATGGAGCGAGGCAAACAATTGGATGTAATTGCTACTGATTTCAGTCAAGCCTTCGACAAGTTGTCTCACAGCATTATTTTACTAAAATTACGACTTCTTGGTTTTCCTCTCCTTTTTGTAAAGTGGATTAATTCCTACCTTTCTGGTACACGCTATCGGGTTCTTTTCCGTTCTATCGAGTCTGATCCTTTTATTTCCCATTCTGGAGTCTCTCAAGGTAGTCATTTAGGACCTATCTTATTCATCATCTCTATTAATGATGTTACGTCTATTATCAAGTCTTCGGAGATTACTATTTACGCTGACGACATGAAAATTTCCAAAGTAATCTCCTCTTTACGGGATTGTCACTTGCTTCAGGCTGATCTTGATAAATTTACTCTTTGGTGTACTAATAATGACTTGTCACTTAATATTAATAAGTGTGAAACAATAGCATTTACGCGTAAACGTAGCAAAGTCTTATTTGATTACACTTTATTGGGAAACCCTATTTCGAGAGTTGATTTTATTAGAGATTTAGGTGTCATATGTGATAGCGAGCTTAATTTTCGTTGTCATATTGACACAATTATCAACAAAGCTTCTTCAATGCTGGGCTTTATAAAACGATGGTCTAAAGAGTTCTCCGACCCATATATTACTAAATCTCTATACATTACCTTTGTAAGACCGGTGCTTGAATACGCCAGTCAAGTTTGGTCCCCGTACCATAAAATACACATCGAGAGAATTGAAGCGATTCAGCGTAGATTTGTTCGTTTTGCTCTTAGAGGTCTTCCTTGGAGCAATGCTATCAGTCTCCCTCCTTATCGTGATCGTTTAAAACTGATTAATCTTCAGACCTTGCAGAACGGCGCGAAGTAGCTGACATAGTCTTCATTCATCAAATTCTTGTTGGTGCCATTGAGTCTTCGAGCCTTCTCGAACGCATACAATTTAAAGTTAACGCGCACTCACTAAGAAGTGTAGGCCTATTCATGATCGACTGTCATCGTACTGACTATGGAAGGTTTGAACCAGTTGCTAGAATGTTGCAGAGTGTAAACAATAACTCTGCACACTTTGATTTCTCGCTAAGTAAGGAGAAATTGAAGAGTCTGTTGGTCTCTGACTCTGCTGTATTATCGGATATGTAATCTCTCCGGCTCACCTTTTTGTGTTCTATTGGTTGTTGCCCACATGAATTTTTGTTTAGCCGGGTGTGACTAACATAATAATTAATTAGCTATATGTATTAAGTAGGTATAGTGGCACTTGGCCAGGTTACGTGTATTTCGGTGCTAGAGACCGACCAATGGGAGCGAAGCATTTGTCTCTTTCTATCTCTTTCTATGGGTGTGGCAAAGGGGAATTGAGAGGGGCGGTCTCTCTAAGCGATGGCGGCACCGTTGGAGGTGGGGAAAAATGGGTGTTGCCACACCCCTAAAATGGGCTGTTGGGTTTTTAAACATGGCTGTCGACCAATTGTTTTAAACATGGCTGTCGACCAATTATTTTTAAACATGGCTGTCGACCAATTATTTTTGGAAATGGCTGTCGACACATGTCAGGGCGTGGTATTTAGGGCGTATTTCTTTGACACGGTTATAGCTGTATTAGATTACAAAATTTAACCAGAATTCATGTAAATTTATGGAAAACACATTTGGATCAAGTATTTATTTGCCACGGTTGTAGCTGTATTAGATTACAAAATTTAACATCTGGCTACAATTTTTCATGATAAGTACATCTAAATTTATGGAAAACACATTTGGGTCAAGTATTTATTTGACACGATTATAGCTGTATTAGATTACAAAATTTAACGTCTGGTTGCAATGATAAGTACATCTAAATTTATGGAAAACACATTTGGATCAACTGCGATCCTGAAAAACGTGGGAAATTTTTTCCAGATTACAAAATACATATGGTTACAATTTCGGGGTTAATTTAAAAACATTTGGATCATCCTTTTAAAAAACAATCCGAAAACGTCGCGTGGGGGTGGGAAGATGTTTATGATCGACAGGACGTATTTTGTACAGGGCATTTTTTCAAGCTGTATTACAAAATGAATTTCCCATACAATTAATTTTTCGTGGTAAATGCATGTAAGAAATAAAACGCAGGTGTGTGAAAGTGGATAAGAAATTGTGGTATAAAAGGGCCGAATTATCTGAAGATCAGTGATTTATTAGAAGTGTTTTTTTATGGATATTTTAGAAAATATGTACACCAACTGTCATCATCAAATTGACATGTTGTGGCGGCATTAGCAATGTGCACAAAGCATAGTGTGTATTCCCCACAAGGCATAATATTTATGCCCCTAGTTGTTATTAAACCTACTTTGTTAATATTTTTGTTTATTATATAATTCGTAGTTATTGTTATCACTTCGTTATATATATACATATTTATTTTCGTTAATAAAATAGTTTTGTTCACACATTGGATTTATTAAAAAGAAATTTGAATAATACGAACGAAAGTAAAATGTTCCAAATAACCAGTGAACGTGAAGTTTTTGTGCGGAGGTTTAATTTGACCGGGTATAAAATTAATTTTCGAATTAATTCGATACCTGAAGATAAAGATCCAACCCGTTGGATTAAATCGGCAATAGAAGGTGTTGTTGAGAAAGCCACAGAAGGTTTGGAACCAAGTGATATTGTTGGTTTCACATTTTGTGGGAAAAGTTTTAATGAAAGAGGGCCTGGATGGGTTAATTATAAACCTGTTCGTGAAGTCAAATTTGAGGACATTTGGGGAATGATTTCCAAAATTTTTCAGAGTAATTCTGAAGGAATGAGTACCGATAGATTTTGCCTAACTGCAACATCGGTAAAAATGCCTGTGGGAAGAGGCCGAGAACGGAGGTATAATAGTTTCGACGAAGAAAGTGTGAGGCGGAGAGGTATAGTACAGATTAAAAATAAAGATAACTTGTGTTTAACGCGTGCAATAGTTGTTGCAATAGCAAATGTGAACAAAAGTGTTGAGTATAAAAAAATTAGAGATAATGTAAGAGAGCAAACACAGGCTGTAGAGAAATTACTGGCGGAAAGTCAAATTGAAATACCTACAGAAGGTGCTGGAATACCTGAGTTAACCAAATTTCAGCACCATTTAAAAGACTTTAAAATAACAGTCTATCAGCATATCATCAACAAAAGTGGTACAGATGTATTGTTTGAAGGCAGTAACGACGGCAAACGAATAAATTTACTGTACCACGACGGACATTATAACGTGATTACCTCACTAACGGCAGCCTTCTGCTACACATATTATTGTGAAATGTGTCATGCGAGGTATGATGATAAAAATCGCCATCGATGTGGTGGAACCTGCCCATGTTGTCAACAGACACCGGCCTGTGAAAAAGGTGTTGTAAATAAATATTGTGCAGCGTGCAATCGGTATTTTAGAGGAACTACATGTTTCGAAAATCATGTAAAAAGTGTTTGTGATAAACTAAAACGGTGTATGGAATGCCTGAAACTGTGTAAAAGAGACAGAATTCACGTGTGCGGGGAAATATTTTGTAAAAAATGTCAAAAACATGTTGCGAGTAATCACCTGTGCTTTATAAGTCCAAATGCGAGTAAAATGGATCAAAGTGACAATTTTTACGTATTTTACGACCTAGAAACGCGTCAAGAAAAAGTTCTAGGTGACGGGGAAGCAATAAAATTGCATGAACCGAATTTGTGCATTTTTTCTAAAAGATGTAATGTATGCATTAATGTGGAAGGACAATATTGTTGTGAAAAGTGCGGATATAGAGTGGAAATTTTACAACAAAACGTTATTGGAATTTTTTTTAAATATTTATTAAATGTGCGGAAAGTCCATAAACGTGTTATAGTGCTCGCGCATAACGGCCAGGCGTTTGATTATCAATTTATTTTGAACTATGTGCTCCAAAATACTAATATTAAACCGGAATTGATCATGCGAGGTACAAAAATTATATAGATGATTATTGGGAATATAAAGTTCATAGATTCGTTGAACTACTTCCCGATGCCACTGTCAAAAATACCACAAGCCTTTGGTCTGGCAGATAAATTTAAAAAAGGATACTTTCCCCACTTATTTAATACAATAAGTAATGAGAAATATATCGGAAAATTGCCAGCAGTTGAATTCTACAGTCCAAATACTATGAATGTTGATGATCGGAAATGCTTTCTACAATGGTATGAGGAACACAAAAACGACGAATTCAACATGCAGCGTGATCTAATAGATTACTGCAAGAGCGATGTGGAGATTCTAGCAGAAGGGTGTCTCAAATTTCGAAGTTTGATGCTGAGGGAATGTAATGTATGCCCATTCGCGGAAGCAGTAACGATAGCGTCTGCGTGTAACCTGGTATACAGACGTAATTTTCTTCGGCCGTATACAATCGGCCTAATACCCAAAGCAGGCTATCGTGAGGAAAAAATCGCATCGAAAGTTGCTATACAGTGGTTGCTTTGGGAGGAAAAACAACGTAAAATAAAAATCCGGCACGCGTACAACCAGAAAGAAGCTGTTATAAAGGGGGTAAAAGTTGATGGCTACTGCGAGGAGACGGGACAAATTTTTGAATTTCACGGCTGCTATTACCACGGTCACCCCGTCTGTCTCCCTCGGAAAAGAGATGCTTGCCTGTATGAAGGCTCAGCCGAGACATTAAATTCCCGATACGAATCTACTGTATTTAAAACTGAGAGGCTTCGATCTTCGGGATATGAGGTAATAGAAAAGTGGGAATGTGAATTCCGAAAAGAAATGTATGCTAACACCGAATTGAAAAGGTACGTGAGTAACCATTCTGTACTAGCCGTTGCTCCACTTAATCCTCGCGATGCATTTTTCGGTGGTCGTACGGGTAACGCCAGAACTTATTATAAATGTAAGTCAGGAGAAAAAATTAAATATATTGATGTATGCTCTCTCTATCCGTGGGTATGTAAAAATGGAAAATTCCCCATTGCCCATCCGAAATTATATGTTGGTAACCTGGAGTGCTCCAAGCTGAATTTAACAGAAATTGATGGCCTGATTAAATGCAAAATTTTACCACCACAAAATCTGTATCATCCGGTCTTACCGATGAAACAAAACCAAAAGTTGATGTTCTCATTATGCTTCACATGTAGTTTGGAAAAAAGTCAAGAGGATTGTACTCATGAAGAAACTGAAAGGGCATTAACTGGAACATGGGTATTGGAAGAGGTAAATAAGGCCATTGAGAAGGGTTACCAACTGCTGGAAATTTATGAAATATGGTCTTATAAGGTGCGGCAAAAAAGAGATGGACTCTTCACAGAAATGATGAACAAATTCCTAAAAATGAAACAGGAAGCTTCTGGATGGCCTAGTACATGTGTTACAGAGGAGGAAAAACATGAATATGTAAAAGAATTCTTTGAGAATGAGGACATAGTATTAGAACCGGAAAAAATAGAAAAAAACCCTGGTTTAAGATCCACTGCTAAGTTGATATTGAATTAAATTTGGGGTAAATTTGGTCAGAGGGAAAACCAATCGAAAACCTCTATAATAACACAGCCAGCTGAATTATATACACTTTTATCGGATCCATCTAAAGCAGTTAACCATATTTTACCAGTTAATGATGAAACTCTGATTGTGAACTGGGAATACAAAGAAGAGGCTGCAGATACTCTGACTACAATCAATGTATGTATAGCAGCCTACACTACTACACAAGCACGGTTGAAACTGTATTCATATCTGGAGAAATTGGGAGAAAGAGTATTATATTACGATACCGACTCTGTTATATACATAAGCAGAGATGGTGAATATGACCCCCTGTTGGAAATTTTGTTGGAGATATGACTGATGAACTGTTACGGCACTGGCAGTTATATTGAAGAATTTGTGAGCGGAGGGCCAAAGAACTATGCATACCAGGTATTTTCAACAAAGGACAACAGTCGAAAAATGGTTTGTAAAGTAAAAGGGATTTGTTTAAACTATGAGGCGTCGAAATTGGTAAATTTTGAAAGTATGCGTGACATAATTTTAAACAGCGATGGAGAAGCGAGGCCGATCAAGAACATTTCTTCTAGTATACGGCGCACCGAAGATCATCGAATTATAACGACACCGGTGGTAAAACAATACAACGCCAGATCAGAAAAAAGGAAATTTTTGGCAAATTTTGATTCCATCCCCTATGGGTTCAAACACACCAGGCATTATTAAATAAAAATACTATTTTTAATAAAAATATATATTTAAGTGTAAATATAATTGCAAATATATATCGATTGTAAGAAAGATTATTTTTAGGTGTAAATATAAAATAAAATGAATATTATTTCACATCGCGTCTATTTTATTTCTATCATTATTACATTGTATTACATACTGTTTTAGCAAATGAACATTTTGTAGGGCACAACATCCTCTATGAGCTAAACACCTCGGAGTTAGAGAATATCGCATCCTCAAAGTGTTTAAATTCGGACATCCACAGTAGTCTAAATCAAATACCGTTGCTCTATTTCCGAGAATTTCACTGAGATATTTTTTCTTCTCCGATCCTTTAACATAAATTATTTTATTTTTCAAATTCGTCTGTAAAAATTGTATCGCGTGATTAATTGACGTGTATCCGCCCTCCCACGATAACCCATGATGATTTATGGAAAGCCAGGTAGCTTGAGTCTGCAGTGCTGATGGTAGTCTGTTAAATTCAAATGGCGGTTTTAGATGAAAATGACGTACTTCATTCGCATTGAACAGGATCGCAATTTCCTTAGGAATGAAACTATTACTTTTGAGGGCTGTTCTGTGACGAGTCTTACTGTATCGACTGTAAACTATCGAATTATTGAATATTTAGAACGCACAATCGACAATTGGTCCTTGTTGTTGTAAATCTGCACTAATACCCCCAAAATGGAGATTACGACTTGCACAAACTTCGCAGCATTCTTACTACCCCTTTTTTTAAACAGGGGGATCAGTGCGAATTTTTTACAAAATTTTTTCAAATAGCACCTGTATTTCCTGCCCGCATAACAAGACCTGTCGGTATCAGAACTGCCTCTTTAACAGGGCCTGTTCGTATCAGAACCGTCTTTAACAAGACCTGTCCGCATCACAACTGATTTCAACAGGACCTGTTCATATCAGCACAGCGTTTCAACGGTACCTGTTCGTACAGCACTGCTTTCAACAGGACCTGTCCGCATTAGAACTGCTTTCAACAAGACCTGTTCGAATCAGCACTGCGTTTTTATAGAGCCTGTCCACATTAGAACTGCTTTTAACAAGACCTGTCGGTATCAGAACCGTCTTTAACAAGACCTGTTCGCATCAGAACTGCTTTCAACAGGACCTTTCCGCATCAGAACCACTTTCAACAGGACCTGCCCGTATCAGAATACGATCGTAATCGTAACATTAACGTAAGGCGTGTTGTTGTTATTATCAGGACCTTTCGTATCAGCACAGCATTCCAACAGGACCTGTCCGCATCAGAACCAATTTCAACAGGACCTGCCCGTATCAGAACTGCCTTTTAACAAGACCTGTCGGTATCAGAACTGATTTCAACAGGGCCTGCTCGAATCACAACTGCTTTTTTAACAAGGCCTTTCTGTTTGAAAAAATTTTGTAAAAAATTCGCACTGACCCCCCTGTTTAAAAAAAGGGGTAGTAAGAATGCTGCGAAGTTTGTGCAAGTCGTAATCCCCATTTTGGGGGTATTAGTGCAGATTTACAACAACAAGGACCAATTGTCGATTGTGCGTTCTAAATATTCAATAGTTCGATAGTTTACAGTCGATACAGTAAGACTCGTCACAGAACAGCCCTCAAAAGTAATAGTTTCATTCCTAAGGAAATTGCGATCCTGTTCAATGCGAATGAAGTACGTCATTTTCATCTAAAACCGCCATTTGAATTTAACAGACTACCATCAGCACTGCAGACTCAAGCTACCTGGCTTTCCATAAATCATCATGGGTTATCGTGGGAGGGCGGATACACGTCAATTAATCACGCGATACAATTTTTACAGACGAATTTGAAAAATAAAATAATTTATGTTAAAGGATCGGAGAAGAAAAAATATCTCAGTGAAATTCTCGGAAATAGAGCAACGGTATTTGATTTAGACTACTGTGGATGTCCGAATTTAAACACTTTGAGGATGCGATATTCTCTAACTCCGAGGTGTTTAGCTCATAGAGGATGTTGTGCCCTACAAAATGTTCATTTGCTAAAACAGTATGTAATACAATGTAATAATGATAGAAATAAAATAGACGCGATGTGAAATAATATTCATTTTATTTTATATTTACACCTAAAAATAATCTTTCTTACAATCGATATATATTTGCAATTATATTTACACTTAAATATATATTTTTATTAAAAATAGTATTTTTATTTAATAATGCCTGGTGTGTTTGAACCCATAGGGGATGGAATCAAAATTTGCCAAAAATTTCCTTTTTTCTGATCTGGCGTTGTATTGTTTTACCACCGGTGTCGTTATAATTCGATGATCTTCGGTGCGCCGTATACTAGAAGAAATGTTCTTGATCGGCCTCGCTTCTCCATCGCTGTTTAAAATTATGTCACGCATACTTTCAAAATTTACCAATTTCGACGCCTCATAGTTTAAACAAATCCCTTTTACTTTACAAACCATTTTTCGACTGTTGTCCTTTGTTGAAAATACCTGGTATGCATAGTTCTTTGGCCCTCCGCTCACAAATTCTTCAATATAACTGCCAGTGTCGTAACAGTTCATCAGTCATATCTCCAACAAAATTTCCAACAGGGGGTCATATTCACCATCTCTGCTTATGTATATAACAGAGTCGGTATCGTAATATAATACTCTTTCTCCCAATTTCTCCAGATATGAATACAGTTTCAACCGTGCTTGTGTAGTAGTGTAGGCTGCTATACATACATTGATTGTAGTCAGAGTATCTGCAGCCTCTTCTTTGTATTCCCAGTTCACAATCAGAGTTTCATCATTAACTGGTAAAATATGGTTAACTGCTTTAGATGGATCCGATAAAAGTGTATATAATTCAGCTGGCTGTGTTATTATAGAGGTTTTCGATTGGTTTTCCCTCTGACCAAATTTACCCCAAATTTAATTCAATATCAACTTAGCAGTGGATCTTAAACCAGGGTTTTTTTCTATTTTTTCCGGTTCTAATACTATGTCCTCATTCTCAAAGAATTCTTTTACATATTCATGTTTTTCCTCCTCTGTAACACATGTACTAGGCCATCCAGAAGCTTCCTGTTTCATTTTTAGGAATTTGTTCATCATTTCTGTGAAGAGTCCATCTCTTTTTTGCCGCACCTTATAAGACCATATTTCATAAATTTCCAGCAGTTGGTAACCCTTCTCAATTGCCTTATTTACCTCTTCCAATACCCATGTTCCAGTTAATGCCCTTTCAGTTTCTTCATGAGTACAATCCTCTTGACTTTTTTCCAAACTACATGTGAAGCATAATGAGAACATCAACTTTTGGTTTTGTTTCATCGGTAAGACCGGATGATACAGATTTTGTGGTGGTAAAATTTTGCATTTAATCAGGCCATCAATTTCTGTTAAATTCAGCTTGGAGCACTCCAGGTTACCAACATATAATTTCGGATGGGCAATGGGGAATTTTCCATTTTTACATACCCACGGATAGAGAGAGCATACATCAATATATTTAATTTTTTCTCCTGACTTACATTTATAATAAGTTCTGGCGTTACCCGTACGACCACCGAAAAATGCATCGCGAGGATTAAGTGGAGCAACGGCTAGTACAGAATGGTTACTCACGTACCTTTTCAATTCGGTGTTAGCATACATTTCTTTTCGGAATTCACATTCCCACTTTTCTATTACCTCATATCCCGAAGATCGAAGCCTCTCAGTTTTAAATACAGTAGATTCGTATCGGGAATTTAATGTGTCGGCTGAGCCTTCATACAGGCAAGCATCTCTTTTCCGAGGGAGACAGACGGGGTGACCGTGGTAATAGCAGCCGTGAAATTCAAAAATTTGTCCCGTCTCCTCGCAGTAGCCATCAACTTTTACCCCCTTTATAACAGCTTCTTTCTGGTTGTACGCGTGCCGGATTTTTATTTTACGTTGTTTTTCCTCCCAAAGCAACCACTGTATAGCAACTTTCGATGCGATTTTTTCCTCACGATAGCCTGCTTTGGGTATTAGGCCGATTGTATACGGCCGAAGAAAATTACGTCTGTATACCAGGTTACACGCAGACGCTATCGTTACTGCTTCCGCGAATGGGCATACATTACATTCCCTCAGCATCAAACTTCGAAATTTGAGACACCCTTCTGCTAGAATCTCCACATCGCTCTTGCAGTAATCTATTAGATCACGCTGCATGTTGAATTCGTCGTTTTTGTGTTCCTCATACCATTGTAGAAAGCATTTCCGATCATCAACATTCATAGTATTTGGACTGTAGAATTCAACTGCTGGCAATTTTCCGATATATTTCTCATTACTTATTGTATTAAATAAGTGGGGAAAGTATCCTTTTTTAAATTTATCTGCCAGACCAAAGGCTTGTGGTATTTTTGACAGTGGCATCGGGAAGTAGTTCAACGAATCTATGAACTTTATATTCCCAATAATCATCTATATAATTTTTGTACCTCGCATGATCAATTCCGGTTTAATATTAGTATTTTGGAGCACATAGTTCAAAATAAATTGATGATCAAACGCCTGGCCGTTATGCGCGAGCACTATAACACGTTTATGGACTTTCCGCACATTTAATAAATATTTAAAAAAAATTCCAATAACGTTTTGTTGTAAAATTTCCACTCTATATCCGCACTTTTCACAACAATATTGTCCTTCCACATTAATGCATACATTACATCTTTTAGAAAAAATGCACAAATTCGGTTCATGCAATTTTATTGCTTCCCCGTCACCTAGAACTTTTTCTTGACGCGTTTCTAGGTCGTAAAATACGTAAAAATTGTCACTTTGATCCATTTTACTCGCATTTGGACTTATAAAGCACAGGTGATTACTCGCAACATGTTTTTGACATTTTTTACAAAATATTTCCCCGCACACGTGAATTCTGTCTCTTTTACACAGTTTCAGGCATTCCATACACCGTTTTAGTTTATCACAAACACTTTTTACATGATTTTCGAAACATGTAGTTCCTCTAAAATACCGATTGCACGCTGCACAATATTTATTTACAACACCTTTTTCACAGGCCGGTGTCTGTTGACAACATGGGCAGGTTCCACCACATCGATGGCGATTTTTATCATCATACCTCGCATGACACATTTCACAATAATATGTGTAGCAGAAGGCTGCCGTTAGTGAGGTAATCACGTTATAATGTCCGTCGTGGTACAGTAAATTTATTCGTTTGCCGTCGTTACTGCCTTCAAACAATACATCTGTACCACTTTTGTTGATGATATGCTGATAGACTGTTATTTTAAAGTCTTTTAAATGGTGCTGAAATTTGGTTAACTCAGGTATTCCAGCACCTTCTGTAGGTATTTCAATTTGACTTTCCGCCAGTAATTTCTCTACAGCCTGTGTTTGCTCTCTTACATTATCTCTAATTTTTTTATACTCAACACTTTTGTTCACATTTGCTATTGCAACAACTATTGCACGCGTTAAACACAAGTTATCTTTATTTTTAATCTGTACTATACCTCTCCGCCTCACACTTTCTTCGTCGAAACTATTATACCTCCGTTCTCGGCCTCTTCCCACAGGCATTTTTACCGATGTTGCAGTTAGGCAAAATCTATCGGTACTCATTCCTTCAGAATTACTCTGAAAAATTTTGGAAATCATTCCCCAAATGTCCTCAAATTTGACTTCACGAACAGGTTTATAATTAACCCATCCAGGCCCTCTTTCATTAAAACTTTTCCCACAAAATGTGAAACCAACAATATCACTTGGTTCCAAACCTTCTGTGGCTTTCTCAACAACACCTTCTATTGCCGATTTAATCCAACGGGTTGGATCATTATCTTCAGGTATCGAATTAATTCGAAAATTAATTTTATACCCGGTCAAATTAAACCTCCGCACAAAAACTTCACGTTCACTGGTTATTTGGAACATTTTACTTTCGTTCGTATTATTCAAATTTCTTTTTAATAAATCCAATGTGTGAACAAAACTATTTTATTAACGAAAATAAATATGTATATATATAACGAAGTGATAACAATAACTACGAATTATATAATAAACAAAAATATTAACAAAGTAGGTTTAATAACAACTAGGGGCATAAATATTATGCCTTGTGGGGAATACACACTATGCTTTGTGCACATTGCTAATGCCGCCACAACATGTCAATTTGATGATGACAGTTGGTGTACATATTTTCTAAAATATCCATAAAAAAACACTTCTAATAAATCACTGATCTTCAGATAATTCGGCCCTTTTATACCACAATTTCTTATCCACTTTCACACACCTGCGTTTTATTTCTTACATGCATTTACCACGAAAAATTAATTGTATGGGAAATTCATTTTGTAATACAGCTTGAAAAAATGCCCTGTACAAAATACGTCCTGTCGATCATAAACATCTTCCCAACCCCACGCGACGTTTTCGGATCGTTTTTTAAAAGGATGATCCAAATGTTTTTAAATTAACCCCGAAATTGTAACCATATGTATTTTGTAATCTGGAAAAAATTTCCCACGTTTTTCAGGATCGCAGTTGATCCAAATGTGTTTTCCATAAATTTAGATGTACTTATCATTGCAAACAGACGTTAAATTTTGTAATCTAATACAGCTATAATCGTGTCAAATAAATACTTGACCCAAATGTGTTTTCCATAAATTTAGATGTACTTATCATGAAAAATTGTAGCCAGATGTTAAATTTTGTAATCTAATACAGCTACAACCGTGTCAAATAAATACTTGATCCAAATGTGTTTTCCATAAATTTACATGAATTCTGGTTAAATTTTGTAATCTAATACAGCTATAACCGTGTCAAAGAAATACGCCCTAAATACCACGCCCTGACATGTGTCGACAGCCATTTCCAAAAATAATTGGTCGACAGCCATGTTTAAAAATAATTGGTCGACAGCCATGTTTAAAACAATTGGTCGACAGCCATGTTTAAAAACCCAACAGCCCATTTTAGGGGTGTGGCAACACCCATTTTTCCCCACCTCCAACGGTGCCGCCATCGCTTAGAGAGACCGCCCCTCTCAATTCCCCTTTGCCACACCCATAGAAAGAGATAGAAAGAGACAAATGCTTCGCTCCCATTGGTCGGTCTCTAGCACCGAAATACACGTAACCTGGCCAAGTGCCACTATACCTACTGTATTATTTTATTTTGTGTCGGTGAATGGGTGGTGGGTTGAAGGTGGCGGTCGGTGATGGTATTTTTTTCCCCCTTTCCATTAATTAACCTCTCTGCCGCACTAATTATTCCTCAATCGATTTATTGAAGGAGAAGTTTGAATTGTTATGTCCTTACTGAAAGACCCTTTATTAATAAATACTTTTTTAAAATTTTTTTTCCGAACACACTCCATAGAAAACAAAATTTACTGAAAATTAATTCCATTTCGCTTAAAGAGGGCTAAAAGTATTAAAAGAATGCATTGTCATCGTGTTCTGAGCTTTTCTAAAAATTTCAAATGTCTAGCTTGTCAGGAAGTTAGTTAAAAATCGATTCCAAGATTTATACTGGACAAACAAAAAACAAACAAACCAGAAAGCGAGTTAATAAAAACGTGGTAAAATCACATCTTTGATGAAAAATCCATTCAAAATGGCGCTGAAATTTTCAACAAGCTGTAATGTGCGCATATGTTTTTAAACCGAAAGAAAAAATAAAAATTTCGAAATTGCACCAAGGGGAAAATATGAGATGATATTTCCTTCAAAATATCTCCATATTGGTGTGCTACTAACAAAATGGGTTGCGTTCGATTTTTTTTGAATGGCAGTTCAGTGGAAGGAAAGACGCAAACTTGCGAAATTATTTGATTATTTTTGACAATTCGTTGAACCAATCAAAATGCTAAAAAGACTTCGCAGATTTGCGAAGCTTATGTCAAAAATAAACATGCCCTGGAGCTGATTATCTTCGCAAACTTGCTAAGATAAATTTTTCATTTTTGACAAATGCAATTTTGAATTTGTTTTAACGGTTTTTCTTTTGGAAGTGAATACTAAAAACTATTAAATTGTATAAAATATCAGGAAAAATGGAATTAGTAGAATTTTTAATTGAAAATGTTTTGTTTTAAAATGCTAAAATGAGAAATGAAAAATTATATTTGCGAAACGTTGTCACGGCTACATATTGTTTTAACATTTCCCTGACCAATCAGAATGATCTGTCAAACTTGCGATAAATTTGCGCAAAAATAATCAAGTCTCGTGACGAGCCCAATAGAACCTTTTTCTGCCGGTGATCTTCGACAGAGTCTTTGAAAAAGAAAAGTTTTGCAAAAGTGTTGAGAGTTTAAAAATTTAAATAAGAAAAAAAGAGAAGAAAAGGGAACGAAAGAATTTAAGGTTGTGCAAGGGCTAGTGTTTTTTATTTGGGTGTAATTTTTTTTAAAAAAAACAAAACAAAGTAAAAGAAAAACGTGTATTTGATAAAAGAGAAGAAGGGTTATGTGGAAAAAAAATGGGACTTGTAAAGGTGTGTTTCCACCAAGCGAACAAACAGCGCGCGGATGCGGCGCGGGCTGCTTGCGTGTTTGGTGGAAACAGAGCACAGTTGAAGCGCGTTTTGTTCGCGCCGCTCATTTCCACCAAAAACTTAGTCGCGTACAGTTCGCGGCTTGTCATTTATTATTATCATATTAATGTCAGAAATACTTTATTATTTAAAATAAAGGATTTTAAATTTTCATTAAATAAATTATTATCGTACCGAAAAATATGTAGAATTTTTATTTTGGAAATATTGCTTACGTGGAATATCGGTTTTGAAAATTATTTCCAAAAACTAAAATCGAAACATATGAACTCATATACATATATCGAGATTTTTTGATTTTAGTTGTGAAAAAAATAAACATGACTATCCCTTTCGATAATTTCCATATGAACACCTTATAAATAGGTGCCAGTTGCAATTACCAAAAAACCCAATCCCATTATATCAAGCAATTGTAAAAGATTTTGTCTGGAAATTTTTTTTGCATGCACTATTTTATTACAATGCAATAAATTGCAACCAAATTACATATGAAAATAAATGTGTGAAAATATTTCCCAAATACTAGGAAAAAACCCACAATAAAATTTATTTCAATACTTTCCTGATTAAAACTGAAAAATTTTAGGTAATTAGCCTTCCGAAAATAAAAAGATTTGCCAGCATTGAAGAAAAAATAATTGTTTTATAATTCTAAAGTTATTAAAAATTTCAAAATAACTTGAAAATAGGATCTTTTTTAATAAATCTATATTTTCAAATTTGCGGAAATTACAATGATCCTTAATTTAGTATATGAATTCGTAGAAATTCGAATCATAAATTTTGAATATTTGAAATCTACAATTTTAGAAAAAAATGAGGATGAAAATTTTTCTAAATTTTAATTAAACTAATTAATGAACATTTTAAATTCTTATCCAAAAATAGGCATTATATCGAAGACCATGTACAAAAAAATTCATTATTTCAAAAAAAAAAAGATTTTGAAACACGAAAAACATTTTTGCACAAAAACGCAAAAAAAAACACGAGAGCAAACTTCGAAGCAAAAATTTCCGGTTTCCACCAAGCGCGCAGCTTCGCGTACAGTTCGCGAATCTCGTTTTGCTTCCACGCGCAACCTTTTTTCGGTGGGAACGGCGAGGCGAACATTTTCACGTTCAAAATGTACACGCACAAAATTTGCGCGTCCAGAAAATGTGCGCTGCTTTTTTGGTGGAAAGGAAGCGAAATTTTGGAGGGAGACGGAGTTGCTTTTTTCATTATAAAAACAAAAAAAAACAAACAAATTTAATTAATTAATTAAAAACCAAAAAAATTTACAGTAAATATAAACACCAATCTATATTTTCATTGTAGAATACTTATAAAGGAAAGAAAACAAAAAAAAATTTTTAATGCCGTTTCACAATTACCCCTCGATGATGTTTTGATAGTAACGATGAAGGTTCGTTTTCCCTAGATGACGACGCAAGTGATGATGGAAATGATTCGGGAGATTTCTCTGCAAATGAAGATGATGAGGATCTAGAGCCTAAATTAAAAAGAGGGAAAAAAACAAATAATAAACGAGGATTGCAAGGCATGTTTTAATCGAATTGGTTTTAATTTGTATTTTATCTTGACAATATGCCTTTTTTTGCTTTAATTCTAGATATGAACTCATTATTTCCTGCTGCTGATGCTTTTGCCGAGTTAGTAGAAGATACTGGAAAAATAAAGGGTCACGGTACATCTAATGAAATATTTAATAAAGACAAATCATCTGTTAAACAACTTAAATGGGAAGAGAAACGACGTTCGAAGCCTGGCAAGTTTAAGGGAAGATAGAATAGTGTTTTTTGTTAAAACATTTCGAAATAAATATCAATCTAAGCCTGTTTTAAGATTTATTATTATTTATTATTTATTTATTTATAATATACTATATTTTTGACCTCCAACTGATACAATTGTGTATGAAATCAGATTTTTGTCCAAAAATAATATCAAATTATACTTTTTATAAGCTTTCGTAACTATAGAAACAGTCATATTTTGATTGCGTTATCTCACAAGAGTACCTTGACCCTAATTCAGACTGGAAGATAACAATTTTTTCAAATTTGATCGTCAAAAGTTTATAATAATTTTTTTATTGTTAAATTAGACTTCAACTATAAAAGTAAAGTTTTTGAATATGAACTATTTTACCGAAAAATCGCTTGTTATTCAATACTGGTATTTTGTGCTTCCAATATTGGTTATAATAGTTACATTGTTGTATTTAAAAAAATTATTAATATCGAAAAATGAACAATCTAAAAAACTTGAAAAACTTGATGGTGAAGAATATATTGGAGTTGATGGTATGAGATTTATATTCTGGAAATTTTGAATGCAAAATCTCTTTTTTATGATAGAATTCGGTCCAGAAACTTCGACTGAAGAAGAGGAATTTACACCATCATTAGAAGAGAAAGATCATATACCATTTAACGGACCAACTATAACACTTGAAGGTGGAGCAAAAAAATTCTATGAAATTGTTAATAATCGTCGTAGTGTACGAAGTTATAGTAAAAAATCAGTTCCCAATGAAATTATCGAAACATGTATTAAATCAGCTGGTACAGCACCAAGCGGAGCACATACTGAGCCATGGACATATTGTGTTATTAGTGATCCCATAATTAAATCACAAATTAGAGAAATTATCGAAAACGAAGAATATATGAATTATAGTTCTAGAATGGCTAAACAATGGACAACGGATCTTCAACCGCTTCGAACAAATCATGTTAAAGAATATTTAACTGATGCATCACATTTAATTCTTGTCTTTAAACAAACCTATGGTATACGAAAAGATGGTAAACGTAAACAACATTATTATAATGAAATTTCTGTTGCAATATCGACTGGAATATTGCTATGCGCTTTACAAGCATCTGGACTTAGTTCGCTTGTTACAACCCCATTGAATTGTGGACCAGCTTTACGGAATCTACTTAATCGTCCATCCAATGAAAAGTTATTGGTCCTTTTACCAGTCGGATATCCTTCAGATGATTGTAAAATTCCAAATCTACAACGAAAAGATATCAGTGAAATTCTTTTTAAATTTTAAATATAAAATAAATGTATGCTTTTTTTGAATAATACAAAATAAAGTCTTATTTTGTAGAATATTTTTTTATTATATTTTTAGTATAAATTGTAATTTACCAAAAAAAAGTAGTAACTAAAAATCGGCCTATAGCCCTATGGTAGAAATGGGACAGAAAAACAGTCAAAACTAACAGTATTTAAAGGTTTTTTCTTCATAACTTTGTTTCTTCTTTTCAAAATTTCCTCTAATTTGCAGGTACCATATGTTACTAGCCTAAATCTAATCTGCATATCCAAATCGGCGTATTAGTTTGTAAAGTACATCATACAACTTTGTGGACAGACTTATTTTTTCCCAGGATTATTTCTTTCTTCACTATCCTTTGACTGATTTTGCTCAAATTTAACATGGTATCGTCTATTTACGTATTTAACGAACATAATTAATTAATTTAAACAAAATTGATTGACAAATTTTCCAATTAAATCCGAAAAGCCATATAAAAAAACGACAAAACTTTCTGGTCACCTTGGTTTTTCGTTTATAACTTTGCTCCCCCTGGATAGATTTTGCTCAAATGCAATACTAAACTAAGTTAAGGAATAGATCTCACATTCTAAATTTCATCAAAATCGGATAACGCGTTTTTGAGTTATCTTGTATACGGACGGACGGACGGACGGACATACATAAATCGATATAATTCTCGATTCCCTACACAACCATACCCTTTAAAATTCTCTACGATGATTATTATTATGCCCTAGACATACTACGCGATTTAGACCAGTGGAGTATTTTTTAATCGAGAATTGCGACACATTCTATTTTTCTGGATTAGAGGTCATTCTCAATTATTTTTTGACATTTCTCAAAACTTTCTAAGAAAATTTGTTTGGTTAGAAAATTTTGGAAGTAAAAAAAAATTATTTATGACTATGCGAACATCTAAAATCTAAAAGAAAAAATTTAAAAATATTGGTACCTGTTCTGATATCCGACGTTACGTTAGTTTTATTCGATATTACTCACTTGCTGCTCGATATTACATTTTTGGTGTTCTGGAATACGCAACGTTTCATTTCAGTTCAACGCGTAGCAACGGATTCGATGTTCTGATATTCGCCGGGAACTCGATTTTCAGGTTAAATTACTCACTTTAGTTTTCGCGCGTTTGAATGAATATTTTTGTATGAATTTCCTTTATTTCTAAACCCACCCACACTATGCACCATAATATCAACTTTTAGGCCCGGTTTGTTCACTCTTGATCAACTTTAATCCATGATTATTCCAGTGGTTAATCATAGATTGCGTTTGTTCACCAACATTTTAATCAGAGAATCCATGATTTGGTTAGTTAATCCATGATTTCGCTAATCAGCCGATTTTCCGTGATTAACGCCATTTAATCCATGATTTACTGGAATTTCGTTTGTTCATGCTTGGTTTTCAGACTGCGTTTTACTTTTGACATTGTATTTTGACATTGCATTTTGACATTCATATAACAACATTCAGTGAAAATATTGAGTGATACAAAATTAATAATAATAAAATAGCAAGAAATGGAGTGCAATTATTATTATTAATTATGTCCTTTCTATACGAAGCCTTGAAAATTCGACTTGATATTGAATTTTCGACAAATTATTGTTAAAATAGCGATGATATGATTGAAAATTTTTTAAGTTAATTTAATTTTTTTTTATTGTTTTAAATAAGTACTATTAAATTCATAAAATTGGATTCATATTGTCTAATCAATAAGAATATAACCGAAATAAATAAATCAGAAACAATTTCGCGATATTCAACAAATCGCCAATTCTAAGAAGTCAACACGGATTTTTAGGTTCGAAGTCCCTTTTGTATACTTTTCACATATTATCCAGATTTCCTGCCCATGAATGTGTTTAGAGAATGAATATAATGAATAATGCACTCAATTTAAAAAGATTATTTCGTGTCTCCTTGTGTCCTTTCATTTCATTTTCATGCAAAAACTATATCATGAACATTTTATGAAATATGTAAACAATTTTATTACACAAATTCAAATTTATATTAAATTTACTCAAAATAATTAATATATAATAAAAACATTTTAAATAATTACCGAAATCAATTATTTTAAAATTCAAAAATTTAAATTGATCATGGATTAAAATTTGACAGATGCATTGGAAAACTTTGGAAAACCACTGGAAAAATGGAAGAATCTATGGTTTGGTAATCAAGGTGAAAAAAAAGTGAACAAACGCATTTCGTTAACCACAGATTCATAATCATGGATTAAGCAAAATCTGTGATTACCTAATCACAGATTTGATCAAGAGTGAACAAACCGGGCCTTAACCGAGTATTTTCATCTCAATTATGAATAATTGAGAACTTTTCGCTCTCTGATTGTAAAAAGCTTTAGCGCCGGTTTGTTCACTCTTGGTTAAATCTGTGTTTAGGTTACCAGAGATTTTGCTTAATCCATGATTATGAATCTGTGGTTAACGAAATGCGTTTGTTCACATTTTTTGCACCTTGGTGAAATGGCTTTCGACTATTGGTTTACGCAGGAAAGGAAATATATAGGCACATACATGTTTATAATTATTATTTAATAATTTAATTTCGTATGTTTCAGAAACACTTGATTTTTGTAGCAATCAAACGCAAAATTTTTTTTGCAATTCGGATGTTCCAGAATGCATAAGCTTTTGGCCCATTTGCAATGTTGCCCCTCCAAATTCATGTTTTTAACGCCACCACTACGCCGCACACATAAGCAATAAAATGCAAGTGTATTCCGAAAGTGCTTCAATTTCCCCTGCGAAAGGCCCATCCATATTTTCCCCAATCTAAGGTTGTTATATTTATGTTAAAATATAATGCCAAACGTAAAACGCAGTCATAAAAACCAAGCATGAACAAACGAAATTCCAGTAAATCATGGGTTAAATAGCGTTAATCACGGAAAATCGGCTGATTAACGAAATGGTTGATTAACTAACCAAACCATGGATTCTCTGATTAAAATTTTGGTGAACAAACGCAATCGATGGTTAACCACTGGAATAATCATGGGTTAAAGTTAACCAAGAGTGAACAAACCGGCCCTTATTATATTATTTAGAAAAGCTCTTACACAGGGTCTATATTAGCTAATATTTCTGGTATACCAATTCGCTTACCAGAAATAAAATACTACCAGTTTTCTTTACGTGGGCCAATACTAGTATACCAATTCAGTATCTGACATGCCGTTGAACCGAGAACAGAAAATAGAAATAGCCAAAATATTGACTATAAAATCAATCCTATATTTTTCTTCTTCTTCTCGAAACATATTTATCAATTTGATAATTTCACTCCGCATAAATTTAGTTCCCGCCATTTTATTAAATGCAAATGTCAAAAATTGGTATACCAGCACTGTCTACGAAAATGGTACACCAGAATCGGTATACCATAAAAATTGGTATGCCAGGAGGGTCTACACTGGCTTTTTAGCAACCAATTTTGATGGTATACCAGAAATATTGGCTAATGTAGACCCTGTGTTAGACAATTATAAATTGGAAGGAAAGAAAAGCAATAAGTTACGTGTGAGTTATATATTAAAAAGTTGATTAAATTAAAAATTTCCAATTTGCTGTCAAAAATTTTTGTACATAACCTTAATTTGGCCTGTTAAGAAAAATCAAAAATATTAAACAAAAAAAATTATGTTTAGGTGCAGGAATTCAGTTCCGCAGTGAAATTTTCTTTTTTACAAAAATAAAAAAAATAAAATGAAAAAATTTAAATTTTAATTTAAAAAAAAAAAGAAGAAGTGATTTTTTAAAATATTTTTTATTGTATATTCTTTGGAAAGTTCATAAATAAAATAATTGTTTTTAAGTTTTTCAAAAGAACTCGGAGGAGAAAAAATATGAAAATAAAAGGTAATTCTTATTAAATTCTTTTTGTGATTACTAAAAACAAATCAAAGTATAAATTAATGTCTTCTCTGATATTTAATATTGGATCTTTTTGAAATCGTTTCGTAATAAATTTTATTCTAAAATTCGTAGAAGAAAAAATTCTGGTTTGAAATTTCATAAAGGTGACAGATGCCATTTGGCAAGGTGCGGGTATAAAGAAAATTTGCAAATTTTTGCCTTCATTTTTTTTTCGAAATAAAAAGGACAAGGCAATTTTCCGTTTTTTGTTTTAAAATTAATTCATCGAAAAAGTTTATTGACATCAATTTTGAGTTATTTTGGGATTTGATTTGAAAAAAAAAACTAATTTTATATTAAAATCATAAATATTATTTATATATTAATTTTATAAGAAATCGGGAAGAAATTGTACAAGCAAAAAGGATGTCAAAGATGAGAAGAATAAACAAAAACTATTCTCTCCGTCCGAAAACTTGTACAAATTCATTTTAATTGATGCAGACCCTGGCTTTTTCCAGTGCTTCGTGTGAATACACTAATGCCCAAAATTGCACAATTACGAACTTAATGCCCAATTTCACATACTTCGTTTACATGACCGGATTGAAGTCGACTTCAATCCGAATATCGTGCATGTATACCCAGATCGACTTCAAATCGACTTGAGTCAATCCGATCACAAACATTTTTCTGATCGACTTGAGATTTGCATGTAAACCCAGATCGACTTCAAATCGAATTGAAAATTTTAAATGGAGTATGATTAGAGGTGAAACATAACCTAAAAAAAAAATTTGATTGGCAGCGTTTATGAAATTAACGTTGATTTGAAGTCGAAGTCAATCTTTCAATCCGGTAAAGATAAAAAACTCGGGTTGGATTTCAAGTCGATCTCAACTCAATTCTGAAATCGCCATGTAAACGAAGTAACAGCAAAGACAGTAAATTATGATAAGATGTGTAAAATTGGGTTTGCCCACAAATTTCGACTTAAAAAACTAAATGAAATATAAGGAAATAATATACGAGGAGAATTCTTTCTTATTTTTACATTTCGTTTTTGAGCTTTGGTTTTTGTACTGGATTGATAACTTTTTTCAAATCATTTAAAGAAATTAAGCTTTGAATTCATTCATTTTATAAATCCCGTAGATGAGTATATTTTGTTCTTGATTTTTTTTTTCTTTCTCATTTTAGAATTAAAGTGTTTGATAGTAGAGAAACTTTTATTCTATTAATGTGCGCATACAAACAATTTGTGGCTTTGAATATATCTTATAGAGAAATATGATTGATATATTTGGTGTCGGTTTTTTCCTACACTGATTTTAGAATTCAAACGTACTTTTAGAAATATTTTGTATGTTCGATTGTGTGTGTAACAAGATAATGTCGATTGTATTATATGTATTTTTTGAACAAACTTTTTTCTCAGAATTTCTCGTGTACTGTTAAATAATGTTAAATAAAGAATTTAAAATCTTTCGAACTTGGGCCAAGAATTGAATTGAATTTTGTTTTAAGTAATGGACATATGCATGTATCTGATTGCTTTTTTAAAAATTATAGATATATTGATATTTTATGGTCAACTAAGGATTATTGGATTTCCGTAAATTTTAAATTATATATATTATATATAAAGATTATTATATAATATATTTATTTGGAAGAATTTTGTCTAACTCATTTTAAGTACGTTCGACAGTTAATATGTGATGATATTTGCCAACATACGTTTTCCTACAATTTTAACATCGAATGTTGACATAATTTTTTTCTGGAATGCTTTGAATAACCAAATAACTGATTTCATAATGTCGTGTTAGAAGGTTTGAAAATATATATCAGGATTATTTATTCATTTAAAATTTTTAAGCGTGGGTGTTTTGTAAAACTATTGGGTAAACTATTTCCATTTTTTTTGACCCAAGAACAATTCTTTTTTAATAGAACCAGAATTAAAAAATTTAGAACTTCCTTTCGATGTTCTAAACATTGGTTCTCAGCAAACCAACTGGGGTAAAATTCATTAGTTCTTTGAATGCATTCCTCGATAATTTTTGCTTTTAAGTTGGTAAAATGCAAATAATTATCAAAAAAAGTTTCATATATTTGAAAATGCAATTTGCAAATTTCGAAAAAAAGATCGGAAGGATTTTGTAGAAAAGTCCTTTCAGTAGTTTTGTCGAAATTTTTGTGTTTAATAAGTTTTTCCGACGGTAAAAGAAAATCACATTCGTCTTTATTCATTATCATGGCACAATTTGGACAGTTTATTTTTTTCAAAATAATTTTTAAAATTCCATAGCCGACAATATATCTTTTTGCTGGGTCTGCGACGTCGGAATTACTCTTGGAGTTTAAGGTTTCATTTATTTTCGCATCTTTTTCTATATCATCCAAAACAATTTCAGAACTTTGTGCCAATAATCTGGATGTAATTTCATTAGAATTATCAATATAAGTATCTTCTAATGGGTTATCCCAATTAAGTAAAATGTCTTCATCAGTTTCACAATTCTTATTTGCATATGAGAACGTTATAATTCTCATTGACATTATGCGCGCAACTATTCCATTGAACTCGTGAACACTAGGATTTTTGTTATTACCGCCCTTTGCCCGAATTTGCGCAAACATATTCTCTAATGGGTCCTGATTTAGTCGAGATGTTAATATAAAGTTAATTTTTAAGTATTTGTCCGAAAATATATCTGTACTTAAATTTAAAATACCATTAATTGTAAGATATAATCCGTCAAAACAATAGTTTTTTTTTGCAGGGAGACCCAATTTTGTAAGATATTCTTTGAATTCATTTAAATAATTAAATTGAGTACAATTTTTTGTTAATAGCTTCCGATATGGATTTTTCGTCTATGCTATAAACACTTTTTATAACTTCCCAACTCGCAGGTCCGTCAGGAGTCTCAATAGTGCAATCTTTGAGTGTATTTCTCATATTTTTTAATAAATGAGGAGGATCATATAATGCAATTATTTTATTCTGATTATAATAGAAATATGGCTTCTCTTTATTAATATCTAACAGCCTATAGCATTTTTGATTATTCATACCTTTATCGCACACTATAGCTCTAACCGTAAGCCCTATTTCGAAGCATATTTTTACATTAGCCTCCAATTTTTGTTTTAAAATGGCACCATCAATGCTGTTCTCAGAAACAAAATAACTAATTATATATTTCCAATTAGAAAACAAGCCCCTGATCATGAAAACGCATATTTGTTTTCCTAGTAATAATTTCCTATCATTTTCATTTAAATGCACTAACCCATCTACGAGATCATGAGATGTATTATAAACTAAATCTCTTCTGATTGATATTTCATCAAATAATAACACTGCCTGCTTACACTGCTTGTCCATTTTATTAACTAATTGTACCAAATTTTTTATTAAAAGATCATCAAAACCTGGTTGAAGTCGTTTCACAGGACTCCACTTATATATAGCTGACTGACTAGGTAAGTGAAGACCTAAATCATAACGCCAGAAATAATAACAAGATGCAGACTTATAATTGACATTTTGAGACAAATATTTTTGGATATCATTATAGCTATTCTATTCAGCTAAAATCATTTTAAAAAATTCTTTGCTATTTAAGTTTAGGCTAGGTAACGAATCGATATGAGCATCAATGGACTTGTTTTCTTTCAATTGTTTTGTTTTTTCTAACAACATTTTCTTTTCTTTCCGTAATTGCATGCATTCCTCAGAAAAACTTTTAGCATTCTTTTTATAATATTCCAATGTTTAGAACATCGAAAGGAAGTTCTAAATTTTTTAATTCTGGTTCTATTAAAAAAGAATTGTTCTTGGGTCAAAAAAAAATGGAAATAGTTTACCCAATAGTTTTACAAAACACCCACGCTTAAAAATTTTAAATGAATAAATAATCCTGATATATATTTTCAAACCTTCTAACACGACATTATGAAATCAGTTATTTGGTTATTCAAAGCATTCCTGAAACAAATTATGTCAACATTCGATGTTAAAATTGTAGGAAAAGGTATGTTGCCAAATATCATCACATATTAACTGTCGAAAGTACTTAAAATGAGTTAGACAAAATTCTTCCAAATAAATATATTATATAATAATCTTTATATATAATATATACAATTTCAAATTTACGGAAATCCAATAATCCTTATAATTTTTAAAAAAGAAATGAATATGTCGATTACTTAAAACAAAATTCAATTCAATTCCTGGCCCAAGTTCGAAAGACTTTAAATTCTTTATTTAGCATTATCTAAAAGTACACGAGAAACTCTGAGAAAAAATTTTTTTAAAAAAATACATATAATACAATCGACATTAACTTGTTACACACACAATCGAGCATAAAAAATATTTCTAAAAGTACATTTGAATTCTAAGATCAGGCCAGCAAAAAACCTACACCAAATATATCAATCCATACCATTCATATTTATAAGATATATTCAAAGCCACAAATTGCTTGTATGCGCGCATGAGTAGAACACAAGTTTCTCTGCCATCAAACACTTTAATTTTAAAATTATAAAAAAAAAAAAACAACCAAGAACAAAATATACTACACTACGGGATTTATAAAATGAATGAATTCAAAGCTTAATTTCCTTAAATGATTTGAAAAACGTTTTCTATAATAATCAATCCAGTACAAAAACCAAAGCTCAAGAACGAAATGTAAAAATAAGAAAGAATTCTCCTCGTATATTTTTTCCTTATATTTCATTTAGGTTTTTAAGTCGAAATTTGTGGGCAAACCCAATTTTACACATCTTATCATTATTTACTGTCTTTGGTAACAGTATGGGTGCAAGCAAACATGCATTTAGTCTTTGAGTTCGAACCACATGTTTTTCTTATTCGGAGATTTCGCTTCCATTTTTTGTGTATTTATTTTTTTTTAACTAAAAATTTTTGTTTTTTGTCAAAATTATTATTTTTCTGAAAAAAAATTTTTATTTAGTTTAGTGCTAAATTAGTACTAAAGTAAAAAATAATTTAGTTGAAAATGAATCATTGAACAAAAAGAAAATTTATATTTCAAATTAACGAAATCTTTCATACAATTTACTAACGGAAAAATTCTGACTGGGCTGCGTTCACTCACCAACTAAATGTAACTAAAAGCGACTAATGCTTAGAGCAGAATACCGTGAAAACCATCGCGAAAACCAACGTATTCGAATGTCAAAAATCTATTCAAATTTTATGTGAACACATTAGCGTAACCAAGTATAGTCTAAATTGATTTTATTTTCGTAAATAAATTCCTCTTTTTCAATAAGTTTGTGAAATTAATTATATGAAATGAAATAACCATTTAAAACATATAACTTTTACCCTCAATAAGAATTTGATTATCACAAAAAATGTAAACAAAAACAAAGTGAGGTTTTCGCGTTTGTTTTCGGATTTTAACAAACTTGTTGCGGTGGCTCCGTCGTTTTCACGTCAATGTGGGTAGTCGGATAGAAAACATATGTATTTGAATTGATTTGACATTCCGCGATGGTTTTCACGGCATTCTGCTCCACACTTTAAAGTTACACTTTTGCGTTCACTAGTCAACATTTTTCGACTACGATGACGTCATGACACCAACACTCTGTCGTTCACTCATCAACACCGGTGTAAAAAAAATAACTTTTTTCAACCAATGTCATAGGGTGTAGTTGTTAATTGTCATTTCTATTTCGTCAGTTCGATTTTGAATTCAAAACAAATTTTTATGAATTCAGTACTTTTTTTTAATTATTTGGCAAATTTATAGCAAAATTATAGTTTTAGTAATAAGTTTATATTCAATTCGTTGGATTATATTCGAAAAAAATTTAAAATATTAAATTTATAAAAAAAAGTGAAATCATAAAATATGTTTTTTATATAAATATTTATTACTAAATTAAATATTAAAAATAAATGGATTTCATGAAAGTAATTTTAATAATTATAGTACATTAATTAACCTGTAAATGCGCATTTTCTGCAATTGACATTTCGAAATGACACTAATTGACTACGACTACGACTACGACCGTTCACTCGCAAACAACTTACATTTTTCGACACCGGCTTTTTTGACATTAACTTACACCGACTTTTTTTTACACCGGTGTGATCGAGTGAACGGAACCCTGGAGTGGACGTCAGAAAAATTGGTGACAAAGAATTTCCGGACGGTAAAAATAATTTCTCTTTCGAAATTAAATTTTGTGAAGTGGCAATAGTCTTTTAAAATATAGGGAAATTTTTCAAAAAGGTGAGAAAGAAGCTGACATGGCAGTTGTAATCGGTATCCTGGACAGCGATTACAACAACCATTTGCCACTTTTTTTCAAAAATAATAGTCCCGTGGGGCTGTCAGCCATGGGTTGTCTTTCAATAAAGAGCTATGGTGCTTAGTTTTTGTTATTGCTCCTGTCTGCTGTTTCTCTTCCAAGTCTAATTAATGTAGTCTTGGAGCGCTTTTATATCTTTAGATGTGGTGGAGTTAGTTCCAGAAGCACCTCCAATGCTGCAGTGGGGCAGTTTCTCATTTCACCTGTAACGCATACCCATGCCAATCTTTGTACCTTCCCCAGCTTCTTTTTCGCCGTGGTTAGCTGTGTTATACCAGCCCAAGTAATTGCCCCATAGGTGATGATAGGTCTTATCACCATGGTATACATCCATCTCAGTGTGTCTGGTTTACATCCTTACCTCTTTCCTGATATATACCTGCATACCCTTATAGTCTTTAGGGCCTTGTTTACCACGTTGTGCTTGTGCTTCTTCCATAGGATTATTTGCCACCTTGGTCTCCGCACTACTGGTTCTAAGAATCTCGCACATCCACTTTGAAGTTGTGCGACCTATCTCCCTTCTCACTAGGCCTTCTCTTACCGCTTCATATGAGGTGTTGTCAAACGCATCCTCGAGGTCTAAGAAGGCACATAGAGCTATTTCTTTATAGTTCAGTGCTTCTTCAATATTACGTTTCAGTTCGTATAGAGCGGATTCTGTCGATCTACCCACTCTATATGCATCCTGATTTTTTTTTTGTTTAATTGCTTACTTCAAGCGTTAGAATTATATAAAAGCTATAAATTGATCTTACTAAGACAGAAATCGAAACTATAGCGTGATTCATTCTTAACTTTTTTTTTTAAATAAAAATAAAACACTTAGAATTGAATGCAAATTTCAAATCTTTATTATCAACTTTAAGCACATAGTATGGCTTCCAATGCTTCAGTTGTCACTGGTTTATCGGCAAAGACTTTTGACTTTACATAGCCCCAAAGAAAAAAGTCCAAAGGTGTGATATCGCACGATCTTGGTGGCCAATTCACTGGGTCAAACGTGAAATTAATTGCTAACCGAAATGATTTTGCAATAAATCCATTGTAACACGGGTTGTATGGCTCGTAGCCCCGTCTTGTTGAAACCAAATATTGTCGAGACCACGGGCTTCAATTTCAGGTACCAAAAAGTCCATTATCGTGGCACGATAGCGCTCACCATTGACGGTAACGTGGCCGCCGGCCGCATTTTTGAAGAAATACGGACCGATGATGCCCCCGGCCCATAAACCACACCAAACTGTTGTTTTCAATGGATGTAATGGTAGCTCTTGAAACTCTTGTGGATGCACATCATCCCAAATACGGCAATTTTGCTTATTAACGTAGCCATTAAGCCAGAAATGAGCCTCATCACTGAACAAAATTTGGCTTGAAAATTCCGGATTTTCTTCGATGCATTCAAGCGCAAACAAACGACGATGTAAGTCTTGACATGATGAATTGCCATACAATACTGAACAAAAATGACAAATCAGAATGACACTAGTCACGCGTCAATAGCGCCATTGAAAATTTGATGGACAAAAACAATATCAGCCACCTGACGACGCTTTTCTAAGGATTGCAGGTCAATCAATTTTATCCTCTCATAGTACGGGGGTAGTAGGAAAGGGTCACTATTGAGCGCCAAATTATTTTTAAGTCATCAGATTACAAAATTATCTAAATTGTTCTGCAGATACAGAGAGTAATTTAAGTTACTTATTTCTTTATAGATCGTCATATCATCCGCAAAGTTAGAAATTTTAGAGTAGTTAATCACGGAGGACACATCATTAATTGTAAGAACGAAGAAAATTGGTCCCAAATAACTACCTTGAGGGACTCCAGATGTTGCAATATAATGCTCAGTTTTTTGCAGAATGGAAAAGTACCTGATACTCCTTCCCTGGAGATAGACTCAATCCAGCAAATAAAAAAACCTGGGAAGCCAAGGGCACTAAGCTTAAACAAAATCACTTGATGAGATGATTTATCAAACGCTTTGCTGAAGTCTGTAGTTATACAATCAACATTATTTCCATTTTCCATGCATCACGTCGAAAAACAAGCAAGTTCAACTAAGCTAGTGATCGTGGACCTACCCTTCAGAAAACCGTGTTGATTCCTGGAAATAAAAGGTTTACAACCAAAGCACAAAAATTGCTGAATGATGCATTCAAACAGTTTTGGAATGCAAGATAATTTAGCAATTGGTCTGTAATTTCGATATCACCTCTCTCTACTGCCTCTCTTATGACTCGGCATAATATACTAGACTTTCCAGAGCTTAGGAAATATTCCCGTCTCAAGAGATTTCTGGAAAAGAGCCGAAAGAGGATGTGCGAGGGTGTTACGGAATTTTTTAAAGATGATGGCAGGAATACCGTTAGGGCCAGGTGAGCAGTCTTCGTTTAAACTGTTAATAACATCAGCTACTAAGAATACGTTTATATTAATGTTAGTGAGGGAAGTCTTGGGGGTACTCATTCAAATGTGTAAAGTATTTCGTATCCGGTACAAAATTATCCTCGTTTAAAGCTTCCGCAAAAAAATTAGCAAAGAGATTAGCAATTATTGATGGATCATTCGACGAACTATCCAAATAATTTAGCGAAGATGGATATCCATCTGCTTTCTTTTTACTATTAACGAATTTCCAGAAGCAGTGAGTGTCCATGGAAATGTTGCATCTCATCTTGTGAATTTAGGAATTATACAGTTCCATAGAAAGTACCTTGAATTCATTGAGCAAGGCAGAGTAGGTAGAAAAGTCCTTATTCTCACGTGATATTAAGTATTTCCGTACCCTGCATATCCGTACTGTTCTTAGCCAGCGCATTGTGCAGTCTCGAGGTTATAATTGTTAAGCGTCCTTTATATAGCCCCCCAATGACCTGGTCCTTTGGCCGTATTGAATAGTTTACTCACACAGCTTCTTAATTCGGATAGAGTCCTATTCCACCATGGAGCATCAACGTTATTTTGTTTTTCCTTTAGAGGGCAGCTCGCTTCATAGGTCTTGATTATTGCTCTATTTAGTTATACTACTGCAAGTTCGAGTTCACGGTGATTTCTCGTCACCCGTTTCACTTCCACTTGTTTTAAATTGCACTTCAAATTAATGTCATATTTTATCCAATCAGTTTTCCTTAGGTTTTTTCACTCGTCCCCTCTAGATCGAACATTATACAATATTTCTATGATCCGGCATTGAGGGTTCACTAGAGGCTCCAATTTTTTATTACATTTTTGACCTCAGATCCTGTTAGTGAATGTGGGTGTACTCCCCACATTAAATATTTCTTTTGGTGGGCAACAAAGTAATAGCAGATTTTTTTATACTAGGCTAGTAAAAAGTTCTCGGGCTCGATAACAGAATGCACTGTTAGTAGCGTTATATTGGTATATCCTTCATAAGAACGTGTGTGAACTTTCATTTCGATCTGTCAATTCATTCTTTGTATTTAGTGTATTTTTTAAAATGGAAAAAATTTAATATCGTGCAGTGATTAAATTTTTTGTTTTCGAAGGTTTAAAAGCAAAGGAAATTTATGAACGATTATTAAAAGTGTATAAGGACTCTTAACCCTCGAAATCCACCGTTGAAAACACGGCTGCTGAATTTAAGCGTGGTTATACAAGCCTTGAAGATGGTCCACGTCAAGGACGTCCAAAAAATGTATAAACAACAGAAAAGATACAAAAAATACAGGATATGGTTTCGGAAGATAGACGAGTGACTGTGGATGAGATAGCTGAGGCCAAAGGCATCTCGCATGAATCGACATATCAGATTATACATGAAGTTTTAGGTTTCAAAAAGCTTTGTGCAAAGTGGGTGCCGCATTTCCTAACAATGGAACAAAAACACATGCGAATGCGGCTTTCTAAACAACATTTGGAGCGTTACGAAAGGATAAAGTAGATTTCGTGCGTCGATTCATCACTATAGATGAGACTTGGGTATATCACTATAATCCTGAGTCGAAAGCAGAATCAAAAGTGTAGTGTGAAACCAATAATTCGGCTCCAAAACGGCCCAAAGATCAGCGAAGAAGGTTATGGCATCAGTTTTTTTGAGATGCCAAAGGAGTTTGGTTAGTGAATTAAATTCAAACTGGCAAAGCGATTAACTCTGAATATTATTGTAACCTTTTAGATCAGCTCGAAACAAAACTTCGTTAAAAAAGGCCTGGTTTAAAGAAGAAAAAAAATAAAAAAGTAATTTCTTCGGAAATTTTGCCTTGCTATTCTATTATTCTGATTCCTGAGCGCCGGATACATAGAATACAGAGTTTCCTATTATCTTCGTCTCTTCTTTGTGCGCTGCTTCGTAAATATATATTGATCAAATAGAAAATAAAGAATTCATAGCGTCGAGTATTGTTCACGTGTATCGTTTTGTGAATATTTTATCATTTTAATAAAACATTTTCCAAGTATGCCGAAAACTAATGCCACAAAAAGTTTACGAGCTCATGTACAGGATCTTCAATTAGACATAATAGCATGGTCGTCGAATTTACATTTCTCCCAACCAATCAATAAATACAATTATTGAATTCATCCACGAGAATTTGCTGAAGTACACACCAGAAATATCGTGGATTCTTAAAAAAGATTACGATAAAATTCCGATGATTTTAAGTGGGGATTTTAATGTTAGCTTTGCATTGGATACAGCGCTCCCTTTGATTGAGTTCCTCAATCCAAAATTAAATTTAAAAATGTGCAGTAGTCGCATTGAATCGACAACAAGATCGAAAACAGTAATTGACGCTGTATTTCAAAGATATATTGATCAAATCCAAACCAAAGCATTCATTTCGCACTTTAGTGATCATAAGCCACTCGTGTTATTTATTGAAATTGAAAACAAAGAGTGTGAATAATAAAATGTAAAATAACTTTTAAACTTTGTACTTGTATTTACAGTAGAGAGTGGAATCAATCGTCTGGCTAGCAGTTCATGATGCACGATTCCCTTCCAATCCCACCAAACATAAAGCATTACCTTACGTGGGGTTAGCGCTGGCTTTGCCACTGTTTGTTCAGCTTCATTTTTCTTGGATCACGATCTATTTGGCACATTATTGTCGCATGTGATCCACTTTTCGTTACTCGTTATCAATCTTTTCAAAAATCGGACGATTTCGTTTCGTTTCAGCAGCGATTCGCAGATGGAAATTCGGTTCATTAAATTGTTCATTCTTTATTCATGTGGAACCCAAATATCGAGCTTCTTTATGTATCCAACCTTACGCAAATGGCTCAAAACTGTTTTTTGATCAATCTTTAGTTCCTCAGTGTTCCAACGATTCTCCAATTTAAGGATTCCATCCCTGAAATGAAAATCCCGTAGGCCTCCATAATACACCTCTACAGCTGCTATGACCTTTTCTAGCTTCTTGTTTCGATTCAGGGTCATGACGGTGGACCCCAGTCTCATCCATAGTGATTAATCGACGTACGAAATCCATTTTATCCTTCTTAAAACGGTACAAATGTTGTTGAGAAAGTTGCATTCGAAGGTGTTTTTGCTCCATTGTTAGCGAATGTGGCACCTATTTTGGACAAAGCTTTTTGGAACCTAAAACTTCAGCTAAGATGTGATGTACTGATCTATGTGAGATGGCTATGGTGTCAGCTATCTCATCTACAGTCACTCGTCGATCTTCCAAAACAATATCCTGTATTTTTTGTATGCTTTCTGTTGCTGATACACTTTTTGAATGACCTCCGAGTGGATCATCCTCGAGACTTGTACAACCACAAAAGGGGCAGCTCGTTTTTCACAGGTGCATCCTTATATACTTCTAACAATTTTGGTTGAATTACTGTAGGTGGTAAACCATGCCAAACAACGAATAGTCACGGTATTATGATATAAAATTTATTCCATATTAAGAAAATTCATTGACATGTCAACTTCAAATAGCTTTTAAACAAAGACTGAATTTACTTATCAACGTGAAACTTGACACGTGTTCATATGAAGGTTGTACGAACATAAGGCAAAAAGTTGACCTGTTAGCAGCGAGTTCTCTTATCGAGGCTGAGAAATTATATTACGCCCTAATATTTCTGACTAAATTTCACAATTTTTAAATATTCTATGAAATGTTACTCTTCACGCTCGCTATAATATAACTTGATAGGGTTAGAACTACTAGTTATGCGACTCTAAAGCAGCGGTTTCCATCTGGTGGTATAAAATTATAACTTGAAATATTTATAATCATCTCAAATCATATTTTCAAATTACCTTCCAATATGCATTAATTCCAACTTGGAATTTGTAAAACGATTTTCATACGGAATTCTGAGTGCAAAATCGTACGCTACAGGCTACACTAACGCACACATAGATTTGGTATAAATCGTGCATAAATAAAGAGCAAACGGCAAGTCAGGTTTAAATTTTTGCAAAACAGATGTTCACGTATCTGGGTCGCGAAATTTACTTTTAAAAAAAAGTGGGTCGTGTTGGAAAAAGTCTGGGAACCGCTGCTCTAAAGCAATTTGGAAAAATCGGCTATTACTTTGTTGCCCAACCAATAAACCAATTGAAATGTACTTATGTTTGTACTGATTATCAAAAAAAAAGCTTCATGAAATATAAAATCAAAATAAATTGATTTCTCCAGTCGAATGCCATTCCTACTTTGGTCCAGATAGTTTTCGCGGAATACTATTGTCAAGGTTGGTTGGTCTATTCCTACTTTATTATTTTCAAGCGAAGATTATTTCAAGTGATGATCGTCAAAATGAGTCTATTCCAAAATGAAAATTAAAATTATATAAAACACAGTTAATATTCATTTATAAAACTTATAAAGCATTGATTTCGAGATTGTTGTCTACAATATCATGATGCACAATGGCATGCCTTCTGAAGTATTTACTAATGAAACATTTGCTGAATCATCTAGACCGGATTATACTCGTCTTACATATTTTTGTGCCAAAATTTTATCAAAACTCAGAATTAAATCTATGAAAGTCCTAACATGCTTGTTAATTTGCCATGTTTTAATTTATTTAGATTCTTTGTTAAGATATCAGCGATCATTTCGTCTGTTGGAACATAGTTCAATGCTTAGATTAGGGAAAATATGGATAGGCCTTTCGCAGGGGAAATTGAAGCACTTTTGGAATACACTTGCATTTTTTTGCTTATGTG
The DNA here is from genome assembly GCA_963422695.1 of Xylophagus ater. Taxonomy (NCBI): domain Eukaryota; kingdom Metazoa; phylum Arthropoda; class Insecta; order Diptera; family Xylophagidae; genus Xylophagus; species Xylophagus ater. Next base: position 26,022,819 of record OY730482.1, on the reverse strand, counting down.
TGCGGCGTAGTGGTGGCGTTAAAAACATGAATTCGGGGGGACAACATTGCAAATGGGCTAAAAGCTCATGCATTCTGTAACATCCGAATTGCAAAAAAATTGTTGCGTGTGATTGCTAAAAAAATCAAGTTTTCTTAAACATACAAAATTAAATTATTAAATAATAATTATAAACATGTATGCGCCTATATATTTCCTTTCCTGCGTAAACCAATAGCCGAAAGCCATTTCATACGTAGAGCCTCATTTTTTGGAAACTTTAAAACCAAAAAAAAAGCATTTAAAACTGAAAATGCTGAATTTTCAAAAATTTCGACGAATTTTAAGAATTGCCCCCATTTTAACCAAAAATGACTGTCACTGGTAGATTTCGTTAAAATCGAAATAAAAAAAAAGTGGGATTTGACATTTCGGCGTGGATTCAAAAAAAACCAATTTTTTATTAATTTATGAATTAACATAATTTCTATTTGATTACCAAAAAGTAAATAAACACCATAAAAACTTTTTTTTTATACGGCCCATTATAATAAAAAATAAGTCAAACTTAGTTGTGAAAGAAAATTCCAAGAATTTTTCGATGTTGTTTGTTATTACACCCAGAAATTAAACGCTTCATATTAGAAATTTTTTAAGTTTGATTATTTAATTGAAAAGAATTTGGTTTGGAATCCGAAGCGCATTAAAAATTATAAATTAAAAAAATACAATTTTTTTCCCCTCCAAAATTTGACAGTGCTGTCTAAAATCGCTGCTTCAGCCACAGATATCGTAAAAACGAGTTAATGCCTACGCTGGGATGTGTTAATCTCGATGTAGACGCGACGGTTCAGAAGTTGTAAAGTTGATTTGCATTCAACTTTTTACGTGACAGACGCGTTCAAATGTCATTTTAAAATTTTTGTGTGTGAATTCTTTTGTGAAAACTACTTTTAAAACCGCTATTTTTATTTTTTATTACTTTACACTACTTATTTTAATTTATAACACAAAGATTATATCAAATAATAATAAAAATTACAAATTTCATTTAACGGCGTCGAGTTGGCTTACACAAAAATATTTACAACCGTCACTAACGTTTTTGACAATTCACGCGTTCGTCGCGTCTGTCGAGATTGCCTCCAGGGTTAAAGGCTTAAATATAATGTGCTCCGCATAATCAGTTTTACGGATTTGACATGCATAAGCTGGCATAAGGTTGCATTCGTGCAGTTTTTTTGTCTTTTCCTATACCATGCAGAGCACATTATATTTGAGCCTTTACTTCGCAAGCTTGCGAAATTATTTGATTATTTTTGACAATTCGTTGAACCAATCAAAATGGTTAAAAGATTTCACAGACTTGTGAAGCTTATGTCAAAAATATACGTGCCCTGTAGCTGATTATTTTCGCAAACTTGCGAAGATGGTTTTTTCATTTTTGACAAATGCAATTTTGAATTTATTTTAACGGGGTTTTCTTTTGGAAGTGAATACCAACAACTATTAATTGTATAAAATGTCAGGAAAAAGAGAATTAGTAGAATTTTTAATTGAAAATGCTTTGTTTGGAAATGCTTAAATAAAAAAAATAAAAAATTATATTTGCGAAACGTCACGGCTTCAAATTATTTTAAGTTTTCTCTGACTAATCAGAATGAGCTGTCAAACTTGCGAAAAAACTTCGCAAAAATAATCAAGTCGCGTGCCAAGCCCTAGTATTTTTTTTATTATTTTTACCTGCTTTTGATTTACCTTCAAAAGTCAAAAGTGAATTTGTTTTCGCACTTGACAATTGTTCTTCAAAGTGGCCACTCGTTTCATTTCCAAAATAAAAAAAGGATAAAGAATTATAAGAAATTCTTTAATAATTTTCTTTTTTTTTTCTATTTTCAGATCTCAATGAAAATCTTCACAGTTAGATTTTCTAAGTGAATAAAAAAAAAAGAAGTGAAATTTTGTCGAGGTTTAATTTTTTTGTCGAAATTTGTATTATTTTTATTATTTTAATAATAAAATATTTCATCAATTATCAGAAAAAAAGAAAAACGAGTGAATAATATATATATTCTCAAAATCATTGAAAAAGTATTGTTTTGGTGAAAAAAGAAAAAAAAATTGCAAAGGTGATAAAAGATAAAAAAAAAGATTTTCTATTTAATTAAATTATTGTTTAAATTTTTTTATTTGAAAAATAACTAAAATAATATTGAAAAAATGTATCTCATGATATTGTATGGTAGAAAAGTTTGCTGCGATGTAACACAGGGTGATCCGGCTTCAGTTTCCGAACTTTAAAACAAAACAAAATTTAACGAACTAAACTTATTTCATTTTGTTAATCACAAATATTATGTATTTCATTAATTATGAAAAAGAATATCAATTAATTGGTCCTTCTGCAGCAGTCAATCCTTTCGAGATAATTTTCGATGACTTTTTCATAAATTTCGGGCGATTTCTCGGCAATAACTTGGCGGGTGTTGTTTTTTAGGTGCTCCAACGTTTTGGGTTTGTTAGCGTAGACACGACTTTTATAATATAACCCCATAAAAAGAAATCCAACGGCGTTAAGTCGCAAAATTAATAACTAATACCAAATTTCACAGCGTAATTATAAAGAAAAAAATCTACCAATAAGAATCGAGTAACAACAATTCCATTGATATAATCACATGAAACCACGTGATGACTCTTATTATTCGCTTATTGTTATTTATCTGGCTTTTTAAAAATTGATTTAAAGAAATGCACAATCGTTTAGAAAGCATATTTCATAAAGGTCCAAACAGACTGCTGGAACCACGTTGCAACGGCTGTGTGGCAACTTGCGGCGTCTTGGTGGAACCACATGTCTTCCAGATCAATACCTTTGATTCCGTGCCAGAAATTATCAGTTAAGCCCAATCTCCACACAGCCGACATCCTATTCTGTCGAGAAAATCAGAAAACTAAAAAGAGATGGACTTTTGCAATTTTCGCTAGGATTGATCGAATAAAAATATCAAAATCTCCTCACACAATTTAGAAAAATTGGTAGTGTGCGACGATATCGTGTATGATTATTGTGAGAGTATGCACCCGCAGATGAAGTTCCATATAAATCAGATAAACATGTTCATCTGATTTTGAGGGGAATCATCTGCAAATCGAAAATCAGATGGGCAAATCAGAAATGCAGAAGCCGACAAAATTTGTAGGATGATTGTTTTCTCCCTTTCTGTTTAACTAGCCTTTGTATAGTGTTATCCCATACTTGCATCAGATGTAGGATGTGGGCTGTGTGGAGATTGGCCTTTATCATGCGCCTATATCGCCACCATTGACTTACAGTTTAACCCTGATTGTTTTCAAAAAAGTAAAGCCCATTGACGCCGCCTGAGCACAATGCGCACCAAAAAGCCACTTTTTGACCGTGTAATAGTGTCTCGTGAATCTCATGAGGATTTTCATCTCCAGGCAATTTTGCTTAACACACCCAGAGAGGTGGAAATATGCCTCACCAGAGAAGAGCATTTTCTTTGAAAAATCAGAAATGTTATTTCTGTAGAACAATTAACAATCTTTACGTGTTGAAGGTGGCTAAGCGATCCATTTCGTAAATGTATTGTTGTAAACATTTGGCACTTTGAAAACAAGCGCTTATCGACAGCTGCTTGATTTACAGTGCTGCCAACATAGGAAATTGGATCACCCTAGAATATAAAAAAAAAAATTTTTATAAATAATAATTAAGAAGCAAAAAAAACCACGTGCAAAACGAATAAAATCTTACAAAAAATTATTTTTTTTTTGTAAAATTTGGACTTATTTTCTTTCTTTTTTTTTAAATATCAAAAAAAAAATATCCTTTTCCTATTTTGTCTGTTTCAGATGAATACGCATACGACTTATGTTAAAGAAATATATGAAATAATGAAAATGAATCAAAAACTTTGCCCAACAATAATTGAAGCATCAAATTCATATTTAAAACAAAAACACACGACGACGAACACCAACAATAATAATATTAATAAAAACAACCTAAAAAGGAATAGTAATAGCAGTGAAAATAGTATTGGAATGACAACTCATGAAAGCGGTTATTTCGAGGATAATAACATTTTGATAAATCCACATCTTGAAACAAATCATATGATGGCGGCTGCAACTGATGCTGGTTGTGATGGTGGTACAACTGGACAAAAACGTTCACGAATTTCAAGTTCGAATAGTGATCCGAAATCTGGATATAAAAATGATATTAAAATGCGTCGTAATAATTTACGTGAAATACGTCCAAATAAACGTAAACAATGTTTTCAAGTAAAAAATAATGATACCAATATAATTGAAATTGATGATGACGATGATGGAGATGACGACGATGATGATGATGTTATTGTTGTTGAAAATTCAATTATTAAGAAGATTTTTAATAATTCAACCAAAAATCCTTGGTCACATAAAGAAGATGAACAACATCAAAAACAACAACAACAGAAATGGAGAACAACCGATAATAATTTTGATCCTTCTTAATTTATTTAGAATAGGCTTAGAAATTTTCAGAATCTCGTTTTTAACTTATTTTTAATTAAATAATACTTGAATTTCATTTATATTTTTTTTTACATTTTTTCTTAACAACTTGAATTACATTAATCAAAAATACAAAATAATTATTTTTTTCTTAAAATGAATCTAGTTAAAAACTAGCTGTACACGGCCACGCGTTGCTGTGGCTCAGTCTGGTTAAATGGAAAAGAGAAAGCGCACGTTTCTAATATGTTTAATTTCACAGTGTTTGTGGGTATACAATATTTTTTGTTGTTCCATTCTCTATGCAGACTGTGCCGACTCTAGAACACTCAACATATAATTGTCCATGTGTCTAGATATAAAACGCACAATTCTAAAGATTGGCCCTGAGCTTTGTTTATGGTGATTGCAAACGCCAATCGAATTGGGAATTGCAATCTCTTAGATCGAAATGGCATTTCCGTTGGAATCATATGAATGCTAGGAATGAGGACATATTCACCTTTGAAAGCTCTGCGGTGGCAGATCAAGTGAATTGAAAATTTCGGGTGGATAATTAACCGCTTCATCTGCTTCCATAACAGTGTCGGCTGACTTGTATGTGACTACCTCGCTTTGAATGCTAAATAATATGGTTAAGTTCGTAGACGTCTTTGTTCTTGGCCGCAAGAATAGCTCATTTATTCACCCAATGGTGATCCTTGTAATTGGTTTGGATATTCGGAAATGCTTTTTCAAACAATTCTTCTTTTGACGTCACTAAATTGCGTTATGAGGCAATGAAATTCTTCCTGAGGTCAGATCTCTCGGCACCTTTGCGTTCCCAGTTTCCAGCAATTGTTCTATGAATATCTCAGCTAATCGGTCGTTTTGCATCTGGACACGCATATTTGTAGTTAATTTATACGTATTTACGTGTGGCCACAAAGTAGAGTATTTTAGGCAAGCATTTATTTCATCCGCTGATGTCAATCGAGGAATTACAGTTAATGTTTGTCCAAAATCTACTGCAAACAATATTAATGCGTTCCCAAATTGTCTGATGTTTCCATGCAAATCGTGCAATGATCGATCAAGAGCCTCGAGCGATTTTTTGTGCGCCATTGTGCATTCATCCCAAACAATAGGTTTTCATTTCTAAAATACTTTTCCCATGCCGGATGCTTTGGAAATATTGCACGTGGGACTTTCAATGAATTGAATGTTCAATGGTGATTTCAAAGCGGAATGAGTAGTTCTTCCACCTGGTAGTAATGTCGCAGCTATTCCAGACTACGCAAGAGCTAAGGCTATGTAATTTTTGGATCGAATTGCAGCCAGAATCAATCTAATTAGGAACGTTTTACCAGTTCCTCCTTGCGCTTCTAAGAAGAAGATTTTTCCAACCACGTTATTGACAGTTTGCATTACTTGATCGTAAATGCCTTTTTGCTCAAAGGTTAGCACCCGTATTGTAATTTTGTTCACGACGCATTTCTACATCGAACGGATCAGCAGAAGATCGATTCGATAATGGCATCAACAATTGATTGAGGGATTTGTTCGCGATTTCTCAGCACAAATCTTCAATCATTATCAACATTTCTTTGTAGATTTCTGCTGTGAAATCCATGTTCATATTTGAATTTTCCTTGCATATTTGACGGAAAATATCTTCAGCCATGTGGGTTTTAAATTTCTCCTATAACTCTGTTGCAGATGAAGGAGAGCAGGCGGTCAATATGATTGCAAACAATGCACAAATTTCATGTGGATGTGACGTGTTGCATGCGGCATTAATGCATACATCCCAGTGTCGGTCGTTCTAAATAAATTCGCAATAAATTCAGAGCTTGACATGCACTCCGGAAAGTGGCATATGTATCACAATTCTCAATTGGTGGAAAGACGTTGGACCGGCCGCATATATCAACAGCGTGCGAAAAAAGAAGCATTCATCTTGATTGGGATGCACGGTGTAGAGTTTGCCTATCGTAGTTTCATCGAATATGCTAGGGGTTGCTAATTTACCGCCATCTTCTGCTGATCTTCTTCTGTATAAAGGATATCCATCGTTTCCTGTAACTGTGTTCGATACTATCATGCATGGTGAATTTGGATTCAGTGTACCGGTCCATGTATCGTATTTTTCGTCACAACTTCATGCAAATCCTTATCGATATCGGTATTTCAGCGCATATTATATCGTCGATTTCGTTTGAAGTGATTTTGTTATAGAGCCAGATATGAGCCGATATGTACGTTTGGGAATCCCCTCTTTTGCCATTCCACTGAGTACATCCAGCAGCGCACAGACCCAAACACTTCATGTTTTACCATGAATTACATCAGCGATTTCAGCTTCTGTTTGAAAACACGTGCTGTAATGTCATGCCTATCCACCGGCGATTGGCCAGGAAGTAAGACCTTTTGTATTGTAAATCGTCCCAAGCTGGAAATTTCATCTAACATTTTGGTAAATTCAGCATTTTCATTTTTAAATGCCTTTTTTGGTTTTTGGGTTTCCAAAAAATGAGACTCTACGTATTAAATGTCTTTCGGCTTTGGGTCTTCAAAATTTTACGCCAATTAGTAGAGTAGATTATAATTTTAAAATTTAATTTTGTATGTTTAAATAAACTTGATTTTTGGCATAAACCCTTTTTTTACGATATCTTTTTTAGCTCGTATTATAATTTTCGGGGGGAAAAAATTTTCCTTTCACACGTAAGTTTGATATATTTTGTATTAAAATGGGCGAATTTTCATTATTGCTGTACAAAAAAAATGTTTTTATAGGCTTTATTTAATTATAATTAATTAAACAGAAATGATGTTAATTCATAAATAAGTAAAAAATTCTTTTTTTTGAATCATAAACCATAGCGCCAAATTCCACTTTCTTTTTATTTAAAAAAATCGAAAAATACCAGCGACAGTAATTTTTGCTCAAAATGGGGACAACTCTTAAAATTCGTCGATGTTTTTGAAAATTTAGCATTTTCAGTTTTAATTTTTGTTTTGTTTTAAGGTTTCCAGAAAATACGTATGAAATTGCTGTCGGCTACGGGTTTACAAAATTTTACGCCAATTAGTATAGATATAATTTGCTCGTTACATTCCAATAAAGAGGAGCTAAAGCGAATAATTTAATTTTCTACGCTTAAGAGAAACTTTTTGGAATAAATAACGCCACTACGCCCATCTGTATTTTTTATAATGTAAGCTTATGATTTGGTATTATGTATACTTTATTGATGTATGCGCGTGTGAGTAAGAGTAATCACGTTTTCTCGTTGCAAGGCAACGAATTATTAGATGCTTGTGGCTATGGGTTAGTGATTGATTTTTTTAACGTTTTAATATTAATTACAGGTGGAACATAGGTAAATAAAAAGTGTGTAAGAACCTGCTCATGTACCTAAGGAAGGTTCTATAAAAATTTCAAGTCAATTGATCAAGAAGTTTCGGAGATTATCGATTTTGTACAAACGTACAGAAACGATTTTATTTATATATATAAATCAAAATTAAAAATTTTTTTTTTTTATAATAATCATAATTGTTATCTTGTAGAACAATAACAATACGCCTAATTAAAAACATGAAATGATAATTTAAGTAATGTTTAGCAAAAAGCCAACTTTTCTAATTTTTCAATTATTTTATAGTTAGTACTTACTACTACTACTTACCACTTCACTTGTTTTTAGTTTTAAGAAACAATGTTTATTTATTTATAATATTTTGTTATCAGGACCGACCTTACCACTTGTGGGGGGCTGTAACAATAAGTTTACTTTTGTTACAGGGTAAAAACTAAGTAAATCCCTAGGTGATCTAAAATGGTGCAGAGTGTATGAGGAACCGAAAGGCTACACGCCTAGCTGAATTGCTCTAGCTAGCTCGCCGGTTGCTCATCACCATTTATCATCTCTTTTAAGGTACAGTTTCGCTGGGAGCTGTTGACGGCGGCCGCTAACTGTCGACGGCCGCCGTTGAAAATGACTTCTTATGGCAGAACCGTGTGAGTGGTTTCGTTCACGCTGATCGGCGGCTGTCAACAGCTAGCTGTTGCCGTTCGACTGCTTTTGAACCAGTCTAGCGGCGCTATCGAAGCTGTTCGTTTGAATAGAATTGAAGTGAATAAATTTTTAATTGGGTTTTTTACAGCATTTGAAATGTTTTTAATTAAATCTTTTTTTACAATTTGTAATATATATTTAAACTGTTTTCGGTTCAGTCTAAATTATTCACCAGATGTATTTAAATGACCATTTATATGTAGATTAAAGCATCCTTCTTTACGGGACTTAAAAATACTATTTATAGGCTGCCTTTTATTCAATAGTAATAAATTTAGAAATTCTTCTTCTTCCTCCTGTTCAATTAATAATATTTTCAAGAAATCCATTATTATTATTTTATATTTAATTCTGCACTTAGATTTGACAATAACCAGCTGTTAAACGGCTGCAACCAAAACAGTTACCAACGGTGTTCAACCGCTGCCGTCGACGGCCGCCGTCAACAGCTCCCAGCGAAACCGTACCTTTACACATAAGTTTTATGCGTGCAAATTAATGTTACGATCCTATAGAGTTTAAAGCAATGACTTAAATACAGGGGTGGGCATAATTATTTTTACATTTGAAATTTTTTGAAAAACGTTTCTTTGCATGCCGATTTTATTGGGTTGTAATTAGAATTTACAAAATTTTTTTCTTGGAGATTTAGCAATGATCTATTTAAAATGCAAAAATAAAAAAAAGTGGCGAAAACGGATGGAAGTTTTTTATACACAGCAATATAAACTTTTATTGGCGTAGGGCATAAGTATTTTTACACACAGTACAAGTACCGGCAATCGTCTGTTTTGGTCAGTATGGTCCGTTTAGTTAATAAAATTATTGAAGGAAATTATTATTTAATATTTAATCTTTCATATATAAAAAAAAATTTTTTTGGAAAAACTTTCAAAATGGCGAAAACAAGGGAAATCAATGTGGAAGACCGTGCGACCATTTTAACGATGTTTGGGTGTAAAATTTCTGCTTTTTTAAAAAAATACGGAACGTATTTCAAAATTTTATTTTATTTTAAATATTTAAAAAAAATGTCTATGCGGTGTGCTATAAAAAGTTGTGCTTGGAATACAATGTCATACAATGAACGAAGTTTTGCTATTCAGGTAAATAAAATGTATTTCCAACAGAAAAAAAAATTTAAAGAAATTGGATAATTTAGATTTCCAAAAAATCAAAATCGTTTGATTAAATGGTGCAATATACTGCAAATAAACCCAAAGGAAATTACACCAAGATATACCGGAATTTGCAGTCATCATTTCAATTCGATAGACATAAACTATGTTATTTAAATAAGTTTTGTTAGAGTTTAAATTGCGCGTGGAGACAAAATAAGAACAACGTGTTTCTACTTCAAAGTTTAATCAGCAAGAGAACATACAATATATAATTTAGTCTATTGTAAAAACAGAATAGTGTATAACACTAATCCATATATTCATATAGTATAATAGTTATTCATATAGTATAATAGTTTTGCTATGGGTTTAACAATTCAATATTCAATACTATCCCTCAAAACTATAATACTCCTTTAAATATTAAATTCAATATATTATTTAAATCTATGAAAGTCCTAACATGCTTGTTAATTTGCCATGTTTTAATTTATTTAGATTCTTTGTTAAGATATCAGCGATCATTTCGTCTGTTGGAACATAGTTCAATGCTTAGATTAGGGAAAATATGGATAGGCCTTTCGCAGGGGAAATTGAAGCACTTTTGGAATACACTTGCATTTTTTTGCTTATGTGTGCGGCGTAGTGGTGGCGTTTAAAACATGAATTCGGGGGGACAACATTGCAAATGGGCTAAAAGCTCATGCATTCTGTAACATCCGAATTGCAAAAAAATTGTTGCGTGTGATTGCTAAAAAAATCAAGTTTTCTTAAACATACAAAATTAAATTATTAAATAATAATTATAAACATGTATGCGCCTATATATTTCCTTTCCTGCGTAAACCAATAGCCGAAAGCCATTTCATACGTAGAGCCTCATTTTTTGGAAACTTTAAAACCAAAAAAAAAGCATTTAAAACTGAAAATGCTGAATTTTCAAAAATTTCGACGAATTTTAAGAATTGCCCCCATTTTAACCAAAAATGACTGTCACTGGTAGATTTCGTTAAAATCGAAATAAAAAAAAAGTGGGATTTGACATTTCGGCGTGGATTCAAAAAAAACTAATTTTTTATTAATTTATGAATTAACATAATATCTATTTGATTACCAAAAAGTAAATAAACACCATAAAAACTTTTTTTTATACGGCCCATTATAATAAAAAATAAGTCAAACTTAGTTGTGAAAGAAAATTCCAAGAATTTTTCGATGTTGTTTGTTATTACACCCAGAAATTAAACGCTTCATATTAGAAATTTTTTAAGTTTGATTATTTAATTGAAAAGAATTTGGTTTGGAATCCGAAGCGCATTAAAAATTATAAATTAAAAAAATACAATTTTTTTCCCCTCCAAAATTTGACAGTGCTGTCTAAAATCGCTGCTTCAGCCACAGATATCGTAAAAACGAGTTAATGCCTACGCTGGGATGTGTTAATCTCGATGTAGACGCGACGGTTCAGAAGTTGTAAAGTTGATTTGCATTCAACTTTTTACGTGACAGACGCGTTCAAATGTCATTTTAAAATTTTTGTGTGTGAATTATTTTGTGAAAACTACTTTTAAAACCGCTATTTTTATTTTTTATTACTTTACACTACTTATTTTAATTTATAACACAAAGATTATATCAAATAATAATAAAAATTACAAATTTCATTTAACGGCGTCGAGTTGGCTTACACAAAAATATTTACAACCGTCACTAACGTTTTTGACAATTCACGCGTTCGTCGCGTCTGTCGAGATTGCCTCCAGGGTTAAAGGCTTAAATATAATGTGCTCCGCATAATCAGTTTTACGGATTTGACATGCATAAGCTGGCATAAGGTTGCATTCGTGCAGTTTTTTTGTCTTTTCCTATACCATGCAGAGCACATTATATTTGAGCCTTTACTTCGCAAGCTTGCGAAATTATTTGATTATTTTTGACAATTCGTTGAACCAATCAAAATGGTTAAAAGATTTCACAGACTTGTGAAGCTTATGTCAAAAATATACGTGCCCTGTAGCTGATTATTTTCGCAAACTTGCGAAGATGGTTTTTTCATTTTTGACAAATGCAATTTTGAATTTATTTTAACGGGGTTTTCTTTTGGAAGTGAATACCAACAACTATTAATTGTATAAAATGTCAGGAAAAAGAGAATTAGTAGAATTTTTAATTGAAAATGCTTTGTTTGGAAATGCTTAAATAAAAAAAATAAAAAATTATATTTGCGAAACGTCACGGCTTCAAATTATTTTAAGTTTTCTCTGACTAATCAGAATGAGCTGTCAAACTTGCGAAAAAACTTCGCAAAAATAATCAAGTCGCGTGCCAAGCCCTAGTATTTTTTTTATTATTTTTACCTGCTTTTGATTTACCTTCAAAAGTCAAAAGTGAATTTGTTTTCGCACTTGACAATTGTTCTTCAAAGTGGCCACTCGTTTCATTTCCAAAATAAAAAAAGGATAAAGAATTATAAGAAATTCTTTAATAATTTTCTTTTTTTTTTCTATTTTCAGATCTCAATGAAAATCTTCACAGTTAGATTTTCTAAGTGAATAAAAAAAAAAGAAGTGAAATTTTGTCGAGGTTTAATTTTTTTGTCGAAATTTGTATTATTTTTATTATTTTAATAATAAAATATTTCATCAATTATCAGAAAAAAAGAAAAACGAGTGAATAATATATATATTCTCAAAATCATTGAAAAAGTATTGTTTTGGTGAAAAAAGAAAAAAAAATTGCAAAGGTGATAAAAGATAAAAAAAAAGATTTTCTATTTAATTAAATTATTGTTTAAATTTTTTTATTTGAAAAATAACTAAAATAATATTGAAAAAATGTATCTCATGATATTGTATGGTAGAAAAGTTTGCTGCGATGTAACACAGGGTGATCCGGCTTCAGTTTCCGAACTTTAAAACAAAACAAAATTTAACGAACTAAACTTATTTCATTTTGTTAATCACAAATATTATGTATTTCATTAATTATGAAAAAGAATATCAATTAATTGGTCCTTCTGCAGCAGTCGATCCTTTCGAGATAATTTTCGATGACTTTCATAAATTTCGGGCGATTTCTCGGCAATAACTTGGCGGGTGTTGTTTTTTAGGTGCTCCAACGTTTTGGGTTTGTTAGCGTAGACACGACTTTTATAATATAACCCCATAAAAAGAAATCCAACGGCGTTAAGTCGCAAAATTAATAACTAATACCAAATTTCACAGCGTAATTATAAAGAAAAAAATCTACCAATAAGAATCGAGTAACAACAATTCCATTGATATAATCACATGAAACCACGTGATGACTCTTATTATTCGCTTATTGTTATTTATCTGGCTTTTTAAAAATTGATTTAAAGAAATGCACAATCGTTTAGAAAGCATATTTCATAAAGGTCCAAACAGACTGCTGGAACCACGTTGCAACGGCTGTGTGGCAACTTGCGGCGTCTTGGTGGAACCACATGTCTTCCAGATCAATACCTTTGATTCCGTGCCAGAAATTATCAGTTAAGCCCAATCTCCACACAGCCGACATCCTATTCTGTCGAGAAAATCAGAAAACTAAAAAGAGATGGACTTTTGCAATTTTCGCTAGGATTGATCGAATAAAAATATCAAAATCTCCTCACACAATTTAGAAAAATTGGTAGTGTGCGACGATATCGTGTATGATTATTGTGAGAGTATGCACCCGCAGATGAAGTTCCATATAAATCAGATAAACATGTTCATCTGATTTTGAGGGGAATCATCTGCAAATCGAAAATCAGATGGGCAAATCAGAAATGCAGAAGCCGACAAAATTTGTAGGATGATTGTTTTCTCCCTTTCTGTTTAACTAGCCTTTGTATAGTGTTATCCCATACTTGCATCAGATGTAGGATGTGGGCTGTGTGGAGATTGGCCTTTATCATGCGCCTATATCGCCACCATTGACTTACAGTTTAACCCTGATTGTTTTCAAAAAAGTAAAGCCCATTGACGCCGCCTGAGCACAATGCGCACCAAAAAGCCACTTTTTGACCGTGTAATAGTGTCTCGTGAATCTCATGAGGATTTTCATCTCCAGGCAATTTTGCTTAACACACCCAGAGAGGTGGAAATATGCCTCACCAGAGAAGAGCATTTTCTTTGAAAAATCAGAAATGTTATTTCTGTAGAACAATTAACAATCTTTACGTGTTGAAGGTGGCTAAGCGATCCATTTCGTAAATGTATTGTTGTAAACATTTGGCACTTTGAAAACAAGCGCTTATCGACAGCTGCTTGATTTACAGTGCTGCCAACATAGGAAATTGGATCACCCTAGAATATAAAAAAAAAAATTTTTATAAATAATAATTAAGAAGCAAAAAAAACCACGTGCAAAACGAATAAAATCTTACAAAAAATTATTTTTTTTTTGTAAAATTTGGACTTATTTTCTTTCTTTTTTTTTAAATATCAAAAAAAAAATATCCTTTTCCTATTTTGTCTGTTTCAGATGAATACGCATACGACTTATGTTAAAGAAATATATGAAATAATGAAAATGAATCAAAAACTTTGCCCAACAATAATTGAAGCATCAAATTCATATTTAAAACAAAAACACACGACGACGAACACCAACAATAATAATATTAATAAAAACAACCTAAAAAGGAATAGTAATAGCAGTGAAAATAGTATTGGAATGACAACTCATGAAAGCGGTTATTTCGAGGATAATAACATTTTGATAAATCCACATCTTGAAACAAATCATATGATGGCGGCTGCAACTGATGCTGGTTGTGATGGTGGTACAACTGGACAAAAACGTTCACGAATTTCAAGTTCGAATAGTGATCCGAAATCTGGATATAAAAATGATATTAAAATGCGTCGTAATAATTTACGTGAAATACGTCCAAATAAACGTAAACAATGTTTTCAAGTAAAAAATAATGATACCAATATAATTGAAATTGATGATGACGATGATGGAGATGACGACGATGATGATGATGTTATTGTTGTTGAAAATTCAATTATTAAGAAGATTTTTAATAATTCAACCAAAAATCCTTGGTCACATAAAGAAGATGAACAACATCAAAAACAACAACAACAGAAATGGAGAACAATCGATAATAATTTTGATCCTTCTTAATTTATTTAGAATAGGCTTAGAAATTTTCAGAATCTCGTTTTTAACTTATTTTTAATTAAATAATACTTGAATTTCATTTATATTTTTTTTACATTTTTTCTTAACAACTTGAATTACATTAATCAAAAATACAAAATAATTATTTTTTTCTTAAAATGAATCTAGTTAAAAACTAGCTGTACACGGCCACGCGTTGCTGTGGCTCAGTCTGGTTAAATGGAAAAGAGAAAGCGCACGTTTCTAATATGTTTAATTTCACAGTGTTTGTGGGTATACAATATTTTTTGTTGTTCCATTCTCTATGCAGACTGTGCCGACTCTAGAACACTCAACATATAATTGTCCATGTGTCTAGATATAAAACGCACAATTCTAAAGATTGGCCCTGAGCTTTGTTTATGGTGATTGCAAACGCCAATCGAATTGGGAATTGCAATCTCTTAGATCGAAATGGCATTTCCGTTGGAATCATATGAATGCTAGGAATGAGGACATATTCACCTTTGAAAGCTCTGCGGTGGCAGATCAAGTGAATTGAAAATTTCGGGTGGATAATTAACCGCTTCATCTGCTTCCATAACAGTGTCGGCTGACTTGTATGTGACTACCTCGCTTTGAATGCTAAATAATATGGTTAAGTTCGTAGACGTCTTTGTTCTTGGCCGCAAGAATAGCTCATTTATTCACCCAATGGTGATCCTTGTAATTGGTTTGGATATTCGGAAATGCTTTTTCAAACAATTCTTCTTTTGACGTCACTAAATTGCGTTATGAGGCAATGAAATTCTTCCTGAGGTCAGATCTCTCGGCACCTTTGCGTTCCCAGTTTCCAGCAATTGTTCTATGAATATCTCAGCTAATCGGTCGTTTTGCATCTGGACACGCATATTTGTAGTTAATTTATACGTATTTACGTGTGGCCACAAAGTAGAGTATTTTAGGCAAGCATTTATTTCATCCGCTGATGTCAATCGAGGAATTACAGTTAATGTTTGTCCAAAATCTACTGCAAACAATATTAATGCGTTCCCAAATTGTCTGATGTTTCCATGCAAATCGTGCAATGATCGATCAAGAGCCTCGAGCGATTTTTTGTGCGCCATTGTGCATTCATCCCAAACAATAGGTTTTCATTTCTAAAATACTTTTCCCATGCCGGATGCTTTGGAAATATTGCACGTGGGACTTTCAATGAATTGAATGTTCAATGGTGATTTCAAAGCGGAATGAGTAGTTCTTCCACCTGGTAGTAATGTCGCAGCTATTCCAGACTACGCAAGAGCTAAGGCTATGTAATTTTTGGATCGAATTGCAGCCAGAATCAATCTAATTAGGAACGTTTTACCAGTTCCTCCTTGCGCTTCTAAGAAGAAGATTTTTCCAACCACGTTATTGACAGTTTGCATTACTTGATCGTAAATGCCTTTTTGCTCAAAGGTTAGCACCCGTATTGTAATTTTGTTCACGACGCATTTCTACATCGAACGGATCAGCAGAAGATCGATTCGATAATGGCATCAACAATTGATTGAGGGATTTGTTCGCGATTTCTCAGCACAAATCTTCAATCATTATCAACATTTCTTTGTAGATTTCTGCTGTGAAATCCATGTTCATATTTGAATTTTCCTTGCATATTTGACGGAAAATATCTTCAGCCATGTGGGTTTTAAATTTCTCCTATAACTCTGTTGCAGATGAAGGAGAGCAGGCGGTCAATATGATTGCAAACAATGCACAAATTTCATGTGGATGTGACGTGTTGCATGCGGCATTAATGCATACATCCCAGTGTCGGTCGTTCTAAATAAATTCTCAATAAATTCAGAGCTTGACATGCACTCCGGAAAGTGGCATATGTATCACAATTCTCAATTGGTGGAAAGACGTTGGACCGGCCGCATATATCAACAGCGTGCGAAAAAAGAAGCATTCATCTTGATTGGGATGCACGGTGTAGAGTTTGCCTATCGTAGTTTCATCGAATATGCTAGGGGTTGCTAATTTACCGCCATCTTCTGCTGATCTTCTTCTGTATAAAGGATATCCATCGTTTCCTGTAACTGTGTTCGATACTATCATGCATGGTGAATTTGGATTCAGTGTACCGGTCCATGTATCGTATTTTTCGTCACAACTTCATGCAAATCCTTATCGATATCGGTATTTCAGCGCATATTATATCGTCGATTTCGTTTGAAGTGATTTTGTTATAGAGCCAGATTAGTATATGTACGTTTGGGAATCCCCTCTTTTGCCATTCCACTGAGTACATCCAGCAGCGCACAGATCCAAACACTTCATGTTTTACCATGAATTACATCAGCGATTTCAGCTTCTGTTTGAAAACACGTGCTGTAACGTCATGCCTATCCACCGGCGATTGGCCAGGAAGTAAGACCTTTTGTATTGTAAATCGTCCCAAGCTGGAAATTTCATCTAACATTTTGGTAAATTCAGCATTTTCATTTTTAAATGCCTTTTTTGGTTTTTGGGTTTCCAAAAAATGAGACTCTACGTATTAAATGTCTTTCGGCTTTGGGTCTTCAAAATTTTACGCCAATTAGTAGAGTAGATTATAATTTTAAAATTTAATTTTGTATGTTTAAATAAACTTGATTTTTGGCATAAACCCTTTTTTTACGATATCTTTTTTAGCTCGTATTATAATTTTCGGGGGGAAAAAATTTTCCTTTCACACGTAAGTTTGATATATTTTGTATTAAAATGGGCGAATTTTCATTATTGCTGTACAAAAAAAATGTTTTTATAGGCTTTATTTAATTATAATTAATTAAACAGAAATGATGTTAATTCATAAATAAGTAAAAAATTCTTTTTTTTGAATCATAAACCATAGCGCCAAATTCCACTTTCTTTTTATTTAAAAAAATCGAAAAATACCAGCGACAGTAATTTTTGCTCAAAATGGGGACAACTCTTAAAATTCGTCGATGTTTTTGAAAATTTAGCATTTTCAGTTTTAATTTTTGTTTTGTTTTAAGGTTTCCAGAAAATACGTATGAAATTGCTGTCGGCTACGGGTTTACAAAATTTTACGCCAATTAGTATAGATATAATTTGCTCGTTACATTCCAATAAAGAGGAGCTAAAGCGAATAATTTAATTTTCTACGCTTAAGAGAAACTTTTTGGAATAAATAACGCCACTACGCCCATCTGTATTTTTTATAATGTAAGCTTATGATTTGGTATTATGTATACTTTATTGATGTATGCGCGTGTGAGTAAGAGTAATCACGTTTTCTCGTTGCAAGGCAACGAATTATTAGATGCTTGTGGCTATGGGTTAGTGATTGATTTTTTTAACGTTTTAATATTAATTACAGGTGGAACATAGGTAAATAAAAAGTGTGTAAGAACCTGCTCATGTACCTAAGGAAGGTTCTATAAAAATTTCAAGTCAATTGATCAAGAAGTTTCGGAGATTATCGATTTTGTACAAACGTACAGAAACGATTTTATTTATATATATAAATCAAAATTTAAAATTTTTTTTTTTTATAATAATCATAATTGTTATCTTGTAGAACAATAACAATACGCCTAATTAAAAACATGAAATGATAATTTAAGTAATGTTTAGCAAAAAGCCAAATTTTCTAATTTTTCAATTATTTTATAGTTAGTACTTACTACTACTACTTACCACTTCACTTGTTTTTAGTTTTAAGAAACAATGTTTATTTATTTATAATATTTTGTTATCAGGACCGACCTTACCACTTGTGGGGGGCTGTAACAATAAGTTTACTTTTGTTACAGGGTAAAAACTAAGTAAATCCCTAGGTGATCTAAAATGGTGCAGAGTGTATGAGGAACCGAAAGGCTACACGCCTAGCTGAATTGCTCTAGCTAGCTCGCCGGTTGCTCATCACCATTTATCATCTCTTTTAAGGTACAGTTTCGCTGGGAGCTGTTGACGGCGGCCGCTAACTGTCGACGGCCGCCGTTGAAAATGACTTCTTATGGCAGAACCGTGTGAGTGGTTTCGTTCACGATGATCGGCGGCTGTCAACAGCTAGCTGTTGCCGTTCGACTGCTTTTGAACCAGTCTAGCGGCGCTATCGAAGCTGTTCGTTTGAATAGAATTGAAGTGAATAAATTTTTAATTGGGTTTTTTACAGCATTTGAAATGTTTTTAATTAAATCTTTTTTTACAATTTGTAATATATATTTAAACTGTTTTCGGTTCAGTCTAAATTATTCACCAGATGTATTTAAATGACCATTTATATGTAGATTAAAGCATCCTTCTTTACGGGACTTAAAAATACTATTTATAGGCTGCCTTTTATTCAATAGTAATAAATTTAGAAATTCTTCTTCTTCCTCCTGTTCAATTAATAATATTTTCAAGAAATCCATTATTATTATTTTATATTTAATTCTGCACTTAGATTTGACAATAACCAGCTGTTAAACGGCTGCAACCAAAACAGTTACCGACGGTGTTCAACCGCTGCCGTCGACGGCCGCCGTCAACAGCTCCCAGCGAAACCGTACCTTTACACATAAGTTTTATGCGTGCAAATTAATGTTACGATCCTATAGAGTTTAAAGCAATGACTTAAATACAGGGGTGGGCATAATTATTTTTACATTTGAAATTTTTTGAAAAACGTTTCTTTGCATGCCGATTTTATTGGGTTGTAATTAGAATTTACAAAATTTTTTTCTTGGAGATTTAGCAATGATCTATTTAAAATGCAAAAATAAAAAAAAGTGGCGAAAACGGATGGAAGTTTTTTATACACAGCAATATAAACTTTTATTGGCGTAGGGCATAAGTATTTTTACACACAGTACAAGTACCGGCAATCGTCTGTTTTGGTCAGTATGGTCCGTTTAGTTAATAAAATTATTGAAGGAAATTATTATTTAATATTTAATCTTTGATATATAAAAAAAAATTTTTTTGGAAAAACTTTCAAAATGGCGAAAACAAGGGAAATCAATGTGGAAGACCGTGCGACCATTTTAACGATGTTTGGGTGTAAAATTTCTGCTTTTTTAAAAAAATACGGAACGTATTTCAAAATTTTATTTTATTTTAAATATTTAAAAAAAATGTCTATGCGGTGTGCTATAAAAAGTTGTGTTTGGAATACAATGTCATACAATGAACGAAGTTTTGCTATTCAGGTAAATAAAATGTATTTCCAACAGAAAAAAAAATTTAAAGAAATTGGATAATTTAGATTTCCAAAAAATCAAAATCGTTTGATTAAATGGTGCAATATACTGCAAATAAACCCAA
Organism: Xylophagus ater; assembly: GCA_963422695.1. Classification (NCBI taxonomy): domain Eukaryota; kingdom Metazoa; phylum Arthropoda; class Insecta; order Diptera; family Xylophagidae; genus Xylophagus; species Xylophagus ater. Next base: position 26,002,709 of record OY730482.1, on the reverse strand, counting down.
AGGAAATTACACCAAGATATACCGGAATTTGCAGTCATCATTTCAATTCGATAGACATAAACTATGTTATTTAAATAAGTTTTGTTAGAGTTTAAATTGCGCGTGGAGACAAAATAAGAACAACGTGTTTCTACTTCAAAGTTTAATCAGCAAGAGAACATACAATATATAATTTAGTCTATTGTAAAAACAGAATAGTGTATAACACTAATCCATATATTCATATAGTATAATAGTTATTCATATAGTATAATAGTTTTGCTATGGGTTTAACAATTCAATATTCAATACTATCCCTCAAAACTATAATACTCCTTTAAATATTAAATTCAATATATTATTTAAATCTATGAAAGTCCTAACATGCTTGTTAATTTGCCATGTTTTAATTTATTTAGATTCTTTGTTAAGATATCAGCGATCATTTCGTCTGTTGGAACATAGTTCAATGCTTAGATTAGGGAAAATATGGATAGGCCTTTCGCAGGGGAAATTGAAGCACTTTTGGAATACACTTGCATTTTTTTGCTTATGTGTGCGACGTAGTGGTGGCGTTAAAAACATGAATTCGGGGGGACAACATTGCAAATGGGCTAAAAGCTCATGCATTCTGTAACATCCGAATTGCAAAAAAATTGTTGCGTGTGATTGCTAAAAAAATCAAGTTTTCTTAAACATACAAAATTAAATTATTAAATAATAATTATAAACATGTATGCGCCTATATATTTCCTTTCCTGCGTAAACCAATAGCCGAAAGCCATTTCATACGTAGAGCCTCATTTTTTGGAAACTTTAAAACCAAAAAAAAAGCATTTAAAACTGAAAATGCTGAATTTTCAAAAATTTCGACGAATTTTAAGAATTGCCCCCATTTTAACCAAAAATGACTGTCACTGGTAGATTTCGTTAAAATCGAAATAAAAAAAAAGTGGGATTTGACATTTCGGCGTGGATTCAAAAAAAAACAATTTTTTATTAATTTATGAATTAACATAATTTCTATTTGATTACCAAAAAGTAAATAAACACCATAAAAACTTTTTTTTATACGGCCCATTATAATAAAAAATAAGTCAAACTTAGTTGTGAAAGAAAATTCCAAGAATTTTTCGATGTTGTTTGTTATTACACCCAGAAATTAAACGCTTCATATTAGAAATTTTTTAAGTTTGATTATTTAATTGAAAAGAATTTGGTTTGGAATCCGAAGCGCATTAAAAATTATAAATTAAAAAAATACAATTTTTTTCCCCTCCAAAATTTGACAGTGCTGTCTAAAATCGCTGCTTCAGCCACAGATATCGTAAAAACGAGTTAATGCCTACGCTGGGATGTGTTAATCTCGATGTAGACGCGACGGTTCAGAAGTTGTAAAGTTGATTTGCATTCAACTTTTTACGTGACAGACGCGTTCAAATGTCATTTTAAAATTTTTGTGTGTGAATTATTTTGTGAAAACTACTTTTAAAACCGCTATTTTTATTTTTTATTACTTTACACTACTTATTTTAATTTATAACACAAAGATTATATCAAATAATAATAAAAATTACAAATTTCATTTAACGGCGTCGAGTTGGCTTACACAAAAATATTTACAACCGTCACTAACGTTTTTGACAATTCACGCGTTCGTCGCGTCTGTCGAGATTGCCTCCAGGGTTAAAGGCTTAAATATAATGTGCTCCGCATAATCAGTTTTACGGATTTGACATGCATAAGCTGGCATAAGGTTGCATTCGTGCAGTTTTTTTGTCTTTTCCTATACCATGCAGAGCACATTATATTTGAGCCTTTACTTCGCAAGCTTGCGAAATTATTTGATTATTTTTGACAATTCGTTGAACCAATCAAAATGGTTAAAAGATTTCACAGACTTGTGAAGCTTATGTCAAAAATATACGTGCCCTGTAGCTGATTATTTTCGCAAACTTGCGAAGATGGTTTTTTCATTTTTGACAAATGCAATTTTGAATTTATTTTAACGGGGTTTTCTTTTGGAAGTGAATACCAACAACTATTAATTGTATAAAATGTCAGGAAAAAGAGAATTAGTAGAATTTTTAATTGAAAATGCTTTGTTTGGAAATGCTTAAATAAAAAAAATAAAAAATTATATTTGCGAAACGTCACGGCTTCAAATTATTTTAAGTTTTCTCTGACTAATCAGAATGAGCTGTCAAACTTGCGAAAAAACTTCGCAAAAATAATCAAGTCGCGTGCCAAGCCCTAGTATTTTTTTTATTATTTTTACCTGCTTTTGATTTACCTTCAAAAGTCAAAAGTGAATTTGTTTTCGCACTTGACAATTGTTCTTCAAAGTGGCAACACGTTTCATTTCCAAAATAAAAAAAGGATAAAGAATTATAAGAAATTCTTTAATAATTTTCTTTTTTTTTTCTATTTTCAGATCTCAATGAAAATCTTCACAGTTAGATTTTCTAAGTGAATAAAAAAAAAAGAAGTGAAATTTTGTCGAGGTTTAATTTTTTTGTCGAAATTTGTATTATTTTTATTATTTTAATAATAAAATATTTCATCAATTATCAGAAAAAAAGAAAAACGAGTGAATAATATATATATTCTCAAAATCATTGAAAAAGTATTGTTTTGGTGAAAAAAGAAAAAAAAATTGCAAAGGTGATAAAAGATAAAAAAAAAGATTTTCTATTTAATTAAATTATTGTTTAAATTTTTTTATTTGAAAAATAACTAAAATAATATTGAAAAAATGTATCTCATGATATTGTATGGTAGAAAAGTTTGCTGCGATGTAACACAGGGTGATCCGGCTTCAGTTTCCGAACTTTAAAACAAAACAAAATTTAACGAACTAAACTTATTTCATTTTGTTAATCACAAATATTATGTATTTCATTAATTATGAAAAAGAATATCAATTAATTGGTCCTTCTGCAGCAGTCAATCCTTTCGAGATAATTTTCGATGACTTTTTCATAAATTTCGGGCGATTTCTCGGCAATAACTTGGCGGGTGTTGTTTTTTAGGTGCTCCAACGTTTTGGGTTTGTTAGCGTAGACACGACTTTTATAATATAACCCCATAAAAAGAAATCCAACGGCGTTAAGTCGCAAAATTAATAACTAATACCAAATTTCACAGCGTAATTATAAAGAAAAAAATCTACCAATAAGAATCGAGTAACAACAATTCCATTGATATAATCACATGAAACCACGTGATGACTCTTATTATTCGCTTATTGTTATTTATCTGGCTTTTTAAAAATTGATTTAAAGAAATGCACAATCGTTTAGAAAGCATATTTCATAAAGGTCCAAACAGACTGCTGGAACCACGTTGCAACGGCTGTGTGGCAACTTGCGGCGTCTTGGTGGAACCACATGTCTTCCAGATCAATACCTTTGATTCCGTGCCAGAAATTATCAGTTAAGCCCAATCTCCACACAGCCGACATCCTATTCTGTCGAGAAAATCAGAAAACTAAAAAGAGATGGACTTTTGCAATTTTCGCTAGGATTGATCGAATAAAAATATCAAAATCTCCTCACACAATTTAGAAAAATTGGTAGTGTGCGACGATATCGTGTATGATTATTGTGAGAGTATGCACCCGCAGATGAAGTTCCATATAAATCAGATAAACATGTTCATCTGATTTTGAGGGGAATCATCTGCAAATCGAAAATCAGATGGGCAAATCAGAAATGCAGAAGCCGACAAAATTTGTAGGATGATTGTTTTCTCCCTTTCTGTTTAACTAGCCTTTGTATAGTGTTATCCCATACTTGCATCAGATGTAGGATGTGGGCTGTGTGGAGATTGGCCTTTATCATGCGCCTATATCGCCACCATTGACTTACAGTTTAACCCTGATTGTTTTCAAAAAAGTAAAGCCCATTGACGCCGCCTGAGCACAATGCGCACCAAAAAGCCACTTTTTGACCGTGTAATAGTGTCTCGTGAATCTCATGAGGATTTTCATCTCCAGGCAATTTTGCTTAACACACCCAGAGAGGTGGAAATATGCCTCACCAGAGAAGAGCATTTTCTTTGAAAAATCAGAAATGTTATTTCTGTAGAACAATTAACAATCTTTACGTGTTGAAGGTGGCTAAGCGATCCATTTCGTAAATGTATTGTTGTAAACATTTGGCACTTTGAAAACAAGCGCTTATCGACAGCTGCTTGATTTACAGTGCTGCCAACATAGGAAATTGGATCACCCTAGAATATAAAAAAAAAAATTTTTATAAATAATAATTAAGAAGCAAAAAAAACCACGTGCAAAACGAATAAAATCTTACAAAAAATTATTTTTTTTTTGTAAAATTTGGACTTATTTTCTTTCTTTTTTTTTAAATATCAAAAAAAAAATATCCTTTTCCTATTTTGTCTGTTTCAGATGAATACGCATACGACTTATGTTAAAGAAATATATGAAATAATGAAAATGAATCAAAAACTTTGCCCAACAATAATTGAAGCATCAAATTCATATTTAAAACAAAAACACACGACGACGAACACCAACAATAATAATATTAATAAAAACAACCTAAAAAGGAATAGTAATAGCAGTGAAAATAGTATTGGAATGACAACTCATGAAAGCGGTTATTTCGAGGATAATAACATTTTGATAAATCCACATCTTGAAACAAATCATATGATGGCGGCTGCAACTGATGCTGGTTGTGATGGTGGTACAACTGGACAAAAACGTTCACGAATTTCAAGTTCGAATAGTGATCCGAAATCTGGATATAAAAATGATATTAAAATGCGTCGTAATAATTTACGTGAAATACGTCCAAATAAACGTAAACAATGTTTTCAAGTAAAAAATAATGATACCAATATAATTGAAATTGATGATGACGATGATGGAGATGACGACGATGATGATGATGTTATTGTTGTTGAAAATTCAATTATTAAGAAGATTTTTAATAATTCAACCAAAAATCCTTGGTCACATAAAGAAGATGAACAACATCAAAAACAACAACAACAGAAATGGAGAACAATCGATAATAATTTTGATCCTTCTTAATTTATTTAGAATAGGCTTAGAAATTTTCAGAATCTCGTTTTTAACTTATTTTTAATTAAATAATACTTGAATTTCATTTATATTTTTTTTACATTTTTTCTTAACAACTTGAATTACATTAATCAAAAATACAAAATAATTATTTTTTTCTTAAAATGAATCTAGTTAAAAACTAGCTGTACACGGCCACGCGTTGCTGTGGCTCAGTCTGGTTAAATGGAAAAGAGAAAGCGCACGTTTCTAATATGTTTAATTTCACAGTGTTTGTGGGTATACAATATTTTTTGTTGTTCCATTCTCTATGCAGACTGTGCCGACTCTAGAACACTCAACATATAATTGTCCATGTGTCTAGATATAAAACGCACAATTCTAAAGATTGGCCCTGAGCTTTGTTTATGGTGATTGCAAACGCCAATCGAATTGGGAATTGCAATCTCTTAGATCGAAATGGCATTTCCGTTGGAATCATATGAATGCTAGGAATGAGGACATATTCACCTTTGAAAGCTCTGCGGTGGCAGATCAAGTGAATTGAAAATTTCGGGTGGATAATTAACCGCTTCATCTGCTTCCATAACAGTGTCGGCTGACTTGTATGTGACTACCTCGCTTTGAATGCTAAATAATATGGTTAAGTTCGTAGACGTCTTTGTTCTTGGCCGCAAGAATAGCTCATTTATTCACCCAATGGTGATCCTTGTAATTGGTTTGGATATTCGGAAATGCTTTTTCAAACAATTCTTCTTTTGACGTCACTAAATTGCGTTATGAGGCAATGAAATTCTTCCTGAGGTCAGATCTCTCGGCACCTTTGCGTTCCCAGTTTCCAGCAATTGTTCTATGAATATCTCAGCTAATCGGTCGTTTTGCATCTGGACACGCATATTTGTAGTTAATTTATACGTATTTACGTGTGGCCACAAATTAGAGTATTTTAGGCAAGCATTTATTTCATCCGCTGATGTCAATCGAGGAATTACAGTTAATGTTTGTCCAAAATCTACTGCAAACAATATTAATGCGTTCCCAAATTGTCTGATGTTTCCATGCAAATCGTGCAATGATCGATCAAGAGCCTCGAGCGATTTTTTGTGCGCCATTGTGCATTCATCCCAAACAATAGGTTTTCATTTCTAAAATACTTTTCCCATGCCGGATGCTTTGGAAATATTGCACGTGGGACTTTCAATGAATTGAATGTTCAATGGTGATTTCAAAGCGGAATGAGTAGTTCTTCCACCTGGTAGTAATGTCGCAGCTATTCCAGACTACGCAAGAGCTAAGGCTATGTAATTTTTGGATCGAATTGCAGCCAGAATCAATCTAATTAGGAACGTTTTACCAGTTCCTCCTTGCGCTTCTAAGAAGAAGATTTTTCCAACCACGTTATTGACAGTTTGCATTACTTGATCGTAAATGCCTTTTTGCTCAAAGGTTAGCACCCGTATTGTAATTTTGTTCACGACGCATTTCTACATCGAACGGATCAGCAGAAGATCGATTCGATAATGGCATCAACAATTGATTGAGGGATTTGTTCGCGATTTCTCAGCACAAATCTTCAATCATTATCAACATTTCTTTGTAGATTTCTGCTGTGAAATCCATGTTCATATTTGAATTTTCCTTGCATATTTGACGGAAAATATCTTCAGCCATGTGGGTTTTAAATTTCTCCTATAACTCTGTTGCAGATGAAGGAGAGCAGGCGGTCAATATGATTGCAAACAATGCACAAATTTCATGTGGATGTGACGTGTTGCATGCGGCATTAATGCATACATCCCAGTGTCGGTCGTTCTAAATAAATTCTCAATAAATTCAGAGCTTGACATGCACTCCGGAAAGTGGCATATGTATCACAATTCTCAATTGGTGGAAAGACGTTGGACCGGCCGCATATATCAACAGCGTGCGAAAAAAGAAGCATTCATCTTGATTGGGATGCACGGTGTAGAGTTTGCCTATCGTAGTTTCATCGAATATGCTAGGGGTTGCTAATTTACCGCCATCTTCTGCTGATCTTCTTCTGTATAAAGGATATCCATCGTTTCCTGTAACTGTGTTCGATACTATCATGCATGGTGAATTTGGATTCAGTGTACCGGTCCATGTATCGTATTTTTCGTCACAACTTCATGCAAATCCTTATCGATATCGGTATTTCAGCGCATATTATATCGTCGATTTCGTTTGAAGTGATTTTGTTATAGAGCCAGATTAGTATATGTACGTTTGGGAATCCCCTCTTTTGCCATTCCACTGAGTACATCCAGCAGCGCACAGATCCAAACACTTCATGTTTTACCATGAATTACATCAGCGATTTCAGCTTCTGTTTGAAAACACGTGCTGTAACGTCATGCCTATCCACCGGCGATTGGCCAGGAAGTAAGACCTTTTGTATTGTAAATCGTCCCAAGCTGGAAATTTCATCTAACATTTTGGTAAATTCAGCATTTTCATTTTTAAATGCCTTTTTTGGTTTTTGGGTTTCCAAAAAATGAGACTCTACGTATTAAATGTCTTTCGGCTTTGGGTCTTCAAAATTTTACGCCAATTAGTAGAGTAGATTATAATTTTAAAATTTAATTTTGTATGTTTAAATAAACTTGATTTTTGGCATAAACCCTTTTTTTACGATATCTTTTTTAGCTCGTATTATAATTTTCGGGGGGAAAAAATTTTCCTTTCACACGTAAGTTTGATATATTTTGTATTAAAATGGGCGAATTTTCATTATTGCTGTACAAAAAAAATGTTTTTATAGGCTTTATTTAATTATAATTAATTAAACAGAAATGATGTTAATTCATAAATAAGTAAAAAATTCTTTTTTTTGAATCATAAACCATAGCGCCAAATTCCACTTTCTTTTTATTTAAAAAAATCGAAAAATACCAGCGACAGTAATTTTTGCTCAAAATGGGGACAACTCTTAAAATTCGTCGATGTTTTTGAAAATTTAGCATTTTCAGTTTTAATTTTTGTTTTGTTTTAAGGTTTCCAGAAAATACGTATGAAATTGCTGTCGGCTACGGGTTTACAAAATTTTACGCCAATTAGTATAGATATAATTTGCTCGTTACATTCCAATAAAGAGGAGCTAAAGCGAATAATTTAATTTTCTACGCTTAAGAGAAACTTTTTGGAATAAATAACGCCACTACGCCCATCTGTATTTTTTATAATGTAAGCTTATGATTTGGTATTATGTATACTTTATTGATGTATGCGCGTGTGAGTAAGAGTAATCACGTTTTCTCGTTGCAAGGCAACGAATTATTAGATGCTTGTGGCTATGGGTTAGTGATTGATTTTTTTAACGTTTTAATATTAATTACAGGTGGAACATAGGTAAATAAAAAGTGTGTAAGAACCTGCTCATGTACCTAAGGAAGGTTCTATAAAAATTTCAAGTCAATTGATCAAGAAGTTTCGGAGATTATCGATTTTGTACAAACGTACAGAAACGATTTTATTTATATATATAAATCAAAATTTAAAATTTTTTTTTTTTATAATAATCATAATTGTTATCTTGTAGAACAATAACAATACGCCTAATTAAAAACATGAAATGATAATTTAAGTAATGTTTAGCAAAAAGCCAAATTTTCTAATTTTTCAATTATTTTATAGTTAGTACTTACTACTACTACTTACCACTTCACTTGTTTTTAGTTTTAAGAAACAATGTTTATTTATTTATAATATTTTGTTATCAGGACCGACCTTACCACTTGTGGGGGGCTGTAACAATAAGTTTACTTTTGTTACAGGGTAAAAACTAAGTAAATCCCTAGGTGATCTAAAATGGTGCAGAGTGTATGAGGAACCGAAAGGCTACACGCCTAGCTGAATTGCTCTAGCTAGCTCGCCGGTTGCTCATCACCATTTATCATCTCTTTTAAGGTACAGTTTCGCTGGGAGCTGTTGACGGCGGCCGCTAACTGTCGACGGCCGCCGTTGAAAATGACTTCTTATGGCAGAACCGTGTGAGTGGTTTCGTTCACGATGATCGGCGGCTGTCAACAGCTAGCTGTTGCCGTTCGACTGCTTTTGAACCAGTCTAGCGGCGCTATCGAAGCTGTTCGTTTGAATAGAATTGAAGTGAATAAATTTTTAATTGGGTTTTTTACAGCATTTGAAATGTTTTTAATTAAATCTTTTTTTACAATTTGTAATATATATTTAAACTGTTTTCGGTTCAGTCTAAATTATTCACCAGATGTATTTAAATGACCATTTATATGTAGATTAAAGCATCCTTCTTTACGGGACTTAAAAATACTATTTATAGGCTGCCTTTTATTCAATAGTAATAAATTTAGAAATTCTTCTTCTTCCTCCTGTTCAATTAATAATATTTTCAAGAAATCCATTATTATTATTTTATATTTAATTCTGCACTTAGATTTGACAATAACCAGCTGTTAAACGGCTGCAACCAAAACAGTTACCGACGGTGTTCAACCGCTGCCGTCGACGGCCGCCGTCAACAGCTCCCAGCGAAACCGTACCTTTACACATAAGTTTTATGCGTGCAAATTAATGTTACGATCCTATAGAGTTTAAAGCTTAGATTAGGGAAAATATGGATAGGCCTTTCGCAGGGGAAATTGAAGCACTTTTGGAATACACTTGCATTTTTTTGCTTATGTGTGCGGCGTAGTGGTGGCGTTAAAAACATGAATTCGGGGGGACAACATTGCAAATGGGCTAAAAGCTCATGCATTCTATAACATCCGAATTGCAAAAAAATTGTTGCGTGTGATTGCTGAAAAAATCAAGTTTTCTTAAACATACAAAATTAAATTATTAAATAATAATTATAAACATGTATGCGCCTATATATTTCCTTTCCTGCGTAAACCAATAGCCGAAAGCCATTTCATACGTAGAGCCTCATTTTTTGGAAACTTTAAAACCAAAAAAAAAGCATTTAAAACTGAAAATGCTGAATTTTCAAAAATTTCGACGAATTTTAAGAATTGCCCCCATTTTAACCAAAAATGACTGTCACTGGTAGATTTCGTTAAAATCGAAATAAAAAAAAAGTGGGATTTGACATTTCGGCGTGGATTAAAAAAAAACCAATTTTTTATTAATTTATGAATTAACATAATTTCTATTTGATTACCAAAAAGTAAATAAACACCATAAAAACTTTTTTTTATACGGCAATAATGAACATTAGCCCATTATAATAAAAATAAGTCAAACTTAGTTGTGAAAGAAATTTCCAAGAATTCTTCGATGTTGTTTGTTATTACACCAAGAAATTAAATACTTCATATTGCAAATTTATTAACTTTGATTATTTAATTCAAAAGAATTTGGTTTGGAATCCGAAACGCACTAAAAATTATAAATTAAAAAAACGCAATTTTTTTCCCCTCCAAATTTGACAGTTCGGCGTGATAAAAAATGCTTCAGACACAGATATCGTAAAAACGAGTTAATGCCTACGCTTGGTTTAAAGCAATGACTTAAATACAGGGGTGGGCATAATTATTTTTACATTTGAAATTTTTTGAAAAACGTTTCTTTGCATGCCGATTTTATTGGGTTGTAATTAGAATTTACAAAATTTTTTTCTTGGAGATTTAGCAATGATCTATTTAAAATGCAAAAATAAAAAAAAGTGGCGAAAACGGATGGAAGTTTTTTATACACAGCAATATAAACTTTTATTGGCGTAGGGCATAAGTATTTTTACACACAGTACAAGTACCGGCAATCGTCTGTTTTGGTCAGTATGGTCCGTTTAGTTAATAAAATTATTGAAGGAAATTATTATTTAATATTTAATCTTTGATATATAAAAAAAAATTTTTTTGGAAAAACTTTCAAAATGGCGAAAACAAGGGAAATCAATGTGGAAGACCGTGCGACCATTTTAACGATGTTTGGGTGTAAAATTTCTGCTTTTTTAAAAAAATACGGAACGTATTTCAAAATTTTATTTTATTTTAAATATTTAAAAAAAATGTCTATGCGGTGTGCTATAAAAAGTTGTGTTTGGAATACAATGTCATACAATGAACGAAGTTTTGCTATTCAGGTAAATAAAATGTATTTCCAACAGAAAAAAAAATTTAAAGAAATTGGATAATTTAGATTTCCAAAAAATCAAAATCGTTTGATTAAATGGTGCAATATACTGCAAATAAACCCAAAGGAAATTACACCAAGATATACCGGAATTTGCAGTCATCATTTCAATTCGATAGACATAAACTATGTTATTTAAATAAGTTTTGTTAGAGTTTAAATTGCGCGTGGAGACAAAATAAGAACAACGTGTTTCTACTTCAAAGTTTAATCAGCAAGAGAACATACAATATATAATTTAGTCTATTGTAAAAACAGAATAGTGTATAACACTAATCCATATATTCATATAGTATAATAGTTATTCATATAGTATAATAGTTTTGCTATGGGTTTAACAATTCAATATTCAATACTATCCCTCAAAACTATAATACTCCTTTAAATATTAAATTCAATATATTATTTAAATCTATGAAAGTCCTAACATGCTTGTTAATTTGCCATGTTTTAATTTATTTAGATTCTTTGTTAAGATATCAGCGATCATTTCGTCTGTTGGAACATAGTTCAATGCTTAGATTAGGGAAAATATGGATAGGCCTTTCGCAGGGGAAATTGAAGCACTTTTGGAATACACTTGCATTTTTTTGCTTATGTGTGCGACGTAGTGGTGGCGTTAAAAACATGAATTCGGGGGGACAACATTGCAAATGGGCTAAAAGCTCATGCATTCTGTAACATCCGAATTGCAAAAAAATTGTTGCGTGTGATTGCTAAAAAAATCAAGTTTTCTTAAACATACAAAATTAAATTATTAAATAATAATTATAAACATGTATGCGCCTATATATTTCCTTTCCTGCGTAAACCAATAGCCGAAAGCCATTTCATACGTAGAGCCTCATTTTTTGGAAACTTTAAAACCAAAAAAAAAGCATTTAAAACTGAAAATGCTGAATTTTCAAAAATTTCGACGAATTTTAAGAATTGCCCCCATTTTAACCAAAAATGACTGTCACTGGTAGATTTCGTTAAAATCGAAATAAAAAAAAAGTGGGATTTGACATTTCGGCGTGGATTCAAAAAAAACCAATTTTTTATTAATTTATGAATTAACATAATTTCTATTTGATTACCAAAAAGTAAATAAACACCATAAAAACTTTTTTTTATACGGCAATAATGAACATTAGCCCATTATAATAAAAAATAAGTCAAACTTAGTTGTGAAAGAAAATTCCAAGAATTTTTCGATGTTGTTTGTTATTACACCCAGAAATTAAACACTTCATATTGCAAATTTATTAACTTTGATTATTTAATTCAAAAGAATTTGGTTTGGAATCCGAAACGCACTAAAAATTATAAATTAAAAAAACGCAATTTTTTTCCCCTCCAAATTTGACAGTTCGGCGTGATAATAAATGCTTCAGACACAGATATCGTAAAAACGAGTTAATGCCTACGCTTGGTTCAATGTAAGCAATGATTTTTGATAAACTTCCCGTACGTAATGGATGTGAATGTCAATATGCTTACTTCTAGCACGATAAACAGGATTCTTAACAAGCTGTTGAGCGCTTAAATTATCACCATTGAGTTCAGTTGGTCCATTTACTGCATCTTTAAAACCAAGCTCACTTATAAGATTTCGCAAATAAACAATTTCTTTTGATGCAGATGATAGCACCATATATTCAACCTCAGTGCTGCTTAGTGCCACTGATTGTTGCTTCCGAGATTCCCAGGCTATTGCCCCATCAGCTAAGAAAAACACAAAACCAGTATATGATTTTCTGTCATCGGAACTACCAGCCCAATCAGCATCTGCGTACCCCTTTAATTGTTGCCCAGTCTTTCTATAAGTAATTTTGAAATCAATAGTATTGCTTAAGTACCTTAATATATGCTTGATCGCAGTCAAATGCTCCAAGTGTGGATTTAAATTGAATTGTGCCAATTTGTTAACTGAGTGGATGATATCTGGCCTTGTCGTTGTACCCAAATACATTAAAGAACCAATTAAAGATTGATACATTTTTTGATCAATTTCTTTGCATTTCATACAGCCCATACATTTGTTATACTTTTGCCCCGGATCTAAAGGTGTACTACACCTTCTAGTTATATTCATACCGTGCTTCTCAAGTAGTTGCCTAATAATTTGCTTCTGTGAAATGTTGATCACCTTGTTATTGTCATCTTTCTCTATCTCCATCCCCAAAAAATAATCAATTGGACCCTTGTCTATTACATCAAATTCCAAGCCAATTTTGTGTTTGATTTCATGTAAAATCTCTTCATGCGAACAAGCTATAATAATGTCGTCTACATAGACAGCTGCTATATTAATAGTATTATTTTCATTCATCGTATAAACACATGTATCCATATTACAACGAATAAAACCAATATTTATTAGAACTGAGTTTAATTTCTCGTTCCATTCACGACCAGATTGCTTTTACCTTTTTACTTTCCCGATAAACGAATGTTTATAGGAAAGTACTATAATCGTGCGAAAACCTAACTTTTGATTTAGAAGGGCTAGGAAGATGAAAATAAGTGCAAAAACCGCTTCGTCAAAAATAATTAGTCCCATGTCTGTCCGTCCGTCAGCTTTTTTAAATCGTTAATAAAATCTGAATGCATGGTCCGATTTCCATGAAACTTTCACCATTTTGGTGTTGCATCAAATGCCAGATGGTGTTAGATTTTGGGCGAAATTAATATATGGCAACACTATTTGGTAACGCTTTTTTTGTCTAAAAACGACAAAATTTTGTCCGCACGGTTCAGACTAAACTGTAGGGCCAATTTCGATAAAATTTACACAGTTCATGTATTTGATCCTAACTTAGATCTGATTAGTTTTTGGGCCATATTCCACTATGGCAACACTGTCTAAAAATACATTTTGTCTAAATATAGTCTATTTTTGCACTTGTTGTAAAACCGAAAGTGCTCGTCCAATTTTGATGACATTTGCACAGTTTGTGTACTATATTCGAAATCAGAACATATTAACTTTTCAACGGAATTTACTTCTGGCAACACTAATGCGCAAAACTTTTTTTAAAAAATGTTGTGGTGGAAATATAGAAACTTCCCTAATTCGGTTAATAATAGTCGGATTTTAATGAAACTTCGAATGTACGTTTGGGATGGACCAGCCGAAAAAATAAAATATGTCCCCCCGCGGTGGGGGGTTGTGGGGGGCTAAAAAAGAAAAACTTCAATAATTCACTCAATAATAGGCAGATTTTCTTTAAATTTGGTGTGTACATTCTGGATAGGGCAAGTGAAAAGATGGAATGCATCTCCCCTCAGTGGGGGTTGCGGGAGGGTGAAATAAAAAAACCCTAATAATAATGAAATATAGAAACTTCCTTAATTCGGCCAATAATAGTCGGATTTTAATGAAACTTCGAACGTACGTTTGGAATGGATGAACTGAAAAAATAAAATATGTCTCCCCGCGGTCGGGGGTTGTGGAGGGCTGGAAAAGAAAAACTTCAATAATTCACTCAATAATAGGCAGATTTTCTTTAAATTTGGTGTGTACATTCTGGATAGGGCAAGTGAAAAGATGGAATGCGTCTCCCCTCGGTGGGGGTTGCGGGAGGGTGATATAAAGAAACCTTAATAATTCGGTCAATAACCGGCAGATTTTAATGAAACTTAGAATGTAGATTTAGGATGAGCAAACTGAAAATATAAAATGCCTCCCCTCGATGGGGGGTTGTGGGGGCCTGAAATAGAAAAACTTCAAGAATTCACTCAATAATGGGCGAATTTTCTTAAAACTTAGTGTATACATTTTGGATAGGCCAACTGAAAAGATAGAATGCGACTCCCCTCTGTGGGGGTTACGGGAATGCAAAATAAAAAAACCCTAATAATTCGGCCAATACTAGTCACATTTTCATGAAACTTGGAATGTACATTTATAATAGGAGAACTGAAATGAATATTTGATGACATTATCGGGAAAGTTCCATAGTGGTCCGGCCGATATAGAGAAAATGTGAATTCACTACTATGGTTTGCTTTGCTCATTTTTTAATTTACAAACTTTGTTTGGTTGATCAGGATCAACAAAATATTCTGGTTGTAGCATATAAATATCGTTGTGAAGTTCACCATTTAAGTATGCAGATGTAACATCTATTTGATGCACAATCAAATCAAATTCAATTGCTAATGCGAAAATCAGTCTAATAGTTGAATATCTCGCAAACTGGCAAAAATGTTTCATGGTAGTCTACACCAAATCTTTGACTGCAACCTTTTGTCACAAATCTTGATTTGTAACGTTCAATACTCCCTTCTTTATCTCGCTTCATATTGAAGACCCACTTCGAATTAATAGCATGACGATTTGAAGGTATATCATCCAACTCCCAAGTATCATTAGACATAAGTGAATTGTATTCAGTTTCCATTGATGTCAACCATTCTTTCGCATCTTCACATGATACAGCTTCTTTCACCGTAATTGGATTACGCTTAATCCTTTCCTTATTTTCTTTGATAAAATTCAAAGAATTCGTAATTTTTCGAGGTCTACCCCATAAGCCAGTTCTCATATATTTTGGTCTACCACGAACATTATGCGGTTTATTACCATCATCAGGAACATCTAGATCATCATCACCAATTCCTTCACCTTGATGAGTAATGTTATCATTATCTAGATCCATTTTTTCACTATCATTTTGATTAGCTGGTTTAGAATTTTGATCAGTTATCTGGTCAACTGAATCTCTTCTCGTGTCAAACTTGATATCTACATAAACATAATCATTAGTATCATTTTTTAACATCGATTTACCTAGATCCTCTAAAAATCTAACATCACGACTTTTATGGACTTTTCTGGATTTCGGCTCATAAAGCCGGTAGGCTTTTGCTTCAGTGGAGTAGCCGATCATAAAACATTCAATTCCTTTTGGTTTAAACTTCGATTTACCAGGACGTTTGTCCAATTTTATCGCTTTACACCCAAAAACTTTAAAATGTAATACAGCCGGCTTACGCCCGCTGCAAGCTTCATGTGGTGTAACTTCATTCAAAATTTTTGTAGAAGAACGATTTCGAATGTATACAGAAGTATTTATTGCTTCTGCCCACAAGAATTTAGGTAAGCCAGAACTTAATAGCATACATCTTGCCATTTCTACGACAGTTCGATTTGCACGTTCTGCAACTCCATTCTGTTGTGGAGTATATTCCACTGTTAGTTGATGTTGAATGCCGTATTCGTTTAAGAATTTAGTAAAATCTCCACTCAGGTATTCCCGACCATTATCGGTTGTGAGGGTTTTAATTTTCTTTGACGTTGCACACTCAACCATTGATTTAAAATTTTTGAATGCAACGAAGACATCACTTTTTGATTTCAAGAAATAGACGAACATTTTTCTCGAATAATCATCAATAAATAAGGCAAAATATTTTGCACCACCAAGCGACGTAGTTCGCATTGGACCGCATATGTCACTATGCACTAACTCTAATATGTCTTTACTTTGATTTATCGAATTTTTAGGAAATGGTAGAGTACAAATCTTTCCTTTGAAAAACGTTTCACAATTTATCTTATCAAATGTACCCTTTAAATTCAATCCGCGCACCATATTCCTTTTATACAGCAAAATCAAACTTTTTGCGTTTATATGGCCATAACGTTCATGCCATATACGAAAAACATTATGATTTTTATTTGACAAGTTAAATAATTTTTGTTGTTTTTCCTCTATTTCATATAAAAACAAATTACCAACTCTCTTGGCACAGAGCACTATTGTTCCATGTTCATTTTTTATTTTTGCCTTGTCATTATCAAATTCAGCAGTATGACCATTTTCAGTAGCTTTATTCACAGACAAAAAATTCGCATTTAATTGTCGAACAAAAAGAACATCTCGTAGTGTAATTTTACTATAATTCGTTTCAATAAAAACTTCACCTATTCCGGAAGATTTTATAAAATTATTAGCCGCTAATTCAATTTTTTCTTGGTGTGCCTTTATTTGGGTGAACATTTTTCTGTCACAACACATATGACAAGTTGTACCGCTGTCAAAAACCCAAATATTTTTGTGTAGTGTTAGAGAAGTTGTAGCATACAACATTGCGAATGCAGTACTAGTTTTAGTACTTTTTTCGTTATCTGCTTTCTTTGGAGCACGACACGATGCGGCGAAATGGCCTCTTTTATTACAGTTGAAACACTTACCACGAAAAACCTTTTTCTGTTTTTGTATTGGTTTATCATCCCGTTTCGAAAAAAATGCCGTTTCATGTTCAATTTTCACAATGTCACCTTCACGTCTTTGACCTTCTTCAATAATTTTCGTTTTTAAACTATTTGCGCTTGGTAACTTGTCTCTGGATTCAATTGCAATAATGAAATTTTCGAAAGCTTTTGGTAAACTCGAAAGTAATATAATTGCTACCAACTCATCTTGCAATACGATGTCCATTTCTGTCAAGTTATCAACTACACCAAAGAAATTATTCAGATGATTTGAAACTGACGAATTTACCTCCATTTTCATATTCAAGAGTTGTTTGAAAAGAGTAACTTTTCTTGCTGGACCGGTTGGACGGTGTACCTCTTCTAACTTTTTCCAGGCTTCCTTTGAACTTGTGCAGTTTCTTACAGGAATAAGCTGAGATGATTTTACACTCAATAATCATCTTTCATTGTCCATGCGGGTTTATCCTCAGTCTTTACAGGGATAACTGTAGTTCCAGCCACGTAAGACCATAACTCACTGTGAACTAAAACCGATTTCATCTGCACCTTCCATCCGTCGTAATTATCAAAATCCACTTTATCAATTTCGTAGAGTGAATAACTCATCTTTACTTTATTTTGATCAGATTATACCTCGCGTATAAAATAAATATACAAAATACTTTTCTTTTACCGCAATTATCAATCTGGGCCCATAACCTTTGTTGGAGTTTAAATTGCGCGTGTAGACAAAATAAAAACAACGTGTTTCTACTTCAAAGTTTAATCAGCAAGAGAACATACAATATATAATTTAGTCTATTGTAAAAACAGAATAGTGTATAACACTAAATCATACATTCATATAGTATAATAGTTATTCATATAGTATAATAGTTTTGCTATAGGTTTAACAATTCAATATTCAATAAGTTTATTATTTTTTTTCATTAGTGTTGTTTTGTTTAATATGGCATGCTTTTCTTTTTCAATTTTTTTTTTTTAAAATTCTATTAATACTAAAAGGTTGGTATTTTAAAATAAGCTTATTTTTTGTAGTAGTTATTATTATTTTAAGTTAATAGATATTACTTAATTATCGTAATATACTTTGGGGAACCGAACACAAAAAACTCGGTAGCGCTTCGAATGTGATACCTCTTGGGCGAATTATGAGTAATTATAAAGAATCCCAACTTCCTATCTCTGCCGTGACGACGTTTTCCAGATGTCAGCCGTAAATTTTCAATTTAAAATTTTATTTTTTGTACTTCGTTTTAATTGGTGTTATGGTTGCTTTGCTAACTTTGGGTAGTTTATATTTACCCATAGTTCGCTCTTGGGTGAAGTGGAAACTCACAAAATCTCTAAAATACTTTAATTCATTAAAATGTTTTCAAATATTATACAATCAACTGCAGAGAAAAATAAAGAAACACAGGAATGAAATCGATTGGCAAAATTAAAGAAAATTGAGAGACAGAAACACTGAATTTTTAAATAAAGTAAATTTTAAATTAATTAATTTTCAAATATATTTATTTATATTGGAATAATATATTCATTATATTCAAAATAATTATCACAATGTTACAATCCGAAAATGTAAAAAAAATGTTATTGTAAATATAATAAATTAATCAAAATTATATTTTTGTTTTATTTACTTTATTTTAAAATACAAAATTTATATTTGCAAGAAATTCAAAAAATTGAGTAATTCCCGCTATAATTGTTTTTCGTTTCGTGACAAAAAAGTCAACCGTTTCTTATGTTGGCAGTATTGCGAAATTTGTGTTCGGCACGAGAAAGAGAAGTCCAAAAATTTGCCATTCGCTTCTGAAGGAATTTATCGCTTCGAGTAATCTAGTAATATATATATTTATGGTTTAAAGTAATAACGCTAGCTATCAAGCAAGAAAATTCGGTTTCGCGAGAAAAAAACCTCGTATCTGATTTTCGTTTCTTTTGCTGTTTAATTTGGCTTTTTTTTCTCATTTATTACAATTAATATTTATTTGATTGATATATATTGTAATAAAAAAATGTACTGAAAATTATAAATTGAAATATTTTTTGTTTTTTGGATTTAAACACAATTTATGTATTTTATGGAGAAATATGAATGGCATCGATTGGTATATTTTGTTGTTGGTTTTTTGCTATTCTGATTTTAGAATTAAAATGTATTTTTGCAAATACAGTGAAACCTGTCTAAACCGGATCCTGTATAAGTCGGAAACCTGCCTAAGCTGAACACTCTTCAAAGCCCCGTGAATTTCAAGCCATTTTCCATACACAATGTACCTGCATAAGCCGGAACCTGCTCAACGCAAACCCGAACATCAATTTGCGACACAATTTAGTCCGCTTGTATACTTGTATAACTTGTATAAGCCGGATTTTTTTTGAGTAATATTTTTTTCTTTAACTTTTCTCGTTTTATTCGAAGAATTTTGGCAGGCATTATACACAAGTCGCTCTCAGTCAATGAAAAGCCGTTATCCAGCATTCCTGAAAATTGTGTTATGAATTGCTTTAAAAAATGTGGCTTTGGAGCAGAACCAAATAGCGAATTTGTGCCTGTAAGCTGTGTGGAAATTTTACCATTTATTATGGCTATTGACGTTGATGATGTAGCAGCTGTTGATTGTATCAACATTGATGCATCTCTTCTCACCGAAGCAGAAGACATTAATTTGGACTTTTATTGTATGTGAGCGATAAAACAATTGAAATGTTATCAGCCGAAGACACTAATGTAGAGGAAGCAGAATCTGAGGATACAGCTGAACAAGCTTTGAATGCCTTCCACGTTATAAAAAACTATGCAGATTTTGAAGAGGATGAAAAGATGCTTGCTTGGCCTTTTTTATCGGTTTCAAAAATTGAATTAAAAGTTGGTAGCCAGAAAACTCGCTAAACGAAAATTTCTGAATTTGTTCATGCTTTGCAATAGCATATGAAATATGTATTGTGATTAGGATATAAGGATTAGAAAGCAATCCTTTTTTATTTTCAATTTATTTTTTGTTAAAAATTATATTTTTAAATAAAAGTATAAACGAAAAAAAAATCTTAATTAATAACCCCTATAAGCCGGACAATATTCCTGGTCCCGTGCGATTCCACCTTATACACTTCACTGTATTTTGTATGCTCGGCATTAGATAATTTGGAATGTATTAAAGTGTGTTTCCACTAAGCGAACAAACAGCGCGCGGATGCAGCGCGCGCTGTTTGCGCGTTTGGTGGGAACGTATTGGCGAACAGAGCGAAGTTCTGTGCGTGATTTTGCACGTTTCTTGTCCCCACCCAAAATCTTTGTCGCGTACAGTTCGCGGCTACCTGACGCACATGAGCGTTTGGTGGAAACGGGTGAAGTTTCTGCTTTATGCTGAAACAAAATGTGCGCGTGTTCGTCAATGACTTTCACAATTCAAAGATAGTGTGATGAGATAGGAATTTTATTTGAAGGTAGGAACGATGGTTTTTAATACAAAAATTTTTATCATTTATTATTATTATGTTAATGTGAGAAATACTTTATCTCCCTATTATATATAATAGTTTTGGTACGTGATAGTAATAATTTATTTTTTTAGTTTTTTTTTTTTGTTTTTTTTTTTTTTTGAAAGTAATACTTTATTTTTCTCTCCCTCTATCTCTTCTCTCTATTATATATAATAATTTTAAATAAATAAAGATTTTAAATTTTCATGAAATTAATTATTATCGTCCCGAAAAATATATGAAAACTATGAAATTTTTATTTTGGAAATATTGTTTACCTGGAATATCGCTTTGAAAAATTACTTCCAGAAACGAAAATCAGAACATATGAATAAATCGATGACTAAAATGAAGTATAAAAGTGATAACTATTCCTTTCGGTAAAAAAAAATGAAATTGCACCCAAAAATGTGTGAGCATCTAGAAAATATTTCCCAAATATACTTTGCTGATTAAAACTGAAAAATTTATAGGTAATTAGCCTTCCGAAAATTGAAAGATTTAGCAGAATTGAAAAAAAAAATAATTGTTTTATAACCCTAATATCCTAGACAGGTCTCCGATTTTAATGCTCATTATTGCCCAATCGGTCATTAAAACTCGATAATGACCTTTATTTACGTAATAATGATCAATTTTAAGTATCTATTTCAAGCAACATTATTGTTTTAATTATTAAATGAATTTCTGAAGAGGTCCCAAATTTTTGCTTCACATTGTTTACAGGGCCATCTACATTTAAAGATTTTAAAAATTTTATGTGATTTTGACATATTTTCTTCTTTCACATAAATTTAAAACGAGAGAAACTTAATTTTATTCCAAAAATTTCTTTAAATTTTGTTAAAAACAATAAAAAAATATTAACTTCATTGAATAATAATTAATAAACATTGTGTAATAAAAATTAAAAACTCATGCAAATTTTGAAATGGCAAGAATAATAATCATTGTGAAAAAAGAAGATGTGTCAGAGGTCATCCAGAAGTATCATTAAAAAAAAATCATGTATTTAAAATCGGAGATCTGTCTACAGCATTATGGTATTATGAGTTTCTCAGGTACTAATCGACATATATATGTATCCTTCCGTTCTTTTTTAAAAATTATAGATATTTTATGATCAACTAAGGATTATTGGATTTCCGTAAATTTGAAACTATATATATTATATACTACTACTCGCTTCGCTCACCAACCCCCGTGTGTATAAACAACAACCAAAGCGTTTATCAAGGACACTATTCTTTTGTTTTTTTTATTTCCTTTAGCGGTACAATAAGATTCTCTTTTTCCTTTTCTCTCCGTCTCAGTTTTTCAAGATGCTAAATTTTCTATTCTTCGATTTTAATTTGTGAGTTATATATAAATTCATATGTAAAAGTATTTCCTTGAATATATTCCACTAAAAGTATGCTTACTTCAATTATTTATAATTATAACTACGCGAAAAAAAATTTTTTATATTACAATTCGCCTGAAAGTATTTCTTTTATTTATAAATGATTTGCGGGGAAAACTTTTTGTATAATAGAGAGATAAAGATTTTTATATAATATATATATTTGGAAGGATTTTGTCTAAATCATTTAAAATGGTTTCGACCGTTAATATGTAATGATATTTGGCAACATACCTTTTACTAAATTTTTAACATGTTAACGCTACGTCTCCATTTACGAATTTTCATCGCAGAGATTTTTGATTGACCAATCAGATCTCAAGTTGACGGCGAGAAATAATTGCAGAGATAAATTTCGTGAAATCTTGCAGTATTGAAATTTCAGGAAATTTTTTTGACATTTTTGAATTCAAGATGGCGGAACACAAGTTTAGTCGGCAAGACATTGTGAAATTAATTGCATTTTATAGAGAAAATGAGTGTTTGTGGAACCTAAACAGCAAATGTTATAAGTATCTACTTTTTCTTTTCCTGCGTTCCTCATTTTCAGCCTTTTCAATTTCCCGTATCGCATGAATTGCAAGAGCGGCAACTAGAACTTTACTTCTCGACGTCATGTTCAGAAATGTAATTTCAAGAAATTTTTCGCCCAGGTGTCAAACAAATCTCTTGTCTGTGAGATATTTCGTGCGATGAAAAATCGTAAATGGAGACGTAGCGTTACATAATTTATTTCAGGAATGCTTTGAATAACCAAATAATTGATTTCAGTATGGCAAATAATTCCGAAACCATGGTCGAATATATAATATACTAATAAATTAAAGAATATTTGAAAACCAAAATCATAAATGATAATTGAGTTTAAATCTTCTAGGAGGTAGGAAAATGATTTTTTTAAATGAATTATATTGTCTAGTTTAGCAAAGAATTTTATTAAGTGATTGTAGCTGAAAAAATAGCTCATTATAGCTATCCAAAAGTATTTGTCTCAAAATGTCAATTATAAGTCTGCATCTTGTTATAATTTCTTGCGTAATGATTTACGTCTCCACTTACCTAGTCAGTCTGCTATATATAAGTGGAGTCCTGTGAAACGACTTGGTTGAAGTCGTTTTAATGATCTTTTAAGTTCAGTTTCGGGGAAATCTGTTTCAAAAAAAAAAGATCAAAAGGAAAAACAACCAAAAAAAGGGAACTCCAAATATGGTTTCTCCTATTGAGTCATTTTCATCTGCTCAGGGATCATCATCCGCGACTACTTACGCTCAGGTTCTGAAAACGGTACCTGCCCCAAAAAGTATTTTCCTTTTAAGACTGGATCCGGTGACAACTGCTGAAGATATTTTACGTTATATCGGCTCAAAAGAAAGTGATACTTCCAACATTAGATGTGAGAAAATCAGCAAAGTACCTAGTCCAATCTCATCCTTCAGGATAACGGTTCCCTTTCAGAAATTCTCACACTTTGTTTCATATGAATTTTGGCCTCCTTCTGCCTTTGTAAAAGAGTTTGAACGTAAACGTTCAAAAAAAAAATTGTTCCGGCTAAGAACTCTGTGGATATGCCAAGTATTAGTTTAAAAAACTCAAATGCCTGTCCCTTTACTATCAAAATGTAAGGGGACTACGCACTAAAACGCGCGAATTGCTCCTCGCTAGATATTCGTTTTCACATGATGTTTTTGTTTTGACGGAAACTTGGTTAAATTCCAGCTTTCTCAATAGCGAGTTATTTTCTTCTGACTTTGAAGTTTTTCGTAGGGATCGGCATTCGACGGACTTGAGGTCCATGGGAGGGGGCGTCTTGATAGCTGTTCGTAATGTTTATAAATGTTCGTTGGTCCATATTGCTGACCTGGGTTGTTTAGAAATTGTTTGCATCAAAATCTCCGTTCAGCATGGGAACATCTCTATAGCGAACACTTATATTCCGCCTAATTGTTCGATTGCAGAATATCAGCTCCTAGTTAAGGCAATTAGCCACTTATATGATTTGTTGGAGCCAGAAGATGATATATTGCTATTTGGGGACTTCAATTTTCCTAATGTTCATTGGTCACAGTTAGATGACGAAGCTTTTTTTACTGCAACCAATGTTATTTCTGATCTTGAATCCATGTTCGTGGACAATTTGACAGCTTGTGGCTTGCAACAAATTAGTGGTGTACTTAATTCTCTTGACAAACAACTTGACTTGATTTTTACTACTGACGCAACTAATTGTGTTGTTCAACGCAGCTCTGAAATGCTTCGTATTGACAAGTACCATCCTCCCCTACAGGTGGTATTCTCGCTGGAAGGTGCAGGGCAGAATGTAGACATAGATGACTCTTACGGCTTTAATTTTCATAAGTCAAACTTTGAATTGCTCTCAAACCTACTTAATCTGATAGACTTTGACAGTGCTCTGGCCAATGATGGAATTATGGAATACGATCGTTATCGTACCGTTAACGTAAGGCGTGTTGTTGTTATTGTTTTCCACTAACAACAACATGCCTTACGTTAACGATACGATTACGATCGTATTCTATAATAGCGCCCCAGAATAGCAAAAAACCAACAACAAAATATACTCATCGACTCGTATATTTTTTACTCATATTTCATCTAGTTTTTTAAGTCAAAATTTGAGGGCAACAGCAGTTTTACAGATCTTATATTATTAATGGCTTTGCTAATAGTTTTGAGCAGGGTTTTGAACTCGACTGTGGTGTTCCCATTTTCTCAAAAATCATTAAAATTTACATTTAGTTTTAATTTGGAATTTTTTACTCAGTTTGTAAAATAAAACTTAGTTTATGTTTGTGTATTTTTTCAATCTAGATTTAATTATTTTTATTAATGATCTAGTTGTTTTTTATTTCTAAAATATTAAATTAAAACAAAAATAATTTGTAGTTTTTTCTCCAAGCTACGAAGCAGAAGTTCAATTTTAAATTAAAAATATCATATTTAAAATTAAAATTATTAAAATAAAAATATTGTATTCAAACTTTAAAATAAAAATAATTATTAAAATATAATAAAAGTGCACTTATTTAAAATTAAATTAGTTGGAAAAAGGTTTTATTCAAAAAATAAAACCTACCCAACATTAATATTGGTGACCTCGACTGCACGATATTAGTGCACGAAGATTTTAAGTGCAATTTAAGTTTTAGTTAAGTGCGTGTGAATGCAGAAGTGCGGACCAGGCCAATATTCTGGCGTGAGGCCGCGCCAGGCACTCTCTGTATTCAATCTAGCATAAAAATTCAACACAAAAGAAAAGAAGAACGAGAAATTGAAATTTCGCTTGGGTGTTGATCCCATTTCATCTCTATTTTATCATTTCAAGAAAAAGAAAAAAGAAAAGAAAAGAAAAAAAATAAAAACAAAATCCGTTTGCATATTGATCCAAAATCATTTTAAATTCATCTCTAATTCATCTAAGAAAAATTAAAATTCTCGTGGGTGTTGATCCCATATCATCCAAGAAAGTAAATATATTAAAAGTATATACAATAAAAGTAAGACTTTTTTCCGTTTTTTTTTTTCATTAAACTATACAAAATTTCAAATATCAAAAGATTTTCACACATATATTTCTTTTAAAAAATAATAAAAAAAACATAAAAATATATTTGTTTCAAATAGTATTAAGTTTTGTTTTTTTGTCAAAATATGAATATTTATAAAAATTGTAAACCACAATATTTTCCCTTCACAAGTGAAAGTGTATAAAATTTATATTTCGGGAAATACATTTTTTTAAAAAAAATATTAAAAAATGACTGAATCCGGTAGCACTGGGGATAATAATGAAAATATCCATAACATCATTGGAGCTACCTCTATTAAGATCCCACAATTCTGGACAAACTGTCCAGAAGCGAAATTA
Organism: Xylophagus ater; assembly: GCA_963422695.1. Lineage (NCBI taxonomy): Eukaryota > Metazoa > Arthropoda > Insecta > Diptera > Xylophagidae > Xylophagus > Xylophagus ater. Next base: position 25,976,560 of record OY730482.1, on the reverse strand, counting down.
AACAACTATTGTTAAAGCTAACAACACCAAACAGAAGCAGAGGTGCTTCTAGAAAGTCGACTCTTTCCTCCAGAGAAAACAGTAGAAACAGAACACAAAATACCGGAAAATTCTGCTGGTATCACTTTAAATTTGGCACTAAAGCCACAAAATGTAATCAAACATGCGATTTCCCGCCTTCACAAACAGAAAACTAAAAAAACCGTCAGTATCAATGGTTATGAACGCATCACAACGACTATTCATAACCGACCATGAAAATAATCTAAAATTTTTAATTGATACTGGGGCTGATCTGTCAGTAATCCCAAACACAATGTTTAGAACAAACAAACTGAAGCCAAAGTTATTACTATCTGCCGCAAATGGGGCAACAATTAACACTTTCGGCTCTAAAATTTTAAAAATCGATTTAGGTGTACGGCGTAATTTCCCTTTTCCTTTTATAATAGCATCAGTAAATAGACCAATTATCGGAGAAGATTTTCTCACAAAATTTGATTTAATGGTAGATCTAAAAAAACAACGTCTAATTGACAATTAAACAGCAATATCTGTTAATGGACTATCTACCGTTACTAGTACCCCAACCCCAAAAAACTTTTTAATAGAAAATGCATATGGAAAAATTTTAAATAAGTTTCCTAAATTAACTGCACCTCCAGATTACAACATTCCGGTGAAACACAACATAGTACACCATATTACAACTAAAGGACAACTACCTTTCTCTAGACCGAGAAGACTAGACTTTAAAAAAATTAAAAATCGCCAAACTTGAATTCGATGAAATGTACAAATTACGACTGCGCAAGCCATCGGATTCTCCAGTTTCTTCTCCACTCCACATGGTCCCAAAAAAGGACTATTCTGATTGGCGACCATGTGGTAATTATCGGCGTCTAAACGCCATCACTATCCCAGATCGGTATCCAATACCACATATCCAAAATATTTCTACGCAATTAGCTGGATGCAACATCCTCTCAAAAATTGATCTCGTTCGCGCCTATCATCACATCCCAATTGCTGTTGATGATATCTTCAAAACAGCTATTACCACTCCATTCGAATTATTCGAATTTAATCGAATGCCTTTTGGTCTTAGAAATGCAGCACAAACATTTCAACATTTTATGGACAAAATTGTTTATGGGTTAAATTATGTATTTGTTTATATTGACGATATTCTTGTTTTCAGTAAAAACGAAAACGAGCATAAACATTTAGAAGAACTTTTTACTAGACTAAGCGCATTCGGTATCAACATTAATGTAGCAAAATGTATTTTTGGTGTTGGCTCTATTGATTTCTTGAGTCACAAAATAACAAAAAACGGCATCTTACCTTCCGATGATCGGATCACAGCAATAACACATTTTCCAACACCCACCTCTATAAAACACATTGAGAGGTTTATCGGAATGGTTAACTACTACCATCGTTTCATTCCGAATTTGGCAGACATTATTTGCCCAATTCACACACATTTAACATCACTACATTCTAAAGTTAAATCAATACAAAATTTTTCCTGGCCTAATTATTGCAATGACGCCTTTATAAAAATTAAAAATAATTTAGCTTCGACGAATCGGAATCCTTCGTTCTGAAGATTGGCGAATCCTTCGGATTCGTTTAGTTTATAAAATGACATCAAGATCATGCATATCATCATATCAGCATTGCCTGTATATATCAATATCACCGAGTTCAAAAAACACAGGAACAGGAAACATCAAGCAACAAAAAAAACGGTTTTATTTAATAAAAAACAGAAATTTATCTAAAGTAATTCATTGATCGTGATCAAGGGTGGAATCCTGTAACTTGATTTCCATCAAATCGTATCGGAAAGGCATAGGAATTGCAATGTATTTTCGATACCACTTACTATCAACTTGCTTCCACTCCTGATCAGACAGTTTTAAATTTAAAACATTCATTATCAATGATAATTTATCATTATCCATTACTTGACATATCACAGTCAATTCCTTTGGTAAAAATATATGTTATGTTAAAAAAATAAAATATTCATGAAATTAAATTTGTAAAATTATATTGTTGATATAGTAAAGTACTCAGTACTGTTATGTTACTATAGTATTAAATGTATAATACCTTGTACCTATCGCTTATTTGTTTGCAATACTGCGTAGAAAGTAATCCTTTAAAAATACTAACGCATTTAGTGACGTATCAGACAGTCTTGGTCGCAGCTTGGTGCAAAAATTTGATGAGACGGGAAAAGCCCTTCCAGAATCCGTTGAGGTTGGTTTTAGGGCTGTAAGGGCATCATATAATTTTAGGAAATTTGCTGTACGCTTTCCAGAATTTTTGAACATTTTGAATTCCTGTTTCAATTGCAATGTATTGGCTCTATAATCTGCTTGCTCTTCAGGAACTCCTTATTCTTCTGCTGATTTGCCTCTGTTTAAGTATAACCTCTCATATAGTTCTTCTTCCACCGTCAGTTCAGCTTCAGGGATTCAATTTTGATCGTCAAGAAAAGATTCTATAGACGTCACAACGTTAGGTGAATAATTTGCTGAGCATTCGCTTTCTTCGCGGAACAGTCTATTTAGAAGTTCGACCGTCAAGGTGAACGATTGCTTTCTTGGTGTCTTTTTGGAATATACCAGGCAATTTAACAAATGCATTAAATTTTGATCGATTCTCTCTTTTACTCGTTTCGACATAGTATCAAAAAGTTCTTTACTGAATTCGTTTTGCATCATATCCAGTTTTTCAAGCACTTAATATATTCGTGGATTTGGTAAATTATCAGCGAATCCCGAATCCGAATATATAGCAAAGATTCGACGAATCCGAATCCGAAGGATTCGAAAAGAGAAACTCTAAATTAAAACAAAAATAATTTTTAGTTTTTTCTCCAAGCTTCGAAGCAGAAGTTCAATTTTAAATTAAAAATATCATATTTAAAATTAAAATTATTAAAATAAAAATATTGTATTCAAACTTTAAAATAAATATAATTATGAAAATATAATAAAAGTGCACTTATTTAAAATTAAATTAGTTGGAAAAAGGTTTTATTCAAAAAATAAAACAGAAATATTCTACTTGTGCGTTTGAATGAAATTTTTTTTCAGAAATAAATAAAAATAACATTCTACAATAAATACTAGGGCTTGTCACGCGTTAGTTCACAAACTTGCGAAATTATTTGATTATTTTTGACAATTCGTTGAACCAATCAAAATGCTTAAAAGATTTCGCTGATTTGCGAAGCTTATGTCAAAAATAAACATGCCCTGGAGCTGAATTAGCAGGGAATTAGCAGAATTTTTAATTAAAAATGCTTTGTTTCAAAATACTAAAATGAAAACTTATATTTGCGAAACGTTGTCACAATCAGAATGAGCTGTCAAACTTGCGAAAAATCTTCGCAAAAATAATCAAGTCGCGTGACAAGCCCTAATATATGAAATTAATTTTTTCTGGGAACATGAACCCGAACTCAATAATTTTAATGTATTGAACCCGAACCTGAACTAAAAATGTACAAGGTTCGAAACCCTAGATTTGAGAACGGACTATCCCCACGGCTTTTATATATCAGAGGCTTTACAATATTTAATAGAAAACTCAAACTGTAAAGGGTCCCGTAAACGATCAAATTTGTTTGACAAACTTCACTTTTTCAGCGCAAATGGATGATGGAAATTTTGATTGACTGCGTGTTTGACAAACAATTTGATTGTGTGCGGCGGTGTTTGTCAAACACGATCTCACTCGTCGCTTGTATTAATCATTGTGCATGATAAATCGTATGACACGAACGTCGCCAAAAATCGAAATTACGGGCAAATTTGATAAATTTGTTCGTCAAACAAATTTGATCGTTTACGGGGTACTATAAATACTAGACAGAAGACTACAAATGAAATAACAATCACCCACTGAAGAAGTGACACCTTGGATAAAACACATAAATCGTGGGAGTGATTGGAGATTTTCCATATCTTTTCTTTTTCATCTAATCAAAGTTAAGGAAGTAAAAATGCAATTAAGTAAATTAGTAATAAAAACTTTAATGTGGAATTGTCAACATTTTTACATATAGAGGTACTTTTTGGGAACTTACAATCTAAATATTGTCAATGGATGCATTTTTTAACTTTCATCTTCTAAGATCCGTTTGATTTCATCCTCTCTTTCTTTCGATGGGTTATGACGCAGTAACAAATCTTTAAGATATTCAACATGTTTCTTCGAGTTTTTTATTTTCTCTTCCAGTCGGTCATTTTCTGTTTTCAATTTGTCCACTCGAACTTTAGTTTCTTCAGCTTTCTGACTTGATTTTATTCGACACCTTTTGACTGCCTAAATTATAAACTAAATAATTACGATACAAGATTAATAAATTAAGTTCAATTACCAAATTGTTACGTTCCCGTTTTTTCCTATACTCATCATCACCACCTTCTTGGTCATCAGAACTGGTGGCTGCAGATTTTCTCTTCGGGGGCATATTTAACGCCGCAATTTTATAAACGTAGGTAATAATCTTTTATCGATTGATTTCCACTTTCAAAATACATAAATTAATGTACGGTAAATGATAATAACAAACCAAACCGAATTGAATCAACAAAAGACCTAAAACTATCAAAAGTTGTGAAATATTTTTAGGTAGATAACAATTTCGAAATAGTATTGCCATACACATTATTTTCGTATTTAATGAACGCAACCAAATTTTTGTTTTGACATTTGTAGTATTAATTCGGACACGTGCGTTTCTTTGAAAATTTTCCAAGCTAAATTATTCGTTTCTTAAAAAATAAAGATATCTTTAATTGAAATGTCGCAATCTAATGTAAAAAATAAGAAAATCTATTTCGATGATGGAGGTGGTGTTATTCCTGCAGATGAAGTAATAAATTCCAATGAAAGTAAGCAGGAAAAAGGACGTAAAAGAACGAATAAAGGAAAATTGGTTAAAAATTTCGATAGACAGGATAATGCAAATGTATCTCAAAAATGGTTTGAAGTGGTAATTTTAAAATCTATAATAATATTTTATGATCATTCAAATAATTTTAATTTTATAGTATTCAGAGTACAACACAAACAATGAAGTTCAGGAATTAAAAGAGCATGAACTTATTGAATTGAGAAGTTTATGCAAATCAAATTTTGATTCGAATCTTCCACAACAAATAAAAAGTATTTCAAATAGTTTTTTTTCCTATATACATATTTACCTCTTAATAATATATTACTTTCTGTAGAGAATCCTTCGGATGCTAAATGGTTGGAAACTGCCTTGCATAAAGGTACATCAAAAGATAGAGCAAATGCCGGTGCCCTGTTGGTTCAAAGTAATCCCTTAGGAAATCTACAGGCACTTGAAACATTAATTACATTAAGTAAACTTTCGAACAAATCTAGTTCTGAAGTTATAACAGTTTTATCAGAAGTTTTTCTTGAAGCGCTATTGCCATCTTATCGTAAATTAATTTCATTAAATTTGCGAGGAGCAGATTGGAAAGCACTAAAAAAACGTGAAGATATCACAAATGATGTACGAAATAAAGTGCTAACATATTGGCACTTTGAAAATGAATTAAAAGATCAATACTTTGGTAATTACATTTACTCCGTATATACGGTACATTTAAGGCCCGAATTTCTTTCCTCCCAAAATTAGAATCCGATAGTTTATATACGAAATTTAAAATCTCGAATAGAACTTTCAACCTTGTTAAATTTTGGGATCATTCGAAATCTTCAATCTACGTATATACGGGTATCTAAAATACAAATTTCCAAATAATTCGGTTCATATCGCCTATATACGTAGTAATTATTTGTATTTCATCTATTCAAATATTTTTTGATAATCTTTCTTTTCCTTATATTTATAGAATTTCTAAAAAACTTGCAAGCATCAATACAAACTGGACAAGAATCGAATAAAAACGTTGCAATAATTGCTGCTTCAAAACTTCTGATAACTGCACCAGAAAAAGAACAAATGATATTGTCGATGTTAATTAATAAATTAGGAGATCCATCCAATAAAATCGCATCGAAAGCGTTATATCATTTGTCAGAAGTTGCAGTCAAACATCCAAATATGTGTGGTGTTATAATAGTAGAAACGGAAAAATTACTATTTCGAAATAATATTTCAGAAAAGGCACAACATTTTGCATTATGTTTTCTTTCACAAATTGCTCCACGAGGACATTCCGAAGTTTGTGCAAAACTTGTTAATATTTGTTTTGATTTTTTCAAAGTACTCGTACAAAAAGGTTTAATAAATAATAAAACAATGCAAGCTATTTTACGTTGTCTACAAAAAGCAGTTGTTGAAGTTAAGGCAAACGATGGAAAAGAAATTATGACAAAAGATATGGAAGACACGATCTATCGTTTGGTACATTTAGCTGATATACAAGTTTCAATTCAGACTTTAAGTTTACTATTACAATTGATAACGGTGCAAAAGCAAAAATCTGAGCGTTTCTATAATGCATTGTACAAGAAAATGTTAGATATGAATTTAACAACAGTTGGAGCTAAATTAGCATCACAATTTTTGCATATAGTTCATAGAGCAATTCATATTGATCAAAATTTACCACGAGCACAAGCTTTTGTTAAACGTTTATTACAGATTGCACTTTATATGCAACCACAAGTCACTTGTGGATGTCTTATTGTCATAAATAAACTTCTTAAAAGTAAACCAGAATTACAACGAACGAAAACAAATCTAGAAAATGAAAATGTAAATGTAAATTTAGACTTATCCAAATTTGATAGTGATGGCGAAGAAACATATCAAGATGTACATTCGGATAATGAAGAAAATCAAAGTGAAAATATAAATGGACAAGGAAAAGTGAAATCATCTTGGCATCATGTAAAAATTTTTTCTGAAAATGAAGAAAAATCGAATACCAAAGAAATTTCTCCAACAACATATAATCCATATCATCGAGTTCCATCATTTTGTGGCGCAGAGTTTGCTATACTAACTGAACTTCATGCCCTTCGGAAACATTTTAATCCAACTGTTCAAGTTTTTACAGAAAATATAATAGAACGTAAGTTTATATAAAAAGAATAAAAGTTAATTATTTTTATTTTCATTGAAATCATATATTTAAAGGTAAAACAATTGATTACTATGGAGATCCTTTACGTGATTTTAGTCTAACACATTTCTTAGAACGATTTGCATTCAAGAATCCCAAAAAACTCGAAGAACAAAATGCTAGCAGCGATAAATCTGTAGTTCCATCTATGTATAATAAATCGTACCTGGCTCATGGTGGTCGTGGTCAACCTGTTACAAGTCTGACGAAAAAGAATTGCACCGAAGATGAACTTTTCATATTCAATTATTTAGAAAAGAAAAGAGAAAAACAAGTTACTAAAACATCTAAAGATGACGACGATGTTGAATCGGTCGATGATGATGAATTTGATGATTACTTAGATGGTTTATGTAAAAAAGATAATGCCGGTTCGGACGATGAAGAAGATTTTGATGTGGATTATATGAAAGAACTTGGTAATGATTTGTATGTGGAAGATAAAAAGAAATCGAAGAAAAAAGGAAATGTATTGAATGAAGCTGATGATAAAAGTGATGATGATGGTGATGATTGGGAAGATGATGTTCCCGAAGAAGATGATGATGATGAGAATGATGGTTATAAAAGCTTCGATGATGATTTTGATAGTAACGATGAAGGTTCGATTTCCCTAGATGACGACGCAAGTGATGATGGAAATGATTCGGGAGATTCCTCTTCAAATGAAGATGATGAGGATCTAGAGCCTAAATTAAAAAGAGGGAGAAAAACAAATAATAAACGAGGATTGCAAGGTATGTTTTGATCGAATTGGTTTTAATTTGTATTTTATCTTGACAATATGCTTTTTTTTGCTTTAATTCTAGATATGAGCTCATTATTTGCTGCTGCTGATGATTTTGCCGAATTATTAGAAGATACTGGAAAAATAAAGGGTCACGGTACATCTAATGAAATATTTAATAAAGACAAATCATCTGTTAAACAACTTAAATGGGAAGAGAAACGACGTTCGAAGCCTGGCAAGTTTAAGAGAAGATAGAATAGTGTTTTTTGTTAAAACATTTCGAAATAAATATCAAGCCTGTTTTAAGATTTATTATTACTTATTATTTATTTATTATTGTTATACTTTATTTTTGACCTCCAACTGATACAATTGTGTATGAAATCAGATTTTTCTCCAAAAATAGTATCAAACTATAGTTTTTAGATGCTTTCGTAATTATAGAAACGGTCATATTTTGATTGCGTTATCTTACAAGAGTACCTTGACCCTAATTCAAACTGGAAGATAACAATTTTTCAAATTTGATCGTCAAAAGTTTGTTATAATTTTTCTATCGCTAAATTAGACTTCAACTATAAAAGTAAAGTTTTTGAATATGAACTATTTTACCGAAAAATCGCTTGTTATTCAATACTGGTATTTTGTGCTTCCAATATTGGTTATAATAGTTACATTGTTGTATTTGAAAAAATTATTAATATCGAAAAATGAACAATCTAAAAAACTTGAAAAACTTGATGGTGAAGAATATATTGGAGTTGATGGTATGAGATTTATATTCTGGAAATTTTGAATGCAAAACCTCTTTTTTTATGATAGAATTCGGTCCAGAAACTTCGACTGAAGAAGAGGAATTTACACCATCGTTAGAAGAGAAAGATCATATACCATTTAACGGACCAACTATAACACTTGAAGGTGGAGCAAAAAAATTCTATGAAATTGTTAATAATCGTCGTAGTGTACGAAGTTATAGTAAAAAATCAGTTCCCAATGAAATTATCGAAACATGTATTAAATCAGCTGGTACAGCACCAAGCGGAGCACATACTGAGCCATGGACATATTGTGTTATTAGTGATCCCATAATTAAATCACAAATTAGAGAAATTATCGAAAACGAAGAATATATGAATTATAGTTCTAGAATGGCTAAACAATGGACAACGGATCTTCAACCGCTTCGAACAAATCATGTTAAAGAATATTTAACTGATGCATCACATTTAATTCTTGTCTTTAAACAAACCTATGGTATACGAAAAGATGGTAAACGTAAACAACATTATTATAATGAAATTTCTGTTGCAATATCGACTGGAATATTGCTATGCGCTTTACAAGCATCTGGACTTAGTTCGCTTGTTACAACCCCATTGAATTGTGGTTGTGCTTTACGGAATTTACTTAATCGTCCATCCAATGAAAAGTTATTGGTCCTTTTACCAGTCGGATATCCTTTAGATGATTGTAAAATTCCAAATCTACAACGAAAAGATATCAGTGAAATTCTTGTTGAATTTTGAATATAAAATAAATGTATGCTTTTTTTGCATAATGCAAAATAAAAAAAGTCTTATTTTGTAGAATATGTTTTTTTTTTTATTTTAAATTATATTTTTAATAAAAATTGTAATTTACAAAAAAAAAAAAACATAAATAGGCCAGCAAAGAAATTCCTTATATAAGTTGGACAGCCCTATTTATATTTTTATATCTGGTAATGCTCCTTCATATGAAAAAAAAACTCAAGTACGCCATTTTTTAAAAATAACTACGCATTCGGTAGTACACGGTTTGCAGTTTCCACTCTTTCTTTTCTCGCCAAAAAAAGAATATGAGGGAAAAAATGTAAAGAATTTCATATTTAGATCTTTGTGGTTTTATTTAACTTAGTTTTAATATTACTTAGAAAAGCTCTTAGACAATTATAAATTGAAAGTAAAGAAAAGCAATAAGTTACGTGTCAGTTACATATTAAAAAGTTGATTAAATTAAAAAATTTCCAATTTTCTGTCAAAAATTTTTGTACATAACCTTAATTTGGCCTGTTAAGAAAAAACAAAAATATTAAGCAAAAAAAAATTATGTTTACGTGCACGAATTCAGTTCCGCAGTGAAATTTTCTTTTTTACAAAAATAAAAAAAATAAAATGAAAATATTTAAATTTTAATTTCAAAAAAAAAAAAAAGAAGTGATTTTTTGAAATATTTTTTATTGTATATTCTTTGGAAAGTTCATAAATAAAATAATTGTTTTTAAGTTTTTCAAAAGAACTCGGAGGAGAAAAAATATAAAAATAAAAGGTAATTCTTATTAAATTCTTTTTGTGATTACTAAAAACAAATCAAAGTATAAATTAATGTCTTCTCTGATATTTAATATTGGATTTTTTGAAATGGTTTCGTAATAAATTTTATTCTAAAATTCGTAGAAGAAAAAATTCTGGTTTGAAATTTGACAGATGTCATTTTGCAAGGTGCGGGTATAAAGAAAAATTGCAAATTTTTGTCTTCGTTTTTTTTTTCGAAATAAAAAGGACAAGGCAATTTTCCTTTTTTTTGTTTTAAAATTAATTCATCGAAAAAGTTTATTGACATCAATTTTGAGTTATTTTGGGATTTGATTTGAAAAAAAAAAACTAATTTTATATTAAAATCATAAATATTATTTATATATTAATTTTATAAGAAATCGGGAAGAAATTGTGCAAGCAAAAAGGATGTCAAAGATGTGAAGCATAAAAAAAAACTATTCTCTCCGTCCGAAAACTTGTACAAATACATTTCAATTGATGCAGGCACTAATGCCCAAAATTGCACAATTAGAGCTTAAGTTCAGTTAGAACCTTAATGCCCAATTTCACAGTTAAAATTTAAGTCTAATTTAAGTTAAAGTAGATTTCGGACTTATCTTCTATTTAAGTTTTTGTTGCATTTCACAGTAAGACGAAAATTAAGCTTAAATAATGTTAAATATTGTGAATTTTTATTTGTAAATTGACAATTGTGAACAAATTTTTTTATACAAAATTTCATAATTATTTTCTAAAAAATTTAATTAATATTTATTGGGAGATTGCATATGATTTCGACCTTTTCTAATAAATGACCTTAGTCAAACTATTTGATCGTGGAAGTTTACGGTGAACGTAGTCTATCGAATACAATTTGCAGAGAGTGGTTAGGACGTTTCAAACATTTTGATTTCGATGTAAAAAAAAAAAAAACGAACCCGGACAACCATCAAAAATTTCAAGATGCTTAATTAGAAACATTATTGGATAAAGTTTCCTGCAAAATGCTTAAAGAATTGACAGAATCATAAAATGTTGATAAGTCAACTGTTTCCAGACGTAATTTGAATGATTCAAAAACAAGGAAATTAAGTGTAACACGAATTGCAAGACGAAAAATCATTTGCTAATTGTATTTTCAAAGGCAAAAAAGGAAGGGTTTTTTGTGTCAACTTATTACTAGTGATAAATTCATTACGGCAATCCTAACTGCAAACCAGCAACACCTAAAAGAAAAATGCATGGTTTGAAAGTTACTCTATGTACCTAGTCAGATTAGAAGGGTGTGGTGTATTATGAGCTTCTGCAAAATTCTGAAACTATCACTGGTAATCGTTATCGACTACAACTAATGCGTTTGAAGCAAGCTCTGACGGAAAAACGACTCACCATACTCACCAGACATTGATCCCTCAGATTATAATTTATTCTGGTCCATGCAATCAGCCCTTTCTGAGCAGCACGTTCATTATTATGGGAACATCAAAGAATTGGTTCAGGATTGGATTGCTTCAAAGGAACTGGACTTCTTCTGTGAATATTGTAGCTTTCGATGAAGCATGCTTTGAATAAACTTATCATTCATTTTGTTAACAAACAAATGTCTTCTATTTAACGAAAAAAGGCGGATCATGTGAATTTCCCAATAACTTTTAGAATGATTGAAATATAGAGAAGCATTTTCAAGTTCAAATAAATATAAAAATTAATACAAAGATTTCATAATACTTTGGCTGTCAAATTGAATTAAAAAAAACTTTAAGGTGGAAACAGAATGACGTATCCACGACGGATTCACGACGCATTAAAATTTTAAATATATACGTTTTCTATTAGACCACACAGATCGCGACGGATCCACGACGGACTATTTTTAAAATAATCTGAAAACCAAAAGTGTGGAATCCGTTGTAGATATGTCATTCTGTTTCCACTATTAGTTAGTCAACATAGAAATCTAAGTTTTTTTTAAGCCTTGATTGTGAAATTAGATTTGTAATTTAAGCACAACTTAAGTTTCCACCTGAACTTAAGCTCTCAATGTGAAATTGTGCATAATGTGCCAGAAAATTTGAGTTCAGAGAGAAATATTGAAAAATCTTAATGCATTTTGATTTAACTTTTTTAAGAAGGTATACCTCTATAATTTGGCTATTCTTCGTTTGAAAGCCTTTTAATAATAATGACTAAATACTTCGAAGCTTTGATGCTAAATATTTGCTCAATCACAACACTTTAATCTCGAAGGAATCAAGTAGATGAAGAAACATTTATAAAATAATCTAATTCTTCTTAATATAATTAAAATTGTACGTTATATATATATTATATTGAAGATTACTATTCTCATTTTGAAACTTAAAAGGTATAGCCTTCAATAAGTTGATCATTCGTACCCATTTTCGTTCACTTTTAAGTTCTGTACGCGATTTTATATGCGTTTATAGCAACTTGAGTTAATAATCATAATAAAACAGTTAGAAAGTTATAAAATCTCGTATCATAGAATTTTAAACTAACGGGTGATTCCTCTTGAGGCAAATATTTTGAAATAAAACACATAAAACTGAATGTGATATGGTGAAAAGTTTATTAAGAATTGTAATAACAATCGATATCATTTATTTTTTGAAGATTATGTCATTCAAATGTTGGTCGCCGCTGCGGTTTAGGTGGTCCAATTTTGAACCACTTATTCGAGCAGTACGACTGGAATCTGGCCAATAGCGCGAGTAATGTTTGCTTCCAAGGCATCGATCGTAGGTGGCTTATTCGCGTAGACTTTAGACTTCCCGTTATCACACAGAAAGTAATCCAGAGGTGTGATATCACACGAACTAGGCGGTCAATTCACCGGTCCTAAGCGTGAAATCATCTGCTCACCGAAATAATTTCTCAACATGTCCACTGTTCCGCGCACTGTATAGCTCGTAGCCTTGTTGAAGCCAGATATCACCGGCATTACGGGCTTAAATTTCAGGTAGCAAATACTCCGTTATCATGGCGTGATAGCGAAACGAATATGGACCCATGATTCTGGAATGGGCCTCATCGCTAAACAAAATTCAGCAGTGGATAATTATTAAGTTGTTCAAGAGCTGATTCACTGAAAGCACGACTCGAATTAAGGTCTCGGGGCTTCAATGATATTCACTACTGAGTCAAACTTTAATGACAGCTTCACACTATTCGCGTGTGATGTATATAAAAATCCCGATTGAAAAAAGTCCTCACGATGAATCACCCGTTATTACAAATATAAATTACAATAAATGTGTAGTGTATTAGTAGCAAATGGAGTCTACGCCGGATAATATCTGTGTCTAATTTAGCGATGGCTAGGTACTAAGTACTGTCTACCAGATGGTAAACTTTTTTTTGTTGGAATATTTAAAAGAGAAAATTGGTTTGAATCCTACCTGATTTTGGTTCGTTTTTTACTATTATTTTTACTGCTTTTCGTTTTATTTAGTTAACACAATACTTCAAATAGCCGTCTCGCAAAATATTATTGGTTTTAATTGCACTATTTGTCTAAAAATAGGATTTTTAACCTCAACAAAATTACTGCAGTTGGTGACGCAACCAAATATTTCCATTAATTAATTTCAGTGGCTCGAACATTCGAAATTAAAAGTTATAAGAACATACCAGGTGTGTGATTTAGTTTTAGGCTTTTTAAAACTAAAAATAACATTTGTTTTTATATAAAAAAGCCAAAAATATTTTATTCAAAGTAGTCTCCATCGTTTTCTATAAATTTTACCCACCTTTCAGGCAATTTGTGGGTACCACTCCAAAAAAGTTCTTCTTTTGATTAAAGCTATTCAGAGACCCAATTTTCCGGTTTTTCAGATATTTTGAAGTGATGCTCCTTAAGTGTGTGGCCCATCGATACAAATAAGTGGTAGTCGGAAGGAGTCTGGTGGATAAGCCACATGCGGTAAAACTTCCAAGTTAAGTGCTTCCAACGTTTCCTGAACTGATGTAGCAACATGTCATGTTGCAAAATCACTTAACCGTGTCTACTCGTCCATTCTGGTCGCTTTTAATTCAAAGCGCGATTGAATTTGATCAGTTGTTGTCTGTAACGATCACCCGTGTCTGTTTCACCCGTTTTCAAAAGTTCATAGTAGACCACATCCATCTGGTCCCACCAAATGCAGAGTAAGATCTTCTTCCCGTGAATAGTCGGTTTTTCAGCCTGGCTGGACGGGATCGCATGAAGGTTTTTTGTGTTTGGGATTGTCTTAAAGAACCCATTTTTCATTACCAGTAACAATGCGGTACAAAAAAGACTCGTTCGTTCCGTTGAAGTAAAATTTCACTGGTGTTTTTTCGGTTTTCTTGCTGCCTTTCAGTCAATTCGTGTGGCACCCATTCTCCTGAATTTTGTACCTTTCCTATAGCATGTAAACGTCTAGAAGTTATTGCTTGATCAACATTTAACATTTCTGTCATTTGTTGTTGGCTTAAAGTGTCATCTTCGTCCAATATTCCTTGCAATTCGGTGTTTCAAACTTTTTCGGCGGTCCTCCACGTTCTTCAATTCTCACATCAAAATCATTATTTCTGAATAATTGAAACCACCTTTCGCATGTTGCTAATGATGGACCATGATCACCATAAGCTTCTTCAATCAAACAGCAGCAGTTTTCTTTAAATGAAAACAAAAAAATAATGATGTCGGCGAATGCTCTTTAGTTGGTATAAAATTTTCCATTTTTAATGATATAAAAAAATGTGTTGGTGCTTGAAAACCTTTCTTCTGTCAACTAATTTTTGTAGAGGTTTGTCATATCTGTCTAACAAAAAAAAAATCAGCCATTTTTATTCATTTTATTTGTGTGTACCGCCATCTTTGTGTGAAACCACAAAACTAAATCACACATCTGGTATATAAAAAAATGGTTTTTTTCAGAAAGTAAAATAGCGGCAGATAATAAAACACAAGTAAAGTTTCTTCCGTGGTATTTGCAAAATAGTTCTATTCCTACTACTTATGATCCCAAGGAGAGGCCCTAATGACAAAAAGAACTCCATAATGATTGAAATGTACTTATGTTTGTAGTGATTATCAAAAAAAAAGCTTCATAAAGTATAAAATCAAAATGAATTGATTTTTCCAGTTGTATGCCATTCCTACTTTGCTCCAGATAGTTTTCGCGGAAATAGAGAAGATAAAAGTGCGAAATACTATTGTCAAGGTTGGTTGGTTTACTTGTATTCCTACTTTATTATTTTCAAACGAAGATTATTTCAAGTGATGATCGTCAAAATGAGTCTATTCCAAAATGAAAATGAAAATTATATAAAACACAGTTAATATTCATTTATAAAACTTATAAAGTATTGATTTCGGGATTGTTGTCTACAATATCATAATGCACAATGGCATGCCTTCTGAAGTATTTACTAATGAAACATTTGCTGAATCAACTAGACCGGGGATTATACTCGTCTTACAGATTTTTGTACCAAAATTTTACCAAAACTCAGAAAAATGTTTATTGGGTTTCTTTTAATATGAAAATGGAAACTTTAAATCGGCTGATTTTTTGATAATTATGGTAGAAATGAATTAAATCCAACCAAAATTAAGAATATTTCAATGTTCTTTCTGCATAATTTAGTTCCTTTTATTTCAAATTTAATTTAATTTGGGTATAATTAGCTTAAATCTATTTTGAAAATTTTATTCAATTCGGCGAACTAATTTTTAAATTACATCTAAAAAAACTAAGCTAAAAACGACAAAACAATGTTATTAAACCTTTGGGTGAAGAAAATACGATAAGCATTTTGCACGTATTCAAATTTACTGCTTATCGTGGCCACACATGTAGTATGCTGAGATATCAGTGAAGTACTTTTCATGCTCCTCACTCATCACAAAAAACAGGTTTTGCGTACACGTAATAACTCGTGTGTCTCCGAGATTAGTAAAATTTTACCATAGACTAATAATAAAGATTTCCAATAATTATACATTAGACTGCTTCTTCTTGTGCATTAATATTCCTACACTTTATAAATTCTCTTTCTTTCATATAGTCTTCTTTAATTTTACTTACAACAAAAAACACTGCCCATATGGCTTGGACATCTACAATAGGTATACTAGTAGCATAGAGTCATATTAACAAGGTGTAACTAATGCTAAAGTATGGAAAGCTCCTATCCTTACCGTACCGCCGTTTTTTCAAAATTTGCCTGTTCTTTCTCAAACAATTTTCTATCCACTGCTGACATAGATAGCTACATATTATACGTATGGGTGAAAGAGAAATATAATCTAAGCAAAGAAGCACGTGTTGAAATTTATATGCAATGCACAAATACTATAAGAACGATAAGGTTTTTAAGAGTTTTTCACGTATTTTTGCTTATTCTGGCTACTTCGCTAACTTTCCATACTTTAGCATTAGTTACACTTTGATATTAACTAGAGATATTAATTTTCTGTCTCACGTGGGCCGACAGAGGGGAATATGAAACTTGGGTTTATTTGTATGAAAAATAAAAACAATGCAAATTTTAAATTCTAACGGAAGGGAAACCAAGTTAAATTATGATATCGTATTGGTTGAACGGCTATCTCCGAAACTTGGAAAACTTGGGCTTCTATCGCTTGGAGTAAGCGAGCGAGAAGATAAAATAGTGACCATTTCTACTCCATAATTTTGTATGAAAACGAGGGAAAGAAAATCTCCAGTTAATGTATCTCTATTACTTGGTTTACATGGCGTTGTCAGAATTGACTTGAAATCGACTTGAAACTTAACCCGCGTTTTTTACCTTTACCGGATTGAAAGATTGACTTGAAATCGACTTCAAATCAACGTCAAATTCATAGACGCTAGCAAACAAATTTTGAAGTCGACTTCAATCCGATCATGTAAACGAAGTACACATAATTCTGTTTTTACACGGTAGATACGTTCCAGAAAAAACCGTGTAAAAAAAGATAAGAAGTACATATTTTTCAACCCTGTAAAAAATAGAAGATGGTGTAATTTATCTAAAAACGATAATTAATGAACATTATTTCAGTTTATTTTCAAAAGTTTCTTAGAAAAAAAAAATCCATTACGGTAATATAATAAAATGTCCTTAAGAATATTTCATTTATTTTTGCCATAAAACGATATGAATTTTAATCAAAATTTTTCTTTAAAATTTCAATCAAATATCTTTTTTTAATCGTGCTAAATCGAATAAAATCCTGTAAAAACGGAATCAATTTTTTTGTTCTAGACCGTGTTAAATGAAAACCGTTTAAAAAAAGACCGTGTAAAAACAGAATTAGGTGTATATGACTACTAGTCTATGCTTTTATTAAAATTCAACACAATATATGTATTTAAATTGTTTTGGCAAAATTGGTTGCTAAAAAGCTAGTGTAGACCCTGCTGGTATACCAATTTTTCTGGTATGCCAATTCTGGTATACCATTTTCGTAGCCAGCGCTGGTATACTAATTTTTGACATTTGCATTTAATAAAATGGCGGAAACTAAATTTTTGCGAAGTGAAATTATCAAATTGATAAATATGTTTCGAGAAAAAGAAGAAAAATATAGAAGGATTGATTTTAAAAAAAGGGCATGGGAAGATATTGCCATACAATTGAATTCGACACATTAAAGCCAATATTTTGGCTATTTTTATTTTCCGTTCTCGGTTCAACGGCATGTCAGATACTGAATTGGTATATCAGTATTGGCCCACGTAAAAAAAACTGGTAGTATTTTATTTTTGGTAAGCCAATTGGTATACCAGAAATATTGGCTAATGTAAACCCTGTGTTAGAAAGCCTTATGGAAGAAGGTCTGCAGACAATTACACCAACAATATGTGCCAATTGCATCGCAAGCATTCAAAAAAAGCCACTGCAGCTCTTAACTTAGAAAATATGCTATCAAAGATGCTATAGTAGTATTATAGGATCTTTGATGCTATATTAATAAATTTAATTTAAAATATTTTGTATTAATATTAATTGTTTTAAATTAAATTGAAATAAAAAATCTCATATTGAAGTTTACTATTCTCATTTTGAAACTAAAAAGGTATACATAGTCATGATTGGGAGCGAGCCTGGGACGGATGTGCTTTAGTATAAATATAAAATAAATCTGTACACGTTCCAAAAGGACGGTCACCTTACTTACAAATAATATTTTCTTGATCTTCTTTAAATAATAAACAGTAGAATATAAATTATGATGATTCATTTATTTTGTCTCTAAAATTTGGAAATAACACAATATTGATTACGTTTGTTGACCGATTCTGTGTAAATTTTGGGATTATAAAATCATAAAAACTAATTTTACAGTAAATGACATATTAATGATTTTTACCTGTAAATTGGGGAAAGTTATTAATGGAAATTATTTGAATATCTTTGAGAAGCTAATTATAGTAAATCCGATTTCTAAGTGTAAATTTGTTATATTAAAACAAGATGACCGTATTTCATGATCCTTTTAGAATTCATAGAAGGACCTGAAATATTAAATCAACTGAATTTTTGCCTAATGATTGTTTTCTCCCTTAAAGGATAATTTAATTTCGTATTCTTTTTTCTTGTACTAATTGTTTCTTACGAAAATATAAACCCATAAAACCAGCAATGAAATTCTGTAAGGCAACAGGAGACAATTGTTTGTCACTTTCTTTGTGGCAGACTAAAAATCTATGCCACAAGTTGGGCACACTATTTACTGTATGCTTTTTGTTTACACAAAGAAATTTTTGATTATCATTTACTTTGTTTACATGGCGACTTGAAACTCAATTCGGGTTTTTCATCTTTACCAAATTCAAAGATTGGCTTTAAATTGACGGACGAATTTTTCTTTTTTTTTAGACTAGGTTTCGTCTTTGTTCATACTCTATTTTAAATTTTCAAGTCGATCTGAGTTTATATGCACGATTTTTGGATTGAAGTCGACTACAAAGTATATCATTTAAACGAAGTGTAACCAAAGACAGTAAATTATGATAAGATGTGTAAAATTGGGTTTGCCCACAAATTTCGACTTAAAAAACTAAATGAAATATAAGGAAAAAATATACGAGGAGAATTCTTTCTTATTTTTACATTTTGTTTTTGAGCTTTGGTTTTTGTACTGGATTGATAACTTTTTTCAAATCATTTAAAGAAATTAAGCTTTTATAAATCCCGTATATGAGTATATTTTGTTCTTGGTTTTTTTTTTTTTCTAATTTTAGAATTAAAGCGTTTGATGGCAGAGAAACTTGTGTTCTATTCTATTATGGAGAAATATGAATTGATATATATTTGGTGTAGGTTTTTTGCTGGCCTGATCTTAGAATTCAAATGTACTTTTAGAAATATTTTTTATGCTCGATTGTGTGTGTAACAAGTTAATGTCGATTGTATTATATGTATTTTTTGAACAAATTTTTTTCTCAGAGTTTCTCGTGTACTTTTAGATAATGCTAAATAATAAAATCTTTCGAACTTGGGCCAAAAATTGAATTGAATTTTGTTTTAAGTAATCGACATATTCATTTCTTTTTTAAAAATTATATAGTAGAATATTGATATTTTATGGTCAACTAAGGATTATTGGATTTCCGTAAATATTCCGTATATATATAAAGATATGAAGATTATTATATAATATATTTATTTGGAAGAATTTTGTCTAACTCATTTTAAGTACTTTCGGCAGTTAATATGTGATGATATTTGGCAACATACCTTTTTCTACAATTTTAACATCGAATGTTGACATAATTTGTTTCAGGAATGCTTTGAATAACCAAATAACTGATTTCATGATGTGTTAGAAGGTTGGAGAATATATATCAGGATTATTTATTCATTTAAAATTTTTAAGCGTGGGTGTTTTGTGAAACTATTGGGTAAAATATTTCCATTTTTTTTCACCCAAGAACAATTCTTTTTTAATAAAACCACAATTAAAAAATTTAGAACTTCCTTTCGATGTTCTAAACATTGGTTCTCAGCAAACCAACTGGGGTAAAATTCATTAGTTCTTTGAATGCATTCCTCGATAATTTTTGCTTTTAAGTTGGTAAAATGCAAATAATTATCAAAACAACTTTCATATATTTGAAAATGCAATTTGCAAATTTCGAAAAAAAGATCGGAAGGATTTTGTAGAAAAGTCCTTTCAATAGTTTTGTCGAAATTTTTGTGTTTAATAAGTTTTTCCGACGGTAAAAGAAAATCACATTCGTCTTTATTCATTATCATGGCACCATTTGGACAGTTTATTTTTTTCAAAATAATTTTTAAAATTCCATAGCCGACAATATATCTTTTTGCTGGGTCTGCGACGTCGGAATTACTCTTGGAGTTTCAGGTTTCATTTATTTTCGCATCTTTTTCTATATCATCCAAAACAATTTCAGAACTTTGTGCCAATAATCTGGATGTAATTTCATTAGAATTATCAATATAAGTATCTTCTAATGGGTTATCCCAATTAAGTAAAATGTCTTCATCAGTTTCACAATTCTTATTTGCATATGAGAACGTTATAATTCTCATTGACATTAGGCGCGCAACTATTCCATTGAACTCGTTGGATACTAGGATTTTTGTTATTACCGCCCTTTGCCCGAATTTGCGCAAACATATTCTCTAATGGATCCTGATTTAGTCGAGATGTTAATATAAAGTTAATTTTTAAATATTTGTCCGAAAATATATGTGTACTTAAATTTAAAATACCATTAATTGTAAGATATAATCCGTCAAAACAATAGTTTTTTTTTTTTGCAGGGAGACCCAAATTTGTAAGATATTCTTTGAATTCATTTAAATAATTAAATTGAGCACAATTTTTTGTTAATGGCATTTTACCAACTTAAAAGCAAAAATTATCGAGGAATGCATTCAAAGAACTAATGAATTTTACCCCAGTTGGTTTGCTGAGAACCAATGTTTAGAACATCGAAAGGAAGTTCTAAATTTTTTAATTGTGGTTCTATTAAAAAAGAATTGTTCTTGGGTGAAAAAAAATGGAAATATTTTACCCAATAGTTTCACAAAACACCCACGCTTAAAAATTTTAAATGAATAAATAATCCTGATATATATTCTCCAACCTTCTAACACGACATCATGAAATCAGTTATTTGGTTATTCAAAGCATTCCTGAAACAAATTATGTCAACATTCGATGTTAAAATTGTAGAAAAAGGTATGTTGCCAAATATCATCACATATTAACTGCCGAAAGTACTTAAAATGAGTTAGACAAAATTCTTCCAAATAAATATATTATATAATAATCTTCATATCTTTATATATATACGGAATATTTACGGAAATCCAATAATCCTTAGTTGACCATAAAATATCAATATTCTACTATATAATTTTTAAAAAAGAAATGAATATGTCGATTACTTAAAACAAAATTCAATTCAATTTTTGGCCCAAGTTCGAAAGATTTTATTATTTAGCATTATCTAAAAGTACACGAGAAACTCTGAGAAAAAAATTTGTTCAAAAAATATATATAATACAATCGACATTAACTTGTTACACACACAATCGAGCATAAAAAATATTTCTATAAGTACATTTGAATTCTAAAATCAGGCCAGCAAAAAACCTACACCAAATATATCAATTCATATTTCTCCATAATAGAATAGAACACAAGTTTCTCTGCCATCAAACGCTTTAATTCTAAAATTAGAAAAAAAAAAAAACAAGAACAAAATATACTCATATACGGGATTTATAAAAGCTTAATTTCTTTAAATGATTTGAAAAAAGTTATCAATCCAGTACAAAAACCAAAGCTCAAAAACAAAATGTAAAAATAAGAAAGAATTCTCCTCGTATATTATTTCCTTATATTTCATTTAGTTTTTTAAGTCGAAATTTGTGGGCAAACCCAATTTTACACATCTTATCATAATTTACTGTCTTTGGTGTAACAGTCACCTTAGTTCCATGGCTTGTAAAATGATCAGCTAAAAAATTGATTGTTGTTTTTATACATTTCTTAAGGCAATTTCTCGCTTTAAGGTTAGAGGTGACAACTATTGGGCTGCCACTTTTTAAAGGAAGTAACGAAATTTTCAGTTAATGATATATCTCTATGGTGTCGACCATCAAATCCTAATCCTTTTTCTCCATGTTCGACGAACTTGTAGTAATTTCCCGACCATATTTTTTTATTTAGCATATTGTAATTTTGCAAATATCTGAATATTTCAAATATTTCTGATATAAGAAAAAGTGTATTTTTAGTTCAAGGTATTAAAAATTTGTTTTACTTAATTTTTTCATAAAAATTTAAAATGAACTAAAAAAAAAAAATATTGCCCAATTTTTATTTTTTCAACAAAAAGAGAAAACCCCTCAAAAAAAAAAAAAAAAAACAAAAAATTAATTATGCATCCATCTGATAATAGAACCGAAGTTGGTTGCCACTTTTCCACCAAAAAAACCGCGAAACATAATTTTTTTTTTTAATTTAGTGATAATTTTTTTTTTTTAAGTTTAAATAAAATTTTATAATTTCTTGTTTCAATTTAATAAACAAAAACAAAAAGTAACATATGATTTTGATTCTTCTATTAAAATAATTGATTGATAATGCGATGTTTTTTTTTTATATAGTTTTTATGCGTGTATTTCTTGAGGGGGTGGAGTGGGGTGTAGATTTTTTATTTACAAATAAAATTGAATAATTATAAATATGTATTTCCTGAATTCAAATGCATTATTATTTAATTTAGATTAATTTTTTATTTTTCTATCATTTCATTTGTTGTTAATAATGTCTTTGCAATTTACACACGCCTGGCAATGATTTTTAAACATATGATATCCAACACATTTAAATTTTTTATAATTTTTTTTATTCACCTACAGTATCGGTGTAAATAAAAAATTTTACAATTTTTTTTTTTCATCGAATTTTATTTTTTTGCTCTGGTAACAATGCATTTTTTTCTCTTTTTCTTTTATTCAACTTCAATCTTCAACAGGGTGTGCTAGTATAATTTAATTAATAAGATGATTTTAAAAATCTTTTATTTATTTTTTAATTAACTGGTCTCTTCTCAGGGGAACCACAAGAATTCATAATATGTACATATTTCTTTTTTCTTTTTCATTCAAATTTAGCGATTTGTAATACGTCTCTTTTTTCCTATTTTGTCAATTTTTGTTAACATTTTTAAATTAATTTGTGAGTTCCTAATTTATTGTTTTAAATATTCTTAAATTCCATTTTGAATCTGTTTAAGATTTTAATCCCTTATTTTATGTAAATTTTCAAGCTGAGCCACATTTACATGCAAAATTTCTTTATAAAGAGGGGTTTTTTCTCCTAGGATTATTTCTTTCTCCTTTATCCTTGAACCGATTTGATTGAAATTTGACATGGTATCGTGTATTTATGTAATAAACCTACATAATTAATTTCAATAAAATCGATTCACAAATTTTCCAAGTAAATCCGAAAAACCATAACCAAAAAACGACGAAACTTTCTGGTCACCCTGGTTTTTCGTTTATAACTTTGCTCCCCTAGATCGATTTTGCTCAAATGCAATACCGAACCAAGTTAAGGAATAAGCAACTCACATTGTATTCATCAAAATTGGATAACACGTTTTTGAGTTATCTTGTATACGGACGGACGGACATGCATAAATCGATGTAATTTTTGATTCCTGACACAACCATACCCTTAAAACCTTTCTACGACGATTATTTCGATGTGTTACAAATGGAGTGACAAAACTAATATACCCTCTGGTAGTATCTACCATAGGGCATAAATATCTCATTGGTTGAATGGCGGGTTGTTATTTCTGATGCGTGGAAAACTTGGGTTTCAATCGTTTTGGAATAAATGAGCGAGAAGATAATAAACTTCATAATTTTGTTTGAAAACGGTCGAAACGAAATCTGCAATTAATATTTCCATTTAGCACACTTTATTTATTACAATGAATTTCGCAAAGGCTTACCAAAATAAATTAAAAATGATTTTTTTGTTACATTGGAATTAAGTAAATATTTTTGGATCGCCCGGTATTTTTTTTTTTTTTTCTTGTAAAACCAATATGGTTTTGCCTGCCTTCTCACGCAAATGAAATCGCAATCCCAATACCATTAAAGTAAAAACACATCTAAAAGAAATTTTTATACATTTGCTCTGTCGTCTTCGTTTTGTCTCGTTTTCAAAAAGAAAATATGTAAGTGCCCTCAATAACATTATTTTCAAAAAAAGAGAAAAAAAATTTAGTATTTTTTTTTATTATTATTTGTACCTGCTTTTGATTTACCTTCAAAAGTCAAAAGTGAATTTGTTTTCGCACTTGACAGTTATCCTTCGAGGTGAACACACGTTTCATTTCCAAAACAAAAAAAAAAGGATAAACAAATTATATGAAATTCTTTAATAACTTTCTTTTTTTTCTACTTTCAGATCTCAACGAATAACCGTGAAGATTTTCTAAGTGAATAAAAAAAAAAAATGACAGTTCGAATTTGACATTTTGATTTTGTCGATGTTTTATTCTTTTTTGTTGAAATTTTTATCATTTTTAATTTAATTTTAATTACACATACTTAGTTTTTTTTATTGTAAATAAATAATAAAATATTTCATCAATAATCAGAAAAAAAAAGAAAAACAAGTGAATAATATAATATTGTGAAAATCATTGAAAAAGTATTGTTTTGGTGAAAAAAAGAAAAAAAAAATTTGCAAAGGTGATAAAAGATAAAAAAAAAAAACATTTTCTCTTTAATTAAAAATTTGCTTATAATTTCTTTATTTGAAAAATAACTAAAATAATAATAAAAAAAATTTACCTCATGAAATTGTGTGGTAGAAAAGTTTGCTGTGATGTAATAAATATAAAAAAAATAAAGTTTTTTATAAATAATAATTAAGAAGCAAAAAAAGAAATGAAGTAGTTTTTCATTAAAAAGACATTTTAAAAAAAAACCACCACGTGCAAAGCGAATAAAATTTTACAAAAAATTCTTTTTTTTTTCTGTAAAATTTGGACTTATTTTCTTTTTGTTTTTTTTTTTGTTTTTTTTTTTTTAATAAAAAAAAAAATTATCATTTTACCCATTTTGTCTGTTTCAGATGAGTGACACTTATTATATTAAAGAATTATATCAATTAATGAAAATGAATCAAAAGTTTTGCTCAACAATAATTGTAGCATCAAATTCATATTTAAAACAAAAACATACGACGACAAACAACAACCATAATATTATTAATAAAAACAACATAAAAACAAATAGTAATAGCAGTGAAAATAGTATTGGAATGACAAGTCATGAAAGCGGTTATTTCGAGGATAATAACATTTTGATAAATCCACATCTTGAAACAAATCATATGATGGCGGCTGCAACTGGTGCTGGTTGTGGTGGTGGTACAACTGGACAAAAACGTTCGCGAATTTCTAGTTCGAATAGTGATCCGAAATCTGGATATAAAAATGATATTAAAATGCGTCGTAATAATTTACGTGAAATACGTCCAAATAAACGTAAACAATGTTTTCAAGTAAAACATAATGATACCAATATAATTGAAATTGATGATGACGATGATGATGATGACGACGATGATGATGATGTTGTTGTTGTTGAAAATGCAATTATTGAGAAGATTTTTAATAATTCAACCAAAAATCCTTGGTCACATCAAGAAGATGGACAACAACATCAAAAGCAACAACAACAAAAATGGACACCAACCGATAATAATTGTAATAATAACAATAAAAATTGTGATAATAGTTCAATGAACTTAAAGAGGCCTGTTGTTAATATATTAAACAAGGACTGTGATTTATCAAAACCAGAATGCCAATCTAATACAATTAATAATTGTAAAATACCTTTTAAATCTCAAAATACTAATGAAACTGTGTATCAAATTAAAAATGACGATAATAATGATGATGATAATATGGATGCCCATCATAGCAGTGGTTGTAATGATAAAGTTGTTTATATGACAAATTCTACTAATCATATATTGGATACCGATAAACGTCCACTTTCTGATGATCCAGCGGTAACAAAACGTGACAGTAGTGGTGAAACTTCTGAAGCTGCTAAGATGAGAACAGAAAAAAGTGATTCTGTTGTTTGTACAGGAAGCTATACACAATTTGAACTGGAAATTGAAGAAGTTTCAAAAATTAAAACTAAAGGTTAGTGTTTAAAAAAATGAAATTTCACTTATATTGCATAAAAACAATATAAGTCTTTAAAGAAAATGCTGATTTTATGCAAAATATAATTTTAATTCTTTTTATTTCTTTCCGCTCAAAAATATTTTAAGATGCCTTTAGACCATATCATAAAATGAATGTGATACTTGGCATTGAAGTTGAGAAACTAAACCGTCAATATCTGGTTCGATTGACTTGGTTACAATTGTCAGGCAGTTCTCAAGGTGTTCATCCAACATGTTGGTTCTAATTTTACACTTAGTATGTTTCATTCTTCACTTAAGCCATCAGGTGACAAACAACAGAACAGTGTAGATGAGCGAGCAACCCAAACAGAAAGAGAATTTACTACAAACGAAAGAGCTTTCCGTTCTGGTCCTGTTTCTGTTGTTTGTCACTTGGCAGCTTTAGCACGAAAGCGCAAACACACAAATCATTCTTCAGACAAATGGACATGCTTCAGTAACTTTGAATATTTTCGGGCCGCATTGATACTTGCCTTGGGCCGCGGTTTGGACAACCTTGCTTTAGACTATCTGTTTTATCATATGCCGTGTTACCAATGTGTTCCCAATGAGTTCACGGTATTTATAGTGGAATCGCGTAGTTCGATTTGATTTGGTCTCAATCGAATTACACAATTTCACTTCAGAGTGGACAATTTTGGTAAAATGCATAAGTATACGAAGACTAATGACAAAAAAGAAGGTCTGAAGGTATCTTAAATAGTTATTGAAAATTTTATATTTCTAATGCTTTATAGTTTCTACCGATTAATGTGTTTCCCCATCAATTTTTCTGTTTTTTTTTTTAAATTAATTTTGATTCTAATTTAGATGTTTTTCTTGTTTAGTAATTAAACAGTCCACTGTGTAACTAAATCTAGGGGCATGTTTACACGTTATTTACGTTATTCGCCGAATTTCTGATAATGATATGTAAACTCTTTTATTTGCAATTTCTCTATGCAATTCTTTTTAGACGAAAGTAACATTTATGTCAAATATAAGAGATTTTTATTCCGTGGATAAATGTCAGCTGTAAACAAGGCCTAATAAAAATAAGAATTTCTTCTTTTTTTTTAACGGGAATCATAACAAAAAAAAAATTTTTTTAGCAAGTTTTTCTTCATTTTATTTTTGTTGAATTTTGCAAAATTTTTACTATTACTTACGAAATGGAAATTAAAAAATGTTCCATAAAAAAAAGGATTTTTGGACATTTTATCCGATAAAATTTTTTTGGGACGGATAAAATAATCAAATTGAAAATCTTGATAACATTTAAATTACCTTGGAAAATTTAAGAAGAGTGTCGCAATTATGGATCTACGTATTATCGATATGATTATATTAAAGAAAACACTATTTTTTCGTATTGTGTCGGCATTTTTCTACGTTATTTGGCTATTATTCGTGACTAGACGACTTGAAAAATCTCATCTATAACAAAACAACTACTCAAATTGGTCACTAACAAAAATACTAAATTGGGGACACTTACCTTAATAAGAAAGTTTCAATAACGACAATGTCATAAAAATCCAAAATCGGGTTACCTATATATAAAGTGACCAGATTTTTTAAGGACAAATTCTTTATTTTGGGCTATTAATGAAATAAAACAACAAAATTAAATAATTTAATATATTTATAATTATTCCATATAAAATTAAAAAAATAACATAAAGAACTAAAAAAGTATCAAGTTCTAATACCAATCAGCAAGTCTACCCTACCAAGATTTATATGAGAATATTTTACGATATAAGAAATACAGATCAGATTTCGTAGCGCACATATTCTATGTCTAGATTAGTGTTGAAACACCGCGCTGCCACTCAAGCAGCGTATCTACATTAGAATTTTTTACATATGTACATAACTCAACTCCATGCATTTTAGCGTTAAATTGACAGAATTTCAATATCATTTTTAGAAATATTTTCAAAATCAATACAATATTCAGTACAAATTTTAAATCAGTTCATAGCCATGAAAATCAGTACCTGTATTGAATAAATCAGTACGTATGGTCACTTTACCTATATACCAAAAAAGCTCTTTGAATATTTCTCATACAAATTGCTCTCACAGTTTTACATGCATGCACATTCGAAAGTCTGAGCGAACTTATTAACGACATAAGGATAGAATCTCATGATTTCAAATACTGTGAACTCAGCACTTGTAAATAGATCTCTAAACCAATGGAGCTATAAGATCATTATTTCCATTTGTTGTATATATTTCTTAAACTATACAAATGACAAATATGTATTTGCATATTAATCATTATGCAAATACATATTTGTCCTAAAAACTATTTATTTATTCTCTAAGTACAAAAATTAAATTCTATTCTTCTCCTTTGATACAACTTTCATTCGATTGATTTCAGAAAACATCTTATATTTATTTATTTTTATAACTAAAGGGCTTCGGCCCCTGCGACACTTCGGGCCGCCAATACCCATTGAAACAGAGAATTGAACTTTCACTTAATTATTTCTATACACATGTTGAAATCATTTTACTTTCCACAAAACAAATAAATCGAAAAACTTAAAATCCCTCAAATTTTATTTTGCGGAAAATTAAATTCCGATATTTTGGGAATTAGAATGAATCATCATTAACTCAACAATTTATTAAAGTTTTTTTTATCACAACCCCTCCCACCCCTACCGAGTGGAGACCTATCTTTTCAATTGGCCTGTTCAGAATCTATATTCCGAGTTTCATGAAAATCCGACTACTATTGGCCGAATTAGGGAAGTTTTTATATTCCAAGAATTTTGATTGATATATAATTCGCTGCCTCTTGATAATACATTTTATATAAATACGAAATAATAAAACGTCACCATTCAAAATTGTTTTGTATAAATAGAAAGACTAACCCTGGAGGCAATCTCGACGGACGCGACGGACGCAATGAACGCGTGAATTGTCAAAAACGTTAGTGACGGTATAAATATTTTTGTGTAGGCAAACTCGACGCCGTCGACGCCGTCGATGAAATTTGTAATTTTTATTATTATTTGATATAATCTTTGTGTTATAAGTTAAAATAGTTTTTTAAGTAGTGTAAATTAATAAAAAGAACTAAAATACCGTTTTTAAATGGAATTTTCACAAAATAATCCCCACACAAAAATTTTAAAATGACATTTGAACGCGTCCGTCACGTAAAAGTTGAACACGAATCAACTTTTCAACGTCTGAACCGTCGCGTCCGTCACGTCTACGTCGAGATTGCCACCTCCCATACATTTCATATGAAATGAACTTTTATTTGACACTTCACGCGTCCGTCGCGTTCATTGCGTCGTTCGCGTCCGTCGAGATTGCCTCCAGGGTAAAGAGTGGGCAAAGAATGCCGCGTAAACCAACGTATTCAAATGTCAAATGTCATATTCAAATTTTATGTAAACACAATAGCGTAACCAATTATAGTGTAAGTTGATTTTATTTTCGTAAATAAATTCCCTCTTTCAATAAGTTTGTGAAATTAATTATATCAAATGAACATAAAAACATAAAATATGAAACTTTTACCCTCAATAAAAATTTGATTATCACAGAAAATGTAAACAAAAACAAAGTGAGGTTAGAATATTTTGGTTTTCGCGTTTGACTTCAGATTTTAACAAACTTGTTCCGGTGGTTCCGTCGGTTTCGGGTCAATGTGGGTAGACGAATAGAAAACATATGTATTTGAATTGATTTGACATTCGAATACGTTGGTTTTCACGACATTCTGCTCCACACTTAAAACTGATATAAATTTGATAATAGTCGATTCTCTAAAAAATTCTCACAACTAAGGATAGTTGAACAATAACTTTGATTTATCCTTCTATTATACAAAACAAAATACTAAATATTAAGGATTATTGATACTACTATTGATCGCAAGGCGTATTAAAGCTTATTCATTATAAAGCTAAGATCACACAGCAACTTATGCAACAGGTTTTTTTTGGTTGCAGCTGCAAAAGTTGCGAGTCTTGTTCACACATGTATGTAAAAGTGGCGCGCAATCTGAAGTTTTTATGCTGCTGCAATCCAAAATGCTGCAACCTTAAAAAAATAGTTGCAGAGGTGTTCACACATAGCGTGCAGCTTTTATTGCTTGCAACTTCCTGGCAGTTTTTTCGTGTATGTATGTGTACAAAATTTTACGTCTTCATTTAATTTTAACATTTAATTAAAGCAATAAAATATGTTTTATGGCGAGAAAGAACAACCTGTTGCATGTTTAACACTTATTTTATTGAGAAGAGAAAGATGACGGCGTAAAAAAGTAAAAGAAAATGCTGGATACAAAAAATGGATAAAATAACGTGAGCAGTACGGATTTGTTCATAATTTATTACGTGAATTACGTGTTATTTTTTAAACATTTTTATAATTATCAGCATCTGATTTTGATTATCTTTTGGAAAAACTGAGACCCATAATAATGTGAATTTCATTACATTTTAAAAACTTTTCAGAAACAATAACACTGAACTGTCAAAAAACTTGCATGCAGCATGCTGCAAAAGTTTCAACCATTTTAATATTTTTTGTTGCATATGCAACTTTGTTTTTTGCTATTCACACGTTGAAACTTTCCAGGTTGCGCGCAATATAAAAATCTAGTCATGCAGCAAAAAAGAATCGCAACTTTTTGTGTTGCAATCCTATTCACACTATGCAGCACTCTAGTTTCGCCGCATCTTTTTATGCTGCATTGCAACAAAAGTTGCAGTGTGTGATCCTTAGTTTAATGAAGAAAATTGTGGAATAAGTGCAGATTTTGCATGAAAGGCGTTTATACAAATGTCTGTGAAATTTAATACTAATTCTTAATTTTAAAGTTAAAAATGGACGAACAAATTTCAATGAAAGAAGCAAATAAACAGCTCTTCATTAGAACGAATGGAAATTGAAACACTGTTAGAAAGACAGCTGATGAAGGAAATATTTTTCATCATTTAGTTTAAAAAAACAATATGCGTGATATACGTAAGACTGTTTATCTGCAATCTATTTATTAACCTTTTTCCCATGTTTTGTATTATTTTTTTTAAAAACAAATAATCTTTGAAATAGGTTAATTTTATTTTGCAAAATTATTTCCTTCATTCTAATGATGTAGCTTTAACCAACGCCTAAACGAGAAATTATGATAAATTGCGAACATTTTGCATTAGGAAAATCAGCAAGAACGAAAAAATTTTCTTAAAATTTGAATTTTATATTTTCGTATACAGACACATGCGATAAATCGACACTTCGTGTAAACGAACGAGTTGATTTATTTTAAATACACAAATAATAATAATAAGGTACTCTTTGAACCAGATCCCTTATATAAACGGACATTTCTTGATTCATGTCTCCTCAAAAAAGTGTTGACTGTATTGCAAACGAAAAATACCATTTTTATTTGGCGGATCTGTAAGTGAGAATTTCCATAAATTAAAACTTTTCCCGACTAGTGAACCCAAATCGCATTTTTTTCCCTAATCTGCATGACATAGTCGCCAATTTAGCGATGGAGGTGGAGATCTTTTAACTATTTCTATCTTTATCCACACTCCTTTGAGATTAGGGTTTCTTAAGAAGTTCTGAGAAGACTTCAAAGCTCTTTGGTACCAGCAAATAGCTCGTCTATTTTGTGCCAATTAATTTTGAACTCCACTTGGGGTCTTTTGAAACATATTTCATTACATAATTTGGAATCATCGATTATGACATTTTTCGATGATAGATATTCCAAAGAGTTATCAACTTCGTCACATTCTGGAATATTTTTTTTAGTTCTGTAAAATATATCATTAGAAATTTTTTGAGTTTTCCATTCATATTTTAAGTTTCGAAAGAGATTAGGTGTACATATTCTCATTTCATTTATCAATCGATCAGTTTCTTGTTCTGAATCGTTTTCTGTTTGGCAACGAAGCAGTGTTCTGACTTTTGATGCGAAGAATTTAAAGTTAAAAATTGATCGACAAATTTTACTTGTATGACAAAAATGTTTCAACTTTCAAAAAACCAGAACGGGAAATCTCGCCGTTTGGCATACATTAACCGTACATTAGCTGCCACGATAAACAATGTGGAAATAATATGATTAACGACACTTCTTAGACAACACTCAAAATGAATTCAAATACCCAATACATATTATTATTTTATCTCTATAATACTTTTTCTTTTACTAATCAACAACTTTCTCATTTCGTAATTATTATTTGTACTTTTGTAATTCCAAAAAAAGCCGAAAAAAAATGTCAATCGAATGAGTGTACACGCGTTAAATGAAAATCCAATCGAATGGTTATCATCCCGTTAGAAAACTTATTCATTTTCACCTGTTGCACAACTTAAGAAAAGTAAAACATACATATGTATATGAAGAAATTTCATATCAGGTTTTTCTCAACATTTACAGTTACAAGATCTTCTCTACTCTATCACAAGAATCAATATTTTGTCTCACTCAATTCCATCATGATGATGTATATCAAAAATAAAATACCACCATACAAACCTCATACCCGATCTAATCATGTAAGGAGAATAGGAATACCAATTCACATATGAGAAGTATTTAATACTATAGGTTTACTTGAAATCTCAATTTCGAGCTCTAATAGAAAACACAAATTATTCTATAATTCCAATTGGAAACGATACATGTTGTAATAAGTATATACAAAGAGTTAGTACATTACAAGATTACAGACAATACGAATACTATACAGAATAGCGGGGCTCCGAAAAATATTTTTGTTATTAAGTATAGCTTATTCGGATATTTGATTGCCCGCTGTTCGGTTTCTGCTGTGTTTCATCAGAG
This sequence comes from Xylophagus ater, assembly GCA_963422695.1. Lineage (NCBI taxonomy): Eukaryota > Metazoa > Arthropoda > Insecta > Diptera > Xylophagidae > Xylophagus > Xylophagus ater. Next base: position 25,943,295 of record OY730482.1, on the reverse strand, counting down.
ACAGAATGGTGGAGGACAACGACAACAACGACGACGACGGCTACTATGAACGACGCATGAGTGTCGCGACACACTTTTTGATATTTTGATGTCGGGTAAAAATTTAGTTCAAGGCCGTATATATACGTTTGTTCGTATACATATAATATGCTTCGGTGTACAACATTTATGTACATATATATAAATATAGGTATACATATCCATATAAATTCCAACTAAGAGCAGAAAATGAAGTAAAAATATGAATCAGTTTTTATGTAGTATGTATTATTATTTTTTTTTTTATTAAATAGAAAATATCAGGATTTTGTTCCTGTTCCTATAGAATATGGGAATAAAATACCGTGATGACAAAAATAGCAAACTCCATATTTTTGATGCATCTTCATATTTTGACATATAGAAAAAAATGTCTGTTCATCTATTTTTTTGTGTTTTCACTATATTTTTCGAACGTCTTATTTTATATAATTGAGATTTAGGGAATTCTGGTTGGTTATTAGGAAGACCTGAACACTATTGCTTTTGAAAGGGGGTGATTATGAACGCTGTCATTTAATTTTATTTTGGAAACCACTTAACCGAATGCAATGAAATTTAGAACATTGATTCCTTAGATAATGTTCTTAGATCTGATTTAATTTGGCGTAAAAAAAATCGGAAAAGCTCTTAATGTCAACTGAAATTAATTTTCTCGGTTTATATTATACATTAATATATATAATCAAATAAAGTTCCGTGACTATTGCTATGAAAATGAAACGAAACAATATTTTTCAGGTTTTTGTTTTTCTTCATTCAAAGTAATCTTCAGATTCAATAAACTTTTTACAACGCTAATAGTGATTCAAATGTAAGTTTTGAAATTACGTTGGGAATTGTTTCCTCATCCATCGTATTCTCTAGATATGCCCCCCAGCAACAATTCTGTTTCCAAACTTGCAAAGGGGAAGAGATTTGAATCAGATGAAGAGGTTGAATGCGAAACTGTTGCGTATTTTGCAGCCCTTCAGAAATCGTATTATACGAAAGGTGTGAAAATATTAAAAAAGCCCTGGACTAAATATAATATAAAGGGTTTTATAAAACGGACGGAATTTAAGATATTACTTTTTATGCCCTGTTTTAAATACTACCATGTCCGTCCGTCCGTGTACAAGATAAATGAAAATTGCGTTCTCCGATTTTGATGATACAATGTGAGTTGGTTATTTCTTAACTCGATTTGGTATTGTATTTCAGCCAAATCGGGCGAATAGGAGCGAAGTTATAAAGCAAAAACCAATGTGACCAGAAACTTTTGTCGGTTTTTTAATGGTTTTTCGGATTTAATTCAGAACACACCAATTTCATTGGAATTCCATACATTGACTACATAAATAGATGATATTGGGCTAAATTTCAACAAAATTGGTACAAGGATAATAGGGAAAGAAATTGTCGTAGGAAAAAGTAAGCCCGTTCATAAAGTTTTTTTTGATACACTTGAAAACTAATATTCCGATTTGAATAAAATTTTCAGAATAGATTAACGCTATTACGGCCTACGCTACCTGTGAATTAGAGACAATTTGAAAAATGCGCAACAAATTTACCAGGTGTATGCATATGGAATGAGCCTTTGCCGATACGTGGCTATAGTTTTAGGCAATATTTATTGTGAACGAGCCATGACTCTTTTTTTTATTGCTTTGATATCTGTCAACAACGTTCAGTGTTGAAAGTTTGATTTGTAATACAACAACATAAAATTTTTTTGTGTTAAAAATGGAGAATTTTGTACCAACTAAAGAGCATCCGCCGACATCATTACTTTTTTGCTTTCATTTAAAGAAAACTGTTGCTGTCTGATTGAAGAAACTTATGGTGAATATGCTCTGTCGAAAACAACTTGTGGAAACTGATTTCAACGTTTTAAAAGAGATTTTGATGTGAGAGACAAAGAACGATCAGGGCAACCAAAAAAGTTTGAAGACGCCGAATTACAAGCATTATTGAATGAAGATGATACACAGACTCAAGAAGAACTTGCTTAAGCATTAAGTGTTGATCGAACAACTGTTTCCAAACGTGTAAAAGCAATAGGAAAAATTCAGAAGTGTGGAAAATGGGTACCTCATGAATTGACTGAAAAGCAACAAGAAAAACGAAAAATCATCTGTGACTTGTTGCTTGGATGATACAAAAGGAAGTCTTTTTGCATCGAATCGTGAAGTGATGAAAAGTGGATATATTTTGAGAATCCTAAACGCAAAAAATCATGGGTTGCATCAGGTCAACCATCAACATCGACTACAAAACCAAATCGATTTGGTAAGAAGAGAATGCTCTGTGTGTGGCGGGATCAGAAGGGTGTGGTGTACCATGAGCTTCTGAAATCTGGTGAAACTGTTAATACTGATCGCTACCGACAACAATTGATCGAATTGAACCGTGCTTTGCTCGAAAAACGACCAGAATATCAAAAGAGACGACACCAAGTGATTTTCCTCTATAACAATGCACCATCACACAAAGAAAAACCGGTCCAGGAAACGATAGAAGCGCTTAACTGGGAAGTTTTACGGCATGCGGCTTATTCACCAGACTTCGCTCCTTCCGACTACCACTTATTTGTATCGATGGGCCACGCGCTTAAGGAGCACCACTTCAAAACATCTGAAGGACTGGAAAATTGTTTCTCTGAATGGTTTTCATCAAAAGAAGAAGAACTTTTTTGGAGTGGTATCCACAAATTGCCTGAAAGGTGGTCAAAATGTGTGGAAAGCGATGGACAGTAGTTTGAATAAAATATTTTTACTTTCCTATTAAAAAAAGGCGTTTTTTTAAAAATGGTCATAAAACCTGGTATGCAGAAAAAGTATTGAAATATTATTAGTTTTGACTGTTCTGTACCATTTCTGCCATAGGGCATCAAAAAATCGGCTATAGACTGATTTTCAGTTAATATATGTTTTTTTTTTTTAAATCCAATTGATCTGAAATATTTCTGGTTTCTTTATTTTAAATGAAAGTTTTTTGACCAAAAAACCAATCCGTTGGAGATGTTAAGCTCTAGAACATGAACTGTGTGAATTTCATCAAAATTTCTATGACAGTTTCGACGACACAATTAGTAAGGCAAAAAGTGTGCTTATATAGTATTCCCATTTTAGAATGTAGCCTCTCTTAAGTTAGGTTTAAATACAGAAATTGTATGAAAATTGACGAAATCGGCCGAGCAGTTTATTCCGTATCGCATTTACAACAATTTTATCATTTTTCTTCGAAAATGCTGATATATTGTAATTAACCAGTTATGTTGCATCACTCAAACTCACATTGAAGCCACCGTACTAATCGTTTGGGTTCTATATGAGATTTTGTTTATCGAATGGACGGACGGACTTAAATGGAGGTAATTATTTTTGATGAAGCAAATTTCGCAATTGTTCTCACTCGTCTATTTTCTCTAGAAAAAATGTTATATTTTCGCTGGAATGTACCATAATATTTTACCTTAAAATCTTCATCCTGTACAGGTTCTGGCCTTCCCAAATCTAATTCGCGATGAATCTATTTTTTGTAGCTATCATTTCCCAGCATCTTGATTAACAATATTCCATCACTAATTCATAGCAGTTTCGTCCTACCGGTTCCTCTTCTTTCTTTTGAAACGGTGTTTAAAATTCGTCTTCTGCCCATATAAGTCGCGCTAATTTGATTAAGATGACGACATCATTATTGCTGTATAACTCATACCAAATCACTGTTGTATTTTGATCATCAGTTGTCGCTTTTTCATATACCGAATATTTTTCGGACGGTTTTTTTTTTATGCATCGAATCGGTTGTGAGTACTGGGAGCATTAGCATTGTATACAATTTAATTTTTGATTTTTGATTTTTTTGCTAGACCATAGTAGCATTTGTTGGCTAGCAGAATTCTTCTTTTTATCCCATCCGTTATGCAATATTTACAGATAATCGTTTTTAGTCCGGATATTGAAAGAAATATTTTAAAATAGAATAACTAATTTAAATTTCGTTAAAATTATTAAAAAATTGTCTCTTTCATTTTCAGTTAAACTTTCTGATGAGGATAAAGTCGACATGACCCATTTTGATCCAATTAAAGTGCTTGGAACTGGAGGTAAGTTTGTCTGAAAAAAAATCAAAAGAAAAAAAATTAAGACTAGAACAAATTTTTGGTTTTGATTTCTTTTAGCGTACGGTAAAGTTTACCTTGTTCGAAAAAAAGGTGGGCATGATCATGGTAAATTGTATGCAATGAAAGTCTTGAAGAAAGCAACTATTGTGCAAAAGAAGAAGACAGCGGAACACACTCGCACAGAAAGACAGGCAAGCATACCATTTTTTTAATATTATGTTCGCATTTTTATGTAGAAGAGTTTAGATACCTTTCTTCGTACATTTTTTCAGTAGTATACATAGCTTTGCATTCTTTTAAAATTGCTCAAACACGGTATTGAGAATGAAATGTTTTGTATACATGGGAATACCTTTCATTCAGAGAAAATTCAGAACTAGAAGAAGAAGAAGAAGAAAGAAAAGAAATATACATAAAAAAAGCTACGATGCACAACAAAGTTAAGAAAGGCACATAAAACACAGTTCGACCGAGACTCGTATTTACCTTGTTTTATGACTTCTTTTACCTTTGATCGAGTTTGTTAATTCCCGTTATGAAATACCGGTACTCTTGATGATGCACACATTTTTTTTATATACTACAACGATTTCTTAAGCGGGCCACATAAACGCGGACGATGGATAAAATCAAAACGGAAGAAGATATGTGTTGTGTTCTATATATCGTATTGGCAATAGTATATTCCCGTTTAAATAATAATTTCCAGTGATTCTCAAAGAGATCTTCACTTTCATTTATAATTTATTGTTATTCTATAATAAGTTCTTGAAAGTTTATTCTCTAGATACTAAGGAGTATCTTACCATATTCTGCATTCTGAATGAAAAAAAAATCAGCCAATTAGAATTTCTTTTCAAATTTTTTTCTCAACATAAGACTTAAACTAAAACATAGTTACATTAACTTTTAACTTCTATACGAAGTATATAAGTCTCTTTTCTTTTTTTTTTTCAAATCTCCACGTTTTATAAGTTTCTAAATCGTTTGCAATCACTTTTATCCAATGTCTGGCTGTCGTCTGTCGGTCTGTCTGTCTGTCTGTCGTGTACAAGATTGCGGCCGTATTTTTGAAGTAATTTCCATGAAAATTGGTTTTTTCCTCATGAGAACCATTCTATCAGAAGTTGGGTTTGATCGGACTAAAACTTCAGGTAGCCGCCGAACGAAAGTTCGGTTTTTTGTGTTTCTACATTACAGGGTATTGTACCGTTATTTATGGACCGATTTCAATCAAATTTGGCATGAGAGCAAAGAGCAGTTGTGTCCGAACAAATTTCGGATTTTTTTGTATGAAATTTGGAGCATAACTTTGAGTGCTCGAAAAAAAAATTTCGGGCCCAATTATCAAGACAACTTCTTTTCCACCTTATCTATGTGTATGTTGCAATATTTTTACTATTGAAAAGGCTGAAAAATATGTAGTCCGTGTAATATTGGTAAAGTATACAGTAGAAGTTGAAATATACCCATTTACACTTTATTCTTAATAATAATTAATTTGACTTGACAAGTACTTGATCCTGCGACAATTAGACTGAGACTGATTAATTTATTTTACTTTAATTCTGATAAGACGACACTAAAAAATTTACCGTTATCATTCGAAGTTTGCTAGTGCATTTGAGTTGCATTATTGCAACGATTTACATTAGAGTACGAAGTTAATCAAAATGGCCTCTGAAAAAAATTATTTATTTTTCAATGGCCAAAAAGAATTTGTCGTTTAATGGTGTATATCTTTATTATTCAGGAAAGTTATTATACATATAAAAAATTATGACCATGCCAAGTCCTTTGACAGTTAAATTTAAGATTTTTCAAAAAGTGGAGTTAATCGATTTGTTCAGTGAACGGCTCAATTATAAAAATTTATTTTGTCTCCTTCAAAATAGGCTTCATTTGAAGCAATACATTTGTTCCAACGAAGAACCCAGTCGTCAAAGCACTTTTTAAACGCATATTTCGGTATGGACTTTAACTCCTTCAGCGATTTTTGTTTTGTATCTTCTGTCGACTCGTATCTAATACCACAGAAAAATATTTAGCTTTCTTTACCATAAGCATTATATTTGATTTAACTTCGGTTGAAAGGAAAGCAATAATTTCGTTCTGCCTTTTCTCTCCTAAATATGAGAGCATATATTTTTGAAATTCTTTTGAATATTGTATTCTTCGAATGTGTTCTAAAATAGTTGCATCAAATTTCGAATCAAAATTTCCATTACTACAAGTATAATAAAATAATAAGTTGACGATCCTCTAAGAGCCAAATTTTGTTTTGATAAAAAATATATTATATATACTAAACATACTTGGTAATTAATTATTACAAAAAAAAATATTTAAATAGTTCTTGTCTTTTGTGTTTTTTTTAATTCTCCTTAAATTATTCCAGGTTCTTGAATCCATACGTCAAAGTCCATTTCTTGTGGGAATGCATTATGCTTTTCAAACTGATTCTCGGCTTCATCTAATTCTAGGTAAAATAAAACTTTGTAATCAATAATATAAAAGTAGTTTTTATAATACTAATGTGTTCTTATTATTTTGAAAAAAATTTTCATTATAATAGATTATGTAAGCGGTGGTGAATTATTTACACATTTGTATAAGAATGAACATTTCACAGAAGATGAAGTCCGTATATATATAGCTGAAGTGGTTCTAGCCTTAGAACAATTACATAAATTAGGAATAATTTACAGGGATATCAAATTAGAAAATATTTTATTAGATTCGTATGGGCATATTGTCTTGACTGATTTTGGCCTTTCCAAAGAACTTCAACCTGGGTCCAATGAACGTGCTTTTAGTTTTTGTGGAACACTAGAATATATGGCGCCAGGTAAAAATATTTTGTATATAATTGTATAATAAATTCAATTAACTTTGTTTCTCTTTATATAAACACAGAGGTTGTTCGTGGCGGCTGTACTGGACATGATACTGCCGTTGATTGGTGGTCCGTTGGGGTTTTAACTTATGAATTATTAACGGGTGCTTCACCATTTACAGTAGTTGATGAAAAGAATACTCAACATGATATATCACGTCGAATATTAAAAACTGAACCACCAATACCCGATGAATTGGGTTCTGAAGTTAAAGATTTTATATTAAAATTATTAGTAAAAGATCCTAAAAAGCGATTAGGTAAGTTAGAATTTTTTTCGTTTTTGTTTTTTTTGTTTTACGTAATAAAAATAATATTTTATAGGCGGAAGTAAAGCTGATGCTTCAGAAATAAAATCACATTCATTTTTTCGAAAAGTTGATTGGGATAAATTATCCAAAAAACAATTGCCCGCACCATTTAAACCAAAAATAGAAAATGAATTGGATACAAGTAATTTCAGTGAAGAATTTACACGGCTTCCATTAAACGATTCACCAGCAGCAGTACCTCCAAATTCTTATCGACTTTTTCGAGGTAATTATCAATATATATAAATATACTAGCTGTACCCGGCCACGCGTTGCTGTGGCTCAGTCTGGCTAAATCGAAAAGAAAAGACAAAGCGCACGTTTCTCATGTATTTAATTTCACAATGCTTGTGGTTATACAACATTTTTTGTTGTTCCATTTTCTGTGCAGATATAGAGATTTTCTGGTTTGCCGACTCTAGAACACGCAACATATAATTGTCCGTGTGAGAAGCAATCCGGGTCTAGATCTAAACCGCACAATTTTAAAGATTGGCTCTGAGCCTTGTTGATGGAGATTGCAAACGCCAATCGAATCGGGAATTGCAATCTCTTAAATTGAACTGGCATATCCGTTGGAATGATAGGAATGCGAGAAATGAGGACATCTTCACCTTTAAAAGATCCTGTCAAGATTGTTGCTTCTACGATGTTGCTCTTTAATTTTTTTACTGCAAGCCGCGTGCCGTTGCAAAGCTTTGGCCGGTTGATCTTTCGCAACATGATAATTGGCACACCGATTTTCAATTGCAGTCCGTGCGGTGGCATCCCTGGCAGATCGAGTGAATTCAAAAATTCTGTTGGATAATTAACCGCTTCATCTGCTTCTACAACAGTGTCGACGGACTTGTATATGACCACCTCGCTTTGAATGTTAGACTGAATAATATTGTTAAGTTCGTAGACGTCCTTGTTCTTGGCCGCAATGGTTCGTTCACTTAGCCAATCGTGATTCTTGTAATTGGTTTGAATATTGGGAAATACTTTTTCAACCAATTCTTCTTTTGACGTCACTAAATTACAGAAGTTATGAGGCAATGAAATTCGTCCTGACGTCAGATCAACCGGCACCTTTCCGTTCCTAATTTCCAGTAATTGATGTGAGAATATCTCTGCTGACCGATCGCTTTGCAGCTGTAGTCGCACATTTGTAGTTAATTTTAACGTCTTTACACGTCGCCGCAAAGTAGAGTATTTCAGGCAGGCATTTATTTCATCCGCTGGTGTCGATCGAGGAATTACAGGTAATGTTTGCCTGAAATCGCCTGCAAACAATATTAATGCGTTCTCAAATGGTCTGATATTTGCACGTAAGTCTTACAATGATCGATCAAGGGCCTCGAGCGATTTTTTGTGCGCCATTCATCATAAACAATAAGTTTGCATTTCTGCAATACTTTTCCCATGCCGGATGCTTTGGAAATGTTGCATGTGGGACTTTCAATGAATTGAGTTTAATGGCAATTTCAAAGCGGAATGAGCCGTTCTTCCACCACTTGGGAATCCCCTCTTTTGCTATTCCACTGGGTACATCCAGCAGCGCACAGACCCAAACACTTCATGTTTTACCATGAATTCCATCAGCGATTTTAGCTTCTGTTTGAAAACACGTGCTGTAATGTCATGCCTACCCACCGGCGATTGTCCAGGAAGTAAGAGCTTTTGTATTGTAAATCGTCCCAAGCTGGAAATTTCATCTAAGATTTTGTTAAATTCAGCATTTTCATTTTTAAATGCCTTTTTTGGTTTTAGGGTTTCCAAAAAATGAGACTCTACATATTAAATGTCTTTCGGCTTTGGGTTTTCAAAATGTTACGCCAATTAGTAGAGTAGATTATACAAGGTGGAGTCCAAAGTAATCAGGACTTTAAAAAAAAAAAACAGAACAAATGGTTTTTTCGGCAAAATCAATTGATTTTATTCAAAATAGTCTCCTTCTGCTTCAATACAGCTTTTTGCACGGTCCAAAAGCATGTCGAACGAGTGTTTTAGCTCGTTGGCCTGTATTTTTGGTGAGATAATCGGTCACAAGCGTCGATCGATGAGACGGCGCATTATCGTGCAACAAACGCCAACTTCCATCTTCGCGATATTCGGGCCGAACACGTCGAATACGGCGCACCAAACGCTTCAAAACTCCTAGGTAGAATACCGCATTAACGTTTTGACCGGGTGGAACAAATTCTTTGTGGACAATACCCTTGGAATCATAAAAACAAATCAGCATTGTCTTCACTTTTGACTTCTCCAGGTGCGATTTTTTGGGTTTCGGCTCGTCCGGCGCCTTCCATTCAGCACTCTGGCGTTTCGTTTCGGGATCATATTGAAAACACCACGTTTCGTCACCAGTCACAATGTTATAAAGGAAGTTTTTGTCCTTTTTGACCTCTTTAATGATGTCCTTCGAATGTTGAATTCTGAGCAATTTTTGGTCGTCGAAGCTCATTTTCGCACCGATGACACAAACATACTGCACTTATAACGCAATAACTTCACTTTCAATAGATGAAATGTCATGAAATTCTCACAGGAAGTCGATAAAGGATAGCAGATTCTAACGCACCAGTCGGCATATAGATGGCGCCACTAGGGGCGCTAGATTCAAAAAGTCCTGATTACTTTGGACACCACCTTGTAATTTTAAAATTTAATTTTGTATGTTTAAACATGACTTCTTCCTAATAATTTCGGTTTACAAATCGGTGTAAATTAACAAAATGTATTCAAGCGTAGCACCTTAATTCGGAACATAATAAATCTTTTACCCCGTTCTAGTAGCACCACTGGTAACATATTTCATGTCTTAAGTCGATCTATTCAGAATGCACATTATTTACCCCGCAACACCCCCAGCGAAGATGTTAAATTGATCCCATTTCTCCGGTTGGTAAAATAGCTCCCGTCAAACATATATTACGTAAAGGCAAAAACCTCTATAGAGTAGGGACTTAAACAACCGCAGCGCCAAAGTGGTGAGAGATAGAACTATTTTATCTTCGACAGAAAAAATCCCCAAGAAAACCTCCGAAACTTTGCCGAACACTGTAATCGTGTGTGACGTCTACATACCAAGTTCCAAAATTGTATTGACCCCAGCGCCAAAGTGATGAGAGATAGAACTATTTTATCTTCGACATGCAAATCTTAATAAGATTACCTCTGGTCAGAATCATGTCCGATGTATATTTCAGATTATAAATGAGGTTTTCTGAAATAAGCTTTCAAGCCCCCTTTGTAAACCCTCCGACCCCCAATCTCCCCGGAAACAAAATTTCTCGACGTTTCAAGTAATTCTCTACAACATATCAAAAAGTGTTTTTTTTTTTTGTTCAACGAATTTTCTTCCCGCACAATATAGGACGGACAGAAGGAAAGAAGGAAAGATTAGCCTTTTACATATATAATAATTAATCAAATAGAAATGATGTTAATTCATAATTTAGTAAAAAATTCGTTTTTTTGAACCAACTTTGAATCCAAATCTAAAAACCCCTCGTTTTTTTTTTTAATTAAAACTACCAGTGACAGTAATTTTTTTTGAGAAATTGGGGGCAATTCTTAAAATTCGTCGAAGATTTTGAAAATTCAGCCTTGTCAATTATAAATACCTTTTTTTTGGCTTTAAGCTTTCCAAAAAATGAGAAATGAAATGGCTTTCGGCTATGGGCTTACAAAATTTTACGCCATTTAGTAGAGACATAATTTGCTCGTTACATTTCAATAAACAGGATCTAAAGCGAATAATTTAATTTTGTACGCTTAAGAGAAACTTGTTTTTTGGAATAAATAACGCAAACATTTTTCGCAATTCTGATGTTCCAGAATACATAAGCATTAAGCCCATTTTAAGTGTTGCCCCTCCGAATTAATATTTTTAACGCCGCCACTACGCCCATCTTTATTTTTATAATAAAAGCTTACTGATGTATGCGCGTGTGAGTAAGAAAAATCACGTTTTCTCGCTTGAAGATTTTGATTTTAAAGATGCTTGTGGCTATGTGTTAGTGATTGGTTTTTTTAAATCAATTATTACCTGGCTCAGGTATAACCTAGGTAAATAACATATAAATATGGTCATAATCACATAGGACATTCTGTGAAAGTTTCAAAGCAATTGGTCAAGAAGTTTCGGAGATTACCGGTTAGGAACAAACGAACATTTACGATTTTATTTATATAGATATAAATATATATAAATATATAAATATATAAATATAAATATTTTTTTTTTTGCGAATTTCGATTTAGAATGTAAATATTTCTAATACATATATATAATAATTTGTTTTCATAATTTTTCTTAGGTTATTCGTTTGTTGCACCAAAACATCTTAAATTGAAAAATGTCATCGAAGAAGTAATATATGATGTAAATGACAGAACATGTTCTCTGTCATCTTCCAATCGTTCATTATCTGATCAAGAATCATCTTTCCATGCGAAATATGAACTCTTTCCGGAACCTCTTGGAAAAGGAACATATTCTGTTTGTAAGAAATGCGTCAATCGATTAACTGGAGAAGAATATGCTGTAAAAATTAAAAATACAATATCTGGTGTAGATAATGAAGTTGAAACATTAAAATTATGTCGTGGACATCCAAATATTGTTAAATTGATAGAAGTTTTAAAAGATGAAGCATATACATACCTAGTTATGGAATTACTAGAAGGTGGTGAACTTTTCGAGAGAATACGAGAAACTGAGACAATCACAGAAGAAGATGCACGTCATTATTTCGAACAAATATCGAATGCTGTAAATTTTATGCATTCCAAGAATATCGCACATCGTGATTTAAAACCGGAAAATATATTATTTACACATAAATTATCGAAAAAATTAAAAATTGTTGATTTTGGTTTTGCAGTTTATCAAAAAACTGGTTCAAATTTAACTAGCCCATGTTATACATTAGATTATGCAGCACCAGAAGTAATTACAACTGGAAATAAATTTTATACCGCTGCATGTGATCTTTGGTCAATGGGCGTCATATTATATACAATTCTTTGTGGTCATGCACCATTTAGAAGTAAATATAATCGAAATCAAAATAGTATTGAAGAAATAGCTGATCGAATACGTCGAGGTACATTTGATACAAATCTAACAACGTGGAAAGTTATTAGTCGGGATGCAAAAAATTTAGTTCAAGGTTTGCTTAATGTTAATCCAGAGAAACGATTCAAAATTGAAAATGTTTTAATCAATGATTGGTTCAAAAAAGTTTCCTCAAAACCTTTATATCATCCTCATGACAAAAGTTTTAACGATATGGAAAATGAAGTACGTGATACATTTGATGCACTCGGACAAGCTCAGAAAGAAGGTTTTCAATTGGATGAAGTTGTTAATGCGAAATTATCACAAAGAAGATGTAAAAAACTGTCCAGTTCATTAACACCGACAATTTCAAGTAGGGGAAGTGTAACAAGTGGTTTAGGACGAAGTAAAAGTTCTAGCGGAATAGTTACATCGGATCTAAATAATCGTTCAACAAGTGATGCTACCTCAAATTCTGATATCGAAATAGAAAATAATAATCAAAAATTGATATCAAATAATGATATTGAAAATTCTATAAGACATATGGAATTAATAAGTAATACTTATGGAATTGAAACAAATCCTAAGACTGTTCAAGAATTGTCTCATTTAAAATACTCCACAAATAATAATAATAGTTTTAATTTGAATGAAAATAATTCTAAAGATGATGCTTACTTTTCGAACATCACAAATAATTCAAATAATGATGAGGAATTTTTTGGTTTTACACGTTCCGAAATTAAAGAAGATTCAAATCTATTACGACGGTATAGTGCACTATTGAAATCGCTAAGAAATAGGTCAATATCTAATAAATCAAAATTAATACAAAAACATGTTGGTACGCGGAAGAAACGAAAAACAGCAGATAGTGGTGGTAAAACAATACAAAATTCAAAAACTTTATCAAACGAAAATCTATTATTATTAGTAGATCCGTATGCTATAATGAAACGACGAACAAAAAAATCCAAGGAATATAAAAAGGATGAAGCTGGTGGTGGTGGTGGTTTATTATTGACAAGTAGTATACAATATGGGCCGATAACACGTGCTATGAGAAGGCGTGAAGAAATTTCCGATCGTTTTGAATTTTTATTTTTAGAAGAACCGATTAAAAGAAAAGCTAGAAAACAATGATTGAAACTTAAAGTAAAACAGGATGAAGTGTTTTTATTCCCTGGAATTGAAATTATCTCGCGCCTATATACCAATATTATTATTATTTTTCTGTTTTTAGGTTTTTTCATGTAATTATAAAGAAATTTATTTTATATTTTATTTTGTATGCAATATTAAAAATTATTGAAGTTTGTTCATAGAAGTTGATTTAAACTTCTTTTATTGCATCATTATATTTATATATTTTTATATATGTATGACCATAATAAGCGGATTACATTGTATATATATATCTATATACATGTTTTGTAGAAATTTTGTTTAATATTTGTTAGTTTAAAGAAACATCATATTTTGGCAATTATAAATACTATCAAGGAACCAGTTCATTGGTATTATGTATATATATTTATATGTATATATATATATAAGAGAGAAATGGAACATTAAATCATAAATTTATTCTTATTAATCATTATTTTAAATATGTATGGATGTCGGATGTGTTGTAAAGCGTGAAATCGTATGAAAGATTAGAAGCACGAGAAGAATTAGAAATCTGAAAGAAACTGGTATCTACAAAGTAAAAAAAAATTTAAAATTGTACCAAAAAAAAGATTGATATATTCCCTTGTATCCTAAATTTGTTTGTTTATGATTATCTCTCTGTATATGCCGCCACATTAGGTTCTAAAGTTCCCGATTGCGTTGACATTTATATAAATTTTGTATGTAAGCAAATTTTTTTCATATAAATAAATTTGTCTGACGGAAATATATCTTTCTATATTATATATTATCTTTGCATTGTACGTACTCTTTCATGAATAGAGATATAGGGTTTTAGGAAAAGCATGCGGTTTTGTACAAGTAGGTGTTAAAAACGGATCAAAAATTATGTTAAGAATTTTCCATACGTACTCAAATGATTATACCAGAAAAGAAACAAAAATTTCAATTCCAATTCAATCATTTATTTCTAATTATTATTATTATTATTTTTTTTCTTCTTTTTTAGAAACTATTATAGAATTTAAACTAAAATATAAACAATATTTTAAAGAATTTCAATGTAAAAAATAAATATAAAATATATATATATATATATATATATATAAATAAAAAAGACCAATGTTTAAACAGCTATTTGATAAAAAAAAAGAAGAAAAATATAATTAATTGAATTTTTTTATAATTCATAAAATAAACATTCTACAAAATGCAATTTTTACAATTTTTTTTTCTTTTTTTTCAAATATCTTAAAGAAATACAAAATATATAAGCACAAAACTAATCCGTGTAGACATTATTGAGAAAAAGAAAAACAAAAAAAAAAAAAAACTAAATAAATCTTAACACTTTGATCTAATATTTTCGAGAATTGTATTTTTTGATATTATAATATATAGTAATGGAAAATTCCCTCATATTTTATTTCAATATGTTTTTGTATAATAAAAAATCCTTAAAGTTGCCTTCATACTATAAAGCCATGAATAAAAGAATATAAAGATATGTCGGCCATTTTGAATTTTTATTTTCATACTTTTAGGGCATCACGTGTGATTTCCTTTCAAATAAATAATCGTGATTTTTCATACGAACAATGTATTTTATGTCTCGCGTGACGTAGGTGCGTAGAAAAAAACAATTTGAAATATGGGAAAGCGTAATCTATATATTATTTTATTCATATTATAAAGCTATAAAGAAAGAAACATGTTTTGTCGTCTCGTAGTGTGATTGTGAAAAAAGAAACATGATTTATCAAAAATTAAGTGTAATGTTTCATTGGAAGGCAATTTAAAAAGTTTTTATTATTATTATTGTTGTTGTTGTTCCTTAACAATGTCATAAAGAAGTTACAAATCCCTTACATATATTAGATTGATAACAAAATTTGATATATATATATATATATATATATATTAACTTTTGTGTTTTTACAATATTTAATAAGAAAAAAGATAAAACAATTAGAATAAACCAAAACAATTTTTAATTTAGTCAAAAAAAAAAAAAACAAAAAAAAGGGAAATAAACATGTACATAAAAATATGTCTGTTAATTTATTTAACATTTAATTTTCATCAAGTTATAATTATTTATATTAAGACTTAAAAAGATTTCCAGAAATAAATATTATTATGTAATAACAAAAAAAGAAAAAAAAGCAGGAAAATATCATTGTTAGAAAATTGATTATTGTACATTTAAAATTATTATTGAAGTTCATGAATTAAAAATAATTATTTTTAAGAAGAATGAAATACAAAAATACAATTTGTTGAAATTTTATAAAAAATAAAAATGAATGAATTTATTATTTTTGGCATAAAAAAAAACATTTTGAAGACAAAAAAAACAACAAAAATGTTTTGTTAACAATATTATATAAATGTTCGGCAAATAAACAATTTCATTAGAAAGAAAGGTGGTACCGGGAAATAACATGCCAGAAAAAACACAATTCTAACTTTGATCCACAAGAAAAAAACCAAAAGAAACAAACATTTCTTGTTTGAAATGTCTATTTTTCCGGATAAGTTTTCCAGCTATTAGATTGAAATTTTTCCGTATAATGCAAAAAAAAATATAAAACATACTTATTTTTGGTGTGTAATCATAAATTTTCCCGGTTATTAGAGGTTTCCGAATAAAAGAAGTTCAAATATAGTTCACTGCAAAAAAAAACTCATTTCCCAATTATGGACGTAGTTTATTTCTTGAAATGAGGCAATGTTAAAACTTGCAATTCAAAACTAAATTGTTTTTGAGATAATTGATAAAAACGTTTGTTTAATAAAGTATTTGTATTTATTTACTTTTAAAGTTTAATCCATAAAAACTAAGTAATTATTTAGGCCACATCTTATAAATCAAAATCTAGTATTTTATTTAATTACAAGTTTTCATATGAATTAATTTAAATTAGCTAGTATTGTTGAAAATGACGAGCTTTTGTTGCAAAGATTACTCAAAATTGCGAGTTTTGTTGCAACGACTTTGGAAATACGAGTAGCAATTATTGTTACTAACAAAACTGGGACAAAACATTTCTTGAACCATTCAGTGAAAATGGCAGTTGTTACCCATGCCTGTAAAAACAGAATCAGTTTTTTTTTTCTAGACCGTGTTAAATCAAAATCGTGTAAAAAAAGACCGTGTAAAAACAGAATTCTTCGCACCAAATTTTGAAATTTTGGATTATTTATTAAAATTTCCGTCGAACTATTTTCAATTATTTAGTAAAACTATTTGGATGCTGAATATGTAGAATATCAAAATATCAATGTGAGTTTATTATTCCTCGATTTGGTAAAGCATTTCAACAAAACATTTCAGTAAAATCCATCCAGGATTGTGGACAAAGAAATAATCCTAGGAAAAAAAGTCTTCGTAAAGGTTTTTGATGTACGTTTAAAACGAATGTACCGGAATAAAATTTGCAGAATAAATTTATGTCATCAGAAGTCAGCCAGGCTATCTGTGATTTAGTAAATTCGAAAAAGTTATACAGAAACATTTTGAAATATTATTATATTGGCTATTTATACCCTATAGTAGGTAACCAGAGGGTCACTAAGTGTGTAACACATCGAAATAATTATCGTGGAAAAGTTTCAAGGGTATGGTTGTGTAGAGAATCAAAAGTTATATCGATTTATGCATGTCCGTCCGTCCGTCCATCCGTATACAAGATGACTCAAAAACGCGTTATCCGATTTTGATGAAATTTAGAATGTTAGTTGGTTATTGCGTAGCTGCATTTGGTATTGCATTTCAGCAAAATCGACAGAGGGGCAGCGAACTTACTAAGGAAAAACCAGGGTGAACAGAAAGTTTTGTCGTTTTTTTTTATATAGTTTTTCGGATTTTATTGGAAAGTTTGTCAAGCAATTTTGTTTAAATTAATTATGTTGGTTGACTACTTAAATAGACGATACCATTGTAAATTTCAGTGATATCGGTCTAAGGATAGTGGAGAAATAAAAAATCGTAGGAAAAAATAGCAATCTTTATGAAGTTTTTTTGATGTACTTTCAGAACTAATACACCGAACTGGATAACTGCAAATTAGACTTATGCTATCAGGGTCTGGGTTACTTACAAATTAGAGGAAATTTTGAAAAAGGGAACCAAAGTTATGAAGAAAAAACCTTGAAATATTGTTAGCTTTATCTCCCATTTCTACCATAGGGCATCAAAAAATGTTTTTATGAAAATTTTTGGATTTGCACAATTCGGTGGTTTTCAAAGGAAGAAAAAATTAAATTTAAAATTCGCTAAAGTTAAACCAAACTCATGTTATTTCCCTATTGTACACTTTATACTTAAAATTCATATTTTATATAACAAAAACAAAAATATAGAAAAGGTTTCCAAATTTTTAGTCATATAAGTATTAATTAATTTTGTTTTCAAATTTCAATTAAATATATTTATTTTTTGAATACACCAGAAAACTTTTGAATACAAAAATAAGTTGTGTTTTTGATATATTTTAGAAAAAGTTAAGAAAAAAAAAAAAAAACATTAAACATGACAAGAGAAACAAATTTACAAAAAACAACAATTGTTTTAAAATAATTAGAAAATTAAAAATTATTGTTTTGAGTTGCTTTCATAAAATTTTAATTGTATAAAAATATTAGATACTTCTTATTCCTTCCTATTTTAAGATCCTTTTACCGAATTAAACAAAATACGTAAAGAATTTAATTGAAAGTAAGAATCTGACTATTCTTCACTTAATGTATGGAGGCACAGAATCTTTTAACGTTCTCAAAGATAAAATTCAATTTTAAAGGCCGCTCTACCTCGTAAAAGGTGTAAATGTCAAAATGTGTTAAAAAACGGAAAACTCTACACAATGTATTCGGTATTCGTACGAATCGAAACGAAAGAGTTGGGAAATTTCAACTTTTAACGAATACGTTAACCTCAAAGTAGTATTTATTATATTGTAAGTCAGATTAACGGTGGAATTTTTCCACATGTTTTAATAAAATAAAGTCAAAAAGTGAAAAAAGATAAATATATATTAATAATTGAAGAAACACAATTTTCTAAATTATATCACAGAAACGAAACTATATGTCTATCCATCAGCCTGAACACGTCAACAGAATGCGTGCTGTAACGAATCGGATCTGATCGAAACGAAAGCATTCTGTCGGAGCTTTAATATGTTACTACCGGCGTGGTACTTCGTTTTCTCTATTATATGAGGTAGCCCAATCTTAAACTTATCCTACTATGCATAGTTGAATTCAATGGGTAAGTTTTGATATGTGGAACTATTCAAATATCCGCAAATGCACATTTTTTGGCTTTTGTAAACCTTTTGCGAGGAAAAATTAATTGTTTTCAAAGAAATCACTAGTTCAAATATCGCCAGCATCTTTTAAAGTTTGCTAAGTCCTTAATAAAAAAAAAATTAGCAGTACTAATAATTGATCCTCATCAATAATAACGGTGAAATCGCGACAAAGGTATTACGAATGTAAATTATTAATTACTGCGTGTGTACCTAGTTTAGGGGTACCTACGTCCTCTCGCGGGATATGGTTTCATTATTTAATGAAATTATATGTGTGTATAGTTTAAAAAAAAAAAAAACTAATCCGATGTTTCAATTCTCGAATTTATATTTTAATTATATCTTTCTCGCACATTCTATCTAATGCAAGCATGCTTGATACAAGCCTTTTTCGGACGCTTCGGAGAAATCGAAGTTTCTATTCTTCAACATATTAGTTTAACATTGATAGCTCCGATTGCAGACACTTATGAGATTTCTCATTAAAAACGAAATAGCCTTCAAAACTTTATTACTGTCCAAGTATAACCAAGAACCTAATAACATGAAATATCGTTGCAAAAGCGATAACTTACTTTGAATTAAAACTATTTTAAAGTTTTTTATTATATTGCTTCAATTAGTCAAATGGCTAGTTTTGAATTTGGTCCTCTTTGCTTCTGTGCCTTTCATATACGAATCAAGTTTTTTTTCAACGGGCTTGACTCATAAAAGTTAAATTTTCGGGAAATTGGAAAAAAGTGTTTAAAATCTGTCGTACTATGTAAGATGTACTTTTGGCGGTTTTTACTTATTAAAGTTGTGAAGAAAAATTTTTTTTATTAAAATTGGATTCTTCTATTTTTTAAAGAATTTCAAAATCGTTCGTGAACAAAACAAATTGTGTGAAATATTTGATTGAAGTTGAAATGTGATTGTGCGATTAAATTCATTTCGTTCTTATTCCTATACTATGGAATTCAGACTATATCTATATATATTATTATGGAATGACAAATAATGCTAGCCGTCAAATGTACATAATCATGTTAGACTTTCTCCAGTATAACCAGTAAATGAACGAATCTTGAAGAGGAGTCGGACTCATTCAATTAAGTCCCAAAAAACATCGGGTTTCCCTATCACTATTTAAAAGAAACAGTTAAATACCTGTCGCCTCAAATTTATCACTTTCAAGTTTCGAAATGTATAAAAGCGGCAATCGTTTGTCGCTTGACGCCTTACAGAATTCCATTGCAGTCTTTATTTTTAATAATTTCTTCAATACACAATTATAAGCTTTACAGTCATTTTGTTGTGTCAACTATTAGGCCTATCTGCCTAGTTGCTAAAATGCGAAAATCAGAGAATTATATTGGTTTTATAAAATTTGATTCATATGTATACGAAATAACACAAAATAATTTTTAAAACTTTAAATTAATTCCACAAAATAATATAAAAATTTAAAAAGAAAAGTTCACATTACTTCACAAAATTATATACTTTTTATAGTAGCTCAAATAATTTGAAAATTTGAAAATTAGATATTTTCTAGGAAATAAAACACGAACAACGGAAACATTTTTTAAGCTATCAAAACACTTCTAATGCCCAATTGCGACAGTGAGCTTAGACTCAGTTTGAAACATAAGTAGAGCTTAAGTTACAAAACAAATTTCACAGTCAGGGCTTAAGTAAAACTGAAGTTTGCAATGTTGACAACTTAAGTTTTTGAGTTAAGACTCAATTTGAGAGCCAAAATGTTATGAAATGTTAATCTTTCTATTTATTTTAACTTGAAAAGGCTGCTCTATGTTCTAATCATACTAAAATACTAGATATTGATTAGTTTTTTTAAGAAATAATTACGAAAATTTTTATATAAAAAAAATTCTTCGTTTTGATATTTTCAATAAATAATTCACAATTATTTATTTACGAACCAAAAATTCACAATATTAAAATTATCTAAGCTTAATTTTTGTCCTACTTAATGCTTATGTAGAACTTAAGTCCAAAAGGTATCTCACAGTTAAGTAAAAATAAGATATTAATAAGATATATCGATTCTTTGCAATTTGATTTTCATCAATAAGAAGGCTGAACTAACATTGAATCCGAAAATAAAACAGCCAAACACAATTTTTTCATACTAAAGTAATTTTGTTACCAATAAATCGAGATACATATATTAGCTTGAGATTTCATTTCCATACAAAGCAATTCAGGAGATAGTCATATATCTCATATTTCTATTGACGCTTCAAGAAATCCATAATTTAAAGCAATCAAAATCAAATCACGTAAAAGATCCTGTGCGATTAATCTATATTACTATAAGGGTGCCTCCATTGTTTTAACACATTTAAAACTCCCAAAATTTGGTGATACCTTATCGTATGTTTACGGCTTCAAGCCGTAGAAATAATATGATATCATAAAAACAAAGCAAAATTATTAATTAATGTGAAAACTAAATAAATATGCTTTTATGCAAATTATATGCACTTTTCGTTAAAATAGACATTTTGAATGGAATATGCGAAAATATGCCCTAAAAAATAAGTGTTAAAATTCAAAGATTAATTTCTTGCTCATTTCTCAATTAAGTTGCAGTCAAAAAAGCATGTAAATGTATATTTTCGATTGCCCTAATTATGATATAGTTTGTCAAACATAAATTTTACGTAAAATTCTGTACATTTTCCTTTCACCAGATCACCAGATCACCAGATGGGCAGTTGATCGTATAAACCTCCACCGCCAGCATGTTTATTAGCTTAAGACAAATTTGTTACGGCAAATTTGATATATTTATGTTTGGATGTTTTATCTGATTCAGTTCAATCGAAGGCTGATGCAAAGCTTAAATTTTAAGCTTTGTTGATAATGTTCCAGTTGTTTTTTTGAAGACCATATTGCCCTTTGGAAAAATTCTAATGGTGACTATTTCTATGCCATTTTAAATGGAATCTCTATTCATATTATATGCTCTTTGATTTAATTTTTATTATTAATATTTCCATAATAAAGAAGTTTTATATTTTAAATTTTTATACTGCATAATTGCCTTATAAACTAGAAAACATACCAAAAAATGTTTAAATTTACTTAAAAAGCAAAAAAAAAAAAATTTGGCATAAAAAATTAATTACCAGAAAACCAGAATTATTTTTACAATTTATTTAATTCTTTGTTAATTAATTTAAATGAAATTTGTAAGGAAAGAAAATGAAAACTAAAACATAAAAAAATGTTGGGCTGTGAAAGAATGGATAATCTTCTCATTATTTTTTTCTTTTTGTTTCATAATTGAATATTTCAAAATAAATTGTCATTTAACTAAATTGTTTGTACTTAATCTAATGTTTTCTGCTTTTTTTATTTTTTTATTATTTTTTTTATATAATTTCAATTAAAATAAATCCGCCAAAATTGAACTGAAATTGTTTTAAAAGAAATAAAAATTGAAATTTAAATAACAAATAATTTCTAATATGAGAAAAGAAATAATAATAATGGGAAATGTAAGTGGTCCTCATCTTACGTGTGATGTGATAATCACAATTTTAGTAAATTATTCTTTTTTTTCCAAAAAAAAAACCATTAATTTTTAATCAAAAGAAAAACAAAACAACAAAATTTTTTTATATGGGAAATTAAGAGCTTAATAAATTTTTTATAGAACTATAAATAATATAAAGTATTCAAATTTCTAATACCTGTCATGTTAATTTTTCTTTCAATCTCGCTACATGCATAACATGCATACACATTCATAAAAATGTATACACATTTATAAATGCATGTTAGAATATGAATGCACGAACATCGAGAAAAAATAAGAATGATTCGAGATTTTATAAGAGTGATGACGTAGTTTCCACATGCTTTACTCAATGAATTTTTTTTTCATTCCCTAGCTTTGGTTACTTTATAATTAGTCATATTTCACTTTTTATATACATTATAAACTTCCAATAATTGGGGTCTATTCTACGATTTTCTATGTTTCTTTATATTATATTACTTTGTCTTACTAAATAAGTAAGATTTTTTTTCAAATTTTTCATATTGTGGAAAAATTCTTTTATGGGGTATTTTACGTTTATAGAAAACCTAATTGAATATCTCTTTTTTTAGTATATTAGGAATTAAAATTTGAAATTGTGATCATTGTTTAAAAAGTTACTTTATTAATTGAGTTTGTTTATCAACAAGAAAAAAAATCAAGCAAACTGTATTTTTTGCATAAAGTTTTGTATGAAGAAATTTCTTGTGCATAGGAATTCATTTTAAATATTTACTAAACATAAAAATATATATTCCGAACATAATTAGCATAATATTTTGGTTGCAATTCATACTCTCGACAGAAACTTAGTCTTTTTTATTTTCGTTTGATATGTCATTTAAATTAAGATTTAAAATAAATTTAAATAGCAGAAAATTTTAAATTCATCTCTTTAGTCAATTCTAGTTGAAATTTTTGACAAAAAATCTCAAATTGTTTATAAAATATTTTAATAACACATATTCAGATTCTTTTTAATTTTGCTCTTTATAAAATAAGAAAATAACACAACGTATAACATTAAGTTGCCTTGTAGAAAACCAATTGCCAATGAAAAATATTATTTTATATAAAATTTAATTTAACATAACATAAAATGTGAATGCAGAACAGACCCCATTGTTGCGCGTTCTCAGAAAAAAATCATAAACAAATTTTAAACTCATTTCGATTTGCAAGAAACCCCCAAAAAGGAATTTCTTGAATTGCACAAAACAAATTTAGTAAATTTGTTTCGATTCCAATTATTCCTATTGAAAAACGATACCAATTCATTTAGTTTTTTTTTTTTTTTTTTTTTTTTCAAAATTACTAGTAGACAACAAATTTTTATTGAATGTGAACCAAAAAAAGTATATATATATATAAAAATGCCTTTCTTAAGATGCCTTAAACCAATTGATGAAAAGATATGAAACTCGTAACCGAAACAAAAGAAAAAAATAAAAGGAACTAAAAAAAAAAATATCTAGTTTAAAATAAAACAAAATAATTAACTAATATTATTGAACATAAAAAAAAAATTGTATTTATTTTTCATTAAAACTTTTCACAAAACGAGAAAAAAAATGAAAAAATTTTAATAAATTATAAAAAATTGATTATTAATATTATTATTATTATCCTATGTTATTATTTATAATTATTTATAATAAATATATAAAATATAGAAAAAGAGAAAAATACAATATCCAAAAAGAAAGAAGAAAATTGGAAAAATTAATTTATTTAAACAAATATTTAACACTATTTTGTTAAATTATTTATAAAAATAAATTATTATTAAATTTTGCGAGGTAATTATAGCTTTTTTCCTTTGTTTATTTATTTTTTTTTTTGTTTTTTCTTATAAGTTTGGCAGACTGAGATAACGAAAAGATGTTTTTTTTTAAAGTCACTTTCATATTTGTTAAGTTGACGAACTATAACAAAACAATTGAACTTATGATTTCTGTTATTTCATTCAACACAAATCCATATATATAAAATAGTTGATCATATCAGCTGATTATGAAAGAATGAAGGAGAATATATACAAACGGTTATTATGAAACAATCTTATCTAAAATATTTAAATGGAAACAAGCCTAATAAATAATAAAGTAAATACCTGCTTCGCACGAAGTAACAATTTACTTTATTTTTTTAAGCATTAAAAGCACTATTATACTTTAGTAGCTATTATTTAGCTCTGATTTAGCAATAACATCCTTTAAGAATTTAGAATGTTATCACACATGCTGTCAGAGAGAAATTTATTATTTGCTAATTTAATGAAATGGTTGAACTATTTGATAACGAAACTAGTAAAAAGAAAATCATTTTATTAAGTCATGAATAACTACATAATAAAGCTGGTTAAGCGCTTTAGATCACTTAATAAAATGCTGTTTTATATTCGTTTGGTTATAAATAGCAGCGCATGTTTTAACTGGTCATGTATCACAAGTTCATCTGAGTTTACATCATTGAAGGATACAATTTTTCTTATTAAATGAATGAGATAGATGATGATTGTGGCCTGTGCCAGTATAACTTCCATTTCACCCCTAGTGTAGTAGGACTTTTACTTTTGTACGTTATTCGAATGAAATTAGTTAATTAAAAAACCTTAGCACACTTTTTCGAATTATGTATTTCAGACAATTGTCTTTATTCATTTAAAAAAAAAAAAGGAATATTCTGATCAAAAATTATAATAGAATATGTTTTACATGAAAAATATCGATAAATACTTGAAAATACTTGCTAATAGTTATAATTAATTGACAATTTAAAAATTTGTTACTTGCGGTCATTTTTCGGTGAATGTTATTTTAGTCTATTCAACATTAAAATTTTTAAACAGTGGCCCCTTTGTGGTGTGGGCCCCTAGGCTGCAGCCTAGAGTTGCCTAATGGTAAATACGACCCTGGGTATAATATCCGCTTTAAATACTATTTAAGTAGTAAACGTGACAGTTAATAGCTACTTTGTGAGGACCCCCCCTTTGTGAGGACACAGTGGGTACATTTTAATGAGTTGTGACATATGTTGCCATCTATATTGTTATTATACCGTTTTACTCTGAAATATTATTATAAACACTGTGAAATTATGAAGCTACCTAAAGCCCAATTTACATCACTAGGGGAAAAATATACTGATTCTGATAGTTTAATTTAAATTTTCGTACGACAAAAGCGATATACGATATGCCGTACACTTATAAGCCCCACTAATTTTTATGCTTAACTTCTGTGGGGTTGGTTTCAACTTTATAATATATATTCGATACTTTTGAGCTTGTGCGAAAAATTACTAACATTTTTTAAAAATGTTTCCTGGAGAATTTTTATAGTAATTTCTTTAAAATTATAGTAACATCTCGCCCGCATTCAAAGAATTTATGGTATCATTTGGCACACACTTACCAAATATCTCGGCCAAAATGTTGCCTTCTATGTTTGCCATAACAAAAAAAATATAACTAGTAAAATAATTTTTGCTACCAAATTATATTTATGTATATGGAATATTTCCTGCATGAAAAAACGATGGTCGATTTTTGCGATTAGCTGTGTGCCACTGGATTCTACAGTATTCTATTTTGTTTACTTTTATGTGCGCGAGTGTTCTGAAATTGGTGTTACATTCACTTTTCGGGCCTAGAGTCTAGTCTCTAGACCAGTGTTTCCCAACCTTTTTTGTGCCATGCCCCACCTTAGCCTTTCTAAAATTCTTATGCCCCCTATGTAACATACATAATTTTTAATATTAAAAAATTGAATTGTTCACTTAAGGAACTAAATTTGGCACCGAAATCTAGCATTGCATTTAAATGGCCCGGAGCGAAAGGGTTAAAGTCGTGTCATGTCCATTTTCGAATTGCCCCCTTAACAATCAAATTTCCCCCCTGTGGGGCGTGGGCCCCACGTTGGGAAACACTGCTCTAGACTCTAATAAAACATAAGCTAATAAGATAAAAAATCTAGGCCTAGATGTCTTTTGAAAGGCACTTCGTGTTTTTCTTTTCCGAACGAAATTATACATTTTAAAAATATAAAATTTTTAAGAGCATTGTTTGTTGAAAAATATTTAATATTAATCAAAAATTAAGTACACATTTTTTTATGACATAAGAATTTCGATAAAATTTTCATATATTTGTAATTGGGAAACGATTCTCTTTCGATTAAGGATTTCAATACAATTCGAAAAATAATTGCTCTAATAAAAAACCAAAGAAGCCCAAAAATTATCCATTTGGTAAAAAGATATCGGCAACAAAGAAAATAAAATCCAGAAATTTCTTAGTTCAAAAACCATGGGTCTCTATGATTTTGCATAAGGTCGTTTTGACCGTAATAAAACTACTGTTTTTTTATTTCCCGATAAATGAATGTTTATAGGAAAGTACTATAATCGTGCGAAAACCTAACTTTTGATCTAGAAGGGCTAGGAAGATGAAAATAAGTGCAAAATCCGTTTCATCAAATATAATTAGCCGTCCGTCCGTCCGCTTTTTTAAATCGTTAATAAAATCTGAATGGATGGTCCGATTTCCATGTAACTTTCACCATTTTGGTTCTGCATCAAATGCCAGATGGTGGGCAACACTATTTGGTAACGCTTTTTTGTCTAAAAACGACAAAATTTTGTCCCCACGGTTAAGACTAAACTGTTGGGCCAATTTCGATAAAATTTACACAGGTCATGTATTTGATCCTAACTTAGATCTGATTAGTTTTTGGGCCATATTGGACTATGGTAACACTGTCTAAAAATACATTTTGTCTAAATATAGTCTATTTTTGCACTTGTTGTAAAATCGAAACTGCTCGTCCAATTTTGATGAGATTTGCACAGTTTGTGTACTAAGATCGAAGTCAGAACATATTAACTTTTCAACGGAGTTTACGTCTGGAAACACTAATGCGCAAAACTTTTTTAAAAAAATGTTGTGGTGGAAATATAGAAACTTCCCTAATTCGATTAATAATAGTCGGATTTTAATGAAACTTCGAATGTACGTTTGGGATGGACCAACTGAAAAAATAAAATATGTTTCCCCGGGGTGGGGGGTTGTGGAGTGCTAAAAAAGAAAAACTTCAATAATTCACTCAATAATAGGCAGATTTTCTTTAAACTTGGTGTGTACATTCTGGATAGGGCAAGTGAAAAGATAGAATGCGTCTCCCCTCGGTGGGGGTTGCGGGAGGGTGATATAAAAAAAACCTTAATAATTCGGTCAATAACCGGCGGATTTTAAAGAAACTTGGAATGTACATTTGGGATGAGCAAACTGAAAAGATAAAATGTCTACCCTCGACGGGGGGTTGCGGAGAGCTGAAGTAGAAAAACTTCAAGAATTCACTCAATAATGGGCGAATTTTCTTAAAACTTAGTGTATACATTCAGAATTGGCCAACTGAAAACATAGAATGCGACTCTCCTCTGTGGGGGTTACGGGAATGCAAAATAAAAAAAACCTTAATAATTCGGCCAATACTAGTCACATTTTCATGAAAATTGGAATTGACATTTAGAATAGGAGAACTGAAATGAATATTTGATGACATTATCGGAAAAGTTCCATAGTGGTCCGGTCGGTATAGAGAAAATGTAAATTCACTACTATGGTTTGCTTTGCTTATTTTTTTTTTCTTTGCTTTTAAGCCGATTTTTTTCGAATTGTATTGAAATTCGTTCGATTGCATCTTAATCGAAAACAACTCTTCTTCCAAATTACAAAGGTATAAAAACAATCTTCCGGAATTTCCTATATTGGAAAGAAATTTCATTTCTGAAATGCATGATTTCGGTAAAATGAAAACAAAAGCATTTGAAATTGAAAAGAAAAAAAATTCTAATGATTTTTAGACCGTCATAAAAAAAAAGTTTAAAAAATGAAATATACCCTTTTTGAGTTCGCTCACAAACATAAAAGTAAACGCAATTGGATGCAATGTAGAACTCAGTGGCACCACAGACAAGCATAAAATGCGACTATCCTTTTTGCTTACAACGAAATATCATTTTGTACCAATAATAATATTCTATGTATAACATTATCTTCAGGCATACTCTTTATTCTTATTGATTTGTGCATAAATGATCGTCTATCTCATTCATGTAGTTAGGATGCTTTTTTTGTTGCATCTCACAAGATGCAATATTAATCAATAAATAAAGAAATTGTGTAAACAACGATAATGCATTTATAGATTTATGCAGAAAAAAATAAAGTTTTTAATAATGTCAAAAAAAATTATCTAATCAATTTGTTCTAGTTATATGTACATTTTTTTTTTTTATATATATATAATTTCTCTGATACTTTATTTCTTTTTTTTGTATTAGACTAAATTTCTCTAGACAAAGTTAGGTATATGTAATAAATATAAACAAAAAAAAAAAGAAGAAAATATGTAGTAATTATGATAAAAAAAAAAAATTAAATAAGGTAAAAGTGAAAAAAAATATGTTAAAAGTAATAATAATAAAATATAGAGAAAGAGAGACAAACAAAAAGCAAATATATTAATATCATGATAAACTATTAAAACTATTATTATACTTAAAACCAAGCAAAAAAAAAGAACTAATTATAAATGTAATATTGAAAAAAAAACCAAGAAAATAAGAAACTAATATATTATCAATATATTATATTAGTTTAATATATAGTGATAAAGTATATATGTTATATAAATTAATTAAACTAATTTAAAAAGAGTATATTTCAGTAAAAAAAAACAACACAAAAATAAAATAAAAAATTTTTTGAAATAATTTTATGGAAAATTTTCTTCTTTTCATTGAAATAATTTTACATTTTCGAATTACTAATTGTTCCTATTGTAAGTTGTCCCCATAGATATACAGTGAGAGTCAAAAGTGAGTCAGGACCACAAAATTTCACTTTTCTGTACAAATTAAGTAGGTAATAAAAGGATCTGTAAATTTTTTTTTATACTTAAATGAAAGACTTATCTGACCGCAGTACTGCTGATGCATGGCGGCATCCGGTGTGGGAAATCTGGTATTCATTGAAAACACAATGAACAAAGAAGGCTACCTTGGGATTTTAAGACAAAACCTTTCACCTAGTGTATATAAATTGATGCTGTCTGTCTCATGGATCTTCCAACAGGACAATGATCCGAAGCATATCTCACACTTGGTGAAGGAATGGCTGCTTTATCGAAGGCCAAAAGAACTGGATCACCCTGCCCAATCACCGGACCTCAATCCAATTGAGCATCTGTGGGAGCATCGTGATCGCCAACTGCGCAAGAGGACCATTACTAGCACAGAATCGCTTAAGATGACGCTTCGCGAGGAATGGGAGAAAATAACTTCAGATACCACTACCAAATTGGTAGAATCAATGCCACGGCATATGGAAGCAGTGATAAAAGCTAAAGGGTTACAAACAAAATATTAATTTTTTTTTTAATACAAATTACCGTTATTTTTCATTCAGAAACTACAAGTGCTGACTCACTTTTGACTTATAAAATTGTGACTTTTTTTATATTATTGTGTGTAAAAACTGTACTATTTACGATACCAAAAAATTGTTTTGCAGCAGTACTACGGTCAGATAAGTCTTTCATTTAAGTATAAAAAAAAATTTACAAATCCTTTTATTACCTACTTAATTTGTACAGAAAACTGAAATTTTGTGGTGCTGACTCACTTTTGACTCTAACTGTATATATTACTAGATTACTCGAAGCAATAAATTCCTTCAGAAGCTAATGGCAAATTTTCGGACTTCTCTTTCGCATATTTACCTCCAGTGTAAAAGGATTGCCAGAATAGAAGAAAAAACCAAGTAAATTAAAAGTTCTCAAATATCAAAGTTCCAAGTAGGGCTTCTCATTTCCCGTAAAATTTAAATCCAAAAATTGTCCTATTCCTGGGATGCCGGGGTCTCCCGTGATCGGTTAGCAAACACGCATTAATCCCGTTTGTGTTCAAAACAAGAAAAATAAAATTCACCATGAGTTTAAAAAAATATATATTCCTTTTAATATTGAAAGCTTAAATACAAAATAATTCGTTATAAACAAAACAAAAATAAATTCATATTAATTTGAATAAAATGAAAACATTAATTTCTGTAATCTGGCCTATTCTAAACTAACAAATCCATTAATAATGGACCTGTCAATGTCAAAACGTAGATTAAAGTCAACATTTTCATCATGGTAAAGTTCACGAACGAGCAACACTTGGAAATTATTAAAAATTACTATTGGAAGAAAATCCAGAATTTCATCAAAAAATCATCTTCAGCGATGAAGCTCATTTCTGGCTGAATGGCTTCGTCAACAAGCAAAATATGCGTTATTGGACAGCAACAAACCCACATGTGCTTCAAGAGACACCATTGCATCCACAAAAAATCACTGTATTGTGCGGTTTACATGCCGAAGGCGTGATTGTGCCGTATTTTCCGATCGCCATGTTACCGTCAATGGAGAGCGCTACCGTGCCATGTTGGAGGATTATTTTTGGCCAGAATTAGATGAAATTGATATCGGCTATATGTGGTTTCAACAAGACGGCACTACAAGCCACACAGCACGCGTTACAATCGATTTATTGAAGAAGAAGTTTGAATTGTTATCTCCTTAATGAAAGACCCTTACATGGGTTGATAAGTAAGCTACGTAACAAGGAGAACACAATTTTTTTATCAAAACTCTTTTCTATTCTTCAACATAATCTCCTTTTAGCTCGATACACTAAGTCGAGCGTTTTTGTAACATTTTTATACCAGTTTCGCAAAACGATTTTAAAAGTCCGTAGGCCGTAGTTTGCGCTTCAACTTCAGAATTAGAGTGAAATCTCGTTCCTTGGAGCATTCTCTTCAAGTTTGGAAAGAGATAAAAAATCGCTGGGGGCTAGATCTGGTGAATATGGTGGGTGGAGAACCATTTCGTAGCCCAATTGTTCCAATTTGGCCATCGATTTATGCGCTTTGTGTGCCGGTGCAATATCGTGAAGAAACAAAATATTTTTTCCCTGTGTACGCTTGCGTTTTTCTCTTAATATAGCATCCAATCGATTCAATTATGCTACGTCATAATCAGCAGTGATTGTTCTTCCGTGCTCAAGATAATCGACGAATATAATACCATCGGCACCCCAAAAAACACTGGCCAATACCTTTCCTGCGTCTGTTGTGTCTTTGGGCGTTTTGCACGGCTTTCACGTGGTCCTACCCAATATGACGCTTGTTTAGCGGATTCTGGTGTGTAGTGGTGGATCCACGTTTCATCCATCGTTACTACTCGAGACACAAATTTGGTTGGATTGCGCTTAAACATCTCCAATCCGCGCTCGGAAGCAATGACACAGTTTTCCTTTTGCTCCGCTGCGAGAACTCGTGGCACCCATCGCGCCAATAGCTTTTTCATATGCAAATGTTCATGCAAAATATTGTACACACGCTCTTTTGACATGTGCATGAGCTCAGCTATCTCACTTAATTTCAATTTGCGATCTTTTAAAACCATACGATGAATTTTTCGTATGTTTTCTGGAGTAGTCACCTCTATTGGACGACCTGAGCGTGGTTCATCACTTGTGTCTGTTCGGCCACGTTTAAATTCAGCCATCCAGTATTTCACCATATAATCTGACGGAGCTGATTCCCCATAATGTTTATCGAGCCTTTCTTTAGTTTCTTTTGGGGTTCTACCTTTCAGAAAATAGTGCTTGATCACAGCACGAAATACACTTTTTCCATTATAAAAAAAATAATCAAAGTTGTTCACTTTCTACGGCTGTCAAACAAGAACTAACAAACAGATTGTCATGAAACTTGACATGTAGTCGTCTCAAGGTTGGTACTATTTGAGAACAAAGTGATTTGTTCGTTTGTGGCTCCATCTACCGTTAGGTAGCTTACTTATCAACCCATGTAGTAACACATCGAAATAACCGTCGTAGAAAGGTTTTAATGGTATGGTTGTGTCGGGAATCAAAAGTTATATCGATTTATGTATGTCCGTCCGTCCGTCCGTCCGTATACAAGATAACTCAAAAACGCGTTATCCGATTTTGATGAAATTTAGAACGTGAGTTGCTTATTCCTTAACTTAGTTTCGTATTGCATTTGAGCAAAATCGATCCAGGGGGAGCAAAATTATAAACGAAAAACCAGGGTGACCAGAAAGTTTTGTCATTTTTTTGCTTATGGTTTTTCGAATTTAATCGGAAAATTTGTTAATCAATTTTATTGAAATTAATTATGCAGGTTATCTACCTAAATAGACGAAATCATGTTCAATTTCAATCAAATCGGTCCAAGGATAAAGGAGAAAGAAATAATCCTATGGCAAAATAACCCTCTCTATTAAGTTTTTTTGATGTACTTTAAAAACTAATACACCGATTTGAATAAAATTTACAAATTAGACTTATGCTATCAGGGTCTAGGTTACCTGCAAATTGCAAGAAAAGAGGAAACAAAGTTATGAAGAAAAAACCTTGTAATAATGTTAGTTTTGACAGTTTTTCTTTCCCATTTCTACCATAGGGCATCAAAAAATCGGCTGTAGGCCGATTTTAAGTTACTATATGCTTATTTGTTGAATTCAACGACATACATTTTAATAACATTTAAAAAATTAAAATTTACTTAAATTAAATTAAATTCATAGCTTACATTTTTATTTTATGTTTTATATTTATTTATTATTATTAATTAGAAAATTCCTCCACAATATTTCTGTCGGAGAAAAAAACGTGAAATTTTTGATTCCTACGGAGTTTGGAATAACAAAATTCCGTACGGAATGAATTTCGAAATTCCGTAGGAGTCTATACCTTTTTAGTTTCAAAATGAGAAAACTAAACTTCAAAGTGGAATAGTAAACTTCAAAATGAGATTTTTTTTTAATTTAATTTAAAACAATTAATATTAATTCAAAATATTTTAAATTAAATTTATTAATATAGCATATTTTCTAAGTTAAGAGCTGCAGTGAATTTTCTTTGAATGCTTGCGATGCAGTTGGCACATGTTGTTGGTGTAATTGTCTGCAGACCTTCTTCCATAAGGCTTTCTAAGGCTCTTACTCTCTGCTCTTTGACCGATAATTCGTTTCTGCTGTTAAGAATACTTGACAACTTTCTTGAGAGCTCTCTTTTTACTATTCTCATATTGAAGTTTACTATTATCATTTTGAAACTGAAAAGGTATGGAATAGAAATTTTTATTCCGTAGGAAAATTCCTATTTCAACGGAGTTTAGAATAGCCCAGATTATTTTTATTTGACTTTTTTTTTGACTTGAATTAGTTTAATCATATTTTTGTGTTGCATTTTTTCTTATAATTTTCTTTCGTAATCTGGTTTTTTTTTATTTTCATAAAATTTTTTTTTATATTATTAGATTTTTGGTTTTCTTATAAATAATTTTTTTTTAATAAATAATGAGATTCGGATAAAACATTTGTTGTTTTTAATTGGTATTTTTTTTTTGTTGGTATCTCTTATCTTATAGTCTTTGAAATGAAGTACTAGAATTTTATTGTACGAGCGGGTGAGTAATGTGAGAGTGGTGGAATAGGATGAATTCACCAAAAGGAGCAAAGGGATCATGTTAATTTTTTTGGGCAAAACATGGTCATGGGGCGTCCTGTTTTGGTGGACTTCATGGGTGGGATTAATATTAGCCCAGGGGTGAACAATATCATCGGTTCACCCCCTCCGATGACAGCACAGGCGTCACACGCAATTTTGACGCCATAGATCGATCCGTCCGTTGTCCGTTGAGGGTTTTGTAATCATATAATTGATTCTCGTCTTTCCTTTATCTGGGAGCCCTTGTTTGAACTTTTAGTTCACCTAAATCTACAAGTCTTTATAAAATCAGTTTTATCTTTTTTATATACCTGCTGTTGCCATGAATAGGTTTGGACGTAATAAACCCACTTCTCCGGCCTCTTTGTCAGCCCAAATCCTGGTGAAATTGAAACTTTATGTAGCACCGTGACTAGTGGTAGAAGGTAACTGCCCAATTACCTCCGATGAGCTAGTTAGAGCAAAGAAGCTAGGTGTAGCCTTTCTTGGTTACTTTCGTCTCTAGTACTGACACCAGTCAGTTATATGCCTTTTTAGCAAAGGATCATAATGTTAGGAAATTTTTTTGATCCAGCAAACAAATTCCTAACATACAACCAACATCGGTTGTTACAACTTGTTAAAAATGAAAATTGTGTGTGCAGTAATTTGTTGTAATGCTGAAAAAGAAATTCGAAAAATCATCAAGGAACGCAACTACACAAACAAGATTATAAGAAAAATTGTTTAGAATTGTAAAATATTGAATTTAAAAAGAAACTGACGGAAACACAGGTGAAGTTACGAGAAAAAAAGGATATACTCGACCAGTTAGGCCACCAAGGTACTTTTCTACACTTGATTTAGTGAGTGGTTACCATCAAGTACTGGTTGATCGGGATGACAGACCCAAAACCGCTTTTAGTACGGCTTTCGGGCATTTTGAGTTCAAATGCATACCTTTTGGTTTAACAGGAGCACCTGCGACATTCCAGCGGCTTATGAACCACATTTTGACGGGACTCCAAGGACTTAAATGTTTCGTGTAGTGAGATTATATAGTGATATATGGCATGAATTTAGTGGACCATAATACCAAGCTTATAGACGTACTAGAGAGGTTACGAGAAAGCAATCTGAAATTACAACCCAAGAAATGTAATTTCCTCAAATAGGAAGTGATATATTTAGGACACAAATGTTGATGGCGCTTAACCGGACCCTTCAAAACCAAGATGTCTACAAAACTTTCCAACCCCGCGCATCATACGCCAAATTCAATCCTTCCTTGGGCTTGCTAACTACTATAGGAAGATTATACCCAGTTTCTCACAAACTGCCGAGCCCCTGAATAAGTTGCTGAGAAAAAACGTAAAATTTAATTGGTCTCCAGGATGTGAAGAAGCTTTTAATAAACTTAATGAAGCACTCATCATCCCTCCATTGTTGATATATCCTGATTTTAGTGGTCTGTTTATACTAACCAGATATGCGAGCCAAAATGCTATTGGTGCCGTAATCTCACAAGGAGAAGTAGATAAAGACAGGCCAATCGCTTATCCGAGTCGTACGCTAAATAAGGCAGAACGGAATTACTCCACGATTCAAAAGGAGTTGCTGGCGATTGTATGGGCTACACGTAATTTCAGATACTATCTTTACGGCAAAGAGTTTATAGTCTATAAAAACCATAAATCAGTTTCCACTGGACGGACTATGGAAAGAATGAACCGGTCTTCCCAATGCTACGCGTGGTAAATGCCAATGCACAAGTTTTTGACTTTTGCCTGGAGGGTTCTTTAGTTCATTTCAGTAAATACGAACTGAGAAAACTTTTATATAATTCCTAATAATCGATGACTTTATTATGTATTAATTTTTTTACCTTTAGGCTCGATTTGAGCTGTTACTATAAAAACCCCTCAAAAACGTTTTCAATATAAAAGACCCCACGTCCCGGTTAAAAAATTTGCATCACAAGCCTTCGGAATGTATGTACTCGATAGAATATAAACCAGGCAAGTACAATAAAAACGCGGACGCTTTAAGTAGAATTGAATAGTTAACATCTGATGTTCCCAGCTGCTTGGTCGTGACTAGAGCTCAAAAAATTCAAACCGAAAATACAACAGAGCTGTTAAATTCGACTGAAGAACCCACAACTGCCATCAAAGAAATCATCGACGAAACAAATAGCGTTTGTAGCACAATAGTTTCGGGCGAAAGTAGCAGTGAATTTAGTATCCAATAATACTGATAATGATTTTCTGCTAGATTTTATGGAAGAATCCAATGTGGACTTCCTTTCGTAGTCTTACGAATAAAAATTAATGAATTTTGGCCAAATTACCTAAAATTAACTAAATTGGAAGAGAAAGCGCAAGCTTATATAAATTTCTGTATTTCCATTAACAAGAAATAAAAATGTTCAACATTAAAATTTTTAATATTAACGTTAACTCTTTGGTTTCGCATGAAAAAAGACTGTCTCTCTCCAGAGAAATATTTGAAATAAATCCTTTGGCAACTTTTGTAACCGAAACATGCTTAAGAAGTTGTCATAAACCTTCTTTTGACGGCTATGAATTACTTAGAAATGCTAGTGGCAGGGGCACTGCAATTTTAATAAAAAAAGGCATCAGTTTTGAATTAATTGGTTCCAACTTCGAATTCATTTCAGTCACTTTAGTTAGTTTACCATATGTTGATCACTTGGGCATTAGCAGAAAACTTCTACTTGCAGCAATCTATATACCTTGCAACTTAGGCATTAACATCAAAAATGTATCGATTGTCCAGGCAGTTTAATGGCTCAATTATCGGTGGGGATTTAATGCTAGGCATGAGTTCTGGGCTGATTCCAAACGCAATACTAATGGTTTACACCTGCACTCGTGGTTTACGAATGAACCTTTCGTGGACATGGAGATTTTGAATGCGGGACTTTCTTTTCCCAGATCTTCATCACACATTGACCTATTCTTAGTCTCCTCTTCCATTCTAAACTCAACAAACTCTGAAAGTTTTACATGCCATTCAATACTATTTGCATGTGATCACTTCGGGCTTATACTAAATATTAACTTCACGAGACTGGACCTATTTAGATCGGAGCCTTGTTCTTTCAGATCGTACAAATTCACTAAATGGAAGGAATTTCAAAAGGAGATTGGCTCTAATTTATCGGTAATACTACCTCCTGACGATCAAAATTTGAGTAATAATGAAATTGACAACTACTATATGTCACTCTCTTTACGGATATGTTAAATAACAGTATTGCGAATCACTCCGAACTCATTGAAGTTGGCTGCAATAAGTTCTATAAAAACATTTCAATTTTAACCCTTAAAATCATAAAAGTAAGAAAGAACTGACTTCGCATTCTAAAAAATATATTCCATAATAACCTTAATAGAGTTAACAGTGTGTATAAAGAATGGTCCGCTCGCATCTCCTGTCTAAGTAAGATTATTAGGGACAGGATTCGACTTGAATTACATGAAAATTTCCGTAATAGGATCAAGTTAATTAAGCCCTCCCCACAAAGAAGGGAGCTTTATTCCACTCCTGATAAACTCAAGGCTTCTACTCTGGTCTATTCGCCGAAAAAAACCCGCAGTATAATATTACACTAAATCAGAGATCCATAGAGAAATTAACTCTTTCTCTAGCAATTCAATGAATTCTATATCTTGCTTCAATCGCAACAATCTAGCATCAGATCCGTCAAATACTGAATTCTTTGTCTCGCCTAATTCTATAAGATCTATTATCGAAAATCTTAACAGGAAAAAATCAGCTGGCCCTGATGGAGTTCCTAATTTCATTTTGGTGAAAGCCTCTCAGCAGATCTTGAAATTTTCTGCGAAGATAATAACGTAATTCCGAATTACCAATTCGGATTTGAGCGTGCTGACTCTACGGAGCATGCGTTATTACATTTCCAAGACTCTATCATACACAACCTGCGCCAAAAGAAATGCACAGTGGCATGTGCTATTGATTTGGAAAAAGCTTTTGATAATGTATGGTCCAAAGGTCTACTTTTTAAATTATTGTCTTTGAATTGCCCAACAGAACTGCTGAAAATCTATCAAAGTTTCCTCGATAACAGGAAACTGTTTATACAGACTAAGAACGAATACTCTGACTTGGTGGAGGTCAAATCGGGTGTCCCTCAAGGATCCATTCTTGTACCAAAACTCTGTAATAACTTTTTATCGGACTTCGCGCTATGGGGCAATATTTTAAAAGCAATTTTCTATGCTGACGATACCATCCTCTTTGCCTCTACCACTCTGCCACATGAAGCTCTTTGTCTGGTAAAATCGTTCTTGAATAAAGCACTGAAATTTTACAATGAATGGGGAATTAAAATCAATCTTGGAAAATGCGATCTAATATGCTTTCGTAATGCGAGTGGGAATGGTCATTACTTAGCAGTAGGAGAAAGTAAGCACCTAAGAATAAATATTGGGGGCCAAGACATTCCTCTAAAGACAGAAATCAAATACTTGGGTGTAAACTTCCACCACAGACTAAAATATAATCCTTACGCAAGATTTGCTCTCAACAAGGCAAGGAAAGCCACCGCTATTCTTAAACCAATGCTGTACTCTCCGGAGATGGAACCTAGAACCAAGCTTTTAATATATAAATCGCTAATTAGTCCAGTCATTACTTATGCATTTGGAATTTGGCTATTTATAACGGCAAATGTTGCATCGGATCTCCAAATATTTTAAAGAAAATTAATTAGACACTGCCTCTCAAAATACAGAAGAGACAATCCTAATAATATTATTTATGAGCAATCTAGAATAACACGCATCGTTCTATATATGCTGCATATAACTTGCGTATAACAGATTTGACAAACTAAAAGATCATCCAAACCCGTTAGTCAGGAGCATTTCTGATAGGAACTCAAACAGCCAGTTAGGATCTGAATATTACGCATCTCCAATAAATATACTCAACGAAAGCTGTGCTGACTTGATGAGCCCCACTGGAGAAAATATGCACACTCTAAAATTTTACAACAAGACTTCCCCTGAGGTGTATAGGGGTTAACCCTTACCTACTGCTTCAGCTCTCTGGAAAGGATCGAACTCTAATCTAGTCAAGCAAAGAGCATGATGATGGATTCAGTTATCTCTTTGCATTCCACCTTCATATTATATAATATTTTAATAACGCATTAAAGTTTTAAAAAAGGTTCAAATAATATTAATTTTCTTTAATCCAATTTCAAAATATAAGCCATTGCACTGGTTTATTCTTTTTAACTAGTTTTAAGTTAATACTAAGCATAGACATAAAGTAGTGCCGGGAGCAAGCACCAACATAATTTTCATTTTTCTTCTTTTCTGATACAAATATTGATGTTTTAACTATATTAGTTTACTTGAAATCACTTAAGGCTGTAGCTAGGCATACTTTAAGCCAGCATAATATACATTATAAGTCATATTAATAATCTAATATATATACTCTGTAATTTTATGTACTTTTTTAAGCCTCAATCATACTAATATTATAAAGAGGAAAGATTTGTATTTTTGTTTGTAACGAATAAACTCAAAAACTACTGGACCGATTTCAAAAATTCTTTCACCATTAGAGTGCTACATTATCCCTGAGTAACATAGGCTATATCTATTGCTAGAAAAAATTAGGGATCCCTACTAAAACTTAAATAATGTAATTCCGCATACATCTGTATCCAATAATCCTCACATTCATGTCTGTCGCGTCTAATATTCACTGTAGTCTAACTTCATGCACAAAGACCCTAATTGAGATTTTACGACTATTGCTTTCAATCACCCGATATTCAGTGTCATTAGCGATGCCTGGGATCCCATTGATCCATTGTAGGGCCTCTATAGTCTCCAGACTGGCGCCAGGTACTCGGACCTTCAGCGGACTCGCCGGTGGGACCCCAGACTACCCCCTCTCTCTATCTCCTTAAATTTCCACAAAATTCTACAAAATTAAATTACTTAAGTCATAAAATAAAAATGTACAAAAATGTAAATAAAGTCCTGCAAAAAGATACATTTACTCTACGTTTATCCCAAAATGTTTAAAAAATAAATGTCCACCCGTGCAAAGCCGGAACGGGCAGCTAGTAAATAAATAAATAAATAACAAGTGAATAATATAATATTGTGAAAATCATTGAAAACGTAGTGTTTTGGTGAAAAAAAGAAAAAAAAAATTTGCAAAGGTGATAAAAGATAAAAAAAAAGATTTGCTATTTAATTAAAAATTTGCTTATAATTTCTTTATTTAAAAAATAACTAAAATAATAATAAAAAAAATTTATCTCATGAAATTATGTGGTAGAAAAGTTTGCTGTGATGTAATAAATATAAAAAAATAAAGTTTTTTATAAATAATAATTAAGAAGCAAAAAAAAAATGAAGTAGTTTTTCATTAAAAAGACATTTTAAAAAAAACCACCACGTGCAAAGCGAATAAAATTTTACAAAAAATTCTTTTCTTTTTTACTGTAAAATTTGGAATTATTTTCTTTTTAAAAAAAAAAAAAAAATTATCAATTTACCCATTTTTTCTGTTTCAGATGAGTGACACTTATTATATTAAAATCAATCAAAAGCTTTGCTCAACAATAATTGTAGCATCAAATTCATATTTAAAACAAAAACACACGACAGCAAACAACAACAATAATAATTTTAATAAAAACAACATAAAAGCAAATAGTATTGGAATGACAAGTCATGAAAGTGGTTTTTTCGAGGATAA
Organism: Xylophagus ater; assembly: GCA_963422695.1. Taxonomy (NCBI): domain Eukaryota; kingdom Metazoa; phylum Arthropoda; class Insecta; order Diptera; family Xylophagidae; genus Xylophagus; species Xylophagus ater. The sequence continues at coordinate 25,902,541 of OY730482.1, read as the reverse complement.
TAACATTTTTGGTGGTACAACTGGACAAAAACGTTCGCGAATTTCAAGTTCGAATAGTGATCCGAAATCTGGATATAAAAATGATATTAAAATGCGTTGTAATAATTTACGTGAAATACGTCCAAATGAACGTAAACAATGTTTTCAAGTAAAACATAATGATACCAATATAATTGAAATTGATGATAACGATGATGATGATGTTGTTGTTGTTGAAAATGCAATTATTGAGAAGATTTTTAATAATTCAACCAAAAATCCTTGGTCACATCAAGAAGATGGACAACAACATCAAAAGCAACAACAACAAAAATGGACACCAACCGATAATAATTGTAATAATAACAATAAAAATTGTGATAATAGTTCAATGAACTTAAAGAGGCCTGTTGTTAATATATTAAACAAGGACTGTGATTTATCAAAACCAGAATGCCAATCTAATACAATTAATAATTGTAAAATATCTGTTCAATCTCAAAATATTAATGAAACTGTGCATCAAATTAAAAATGACGATAATAATGATGATGATAATATGGATGCCCATCATAGCAGTGGTTGTAATGATAAAGTTGTTTATATGACAAATTCTACTAATCATATATTGGATACCGATAAACGTCCACTTTCTGATGATCCAGCGGTAACAAAACGTGACAATAGTGGTGAAACTTCTGAAGCTGCTAAGATGAGAACAGAAAAAAGTGATTCTGTTGTTTGTACAGAAAGCTATACACAATTTGAACTGGAAATTGAAGAAGTTTCAAAAATTAAAACTAAAGGTTAGTGTTTAAAAAAATGAAATTTCACTTATATTGTATAAAAACAATATAAGTCTTTAAAGAAAATGCTGATTTTATGCAAAATACAATTTTAATTCTTTTTATTTTTTTCCGCTCAAAAATATTTTAAGATGCCTTTAGACCATATCATAAAATGAATGTGATACCTGGCATTGAAGTTGAGAAACTAAACCGTCAATATCTGGTTCGATTGACGTGGTTGCAATTGTCAGGCAGTTTTCAAGGTGTTCATCCAACATGTTGGTTCTAAGTTTACACTTAGTATGTTCAATTCTTCACTTAAGCCATCAGGTGACAAACAACAGAACAGTGTAGATGAGCGAGCAACCCAAACAGAAAGAGAATTTACTACATAACGAAAGAGCTTTCTGTTCTGGTCCTGTTTCTGTTGTTTGTCACTTGGCAGCTTTAGCACGAGAGCGCAAACACACAAATCATTCTTCAGAAAAATTTACATGCTTCAGTAACTTTGAATATTTTCGGGCCGCATTGATACTTGCCTTGGGCCGCGGGTTGGACAGCCTGGCTTTAGACTATCTGTTTTATCATATGTCGTGTTACCAATGTGTTCCCAATGAGTTCACGGTATTTATAGTGGAATCGCGTAGTTCGATTTGATTTGGTCTCAATCGAATTACACAATTTCACTTCAGAGTGGACAATTTTGGTAAAATGCATACGTATACGAAGACTAATGACAAAATAGAAGGTCTGAAGGTATCTTAAATAGTTATTGAAAATTTTATATTTCTAATACTTTATAGTTTCTACCGATTAATGTGTTTCCCCATCAATTTTTCTGTTTTTTATTTTTAATTAATTTTGATTCTAATTTAGATGTTTTTCTTGTTTAGTAATTAAACAGTCCACTGTGTAACTAAATCTAGGGGCATGTTTACACGTTATTTACGTTATTCGCCGAATTTCTGATAACGATATGTAAACTCTTTTATTTGCAATTTCTCTATGCAATTCTTTTTAGACGAAAGTAACATTTATGTCAAATATAAGAGATTTTTATTCCGTGGATAAATGTCAGCTGTAAACAAGGCCTAATAAAAATAAGAATAAGAATTCCTTCTTTTTTTAAACGGGAATCATAACAAAAAAAAAAATTTTTAGCAAGTTTTTCTTCATTTTATTTTTGTTGAATTTTGCAAAATTTTTACTACTACTTACGAAATGGAAATTAAAAAATTTTCCATAAAAAAAGGATTTTTGTACATTTTATCCGATAAAATTTTTTTTTGGGACGGATAAAATAATCAAATTGAAAATCTTGATAACATTTAAATTACCTTGGAAAATTTAAGAAGAGTGTCGCAATTATGGATCTACGTATTATCGATATGATTATATTAAAGAAAACACTATTTTTTCGTATTGTGTCGGCATTTTTCTACGTTATTTGGCTATTATTCGTGACTAGACGACTTGAAAAATCTCATCTATAACAAAACAACTACTCAAATTGGTCACTAACAAAACTACTAAATTGGGGACACTTACCTTAATAAAAAAGTTTTAATAACGACAATGTCATAAAAATCCAAAATCGAGTTACCTATATATATAAAGTGACCAGATTTTTTAAGGACAAATTCTTTATTTTGGGCTATTAATGAAATAAAACAACAAAATTAAATAATTTAATATATTTATAATTATTCCATATAAAATTGAAAAAATAACATAAAGAACTAAAAAAGTATCAAGTTCTAATACCAATCAGCAAGTCTACCCTACCAAGATTTATATGAGAATATTTTACGATATAAGAAATACAGATCAGATTTCGTAGCGCACATATTCTATGTCTAGATTAGTGTTGAAACACCGCGCTGCTACTCAAGCAGCGTATTTACATTAGAATTTTTTACATATGTACATAACTCAACTCCATGCATTTTAGCGTTAAATTGACAGAATTTCAATATCATATTTAGAAATATTTTCAAAATCAATACAATTAGGTCTATTCTGCGTTTTTATATGTTATATTATGTTATGTTAATTTCCCCTTAATTCTGAAATGATTTCTAAAATATTTTGAGATTTCGTATTCTGCGAAAATTCTTTTACGAGATATTTTAGGTTTAGAAAACGTACAAGATTTTCTTACTTTTCTAGTACATTAGTATTTGAAGTTCAAATATTTTTTTTAATTTGTGTGCTTTTTAAAAGTTTTTAAGGCCCTTTTTAAGAAAATTTTCAAAGAAAGATAAAAATTAGTTAACTCATAGTTAAATAAAAGAAAAAATGACGAAAAATTTATCTAATTTTGCAAAGTGAGGTTAAATTTTTTTCAAATATTTAGTGATGAAAAAATAAATATTTTTGAAGAACAGCGCATGCGCAGTATGGAAAATATTTCTCTTTTTTTAATACTCGCTAAAATTTCTGACAAATGCTCTCAAATTATCCCTAAAATATTCTAACATGACCTATTCAGATCATTTTAGATTCGCTCTATGTGAAACAAGAAAATACTCTAACATAACATAAAATTTGTGTGCAGAATACGAAATTAACGAAAAATATTCTTTTACGGCAAATCTAACATAACATAACATAAAATGTGTACGCAGAATAGGGCTAAATATTCAGTACAAATTTTAAATCAGTTCATAGCCATGAAAATCAGTACCTGTATTGAATAAATCAGTATGTATGGTCACTTTACCTATATATCAAAAAAACTCTTTGAATATTTCTCATACAAATTGCTCTCTCAGTTTTACATGCATGCACATTCGAAAGTCTGAGCGAACTTATTAACGACATAAGGATAGAATCTCATGATTTCAAATACTGTGAACTCAGCACTTGTAAATAGATCTCTAAACCAATGGAGCTATAAGATCATTATTTCCATTTGTTGTATATATTTCTTAAACTATACAAATGACAAATATGTATTTGCATAATGATTAAAACTCCTAAAAACTACTTATTTATTCTCTAAGTACACAAATTAAATTCTATTCTTCTCCTTTTATTCGATTGATTTCAGAAAACATCTTATATTTATTTATTTATTTTTATAACTAAAGGGCTTCGGCCCCTGCGACACTTCGGGCCGCCAATACCCATTGAACTTTCACTTAATTACTTCTATACACATGTTGAAATCATTTTACTTTCCACAAAACAAATAAATCGAAAAACTTAAAATCCCTCAAATTTTATTTTGCGGAAAATTAAATTCCGATATTTTGGGAATTAGAATGAATCATCATTAACTCAACAATTTATTAAAGTTTTTTTTATCACAATCCCTCCCACCCCTACCGAGTGGAGACCTATCTTTTCAATTGGCCTGTTCAGAATCTATATTCCGAGTTTCATGAAAATCCGACTACTATTGGCCGAATTAGGGAAGTTTTTATATTCCAAGAATTTTGATTGATATATAATTCGCTGCCTCTTGATAATACATTTTATATAAATACGAAATAATAAAACGTCACCATCCAAAATTGTTTTGTATAAATAGAAAGACTAAAGAGTGGGCAAAGAATGCCGCGTAAACCAACGTATTCAAATGTCAAACGTCATATTGAAATTTTATGTAAACACAATAGCGTAACCAATTATAGTGTAAGTTGATTTTATTTTCGTAAATAAATTCCCGCTTTTTCAATAAGTTTGTGAAATTAATTATATCAAATGAACATAAAAACATAAAATATGAAACTTTTACCCTCAATAAAAATTTGATTATCACAAAAAATGTAAACAAAAACAAAGTGAGGTTAGAATATTTTGGTTTTCGCGTTTGACTTCAGATTTTAACAAACTTGTTCCGGTGGTTCCGTCGTTTTCGGGTCAATGTGGGTAGACGAATAGAAACCACACACACAGCAACTTTTGCATCAGGTTTTTTTTGGTTGCAGCTGCAAAAGTTGCGAGTCTTGTTTACACATTTATGTAAAAGTGGCGCGCAATCTGAAGTTTTTATGCTGCTGCAACCCAAAATGCTGCAACCTTAAAAAAATAGTTGCAGAGGTGTTCACACATAGCGTGTTTCGCCGCATCTTTTTATGCTGCATTGCAACAAAAGTTGCAGTGTGTGATCCTTAGTTTAATAAAGAAAATTGTGGAATAAGTGAAAACTGTCCTTTTTTGCAGATTTTGCATGAAAGGCGTTTATACGAATGTCTGTGAAATTTAATACTAATTCTTAATTTTAAAGTTAAAAATGGACGAACAAATTCCAATGAAAGAAACAAATAAACAGCTCTTCATTAGAACGAATGGAAATTGAAACACTGTTAGAAAGACAGCTGATGAAGGAAATATTTTTCATCATTTAGATTAAAAAAACAATATACGTGATATACGTAAGACTGTTTATCTGCAATCTATTTATTAACCTTTTTCCCATGTTTTGTATTATTTTTTTTAAAAACAAATAATCTTTGAAATAGGTTAATTTTATTTTGCAAAATTATTTCCTTCATTCTAATGATGTAGCTTTAACCAACGCCTAAACGAGAAATTATGATAAATTGCGAACATTTTGCATTAGGAAAATCAGCAAGAACGAAAAAATTTTCTTAAAATTTGAATTTTATATTTTCGTATACAGAAACATTCGATAAATCGACACTTCTTGTAAACGAACGGATTGCTTTATTTTAAATACACAAATAATAATAATAAGGTACTCTTTTAACCAGATCCCGTATATAAACGGACATTTCTTGATTCATGTCTCCTCAAAAAAGTGTTGACTGTATTGCAAACGAAAAATACCATTTTTATTTGGCGGATCTGTAAGTGAGAATTTCCATAAATTAAAACTTTTCCCGACTAGTGAACCCAAATCGCATTTTTTTCCCTAATCTGCATGACATAGTCGCCAATTTAGCGATGGTGGAGATCTGTTAACTATTTCTATCTTTATCCACACTTCTTTGAGATTAGGGTGTCTTAAGAAGTTCTGAGAAGACTTCAAATCTCTTTGGTACCAGCAAATAGCTCGTCTATTTTGTGTCAATTAATTTTGAACTCCACTTGGGGTCTTTTGAAACATATTTCATTACATAATTTGGAATCATCGATTATGACATTTTTCGATGATAGATATTCCAAAGATTTATCAACTTCGTCACATTCTGGAACATTTTTTTTAGTTCTGTATCATTAGAAATTTTTTGAGTTTTCCATTCATATTTTAAGTTTCGAAAGAGATTAGGTGTACATATTCTCATTTCATCTATCAATCGATCAGTTTCTTGTTCTGAATCGTTTTCTGTTTGGCAACGAAGCAGTGTTCTGACTTTTGATGCGAAGAATTTAAAGTTAAAAATTGATCGACAAATTTTACTTGTATGACAAAAATGTTTCAACTTTCAAAAAACCAGAACGGGAAATCTCGCCGTTTGGCATACATTAACCGTACATTAGCTGCCACGATAAACAATGTGGAAATAATATGATTAACGACACTTCTTAGACAACACTCAAAATGAATTCAAATACCCAATACATATTATTATTTTATCTCTATAATACTTTTTCTTTTACTAATCAGCAACTTTCTCATTTCGTAATTATTATTTGTACTTTTGTAATTCCAAAAAAAGCCGAAAAAAAATGTCAATCGAATGAGTGTACACGCGTTAAATGAAAATCCAATCGAATGGTTATCATCCCGTTAGAAAACTTATTCATTTTCACCTGTTGCACAACTTAAGAAAAGTAAAACATACATATGTATATGAAGAAATTTCATATCAGGTTTTTCTCAACATTTACAGTTACAAGATCTTCTCTACTCTATCACAAGAATCAATATTTTGTCTCACTCAATTCCATCATGATGATGTATATCAAAAATAAAATACCACCATACAAACCTCATACCCGATCTAATCATGTAAGGAGAATAGGAATACCAATTCACATATGAGAAGTATTTAATACTATAGGTTTACTTGAAATCTCAATTTCGAGCTCTAATAGAAAACACAAATTATTCTATAATTCCAATTGGAAACGATACATGTTGTAATAAGTATATACAAAGAGTTAGTACATTACAAGATCACAGACAATACGAATACTATACAGAATAGCGGGGCTCCGAAAAATAATTTTGTTATTAAGTATAGCTTATTCGGATATTTGATTGCCCGCTGTTCGGTTTCTGTTGTGTTTTATCAGAGACACAATGGTGGAGGACAACGACAACAACGACGACGACGGCTACTATGAACGACGCATAGTCTTTCTCGAGCCTAACGCACTTGCCGGAACAGCTTGTATACCGCATTGCGCGCGACTATTCCCTTCGACGATTACCGAACGACTAACTCGCAAGTGCAAAGGATACACTGAACTAACCGGTTTCTGTGTTACCTGATCACCAAGTGTATTCTACCTCGAAGGTGAGCTGCCTTAAAGCAGAAGCGTCTACATTTTTTCGCCGTTAACAGTAGTATGTATTATTATTTTTTTTTTTTTTATTAAATAGAAAATATCAGGATTTTGTTCCTGTTCCTATAGAATATGGGAATAAAATACCGTGATGGGAAAAATAGCAAACTCCATATTTTTGATGCATCTTCATATTTTGAGATATAGAAGAAAATGTCTGTTCATCTATTTGTTTGTGTTTTCACTATATTTTTCGAACGTCTTATTTTATATAATTGAGATTTAGGGAATTCTGGTTGGTTATTAGGAAGACCTGAACACTATTGCTTTTGAAAGGGGTGATTATGAAAGCTGTCATTTAATTTTATTTTGGAAACCACTTAACCGAATGCAATGAAATTTAGAACATTGATTCCTTAGATAATGTTCTTAGATCAGATTTAATTTGGCGTAAAAAAAAATCGGAAAAGCTCTTAATGTCAACTGAAATTAATTCTCTCGGTTTATATTATACATTAATATCTCAAATAAAGTTCCGTGACTGTTCCTATGAAAGTAATCTTCAGATTCAATAAACTTTTTACAACGCTAATTGTGATTCAAATGCGTGTTAACTTAACTTAACTTGTAAGTGTTGAAATTAGGTTAGGAATTGTTTCCTCATCCATCGTATTTTCTAGATATGCCCCCCAGCAACTATTCTGTTTCCAAACTTGAAAAGGGGAAGAGATTTGAATCAGATGAAGAGGTTGAATGCGAAACTGTTGCGTATTTTGCAGCCCTTCAGAAATCGTATTATACGAAAGGTGTGTAAAATATTAAAAAAGCCCTGGACTAAATATAATATAAAGGGTTTTATAAAACGGACGGAATTTAAGATATTACTTTTTATGCCCTGTTTTAGATACTACCATGTCCGTCCGTCCGTGTACAAGATAAATGAAAATTGCGTTATCCTATTTTGATGATACAATGTGAGTTGGTTATTTCTTAACTCGATTTGGTATTGCATTCCAGCCAAATCGGGCGAATAGGAGCGAAGTTATAAAGCAAAAACCAATGTCACCATGCATATGGAATGAGCCTTTGCCGATATGTGGCTATAGTTTTAGGCAATATTTATTGTGAACGAGCCATGACTCTTTTTTTTATTGCTTTGATATCTGTCAACAATGTTCAGTGTTGAAAATTTGATTTGTAATACAACAACATAAAATTTTTTCGTGTTAAAAATGGAAAATTTTGTACCAACTAAAGAGCATCCGCCGACATCATTACTTTTTTGCTTTCATTTAAAGAAAACTGTTGCTGTCTGATTGAAGAAACTTATGGTGAATATGCTCTGTCGAAAACAACTTATGGAAACTGATTTCAACGTTTTAAAAGAGATTTTGATGTGAGAGACAAAGAACGATCAGGGCAACCAAAAAAGTTTGAAGACGCCGAATTACAAGCATTATTGAATGAAGATGAAGATGAAGAACTTGCTGAAGCATTAAGTGTTGATCGAACAACTGTTTCCAAACGTTTAAAAGCAATAGGAAAGATTCAGAAGTGTGGAAAATGGGTACCTCATGAATTGACTGAAAGGCAACAAGAAAAACGAAAAATCATCTGTGACTTGTTGCTTGGACGATACAAAAGGAAGTCTTTTTGCATCGAATTGTGAAGTGATGAAAAGTGGATATATTTTGAGAATCCTTAACGCAAAAAATCATGGGTTGCATCAGGTCAACCATCAACATCGACTACAAAACCAAATCGATTTGGTAAGAAGAGAATGCTCTGTGTGTGGCGGGATCAGAAGGGTGTGGTGTACCATGAGCTTCCGAAATCTGGTGAAACTGTTAATACTGATCGCTACCGACAACAATTGATCGAATTGAACCGTGCTTTGCTCGAAAAACGACCAGAATATCAAAAGAGACGACACCAAGTGATTTTCCTCCATAACAATGCACCATCACACAAAGTAAAACCGGTCCAGGAAACGATAGAAGCGCTTAACTGGGAAGTTTTACGGCATGCGGCTTATTCACCAGATTTCATTCTCCGACTACCACTTATTTGTATCGATGGGCCACGCGCTTAAGGAGCACCACTTCAAAACATCTGAAGGACTGGAAAATTGTTTCTCTGAATGGTTTTCATCAAAAGAAGAAGAACTTTTTTGGAGTCCACAAATTGCCTGAAATGTGGTCAAAATGTGTGGAAAGCGATGGACAGTAGTTTGAATAAAATATTTTTACTTTCCTATTAAAAAAAGGCGTTTTTTTAAAAATGTGCATAAACCTGGTATGCAGAAAAAGTATTGAAATATTATTAGTTTTGACTGTTCTGTACCATTTCTGCCATAGGGCATCAAAAAATCGGCTATAGACTGATTTTCAGTTAATATATGTTTTTTTTTTTTAAATCCAATTGATCTGAAATATTTCTGGTTTCTTTATTTTAACTGAAAGTATTTTGACCAAAAAACCAATCCGTTGGAGATGTTAGGCTCTAGAACATGAACTGTGTGAATTTCATCAAAATTTCTATGGCAGTTTCGACGACACAATTAGTAAGGCAAAAAGTGTGCTTATATAGTATTCCCATTTTCGAATATAGCCTCTCTTAAGTTAGGTTTAAATACAGAAATTGTATGAAAATTGACGAAATCGGTCGAGCAGTTTATTCCGTATCGCCTTTACAAAAATTTTACCGTTTTTCGTCGAAAATGTGTTTTCAAATAGTGTTGCAATAAGCTGATATAATTAAGCAGTTATGTTGCATCACTCAAACTCACATTGAAGCCACCGTACTAATCGTTTGGGTTCTATATGAGATTTTGTTTATCGAATGGACGGACGGACTTAAATGGAGGTAATTATTTTTGATGAAGCAAATTTCGCAATTGCTCTCACTCGTCTATTTTCTCTAGAAAAAATGTTATATTTTCGCTGGAATGTACCATAATATTTTACCTTAAAATCTTCATCCTGTACAGGTTCTGGCCTTCCCAAATCTAATTCGCGATGAATCTATTTTTTGTAGCTATCATTTCACAGCATCTTGATTAACAATATTCCATCACTAATTCATAGCAGTTTCGTCCTACCGGTTCGTCTTCTTTCTTTTGAAACGGTGTTTAAAATTCGTCTTCTGCCCATATAAGTCGCGCTAATTTGATTAAGATGACGACATCATTATTGCTGTATAACTCATGCAACTCACTGTTGTATTTTGATCATCAGTTGTCGCTTTTTTATATACCGAATATTTTTCGGAGGATTTTTTGTTTTACGCATCGAATCGGTTGTGAGTACTGGGAGCATTAGCATTGTATACAATTTAATTTTTGATTTTTGATTTTTTTGCTAGACCATAGTAGCATTTGTTGGCTAGCAGAATTCTTCTTTTTATCCCATCCATTATGTTATTTCCGATATTTACAGATAATCGTTTTTATTCCGAATATTGAAAGAAATATTTTAAAATAGAATAACTAATTTAAATTTGTTTAAAATTATTAAAAAATTGTCTGTTTCATTTTCAGTTAAACTTTCTGATGAGGATAAAGTCGACATGACCCATTTTGATCCAATTAAAGTGCTTGGAACTGGAGGTAAGTTTGTCTGAAAAAAAAATCAAAAGAAAAAAAATTAAGACTAGAACAAATTTTTGGTTTTGATTTCTTTTAGCGTACGGTAAAGTTTACCTTGTTCGAAAAAAAGGTGGGCATGATCATAGTAAATTGTATGCAATGAAAGTATTGAAGAAAGCAACTATTGTGCAAAAGAAGAAGACAGCGGAACACACTCGCACAGAAAGACAGGCAAGCATACTATTTTTTTAATATTATGTTCGCATTTTTATGTAGAAGAGTTTAGATACCTTTCTTCGTACATTTTTTCAGTAGTATACATAGCTTTGCATTCTTTTAAAATTGCTCAAACACGGTATTGAGAATGAAATGTTTTGTATACATGGGAATACCTTTCATTCAGAGAAAATTCAGAACTAGAAGAAGAAGAAGAAGAAAGAAAAGAAAAATACATAAAAAAAGCTATGATGCATAACAAAGTTAAGAAAGGCACATAAAACACAGATCGACCGAGACTCGTATTTACCTTGTTTTATGACTTCTTTTACCTTTGGTCGAGTTTGTTAATTCCCGTTATGAAATACCGGTACTCTTGATGATGCACAAATTTTTTTTTATATACTACAACGATTTCTTAAGCGGGCCACATAATCGCGGACGATGGATAAAATCAAAACGGAAGAAGATATGTGTTGTGTTCTATATATCGTATTGGCAATAGTATATTCCCGTTTAAATAATAATTTCCAGTGATTCTCAAAGAGATCTTCACTTTCATTTATAATTTATTGTTATTCTATAATAAGTTCTTGAAAGTTTATTCTCTAGATACTAAGGAGTATCTTACCATATTCTGCATTCTGAATGAAAAAAAAATTCAGCCAATTAGAATTTCTTTTCAAATTTTTTTCTCAACATAAGACTTAAACTAAAACATAGTTATATTAACTTTTAACTTCTATACAAAGTATATAAGTGTCTTTTCTTTTTTTTCAAATCTCCACGTTTTATAAGTTTCTAAATCGTTTGCAATCACTTTTATCCAATGTCTGGCTGTCGTCTGTCGGTCTGTCTGTCTGTCGTGTACAAGATTGCGGCCGTATTTTTGAAGTAATTTCCATGAAAATTGGTAATAGCGGTTTTTTCCTCATGAGAACCATTCTATCAGAAGTTGGGTTTGATCGGACTAAAACTTCAGGTAGCCGCCGAACAAAAGTTCGGTTTTTTGTGTTTTTACATTACAGGGTATTGTACCGTTATTTATGGACCGATTTCAATCAAATTTGGTATGAGACACTTTTTCAAAGAACAATTGTGTCCGAACAAATTTCGGATTTTTTTGTATGAAATTTGGAGCATAATTTTGAGTGCTCGAAAAAAAAATTTCGGGCCCAATTATCAGGACAACTTCTTTTCCACCTTATCTATGTGTATGTTGCAATATTTTTACTGTTGAAAAGGCTGAAAAATATGTAGTCCGTGTAATACCAATATTACAGTATACAGTATACAGTATACAGTATACAATATACAGTAGAAGTTGAAATATACCCATTTACACTTTATTCTTAATAATAATTAATTTGACTTGACAAGTACTTGATCCTGCGACAATTAGACTGAGACTGATTAATTTATTTTACTTTAATTCTTATAAGACGACACTAAAAAATTTACCGTTATCATTCGAAGTTTGCTAGTGCATTTCAGTTGCATTATTGCAACGATTTACATTAGAGTAAGAAGTTAATCAAAATGGCCTCTGAAAAAAATTATTTATTTTTCAATGGCCAAAAAGAATTTGTCGTTTAATGGTGTATATCTTTATTATTCAGGAAAGTTATTATACATATAAAAAATTATGACTATACCAAGTCCTTTGACAGTTCAATTTAAGATTTTTCAAAAAGTGGAGTTAATCGATTGTGCAGTGAACGGCTCAATTATAAAAATTTATTTTGTCTCCTTCAAAATAGGCTTCATTTGAAGCAATACATTTGTTCCAACGAAGAACCCAGCCGTCAAAGCACTTTTTAAACGCATATTTCGGTATGGACTTTAACTCCTTCAGCGATTTTTGTTTTGTATCTTCTGTCGACTCGTATCTAATACCACAGAAAAATATTTAGCTTCCTTTACCATAAGCATTATATTTGATTTAACTTCGGTTGAAAGGAAAGCAATAATTTCGTTCTGCCTTTTCTCTCCTAAATATGAGAGCATATATTTTTGAAATTCTTTTGAATATTGTATTCTTCGAATGTGTTCTAAAATAGTTGCATCAAATTTCGAATCAAAATTTCCATTACTACAAGTATAATAAAATAATAAGTTGACGATCCTCTAAGAGCCAAATTTTGTTTTGATAAAAAATATATTATATATACTAAACATACTTGGTAATTAATTATTACAAAAAAAAAAATATTTAAATAGTTCTTGTCTTTTGTGTTTTTTTTAATTCTCCTTAAATTATTCCAGGTTCTTGAATCCATACGTCAAAGTCCATTTCTTGTGGGAATGCATTATGCTTTTCAAACTGATTCTCGGCTTCATCTAATTCTAGGTAAAATAAAACTTTGTAATCAATAATATAAAATTAGTATTCTTATTATTTTGAAAAAAATTTTCATTATAATAGATTATGTAAGCGGTGGTGAATTATTTACACATTTGTATAAGAATGAACATTTCACAGAAGATGAAGTCCGTATATATATAGCTGAAGTGGTTCTAGCCTTAGAACAATTACATAAATTAGGAATAATTTACAGGGATATCAAATTAGAAAATATTTTATTAGATTCGTATGGGCATATTGTCTTGACTGATTTTGGCCTTTCCAAAGAACTTCAACCTGGGTCCAATGAACGTGCTTTTAGTTTTTGTGGAACACTAGAATATATGGCGCCAGGTAAAAATATTTTGTATATAATTGTATAATAAATTCAATTAACTTTGTTTCTCTTTATATAAACACAGAGGTTGTTCGTGGCGGCTGTACTGGACATGATACTGCCGTTGATTGGTGGTCCGTTGGTGTTTTAACTTATGAATTATTAACGGGTGCTTCACCATTTACAGTAGTTGATGAAAAGAATACTCAACATGATATATCACGTCGAATATTAAAAACTGAACCACCAATACCCGATGAATTGGGTTCTGAAGTTAAAGATTTTATATTAAAATTATTAGTAAAAGATCCTAAAAAGCGATTAGGTAAGTTAGAATTTTTTTCGTTTTTGTTTTTTTTGTTTTACGTAATAAAAATAATATTTTACAGGCGGAAGTAAAGCTGATGCTTCAGAAATAAAATCACATTCATTTTTTCGAAAAGTTGATTGGGATAAATTATCCAAAAAACGATTGCCCGCACCATTTAAACCAAAAATAGAAAATGAATTGGACACAAGTAATTTCAGTGAAGAATTTACACGGCTTCCATTAAACGATTCACCAGCAGCAGTACCTCCAAATTCTTATCGACTTTTTCGAGGTAATTATCAATATATATAAATATATATATAGAAATATTCTTTTTTTTTGCGAATTTCAATTTAAAATATAAATATTTTTAATACATATATATAATAATTTGTTTTCATAATTTTTCTTAGGTTATTCGTTTGTTGCACCAAAACATCTTAAATTGAAAAATGTCATCGAAGAAGTAATATATGATGTAGATGACAGAACATGTTCAGTTTCATCTTCCAATCGTTCATTATCTGATAAAGAATCATCTTTCCATGCGAAATATGAACTCTTTCCGGAACCTATTGGAAAAGGAAGATATTCTGTTTGTAAGAAATGCGTCAATCGATTAACTGGAGAAGAATATGCTGTAAAAATTAAAAATACAATATCTGGTGTAGATAATGAAGTTGAAACATTAAAATTATGTCGTGGACATCCAAATATTGTTAAATTGATAGAAGTTTTAAAAGATGAAGCATATACATATCTAGTTATGGAATTACTAGAAGGTGGTGAACTTTTCGAGAGAATACGAGAAACTGAGACAATCACAGAAGAAGATGCACGTCATTATTTCGAACAAATATCGAATGCTGTAAATTTTATGCATTCCAAGAATATCGCACATCGTGATTTAAAACCGGAAAATATATTATTTACACAAAAATTATCGAAAAAATTAAAAATTGTTGATTTTGGTTTTGCAGTTTATCAAAAAACTGGTTCAAATTTAACTAGCCCATGTTATACATTAGATTATGCAGCACCAGAAGTAATTACAACTGGAAATAAATTTTATACCGCTGCATGTGATCTTTGGTCAATGGGCGTCATATTATATACAATTCTTTGTCGTCATGCACCATTTAGAAGTAAATATAATCGAAATCAAAATAGTATTGAAGAAATAGCTGATCGAATACGTCGAGGTACATTTGATACAAATCTAACAACGTGGAAAGTTATTAGTCGGGATGCAAAAAATTTAGTTCAAGGTTTGCTTAATGTTAATCCAGAGAAACGATTCAAAATTGAAAATGTTTTAATCAATGATTGGTTCAAAAAAGTTTCCTCAAAACCTTTATATCATCCTCATGACAAAAGTTTTAACGATATGGAAAATGAAGTATGTGATACATTTGATGCACTCGGACAAGCTCAGAAAGAAGGTTTTCAATTGGATGAAGTTGTTAATGCGAAATTATCACAAAGAAGATGTAAAAAACTGTCCAGTTCATTAACACCGACAATTTCAAGTAGGGGAAGTGTAACAAGTGGTTTAGGACGACGTAAAAGTTCTAGCGGAATAGTTACATCGGATCTAAATAATCGTTCAACAAGTGATGCTACCTCAAATTCTGATATCGAAATAGAAAATAATAATCAAAAATTGATATCAAATAATGATATTGAAAATTCTATAAGACATATGGAATTAATAAGTAATACTTATGGAATTGAAACAAATCCTAAGACTGTTCAAGAATTGTCTCATTTAAAATACTCCACAAATAATAATAATAGTTTTAATTTGAATGAAAATAATTCTAAAGATGATGCTTACTTTTCGAACATCACAAATAATTCAAATAATGATGAGGAATTTTTAGGTTTTACACGTTCCGAAATTAAAGAAGATTCAAATCTATTACGACGGTATAGTGCACTATTGAAATCGCCAAGAAATAAGTCAATATCTAATAAATCAAAATTAATACAAAAACATGTTGGTACGCGGAAGAAACGAAAAACAGCAGATAGTGGTGGTAAAACAATACAAAATTCAAAAACTTTATCAAACGAAAATCTATTATTATTAGTAGATCCGTATGCTATAATGAAACGACGAACAAAAAAATCCAAGGAATATAAAAAGGATGAAGCTGGTGGTGGTGGTGGTTTATTATTGACAAGTAGTATACAATATGGGCCGATAACACGTGCTATGAGAAGGCGTGAAGAAATTTCCGATCGTTTTGAATTTTTATTTTTAGAAGAACCGATTAAAAGAAAAGCTAGAAAACAATGATTGAAACTTAAAGTAAAACAGGATGAAGTGTTTTTATTCCCTGGAATTGAAATTATCTCGCGCCTATATACCAATATTATTATTATTTTTCTGTTTTTAGGTTTTTTCATGTAATTATAAAGAAATTTATTTTATATTTTATTTTGTATGCAATATTAAAAATTATTGAAGTTTGTTCATAGAAGTTGATTTAAACTTCTTTTATTGCATCATTATTATATTTATATATTTTTATATATGTATGACCATAATAAGCGGATTACATTGTATATATATATATATATACATGTTTTCTAGAAATTTTGTTTAATATTTGTTAGTTTAAAGAAACATCATATTTTGGCAATTATAAATACTATCAAGGAACCAGTTCATTGGTATTATGTATATATATTTATATGTATATATATATAAGAGAGAAATGGAACATTAAATCATAAATTTATTCTTATTAATCATTGTTTTAAATATGTATGGATGTCAGATGTGTTGTAAAGCGTGAAATCGTATGAAAGATTAGAAGCACGAGAAGAATTAGAAATCTGAAAGAAACTGGTATCTACAAAGTAAAAAAAAATTTAAAATTGTACCAAAAAAAAGATTGATATATTCCCTTGTATCCTAAATTTGTTTGTTTATGATTATCTCTCTGTATATGCCGCCACATTAGGTTCTAAAGTTCCCGATTGCGTTGACATTTATATAAATTTTGTATGTAAGCAAATTTTTTTCATATAAATAAATTTGTCTGACGGAAATATATCTTTCTATATTATATATTATCTTTGCATTGTACGTACTCTTTCATGAATAGAGATATAGGGTTTTAGGAAAAGCATGCGGAATTTATTATTTTTGGCATAAAAAAAAACATTTTGAAGACAAAAAAAACAACAAAAATGTTTTGTTAACAATATTATATAAATGTTCGGCAAATAAACAATTTCATTAGAAAGAAAGGTGGTACCGGGAAATAACATGCCAGAAAAAACACAATTCTAATTTTGATCCACATGAAAAAAACCAAAAGAAACAAACATTTCTTGTTTGAAATGTCTATTTTTCCGGATAAGTTTTCCAGCTATTAGATTGAAATTTTTCCGTATAATGCAAAAAAAAATATAAAACATACTTATTTTTGGTGTGTAATCATAAATTTTCCCGGTTATTAGAGGTTTCCGAATAAAAGAAGTTCAAATATAGTTCACTGCAAAAAAAAACTCATTTCCCAATTATGGACGTAGTTTATTTCTTGAAATGAGGCAATGTTAAAACTTGCAATTCAAAACTAAATTGTTTTTGAGATAATTGATAAAAACGTTTGTTTAATAAAGTATTTGTATTTATTTACTTTTAAAGTTTAATCCATAAAAACTAAGTAATTATTTAGGCCACATCTTATAAATCAAAATCTAGTATTTTATTTAATTACAAGTTTTCATATGAATTAATTTAAATTAGCTAGTATTGTTGAAAATGACGAGCTTTTGTTGCAAAGATTACTCAAAATTGCGAGTTTTGTTGCAACGACTTTGGAAATACGAGTAGCAATTATTGTTACTAACAAAACTGGGACAAAACATTTCTTGAACCATTCAGTGAAAATGGCAGTTGTTACCCATGCCTTTTGTTCGCCATCCATTAAACCGGTAATTTATTAAAGTCGACACCTTTCATTGATCGAGGTTTAAGTGCGCGATTAACAAGCAGAGGCTTCAGCATACGGTCTCCTGAAGCATTGCTATAAAATAAAAATGTGACCCGATTCTTTGCTGCCTTAAACCCACTGGCACGATAATTAATGAACATTATTTCAGTTTATTTTCAAAAATTTCTTAGAACAAAAATACGTTACGGTAATGTAATAAAATGTCCTTAAGAATACTTCAAATAATTTTTCCATAAAACGATATGAATTTTAATCAAAATTTTTCTTTAAAATTTCAATCAAATAGCTTTTTTTAATCGTGCTAAATCAAATGAAATCGCGTAAAAACAGAATCAGTTTTTTTTTTCTAGACCGTGTTAAATTAAAATCGTGTAAAAAAAGACCGTGTAAAAACAGAATTCTTCGCACCAAATTTTGAAATTTTGGATTATTTATTAAAATTTCCGTCGAACTATTTTCAATTATTTAGTAAAACTATTTGGATGCTGAATATGTAGAATATCAAAATATCAATGTGAGTTTATTATTCCTCGATTTGGTAAAGCATTTCAACAAAACATTTCAGTAAAATCCATCCAGGATTGTGGACAAAGAAATAATCCTAGGAAAAAAAGTCTTCGTAAAGGTTTTTGATGTACGTTTAAAACGAATGTACCGGAATAAAATTTGCAGAATAAATTTATGTCATCAGAAGTCAGCCAGGCTATCTGTGATTTAGTAAATTCGAAAAAGTTATACAGAAACATTTTGAAATATTATTATATTGGCTTTTTATACCCTATAGTAGGTAACCAGAGGGTCACTAAGTGTGTAACACATCGAAATAATTATCGTGGAAAAGTTTCAAGGGTATGGTTGTGTAGAGAATCAAAAGTTATATCGATTTATGCATGTCCGTCCGTCCGTCCGTCCATCCGTATACAAGATGACTCAAAAACGCGTTATCCGATTTTGATGAAATTTAGAATGTTAGTTGGTTATTGCGTAGCTGCATTTGGTATTGCATTTCAGCAAAATCGACAGAGGGGCAGCGAACTTACTAAGCAAAAACCAGGGTGAACAGAAAGTTTTGTCGTTTTTTTTTATATAGTTTTTCGGATTTTATTGGAAAGTTTGTCAAGCAATTTTGTTTAAATTAATTATGTTGGTTGACTACTTAAATAGACGATACCATTGTAAATTTCAGTGATATCGGTCTAAGGATAGTGGAGAAATAAAAAATCGTAGGAAAAAATAACAATCTTTATGAAGTTTTTTTGATGTACTTTCAGAACTAATACACCGAACTGGATAAAATTTGCAAATTAGACTTATGCTATCAGGGTCTGGGTTACTTACAAATTAGAGGAAATTTTGAAAAAGGGAACCAAAGTTATGAAGAAAAAACCCTGAAATATTGTTAGCTTTATCTCCCATTTCTACCATAGGGCATCAAAAAATGTTTTTATGAAAATTTTTGGATTTGCACAATTCGGTGGTTTTCAAAGGAAGAAAAAATTAAATTTAAAATTCGCTAAAGTTAAACCAAACTCATGTTATTTCCCTATTGTACACTTTATACGGAAAATGCATATTTTATATAACAAAAACAAAAATATAGAAAAGGTTTCCAAATTTTTAGTCATATAAGTATTAATTAATTTTGTTTTCAAATTTCAATTAAATATATTTATTTTTTGAATACACCAGAAAACTTTTGAATACAAAAATAAGTTGTGTTTTTGATATATTTTAGAAAAAAGTTAAGAAAAAAAAAAAAAAACATTAAACATGACAAGAGAAACAAATTTACAAAAAACAACAATTGTTTTAAAATAATTAGAAAATTAAAAATTATTGTTTTGAGTTGCTTTCATAAAATTTTAATTGTATAAAAATATTAGATACTTCTTATTCCTTCCTATTTTAAGATCCTTTTACCGAATTAAATAAAATATGTAAAGAATTTAATTGAAAGTAAGAATCTGACTATTCTTCACTTAATGTATGGAGGCACAGAATCTTTTAACGTTCTCAAAGATAAAATTCAATTTTAAAGGCCGCTCTACCTCCTGAAAGGTGTAAATGTCAAAATGTGTTAAAAAACGGAAAACTCTACACAATGTATTCGGTATTCTTACGAATCGAAACGAAAGAGTTGGGAAATTTCAACTTTTAACGAATACGTTAACCTCAAAGTAGTATTTATTATATTGTAAGTCAGATTAACGGTGGAATTTTTCCACATGTTTTAATAAAATAAAGTCAAAAAGTGAAAAAAGATAAATATATATTAATAATTGAAGAAACACAAATATTTTCTAAATTATATCACAGAAACGAAACTATATGTCTATCCATCAGCCTGAACACGTCAACAGAATGCGTGCTGTAACGAATCGGATCTGATCGAAACGAAAGCATTCTGTCGGAGCTTTAATATGTTACTACCGGCGTGGTACTTCGTTTTCTCTATTATATGAGGTAGCCCAATCTTAAACTTATCCTACTATGCATAGTTGAATACAATGGGTAAGTTTTGATATGTGGAACTATTCAAATATCCGCAAATGCACATTTTTTGGCTTTAGTAAACCTTTTGCGAGGAAAAATTAATTCTTTTCAAAGAAATCACTAGTTCAAATATCGCCAGCATCTTTTAAAGTTTGCTAAGTCCTTAATAAAAAAAAAATTAGCAGTACTAATAATTGATCCTCATCAATAATAACGGTGAAATCGCGACAAAGGTATTACGAATGTAAATTATTAATTACTGAGTGTGTACCTAGTTTAGGGGTACCTACGTCCTCTCGCGGGATATGGTTTCATTATTTAATGAAATTATATGTGTGTATAGTTTAAAAAAAAAAAAAACTAATCCGATGTTTCAATTCTCGAATTTATATTTTAATTATATCTTTCTCGCACATTCTATCTAATGCAAGCATGCTTGATACAAGCCTTTTTCGGACGCTTCGGAGAAATCGAAGTTTCTATTCTTCAACATATTAGTTTAACATTGATAGCTCCGATTGCAGACACTTATGAGATTTCTCATTAAAAACGAAATAGCCTTCAAAACTTTATTACTGTCCAAGTATAACCAAGAACCTAATAACATGAAATATCGTTGCAAAAGCGATAACTTACTTTGAATTAAAACTATTTTAAAGTTTTTTATTATATTGCTTCAATTAGTCAAATGGCTAGTTTTGAATTTGGTCCTCTTTGCTTCTGTGCCTTTCATATACGAATCAAGTTTTTTTTCAACGGGCTTGACTCATAAAAGTTAAATTTTCGGGAAATTGGAAAAAAGTGTTTAAAATCTGTCGTACTATGTAAGATGTACTTTTGGCGGTTTTTACTTATTAAAGTTGTGAAGAAAAATTTTTTTTATTAAAATTGGATTCTTCTATTTTTTAAAGAATTTCAAAATCGTTCGTGAACAAAACAAATTGTGTGAAATATTTGATTGAAGTTGAAATGTGATTGTGCGATTAAATTCATTTCGTTCTTATTCCTATACTATGGAATTCAGACTATATCTATATATATTATTATGGAATGACAAATAATGCTAGCCGTCAAATGTACATAATCATGTTAGACTTTCTCCAGTATAACCAGTAAATGAACGAATCTTGAAGAGGAGTCGGACTCATTCAATTAAGTCCCAAAAAACATCGGGTTTCCCTATCACTATTTAAAAGAAACAGTTAAATACCTGTCGCCTCAAATTTATCACTTTCAAGTTTCGAAATGTATAAAAGCGGCAATCGTTTGTCGCTTGACGCCTTACAGAATTCCATTGCAGTCTTTATTTTTAATAATTTCTTCAATACACAATTATAAGCTTTACAGTCATTTTGTTGTGTCAACTATTAGGCCTATCTGCCTAGTTGCTAAAATGCGAAAATCAGAGAATTATATTGGTTTTATAAAATTTGATTCATATGTATACGAAATAACACAAAATAATTTTTAAAACTTTAAATTAATTCCACAAAATAATATAAAAATTTAAAAAGAAAAGTTCACATTACTTCACAAAATTATATACTTTTTATAGTAGCTCAAATAATTTGAAAATTTGAAAATTAGATATTTTCTAGGAAATAAAACACGAACAACGGAAACATTTTTTAAGCTATCAAAACACTTCTAATGCCCAATTGACAGTAAGCTTAGACTCAGTTTGAAACATAAGTAGAGCTTAAGTTACAAAACAAATTTCACAGTCAGGGCTTAAGTAAAACTGAAGTTTGCAATGTTGACAACTTAAGTTTTTGAGTTAAGACTCAATTTGAGAGCCAAAATGTTATGAAATGTTAATCTTTCTATTTATTTTAACTTGAAAAGGCTGCTTTATGTTCTAATCATACTAAAATACTAGATATTGATTAGTTTTTTTAAGAAATAATTACGAAAATTTTTATATAAAAAAAATTCTTCGTTTTGATATTTTCAATAAATAATTCACAATTATTTATTTACGAACCAAAAATTCACAATATTAAAATTATCTAAGCTTAATTTTTGTCCTACTTAATGCTTATGTAGAACTTAAGTCCAAAAGGTATCTCACAGTTAAGTAAAAATAAGATATTAATAAGATATATCGATTCTTTGCAATTTGATTTTCATCAATAAGAAGGCTGAACTAACATTGAATCCGAAAATAAAACAGCCAAACACAATTTTTTCATACTAAAGTAATTTTGTTACCAATAAATCGAGATACATATATTAGCTTGAGATTTCATTTCCATACAAAGCAATTCAGGAGATAGTCATATATCTCATATTTCTATTGACGCTTCAAGAAATCCATAATTTAAAGCAATCAAAATCAAATCACGTAAAAGATCCTGTGCGATTAATCTATATTACTATAAGGGTGCCTCCATTGTTTTAACACATTTAAAACTCCCAAAATTTGGTGATACCTTATCGTATGTTTACGGCTTCAAGCCGTAGAAATAATATGATATCATAAAAACAAAGCAAAATTATTAATTAATGTGAAAACTAAATAAATATGCTTTTATGCAAATTATATGCACTTTTCGTTAAAATAGACATTTTGAATGGAATATGCGAAAATATGCCCTAAAAAATAAGTGTTAAAATTCAAAGATTAATTTCTTGCTCATTTCTCAATTAAGTTGCAGTCAAAAAAGCATGTAAATGTATATTTTCGATTGCCCTAATTATGATATAGTTTGTCAAACATAAATTTTACGTAAAATTCTGTACATTTTCCTTTCACCAGATCACCAGATCACCAGATGGGCAGTTGATCGTATAAACCTCCACCGCCAGCATGTTTATTAGCTTAAGACAAATTTGTTACGGCAAATTTGATATATTTATGTTTGGATGTTTTATCTGATTCAGTTCAATCGAAGGCTGATGCAAAGCTTAAATTTTAAGCTTTGTTGATAATGTTCCAGTTGTTTTTTTGAAGACCATATTGCCCTTTGGAAAAATTCTAATGGTGACTATTTCTATGCCATTTTAAATGGAATCTCTATTCATATTATATGCTCTTTGATTTAATTTTTATTATTAATATTTCCATAATAAAGAAGTTTTATATTTTAAATTTTTATACTGCATAATTGCCTTATAAACTAGAAAACATACCAAAAAATGTTTAAATTTACTTAAAAAGCAAAAAAAAAAAAATTTGGCATAAAAAATTAATTACCAGAAAACCAGAATTATTTTTACAATTTATTTAATTCTTTGTTAATTAATTTAAATGAAATTTGTAAGGAAAGAAAATGAAAACTAAAACATAAAAAAACGTTGGGCTGTGAAAGAATGGATAATCTTCTCATTATTTTTTTCTTTTTGTTTCATAATTGAATATTTCAAAATAAATTGTCATTTAACTAAATTGTTTGTACTTAATCTAATGTTTTCTGCTTTTTTTATTTTTTTATTATTTTTTTTATATAATTTCAATTAAAATAAATCCGCCAAAATTGAACTGAAATTGTTTTAAAAGAAATAAAAATTGAAATTTAAATAACAAATAATTTCTAATATGAGAAAAGAAATAATAATAATGGGAAATGTAAGTGGTCCTCATCTTACGTGTGATGTGATAATCACAATTTTAGTAAATTATTCTTTTTTTTCCAAAAAAAAAACCATTAATTTTTAATCAAAAGAAAAACAAAACAACAAAATTTTTTTATATGGGAAATTAAGAGCTTAATAAATTTTTTATAGAACTATAAATAATATAAAGTATTCAAATTTCTAATACCTGTCATGTTAATTTTTCTTTCAATCTCGCTACATGCATAACATGCATACACATTCATAAAAATGTATACACATTTATAAATGCATGTTAGAATATGAATGCACGAACATCGAGAAAAAATAAGAATGATTCGAGATTTTATAAGAGTGATGACGTAGTTTCCACATGCTTTACTCAATGAATTTTTTTTTCATTCCCTAGCTTTGGTTACTTTATAATTAGTCATATTTCACTTTTTATATACATTATAAACTTCCAATAATTGGGGTCTATTCTACGATTTTCTATGTTTCTTTATATTATATTACTTTGTCTTACTAAATAAGTAAGATTTTTTTTCAAATTTTTCATATTGTGGAAAAATTCTTTTATGGGGTATTTTACGTTTATAGAAAACCTAATTGAATATCTCTTTTTTTAGTATATTAGGAATTAAAATTTGAAATTGTGATCATTGTTTAAAAAGTTACTTTATTAATTGAGTTTGTTTATCAACAAGAAAAAAAATCAAGCAAACTGTATTTTTTGCATAAAGTTTTGTATGAAGAAATTTCTTGTGCATAGGAATTCATTTTAAATATTTACTAAACATAAAAATATATATTCCGAACATAATTAGCATAATATTTTGGTTGCAATTCATACTCTCGACAGAAACTTAGTCTTTTTTATTTTCGTTTGATATGTCATTTAAATTAAGATTTAAAATAAATTTAAATAGCAGAAAATTTTAAATTCATCTCTTTAGTCAATTCTAGTTGAAATTTTTGACAAAAAATCTCAAATTGTTTATAAAATATTTTAATAACACATATTCAGATTCTTTTTAATTTTGCTCTTTATAAAATAAGAAAATAACACAACGTATAACATTAAGTTGCCTTGTAGAAAACCAATTGCCAATGAAAAATATTATTTTATATAAAATTTAATTTAACATAACATAAAATGTGAATGCAGAACAGACCCCATTGTTGCGCGTTCTCAGAAAAAAATCATAAACAAATTTTAAACTCATTTCGATTTGCAAGAAACCCCCAAAAAGGAATTTCTTGAATTGCACAAAACAAATTTAGTAAATTTGTTTCGATTCCAATTATTCCTATTGAAAAACGATACCAATTCATTTAGTTTTTTTTTTTTTTTTTTTTTTTTCAAAATTACTAGTAGACAACAAATTTTTATTGAATGTGAACCAAAAAAAGTATATATATATATAAAAATGCCTTTCTTAAGATGCCTTAAACCAATTGATGAAAAGATATGAAACTCGTAACCGAAACAAAAGAAAAAAATAAAAGGAACTAAAAAAAAAAAATATCTAGTTTAAAATAAAACAAAATAATTAACTAATATTATTGAACATAAAAAAAAAATTGTATTTATTTTTCATTAAAACTTTTCACAAAACGAGAAAAAAAATGAAAAAATTTTAATAAATTATAAAAAATTGATTATTAATATTATTATTATTATCCTATGTTATTATTTATAATTATTTATAATAAATATATAAAATATAGAAAAAGAGAAAAATACAATATCCAAAAAGAAAGAAGAAAATTGGAAAAATTAATTTATTTAAACAAATATTTAACACTATTTTGTTAAATTATTTATAAAAATAAATTATTATTAAATTTTGCGAGGTAATTATAGCTTTTTTCCTTTGTTTATTTATTTTTTTTTTGTTTTTTCTTATAAGTTTGGCAGACTGAGATAACGAAAAGATGTTTTTTTTTAAAGTCACTTTCATATTTGTTAAGTTGACGAACTATAACAAAACAATTGAACTTATGATTTCTGTTATTTCATTCAACACAAATCCATATATATAAAATAGTTGATCATATCAGCTGATTATGAAAGAATGAAGGAGAATATATACAAACGGTTATTATGAAACAATCTTATCTAAAATATTTAAATGGAAACAAGCCTAATAAATAATAAAGTAAATACCTGCTTCGCACGAAGTAACAATTTACTTTATTTTTTTAAGCATTAAAAGCACTATTATACTTTAGTAGCTATTATTTAGCTCTGATTTAGCAATAACATCCTTTAAGAATTTAGAATGTTATCACACATGCTGTCAGAGAGAAATTTATTATTTGCTAATTTAATGAAATGGTTGAACTATTTGATAACGAAACTAGTAAAAAGAAAATCATTTTATTAAGTCATGAATAACTACATAATAAAGCTGGTTAAGCGCTTTAGATCACTTAATAAAATGCTGTTTTATATTCGTTTGGTTATAAATAGCAGCGCATGTTTTAACTGGTCTTGTATCACAAGTTCATCTGAGTTTACATCATTGAAGGATACAATTTTTCTTATTAAATGAATGAGATAGATGATGATTGTGGCCTGTGCCAGTATAACTTCCATTTCACCCCTAGTGTAGTAGGACTTTTACTTTTGTACGTTATTCGAATGAAATTAGTTAATTAAAAAACCTTAGCACACTTTTTCGAATTATGTATTTCAGACAATTGTCTTTATTCATTTAAAAAAAAAAAAAGGAATATTCTGATCAAAAATTATAATAGAATATGTTTTACATGAAAGATATCGATAAATACTTGAAAATACTTGCTAATAGTTATAATTAATTGACAATTTAAAAATTTGTTACTTGCGGTCATTTTTCGGTGAATGTTATTTTAGTCTATTCAACATTAAAATTTTTAAACAGTGGCCCCTTTGTGGTGCGGGCCCCTAGGCTGCAGCCTAGAGTTGCCTAATGGTAAATACGACCCTGGGTATAATATCCGCTTTAAATACTATTTAAGTAGTAAACGTGACAGTTAATAGCTACTTTGTGAGGACCCCCCCTTTGTGAGGACACAGTGGGTACATTTTAATGAGTTGTGACATATGTTGCCATCTATATTGTTATTATACCGTTTTACTCTGAAATATTATTATAAACACTGTGAAATTATGAAGCTACCTAAAGCCCAATTTACATCACTAGGGGAAAAATATACTGATTCTGATAGTTTAATTTAAATTTTCGTACGACAAAAGCGATATACGATATGCCGTACACTTATAAGCCCCACTAATTTTATGCTTAACTTCTGTGGGGTTGGTTTCAACTTTATAATATATATTCGATACTTTTGAGCTTGTGCGAAAAATTACTAACATTTTTTAAAAATGTTTCCTGGAGAATTTTTATAGTAATTTCTTTAAAATTATAGTAACATCTCGCCCGCATTCAAAGAATTTATGGTATCATTTGGCACACACTTACCAAATATCTCGGCCAAAATGTTGTCTTCTATGTTTGCCATAACAAAAAAAATATAACTAGTAAAATAATTTTTGCTACCAAATTATATTTATGTATATGGAATATTTCCTGCATGAAAAAACGATGGTCGATTTTTGCGATTAGCTGTGTGCCACTGGATTCTACAGTATTCTATTTTGTTTACTTTTATGTGCGCGAGTGTTCTGAAATTGGTGTTACATTCACTTTTCGGGCCTAGAGTCTAGTCTCTAGACCAGTGTTTCCCAACCTTTTTTGTGCCATGCCCCACCTTAGCCTTTCTAAAATTCTTATGCCCCCATGTAACATACATAATTTTTAATATTAAAAAATTGAATTGTTCACTTAAGGAACTAAATTTGGCACCGAAATCTAGCATTGCATTTAAATGGCCCGGAGCGAAAGGGTTAAAGTCGTGTCATGTCCATTTTCGAATTGCCCCCTTAACAATCAAATTTCCCCCCTGTGGGGCGTGGGCCCCACGTTGGGAAACACTGCTCTAGACTCTAATAAAACATAAGCTAATAAGATAAAAAATCTAGGCCTAGATGTCTTTTGAAAGGCACTTCGTGTTTTTCTTTTCCGAACGAAATTATACATTTTAAAAATATAAAATTTTTAAGAACATTGTTTGTTGAAAAATATTTAATATTAATCAAAAATTAAGTACACATTTTTTTATGACATAAGAATTTCGATAAAATTTTCATATATTTGTAATTGGGAAACGATTCTCTTTCGATTAAGGATTTCAATACAATTCGAAAAATAATTGCTCTAATAAAAAACCAAAGAAGCCCAAAAATTATCCATTTGGTAAAAAGATACCGGCAACAAAGAAAATAAAATCCAGAAATTTCTTAGTTCAAAAACCATGGGTCTCTATGATTTTGCATAAGGTCGTTTTGACCGTAATAAAACTACTGTTTTTTTATTTCCCGATAAATGAATGTTTATAGGAAAGTACTATAATCGTGCGAAAACCTAACTTTTGATCTAGAAGGGCTAGGAAGATGAAAATAAGTGCAAAATCCGTTTCATCAAATATAATTAGCCGTCCGTCCGTCCGCTTTTTTAAATCGTTAATAAAATCTGAATGGATGGTCCGATTTCCATGTAACTTTCACCATTTTGGTTCTGCATCAAATGCCAGATGGTGTTAGATTCTGGGCAACACTATTTGGTAACGCTTTTTTGTCTAAAAACGACAAAATTTTGTCCCCACGGTTAAGACTAAACTGTTGGGCCAATTTCGATAAAATTTACACAGGTCATGTATTTGATCCTAACTTAGATCTGATTAGTTTTTGGGCCATATTGGACTATGGTAACACTGTCTAAAAATACATTTTGTCTAAATATAGTCTATTTTTGCACTTGTTGTAAAATCGAAACTGCTCGTCCAATTTTGATGAGATTTGCACAGTTTGTGTACTAAGATCGAAGTCAGAACATATTAACTTTTCAACGGAGTTTACGTCTGGAAACACTAATGCGCAAAACTTTTTTAAAAAAATGTTGTGGTGGAAATATAGAAACTTCCCTAATTCGATTAATAATAGTCGGATTTTAATGAAACTTCGAATGTACGTTTGGGATGGACCAACTGAAAAAATAAAATATGTTTCCCCGGGGTGGGGGGTTGTGGAGTGCTACAAAAGAAAAACTTCAATAATTCACTCAATAATAGGCAGATTTTCTTTAAACTTGGTGTGTACATTCTGGATAGGGCAAGTGAAAAGATAGAATGCGTCTCCCCTCGGTGGGGGTTGCGGGAGGGTGATATAAAAAAAACCTTAATAATTCGGTCAATAACCGGCGGATTTTAAAGAAACTTGGAATGTACATTTGGGATGAGCAAACTGAAAAGATAAAATGTCTACCCTCGACGGGGGGTTGCGGAGAGCTGAAGTAGAAAAACTTCAAGAATTCACTCAATAATGGGCGAATTTTCTTAAAACTTAGTGTATACATTCAGAATTGTCCAACTGAAAACATAGAATGCGACTCTCCTCTGTGGGGGTTACGGGAATGCAAAATAAAAAAAACCTTAATAATTCGGCCAATACTAGTCACATTTTCATGAAAATTGGAATTGACATTTAGAATAGGAGAACTGAAATGAATATTTGATGACATTATCGGAAAAGTTCCATAGTGGTCCGGTCGGTATAGAGAAAATGTAAATTCACTACTATGGTTTGCTTTGCTTATTTTTTTTTTCTTTGCTTTTAAGCCGATTTTTTTCGAATTGTATTGAAATTCGTTCGATTGCATCTTAATCGAAAACAACTCTTCTTCCAAATTACAAAGGTATAAAAACAATCTTCCGGAATTTCCTATATTGGAAAGAAATTTCATTTCTGAAATGCATGATTTCGGTAAAATGAAAACAAAAGCATTTGAAATTGAAAAGAAAAAAAATTCTAATGATTTTTAGACCGTCATAAAAAAAAAGTTTAAAAAATGAAATATACCCTTTTTGAGTTCGCTCACAAACATAAAAGTAAACGCAATTGGATGCAATGTAGAACTCAGTGGCACCACAGTCAAGCATAAAATGCGACTATCCTTTTTGCTTACAACGAAATATCATTTTGTACCAATAATAATATTCTATGTATAACATTATCTTCAGGCATACTCTTTATTCTTATTGATTTGTGCATAAATGATCGTCTATCTCATTCATGTAGTTAGGATGCTTTTTTTGTTGCATCTCACAAGATGCAATATTAATCAATAAATAAAGAAATTGTGTAAACAACGATAATGCATTTATAGATTTATGCAGAAAAAAATAAAGTTTTTAATAATGTCAAAAAAAATTATCTAATCAATTTGTTCTAGTTATATGTACATTTTTTTTTTTTATATATATATAATTTCTCTGATACTTTATTTCTTTTTTTTGTATTAGACTAAATTTCTCTAGACAAAGTTAGGTATATGTAATAAATATAAACAAAAAAAAAAAGAAGAAAATATGTAGTAATTATGATAAAAAAAAAAAATTAAATAAGGTAAAAGTGAAAAAAAATATGTTAAAAGTAATAATAATAAAATATAGAGAAAGAGAGACAAACAATATTAATATCATGATAAACTATTAAAACTATTATTATACTTAAAACCAAGCAAAAAAAAAGAACTAATTATAAATGTAATATTGAAAAAAAAACCAAGAAAATAAGAAACTAATATATTATCAATATATTATATTAGTTTAATATATAGTGATAAAGTATATATGTTATATAAATTAATTAAACTAATTTAAAAAGAGTATATTTCAGTAAAAAAAAACAACACAAAAATAAAATAAAAAATTTTTTGAAATAATTTTATGGAAAATTTTCTTCTTTTCATTGAAATAATTTTACATTTTCGAATTACTAATTGTTCCTATTGTAAGTTGTCCCCATAGATATACAGTGAGAGTCAAAAGTGAGTCAGGACCACAAAATTTCACTTTTCCGTACAAATTAAGTAGGTAATAAAAGGATCTGTAAATTTTTTTTTATACTTAAATGAAAGACTTATCTGACCGCAGTACTGCTGATGCATGGCGGCATCCGGTGTGGGAAATCTGGTATTCATTGAAAACAATGAACAAAGAAGGCTACCTTGGGATTTTAAGACAAAACCTTTCACCTAGTGTATATAAATTGATGCTGTCTGTCTCATGGATCTTCCAACAGGACAATGATCCGAAGCATATCTCACACTTGGTGAAGGAATGGCTGCTTTATCGAAGGCCAAAAGAACTGGATCACCCTGCCCAATCACCGGACCTCAATCCAATTGAGCATCTGTGGGAGCATCGTGATCGCCAACTGCGCAAGAGGACCATTACTAGCACAGAATCGCTTAAGATGACGCTTCGCGAGGAATGGGAGAAAATAACTTCAGATACCACTACCAAATTGGTAGAATCAATGCCACGGCATATGGAAGCAGTGATAAAAGCTAAAGGGTTACAAACAAAATATTAATTTTTTTTTTAATACAAATTACCGTTATTTTTCATTCAGAAACTACAAGTGCTGACTCACTTTTGACTTATAAAATTGTGACTTTTTTTATATTATTGTGTGTAAAAACTGTACTATTTACGATATCAAAAAATTGTTTTGCAGCAGTACTACGGTCAGATAAGTCTTTCATTTAAGTATAAAAAAAAATTTACAAATCCTTTTATTACCTACTTAATTTGTACAGAAAACTGAAATTTTGTGGTGCTGACTCACTTTTGACTCTAACTGTATATATTACTAGATTACTCGAAGCAATAAATTCCTTCAGAAGCTAATGGCAAATTTTCGGACTTCTCTTTCGCATATTTACCTCCAGTGTAAAAGGATTGCCAGAATAGAAGAAAAAACCAAGTAAATTAAAAGTTCTCAAATATCAAAGTTCCAAGTAGGGCTTCTCATTTCCCGTAAAATTTAAATCCAAAAATTGTCCTATTCCTGGGATGCCGGGGTCTCCCGTGATCGGTTAGCAAACACGCATTAATCCCGTTTGTGTTCAAAACAAGAAAAATAAAATTCACCATGAGTTTAAAAAA
Organism: Xylophagus ater; assembly: GCA_963422695.1. Lineage (NCBI taxonomy): Eukaryota > Metazoa > Arthropoda > Insecta > Diptera > Xylophagidae > Xylophagus > Xylophagus ater. The sequence goes on along the minus strand of OY730482.1, from coordinate 25,870,478 downwards.
ATATATATTCCTTTTAATATTGAAAGCTTAAATACAAAATAATTCGTTATAAACAAAACAAAAATAAATTCATATTAATTTGAATAAAATGAAAACATTAATTTCTGTAATCTGGCCTATTCTAAACTAACAAATCCATTAATAATGGACCTGTCAATGTCAAAACGTAGATTAAAGTCAACATTTTCATCATGGTAAAGTTCACGAACGAGCAACACTTGGAAATTATTAAAAATTACTATTGGAAGAAAATCCAGAATTTCATCAAAAAATCATCTTCAGCGATGAAGCTCATTTCTGGCTGAATGGCTTCGTCAACAAGCAAAATATGCGTTATTGGACAGCAACAAACCCACATGTGCTTCAAGAGACACCATTGCATCCACAAAAAATCACTGTATTGTGCGGTTTACATGCCGAAGGCGTGATTGTGCCGTATTTTCCGATCGCCATGTTACCGTCAATGGAGAGCGCTACCGTGCCATGTTGGAGGATTATTTTTGGCCAGAATTAGATGAAATTGATATCGGCTATATGTGGTTTCAACAAGACGGCACTACAAGCCACACAGCACGCGTTACAATCGATTTATTGAAGAAGAAGTTTGAATTGTTATCTCCTTAATGAAAAACCCTTACATGGGTTGATAAGTAAGCTACCTAACAAGGAGAACACAATTTTTTTATCAAAACTCTTTTCTATTCTTCAACATAATCTCCTTTTAGCTCGATACACTAAGTCGAGCGTTTTTGTAACATTTTTATACCAGTTTCGCAAAACGATTTTAAAAGTCCGTAGGCCGTAGTTTGCGCTTCAACTTCAGAATTAGAGTGAAATCTCGTTCCTTGGAGCATTCTCTTCAAGTTTGGAAAGAGATAAAAAATCGCTGGGGGCTAGATCTGGTGAATATGGTGGGTGGAGAACCATTTCGTAGCCCAATTGTTCCAATTTGGCCATCGATTTATGCGCTTTGTGTGCCGGTGCAATATCGTGAAGAAACAAAATATTTTTTCCCTGTGTACGCTTGCGTTTTTCTCTTAATATAGCATCCAATCGATTCAATTATGCTATGTCATAATCAGCAGTGATTGTTCTTCCGTGCTCAAGATAATCGACGAATATAATACCATCGGCACCCCAAAAAACACTGGCCAATACCTTTCCTGCGTCTGTTGTGTCTTTGGGCGTTTTGCACGGCTTTCACGTGGTCCTACCCAATATGACGCTTGTTTAGCGGATTCTGGTGTGTAGTGGTGGATCCACGTTTCATCCATCGTTACTACTCGAGACACAAATTTGGTTGGATTGCGCTTAAACATCTCCAATCCGCGCTCGGAAGCAATGACACAGTTTTCCTTTTGCTCCGCTGCGAGAACTCGTGGCACCCATCGCGCCAATAGCTTTTTCATATGCAAATGTTCATGCAAAATATTGTACACACGCTCTTTTGACATGTGCATGAGCTCAGCTATCTCACTTAATTTCAATTTGCGATCTTTTAAAACCATACGATGAATTTTTCGTATGTTTTCTGGAGTAGTCACCTCTATTGGACGACCTGAGCGTGGTTCATCACTTGTGTCTGTTCGGCCACGTTTAAATTCAGCCATCCAGTATTTCACCATATAATCTGACGGAGCTGATTCCCCATAATGTTTATCGAGCCTTTCTTTAGTTTCTTTTGGGGTTCTACCTTTCAGAAAATAGTGCTTGATCACAGCACGAAATACACTTTTTTCCATTATAAAAAAAATAATCAAAGTTGTTCACTTTCTACGGCTGTCAAACAAGAACTAACAAACAGATTGTCATGAAACTTGACATGTAGTCGTCTCAAGGTTGGTACTATTTGAGAACAAAGTGATTTGTTCGTTTGTGGCTCCATCTACCGTTAGGTAGCTTACTTATCAACCCATGTAGTAACACATCGAAATAACCGTCGTAGAAAGGTTTTAATGGTATGGTTGTGTCGGGAATCAAAAGTTATATCGATTTATGTATGTCCGTCCGTCCGTCCGTCCGTATACAAGATAACTCAAAAACGCGTTATCCGATTTTGATGAAATTTAGAACGTGAGTTGCTTATTCCTTAACTTAGTTTCGTATTGCATTTGAGCAAAATCGATCCAGGGGGAGCAAAATTATAAACGAAAAACCAGGGTGACCAGAAAGTTTTGTCATTATTTTGCTTATGGTTTTTCGAATTTAATCGGAAAATTTGTTAATCAATTTTATTGAAATTAATTATGCAGGTTATCTACCTAAATAGACGAAATCATGTTCAATTTCAATCAAATCGGTCCAAGGATAAAGGAGAAAGAAATAATCCTATGGCAAAATAACCCTCTCTATTAAGTTTTTTTGATGTACTTTAAAAACTAATACACCGATTTGAATAAAATTTACAAATTAGACTTATGCTATCAGGGTCTAGGTTACCTGCAAATTGCAAGAAAAGAGGAAACAAAGTTATGAAGAAAAAACCTTGTAATAATGTTAGTTTTGACAGTTTTTCTTTCCCATTTCTACCATAGGGCATCAAAAAATCGGCTGTAGGCCGATTTTAAGTTACTATATGCTTATTTGTTGAATTCAACGACATACATTTTAATAACATTTAAAAAATTAAAATTTACTTAAATTAAATTAAATTCATAGCTTACATTTTTATTTTATGTTTTATATTTATTTATTATTATTAATTAGAAAATTCCTCCACAATATTTCTGTCGGAGAAAAAAACGTGAAATTTTTGATTCCTACGGAGTTTGGAATAACAAAATTCCGTACGGAATGAATTTCGAAATTCCGTAGGAGTCTATACCTTTTTAGTTTCAAAATGAGAAAACTAAACTTCAAAGTGGAATAGTAAACTTCAAAATGAGATTTTTTTTTAATTTAATTTAAAACAATTAATATTAATTCAAAATATTTTAAATTAAATTTATTAATATAGCATATTTTCTAAGTTAAGAGCTGCAGTGAATTTTCTTTGAATGCTTGCGATGCAGTTGGCACATGTTGTTGGTGTAATTGTCTGCAGACCTTCTTCCATAAGGCTTTCTAAGGCTCTTACTCTCTGCTCTTTGACCGATAATTCGTTTCTGCTGTTAAGAATACTTGACAACTTTCTTGAGAGCTCTCTTTTTACTATTCTCATATTGAAGTTTACTATTATCATTTTGAAACTGAAAAGGTATGGAATAGAAATTTTTATTCCGTAGGAAAATTCCTATTTCAACGGAGTTTAGAATAGCCCAGATTATTTTTATTTGACTTTTTTTTTGACTTGAATTAGTTTAATCATATTTTTGTGTTGCATTTTTTCTTATAATTTTCTTTCGTAATCTGGTTTTTTTTATTTTCATAAAATTTTTTTTTATATTATTAGATTTTTGGTTTTCTTATAAATAATTTTTTTTTAATAAATAATGAGATTCGGATAAAACATTTGTTGTTTTTAATTGGTATTTTTTTTTTGTTGGTATCTCTTATCTTATAGTCTTTGAAATGAAGTACTAGAATTTTATTGTACGAGCGGGTGAGTAATGTGAGAGTGGTGGAATAGGATGAATTCACCAAAAGGAGCAAAGGGATCATGTTAATTTTTTTGGGCAAAACATGGTCATGGGGCGTCCTGTTTTGGTGGACTTCATGGGTGGGATTAATATTAGCCCAGGGGTGAACAATATCATCGGTTCACCCCCTCCAATGACAGCACAGGCGTTACACGCAATTTTGACGCCATAGATCGATCCGTCCGTTGTCCGTTGAGGGTTTTGTAATCATATAATTGATTCTCGTCTTTCCTTTATCTGGGAGCCCTTGTTTGAACTTTTAGTTCACCTAAATCTACAAGTCTTTATAAAATCAGTTTTATCTTTTTTATATACCTGCTGTTGACATGAATAGGTTTGGACGTAATAAACCCACTTCTCCGGCCTCTTTGTCAGCCCAAATCCTGGTGAAATTGAAACTTTATGTAGCACCGTGACTAGTGGTAGAAGGTAACTGCCCAATTACCTCCGATGAGCTAGTTAGAGCAAAGAAGCTAGGTGTAGCCTTTCTTGGTTACTTTCGTCTCTAGTACTGACACCAGTCAGTTATATGCCTTTTTAGCAAAGGATCATAATGTTAGGAAATTTTTTTGATCCAGCAAACAAATTCCTAACATACAACCAACATCGGTTGTTACAACTTGTTAAAAATGAAAATTGTGTGTGCAGTAATTTGTTGTAATGCTGAAAAAGAAATTCGAAAAATCATCAAGGAACGCAACTACACAAACAAGATTATAAGAAAAATTGTTTAGAATTGTAAAATATTGAATTTAAAAAGAAACTGACGGAAACACAGGTGAAGTTACGAGAAAAAAAGGATATACTCGACCAGTTAGGCCACCAAGGTACTTTTCTACACTTGATTTAGTGAGTGGTTACCATCAAGTACTGGTTGATCGGGATGACAGACCCAAAACCGCTTTTAGTACGGCTTTCGGGCATTTTGAGTTCAAATGCATACCTTTTGGTTTAACAGGAGCACCTGCGACATTCCAGCGGCTTATGAACCACATTTTGACGGGACTCCAAGGACTTAAATGTTTCGTGTAGTGAGATTATATAGTGATATATGGCATGAATTTAGTGGAACATAATACCAAGCTTATAGACGTACTAGAGAGGTTACGAGAAAGCAATCTGAAATTACAACCCAAGAAATGTAATTTCCTCAAATAGGAAGTGATATATTTAGGACACAAATGTTGATGGCGCTTAACCGGACCCTTCAAAACCAAGATGTCTACAAAACTTTCCAACCCCGCGCATCATACGCCAAATTCAATCCTTCCTTGGGCTTGCTAACTACTATAGGAAGATTATACCCAGTTTCTCACAAACTGCCGAGCCCCTGAATAAGTTGCTGAGAAAAAACGTAAAATTTAATTGGTCTCCAGGATGTGAAGAAGCTTTTAATAAACTTAATGAAGCACTCATCATCCCTCCATTGTTGATATATCCTGATTTTAGTGGTCTGTTTATACTAACCAGATACGCGAGCCAAAATGCTATTGGTGCCGTAATCTCACAAGGAGAAGTAGATAAAGACAGGCCAATCGCTTATCCGAGTCGTACGCTAAATAAGGCAGAACGGAATTACTCCACGATTCAAAAGGAGTTGCTGGCGATTGTATGGGCTACACGTAATTTCAGATACTATCTTTACGGCAAAGAGTTTATAGTCTATAAAAACCATAAATCAGTTTCCACTGGACGGACTATGGAAAGAATGAACCGGTCTTCCCAATGCTACGCGTGGTAAATGCCAATGCACAAGTTTTTGACTTTTGCCTGGAGGGTTCTTTAGTTCATTTCAGTAAATACGAACTGAGAAAACTTTTATATAATTCCTAATAATCGATGACTTTATTATGTACTAATTTTTTTACCTTTAGGCTCGATTTGAGCTGTTACTATAAAAACCCCTCAAAAACGTTTTCAATATAAAAGACCCCACGTCCCGGTTAAAAAATTTGCATCACAAGCCTTCGGAATGTATGTACTCGATAGAATATAAACCAGGTAAGTACAATAAAAACGCGGACGCTTTAAGTAGAATTGAATAGTTAACATCTGATGTTCCCAGCTGCTTGGTCGTGACTAGAGCTCAAAAAATTCAAACCGAAAATACAACAGAGCTGTTAAATTCGACTGAAGAACCCACAACTGCCATCAAAGAAATCATCGACGAAACAAATAGCGTTTGTAGCACAATAGTTTCGGGCGAAAGTAGCAGTGAATTTAGTATCCAATAATACTGATAATGATTTTCTGCTAGATTTTATGGAAGAATCCAATGTGGACTTCCTTTCGTAGTCTTACGAATAAAAATTAATGAATTTTGGCCAAATTACCTAAAATTAACTAAATTGGAAGAGAAAGCGCAAGCTTATATAAATTTCTGTATTTCCATTAACAAGAAATAAAAATGTTCAACATTAAAATTTTTAATATTAACGTTAACTCTTTGGTTTCGCATGAAAAAAGACTGTCTCTCTCCAGAGAAATATTTGAAATAAATCCTTTGGCAACTTTTGTAACCGAAACATGCTTAAGAAGTTGTCATAAACCTTCTTTTGACGGCTATGAATTACTTAGAAATGCTAGTGGCAGGGGCACTGCAATTTTAATAAAAAAAGGCATCAGTTTTGAATTAATTGGTTCCAACTTCGAATTCATTTCAGTCACTTTAGTTAGTTTACCATATGTTGATCACTTGGGCATTAGCAGAAAACTTCTACTTGCAGCAATCTATATACCTTGCAACTTAGGCATTAACATCAAAAATGTATCGATTGTCCAGGCAGTTTAATGGCTCAATTATCGGTGGGGATTTAATGCTAGGCATGAGTTCTGGGCTGATTCCAAACGCAATACTAATGGTTTACACCTGCACTCGTGGTTTACGAATGAACCTTTCGTGGACATGGAGATTTTGAATGCGGGACTTTCTTTTCCCAGATCTTCATCACACATTGACCTATTCTTAGTCTCCTCTTCCATTCTAAACTCAACAAACTCTGAAAGTTTTACATGCCATTCAATACTATTTGCATGTGATCACTTCGGGCTTATACTAAATATTAACTTCACGAGACTGGACCTATTTAGATCGGAGCCTTGTTCTTTCAGATCGTACAAATTCACTAAATGGAAGGAATTTCAAAAGGAGATTGGCTCTAATTTATCGGTAATACTACCTCCTGACGATCAAAATTTGAGTAATAATGAAATTGACAACTACTATATGTCACTCTCTTTACGGATATGTTAAATAACAGTATTGCGAATCACTCCGAACTCATTGAAGTTGGCTGCAATAAGTTCTATAAAAACATTTCAATTTTAACCCTTAAAATCATAAAAGTAAGAAAGAACTGACTTCGCATTCTAAAAAATATATTCCATAATAACCTTAATAGAGTTAACAGTGTGTATAAAGAATGGTCCGCTCGCATCTCCTGTCTAAGTAAGATTATTAGGGACAGGATTCGACTTGAATTATATGAAAATTTCCGTAATAGGATCAAGTTAATTAAGCCCTCCCCACAAAGAAGGGAGCTTTATTCCACTCCTGATAAACTCAAGGCTTCTACTCTGGTCTATTCGCCGAAAAAAACCCGCAGTATAATATTACACTAAATCAGAGATCCATAGAGAAATTAACTCTTTCTCTAGCAATTCAATGAATTCTATATCTTGCTTCAATCGCAACAATCTAGCATCAGATCCGTCAAATACTGAATTCTTTGTCTCGCCTAATTCTATAAGATCTATTATCGAAAATCTTAACAGGAAAAAATCAGCTGGCCCTGATGGAGTTCCTAATTTCATTTTGGTGAAAGCCTCTCAGCAGATCTTGAAATTTTCTGCGAAGATAATAACGTAATTCCGAATTACCAATTCGGATTTGAGCGTGCTGACTCTACGGAGCATGCGTTATTACATTTCCAAGACTCTATCATACACAACCTGCGCCAAAAGAAATGCACAGTGGCATGTGCTATTGATTTGGAAAAAGCTTTTGATAATGTATGGTCCAAAGGTCTACTTTTTAAATTATTGTCTTTGAATTGCCCAACAGAACTGCTGAAAATCTATCAAAGTTTCCTCGATAACAGGAAACTGTTTATACAGACTAAGAACGAATACTCTGACTTGGTGGAGGTCAAATCGGGTGTCCCTCAAGGATCCATTCTTGTACCAAAACTCTGTAATAACTTTTTATCGGACTTCGCGCTATGGGGCAATATTTTAAAAGCAATTTTCTATGCTGACGATACCATCCTCTTTGCCTCTACCACTCTGCCACATGAAGCTCTTTGTCTGGTAAAATCGTTCTTGAATAAAGCATTGAAATTTTACAATGAATGGGGAATTAAAATCAATCTTGGAAAATGCGATCTAATATGCTTTCGTAATGCGAGTGGGAATGGTCATTACTTAGCAGTAGGAGAAAGTAAGCACCTAAGAATAAATATTGGGGGCCAAGACATTCCTCTAAAGACAGAAATCAAATACTTGGGTGTAAACTTCCACCACAGACTAAAATATAATCCTTACGCAAGATTTGCTCTCAACAAGGCAAGGAAAGCCACCGCTATTCTTAAACCAATGCTGTACTCTCCGGAGATGGAACCTAGAACCAAGCTTTTAATATATAAATCGCTAATTAGTCCAGTCATTACTTATGCATTTGGAATTTGGCTATTTATAACGGCAAATGTTGCATCGGATCTACAAATATTTTAAAGAAAATTAATTAGACACTGCCTCTCAAAATACAGAAGAGACAATCCTAATAATATTATTTATGAGCAATCTAGAATAACACGCATCGTTCTATATATGCTGCATATAACTTGCGTATAACAGATTTGACAAACTAAAAGATCATCCAAACCCGTTAGTCAGGAGCATTTCTGATAGGAACTCAAACAGCCAGTTAGGATCTGAATATTACGCATCTCCAATAAATATACTCAACGAAAGCTGTGCTGACTTGATGAGCCCCACTGGAGAAAATATGCACACTCTAAAATTTTACAACAAGACTTCCCCTGAGGTGTATAGGGGTTAACCCTTACCTACTGCTTCAGCTCTCTGGAAAGGATCGAACTCTAATCTAGTCAAGCAAAGAGCATGATGATGGATTCAGTTATCTCTTTGCATTCCACCTTCATATTATATAATATTTTAATAACGCATTAAAGTTTTAAAAAAGGTTCAAATAATATTAATTTTCTTTAATCCAATTTCAAAATATAAGCCATTGCACTGGTTTATTCTTTTTAACTAGTTTTAAGTTAATACTAAGCATAGACATAAAGTAGTGCCGGGAGCAAGCACCAACATAATTTTCATTTTTCTTCTTTTCTGATACAAATATTGATGTTTTAACTATATTAGTTTACTTGAAATCACTTAAGGCTGTAGCTAGGCATACTTTAAGCCAGCATAATATACATTATAAGTCATATTAATAATCTAATATATATACTCTGTAATTTTATGTACTTTTTTAAGCCTCAATCATACTAATATTATAAAGAGGAAAGATTTGTATTTTTGTTTGTAACGAATAAACTCAAAAACTACTGGACCGATTTCAAAAATTCTTTCACCATTAGAGTGCTACATTATCCCTGAGTAACATAGGCTATATCTATTGCTAGAAAAAATTAGGGATCCCTACTAAAACTTAAATAATGTAATTCCGCATACATCTGTATCCAATAATCCTCACATTCATGTCTGTCGCGTCTAATATTCACTGTAGTCTAACTTCATGCACAAAGACCCTAATTGAGATTTTACGACTATTGCTTTCAATCACCCGATATTCAGTGTCATTAGCGATGCCTGGGATCCCATTGATCCATTGTAGGGCCTCTATAGTCTCCAGACTGGCGCCAGGTACTCGGACCTTCAGCGGACTCGCCGGTGGGACCCCAGACTACCCCCTCTCTCTATCTCCTTAAATTTCCACAAAATTCTACAAAATTAAATTACTTAAGTCATAAAATAAAAATGTACAAAAATGTAAATAAAGTCCTGCAAAAAGATACATTTACTCTACGTTTATCCCAAAATGTTTAAAAAATAAATGTCCACCCGTGCAAAGCCGGAACGGGCAGCTAGTAAATAAATAAATAAATAACAAGTGAATAATATAATATTGTGAAAATCATTGAAAACGTAGTGTTTTGGTGAAAAAAAGAAAAAAAAAATTTGCAAAGGTGATAAAAGATAAAAAAAAAGATTTGCTATTTAATTAAAAATTTGCTTATAATTTCTTTATTTAAAAAATAACTAAAATAATAATAAAAAAAATTTATCTCATGAAATTATGTGGTAGAAAAGTTTGCTGTGATGTAATAAATATAAAAAAATAAAGTTTTTTATAAATAATAATTAAGAAGCAAAAAAAAAATGAAGTAGTTTTTCATTAAAAAGACATTTTAAAAAAAACCACCACGTGCAAAGCGAATAAAATTTTACAAAAAATTCTTTTCTTTTTTACTGTAAAATTTGGAATTATTTTCTTTTTAAAAAAAAAAAAAAAATTATCAATTTACCCATTTTTTCTGTTTCAGATGAGTGACACTTATTATATTAAAATCAATCAAAAGCTTTGCTCAACAATAATTGTAGCATCAAATTCATATTTAAAACAAAAACACACGACAGCAAACAACAACAATAATAATTTTAATAAAAACAACATAAAAGCAAATAGTATTGGAATGACAAGTCATGAAAGTGGTTTTTTCGAGGATAATAACATTTTTGGTGGTACAACTGGACAAAAACGTTCGCGAATTTCAAGTTCGAATAGTGATCCGAAATCTGGATATAAAAATGATATTAAAATGCGTTGTAATAATTTACGTGAAATACGTCCAAATGAACGTAAACAATGTTTTCAAGTAAAACATAATGATACCAATATAATTGAAATTGATGATAACGATGATGATGATGTTGTTGTTGTTGAAAATGCAATTATTGAGAAGATTTTTAATAATTCAACCAAAAATCCTTGGTCACATCAAGAAGATGGACAACAACATCAAAAGCAACAACAACAAAAATGGACACCAACCGATAATAATTGTAATAATAACAATAAAAATTGTGATAATAGTTCAATGAACTTAAAGAGGCCTGTTGTTAATATATTAAACAAGGACTGTGATTTATCAAAACCAGAATGCCAATCTAATACAATTAATAATTGTAAAATATCTGTTCAATCTCAAAATATTAATGAAACTGTGCATCAAATTAAAAATGACGATAATAATGATGATGATAATATGGATGTCCATCATAGCAGTGGTTGTAATGATAAAGTTGTTTATATGACAAATTCTACTAATCATATATTGGATACCGATAAACGTCCACTTTCTGATGATCCAGCGGTAACAAAACGTGACAATAGTGGTGAAACTTCTGAAGCTGCTAAGATGAGAACAGAAAAAAGTGATTCTGTTGTTTGTACAGAAAGCTATACACAATTTGAACTGGAAATTGAAGAAGTTTCAAAAATTAAAACTAAAGGTTAGTGTTTAAAAAAATGAAATTTCACTTATATTGTATAAAAACAATATAAGTCTTTAAAGAAAATGCTGATTTTATGCAAAATACAATTTTAATTCTTTTTATTTTTTTCCGCTCAAAAATATTTTAAGATGCCTTTAGACCATATCATAAAATGAATGTGATACCTGGCATTGAAGTTGAGAAACTAAACCGTCAATATCTGGTTCGATTGACGTGGTTGCAATTGTCAGGCAGTTTTCAAGGTGTTCATCCAACATGTTGGTTCTAAGTTTACACTTAGTATGTTCAATTCTTCACTTAAGCCATCAGGTGACAAACAACAGAACAGTGTAGATGAGCGAGCAACCCAAACAGAAAGAGAATTTACTACATAACGAAAGAGCTTTCTGTTCTGGTCCTGTTTCTGTTGTTTGTCACTTGGCAGCTTTAGCACGAGAGCGCAAACACACAAATCATTCTTCAGAAAAATTTACATGCTTCAGTAACTTTGAATATTTTCGGGCCACATTGATACTTGCCTTGGGCCGCGGGTTGGACAGCCTGGCTTTAGACTATCTGTTTTATCATATGTCGTGTTACCAATGTGTTCCCAATGAGTTCACGGTATTTATAGTGGAATCGCGTAGTTCGATTTGATTTGGTCTCAATCGAATTACGCAATTTCACTTCAGAGTGGACAATTTTGGTAAAATGCATACGTATACGAAGACTAATGACAAAATAGAAGGTCTGAAGGTATCTTAAATAGTTATTGAAAATTTTATATTTCTAATACTTTATAGTTTCTACCGATTAATGTGTTTCCCCATCAATTTTTCTGTTTTTTATTTTTAATTAATTTTGATTCTAATTTAGATGTTTTTCTTGTTTAGTAATTAAACAGTCCACTGTGTAACTAAATCTAGGGGCATGTTTACACGTTATTTACGTTATTCGCCGAATTTCTGATAACGATATGTAAACTCTTTTATTTGCAATTTCTCTATGCAATTCTTTTTAGACGAAAGTAACATTTATGTCAAATATAAGAGATTTTTATTCCGTGGATAAATGTCAGCTGTAAACAAGGCCTAATAAAAATAAGAATAAGAATTCCTTCTTTTTTTAAACGGGAATCATAACAAAAAAAAAAATTTTTAGCAAGTTTTTCTTCATTTTATTTTTGTTGAATTTTGCAAAATTTTTACTACTACTTACGAAATGGAAATTAAAAAATTTTCCATAAAAAAAGGATTTTTGTACATTTTATCCGATAAAATTTTTTTTTGGGACGGATAAAATAATCAAATTGAAAATCTTGATAACATTTAAATTACCTTGGAAAATTTAAGAAGAGTGTCGCAATTATGGATCTACGTATTATCGATATGATTATATTAAAGAAAACACTATTTTTTCGTATTGTGTCGGCATTTTTCTACGTTATTTGGCTATTATTCGTGACTAGACGACTTGAAAAATCTCATCTATAACAAAACAACTACTCAAATTGGTCACTAACAAAACTACTAAATTGGGGACACTTACCTTAATAAAAAAGTTTTAATAACGACAATGTCATAAAAATCCAAAATCGAGTTACCTATATATATAAAGTGACCAGATTTTTTAAGGACAAATTCTTTATTTTGGGCTATTAATGAAATAAAACAACAAAATTAAATAATTTAATATATTTATAATTATTCCATATAAAATTGAAAAAATAACATAAAGAACTAAAAAAGTATCAAGTTCTAATACCAATCAGCAAGTCTACCCTACCAAGATTTATATGAGAATATTTTACGATATAAGAAATACAGATCAGATTTCGTAGCGCACATATTCTATGTCTAGATTAGTGTTGAAACACCGCGCTGCTACTCAAGCAGCGTATCTACATTAGAATTTTTTACATATGTACATAACTCAACTCCATGCATTTTAGCGTTAAATTGACAGAATTTCAATATCATATTTAGAAATATTTTCAAAATCAATACAATTAGGTCTATTCTGCGTTTTTATATGTTATATTATGTTATGTTAATTTCCCCTTAATTCTGAAATGATTTCTAAAATATTTTGAGATTTCGTATTCTGCGAAAATTCTTTTACGAGATATTTTAGGTTTAGAAAACGTACAAGATTTTCTTACTTTTCTAGTACATTAGTATTTGAAGTTCAAATATTTTTTTTAATTTGTGTGCTTTTTAAAAGTTTTTAAGGCCCTTTTTAAGAAAATTTTCAAAGAAAGATAAAAATTAGTTAACTCATAGTTAAATAAAAGAAAAAATGACGAAAAATTTATCTAATTTTGCAAAGTGAGGTTAAATTTTTTTCAAATATTTAGTGATGAAAAAATAAATATTTTTGAAGAACAGCGCATGCGCAGTATGGAAAATATTTCTCTTTTTTTAATACTCGCTAAAATTTCTGACAAATGCTCTCAAATTATCCCTAAAATATTCTAACATGACCTATTCAGATCATTTTAGATTCGCTCTATGTGAAACAAGAAAATACTCTAACATAACATAAAATTTGTGTGCAGAATACGAAATTAACGAAAAATATTCTTTTACGGCAAATCTAACATAACATAACATAAAATGTGTACGCAGAATAGGGCTAAATATTCAGTACAAATTTTAAATCAGTTCATAGCCATGAAAATCAGTACCTGTATTGAATAAATCAGTATGTATGGTCACTTTACCTATATATCAAAAAAACTCTTTGAATATTTCTCATACAAATTGCTCTCTCAGTTTTACATGCATGCACATTCGAAAGTCTGAGCGAACTTATTAACGACATAAGGATAGAATCTCATGATTTCAAATACTGTGAACTCAGCACTTGTAAATAGATCTCTAAACCAATGGAGCTATAAAATCATTATTTCCATTTGTTGTATATATTTCTTAAACTATACAAATGACAAATATGTATTTGCATAATGATTGAAACTCCTAAAAACTACTTATTTATTCTCTAAGTACACAAATTAAATTCTATTCTTCTCCTTTTATTCGATTGATTTCAGAAAACATCTTATATTTATTTATTTATTTTTATAACTAAAGGGCTTCGGCCCCTGCGACACTTCGGGCCGCCAATACCCATTGAACTTTCACTTAATTACTTCTATACACATGTTGAAATCATTTTACTTTCCACAAAACAAATAAATCGAAAAACTTAAAATCCCTCAAATTTTATTTTGCGGAAAATTAAATTCCGATATTTTGGGAATTAGAATGAATCATCATTAACTCAACAATTTATTAAAGTTTTTTTTATCACAATCCCTCCCACCCCTACCGAGTGGAGACCTATCTTTTCAATTGGCCTGTTCAGAATCTATATTCCGAGTTTCATGAAAATCCGACTACTATTGGCCGAATTAGGGAAGTTTTTATATTCCAAGAATTTTGATTGATATATAATTCGCTGCCTCTTGATAATACATTTTATATAAATACGAAATAATAAAACGTCACCATCCAAAATTGTTTTGTATAAATAGAAAGACTAAAGAGTGGGCAAAGAATGCCGCGTAAACCAACGTATTCAAATGTCAAACGTCATATTGAAATTTTATGTAAACACAATAGCGTAACCAATTATAGTGTAAGTTGATTTTATTTTCGTAAATAAATTCCCTCTTTTTCAATAAGTTTGTGAAATTAATTATATCAAATGAACATAAAAACATAAAATATGAAACTTTTACCCTCAATAAAAATTTGATTATCACAAAAAATGTAAACAAAAACAAAGTGAGGTTAGAATATTTTGGTTTTCGCGTTTGACTTCAGATTTTAACAAACTTGTTCCGGTGGTTCCGTCGTTTTCGGGTCAATGTGGGTAGACGAATAGAAAACACACACACAGCAACTTTTGCATCAGGTTTTTTTTGGTTGCAGCTGCAAAAGTTGCGAGTCTTGTTTACACATTTATGTAAAAGTGGCGCGCAATCTGAAGTTTTTATGCTGCTGCAACCCAAAATGCTGCAACCTTAAAAAAATAGTTGCAGAGGTGTTCACACATAGCGTGCAGCTTTTATTGCTTGCAACTTCCTGGCAGTTTTTTCGTGTATGTATGTGTAAAAAATTTTACGTCTTCATTTAATTTTAACATTTAATTAAAGCAATAAAATATGTTTTATGGCGAGAAAGAACAACCTGTTGCATGTTTAACACTTATTTTATTGAGAAGAGAAAGATGACGGCGTAAAAAAGTAAAAGAAAATGCTGGATACAAAAAATGGATAAAATAACGTGAACAGTACGGATTTGTTCATAATTTATTACGTGAATTACGTGTTATTTTTTAAACATTTTTATAATTATCAGCATCTGATTTTGATTATCTTTTGGAAAAACTGAGACCCATAATAATGTGAATTTCATTACATTTTAAAAACTTTTCAGAAACAATAACACTGAACTGTCAAAAAACTTGCATGCAGCATGCTGCAAAAGTTTCAACCATTTTAATATTTTTTGTTGCATATGCAACTTTGTTTTTCGCTATTCACGCGTTGAAACTTTCCAGGTTGCGCGCAATATAAAAATCTAGTCATGCAGCAAAAAAGAATCGCAACTTTTTGTGTTGCAATCCTGTTCACACTATGCAGCACTCTAGTTTCGCCGCATCTTTTTATGCTGCATTGCAACAAAAGTTGCAGTGTGTGATCCTTAGTTTAATAAAGAAAATTGTGGAATAAGTGAAAACTGTCCTTTTTTGCAGATTTTGCATGAAAGGCGTTTATACGAATGTCTGTGAAATTTAATACCAATTCTTAATTTTAAAGTTAAAAATGGACGAACAAATTCCAATGAAAGAAACAAATAAACAGCTCTTCATTAGAACGAATGGAAATTGAAACACTGTTAGAAAGACAGCTGATGAAGGAAATATTTTTCATCATTTAGATTAAAAAAACAATATACGTGATATACGTAAGACTGTTTATCTGCAATCTATTTATTAACCTTTTTCCCATGTTTTGTATTATTTTTTTTAAAAACAAATAATCTTTGAAATAGGTTAATTTTATTTTGCAAAATTATTTCCTTCATTCTAATGATGTAGCTTTAACCAACGCCTAAACGAGAAATTATGATAAATTGCGAACATTTTGCATTAGGAAAATCAGCAAGAACGAAAAAATTTTCTTAAAATTTGAATTTTATATTTTCGTATACAGACACATTCGATAAATCGACACTTCTTGTAAACGAACGGATTGCTTTATTTTAAATACACAAATAATAATAATAAGGTACTCTTTTAACCAGATCCCGTATATAAACGGACATTTCTTGATTCATGTCTCCTCAAAAAAGTGTTGACTGTATTGCAAACGAAAAATACCATTTTTATTTGGCGGATCTGTAAGTGAGAATTTCCATAAATTAAAACTTTTCCCGACTAGTGAACCCAAATCGCATTTTTTTCCCTAATCTGCATGACATAGCCGCCAATTTAGCGATGGTGGAGATCTGTTAACTATTTCTATCTTTATCCACACTTCTTTGAGATTAGGGTGTCTTAAGAAGTTCTGAGAAGACTTCAAATCTCTTTGGTACCAGCAAATAGCTCGTCTATTTTGTGTCAATTAATTTTGAACTCCACTTGGGGTCTTTTGAAACATATTTCATTACATAATTTGGAATCATCGATTATGACATTTTTCGATGATAGATATTCCAAAGATTTATCAACTTCGTCACATTCTGGAACATTTTTTTTAGTTCTGTATCATTAGAAATTTTTTGAGTTTTCCATTCATATTTTAAGTTTCGAAAGAGATTAGGTGTACATATTCTCATTTCATCTATCAATCGATCAGTTTCTTGTTCTGAATCGTTTTCTGTTTGGCAACGAAGCAGTGTTCTGACTTTTGATGCGAAGAATTTAAAGTTAAAAATTGATCGACAAATTTTACTTGTATGACAAAAATGTTTCAACTTTCAAAAAACCAGAACGGGAAATCTCGCCGTTTGGCATACATTAGCCGTACATTAGCTGCCACGATAAACAATGTGGAAATAATATGATTAACGACACTTCTTAGACAACACTCAAAATGAATTCAAATACCCAATACATATTATTATTTTATCTCTATAATACTTTTTCTTTTACTAATCAACAACTTTCTCATTTCGTAATTATTATTTGTACTTTTGTAATTCCAAAAAAAGCCGAAAAAAAATGTCAATCGAATGAGTGTACACGCGTTAAATGAAAATCCAATCGAATGGTTATCATCCCGTTAGAAAACTTATTCATTTTCACCTGTTGCACAACTATATATGAAGAAATTTCATATCAGGTTTTTCTCAACATTTACAGTTACAAGATCTTCTCTACTCTATCACAAGAATCAATATTTTGTCTCACTCAATTCCATCATGATGATGTATATCAAAAATAAAATACCACCATACAAACCTCATACCCGATCTAATCATGTAAGGAGAATAGGAATACCAATTCACATATGAGAAGTATTTAATACTATAGGTTTACTTGAAATCTCAATTTCGAGCTCTAATAGAAAACACAAATTATTCTATAATTCCAATTGGAAACGATACATGTTGTAATAAGTATATACAAAGAGTTAGTACATTACAAGATTACAGACAATACGAATACTATACAGAATAGCGGGGCTCCGAAAAATATTTTTGTTATTAAGTATAGCTTATTCGGATATTTGATTGCCCGCTGTTCGGTTTCTGCTGTGTTTTATCAGAGACAGAATGGTGGAGGACAACGACAACAACGACGACGACGGCTAGTATGAACGACGCATAGTCTTTCTCGAGCCTAACGCACTTGCCGGAACAGCTTGTATACCGCATTGCGCGCGACTATTCCCTTCGACGATTACCGAACGACTAACTCGCAAGTGCAAAGGATACACTGAACTAACCGGTTTCTGTGTTACCTGATCACCAAGTGTATTCTACCTCGAAGGTGAGCTGCCTTACAGCAGATGCGTGTACATTTACTACAGTCAGGGCTTTCGACTGTTCTTATTTTTTTCGCCGTTAACAGTAGTATGTATTATTATTATTTTTTTTTTTATTAAATAGAAAATATCAGGATTTTGTTCCTGTTCCTATAGAATATGGGAGTAAAATACCGTGATGTCAAAAATAGCAAACTCCATATTTTTGATGCATCTTCATATTTTGACATATAAAAAAAAATGTCTGTTCATCTATTTGTTTGTGTTTTCACTATATTTTTCGAACGTCTTATTTTATATAATTGAGATTTAGGGAATTCTGGTTGGTTATTAGGAAGACCTGAACACTATTGTTTTTGAAAGGGGTGATTATGAAAGCTGTCATTTAATTTTATTTTGGAAACCACTTAACCGAATGCAATGAAATTTAGAACATTGATTCCTTAGATAATATTCTTAGATCAGATTTAATTTGGCGTAAAAAAAAATCGGAAAAGCTCTTAATGTCAACTGAAATTAATTCTCTCGGTTTATATTATACATTAATATCTCAAATAAAGTTCCGTGACTATTGCTATGAAAATGAAACGAAACAATATTTTTCAGTTTTTTGTTTTTCTTCATTCAAAGTAATCTTCAGATTCAATAAACTTTTTACAACGCTAATTGTGATTCAAATGCGTGTTAACTTAACTTAACTTGTAAGTGTTGAAATTAGGTTAGGAATTGTTTCCTCATCCATCGTATTTTCTAGATATGCCCCCCAGCAACTATACTGTTTCCAAACTTGAAAAGGGGAAGAGATTTGAATCAGATGAAGAGGTTAAATGCGAAACTGTTGCGTATTTTGCAGCCCTTCAGAAATCGTATTATACGAAAGGTGTGAAAATATTAAAAAAGCCCTGGACTAAATATAATATAAAGGGTTTTATAAAACGGACGGAATTTAAGATATTACTTTTTATGCCCTGTTTTAGATACAACCATGTCCGTCCGTCCGTGTACAAGATAAATGAAAATTGCGTTATCCTATTTTGATGATACAATGTGAGTTGGTTATTTCTTAACTCGATTTGGTATTGCATTTCAGCCAAATCGGGCGAATAGGAGCGAAGTTATAAAGCAAAAACCAATGTCACCAGAAACTTTTGTCGGTTTTTTAATGGTTTTTCGGATTTAATTCAGAACACACCAATTTCATTGGAATTCCATACATTGACTACATAAATAGATGATATTGGGCTAAATTTCAACAAAATTGGTACAAGGATAATAGGGAAAGAAATTGTCGTAGGAGAAAATAATCCCGTTCATGATACACTTGAAAACTAATATTCCGATTTGAATAAAATTTTCAGAATAGATTAACGCTATTACGGCCTACGCTACCTGTCAATTAAAGACAATTTGAAAAATGCGCAACAAATTTACCAGGTGTATGCATATGGAATGAGCCTTTGCCGATATGTGGCTATAGGTAGGTAGGTAGAGTAGGGGTACAAACGTACAGCACCAGGCACCTTAATGGGCTCATTGTGATCCCTACGGGACCAGGAGTTACCCTGGGGGAACCTATTCCTCTTCAAAGCATTTAACTTTCCTACAGAATTTCATTAGACTTCCCATGTCGGTCGCCTGAAGCATTCCTAAATTCCCGAAGAAATGGTTGCCCAAATAATTGTTACGAGCTCGAGAGAGAGCTGCGCACTCGCATAAAATGTGCTTGATGTCTTCAGCCACCCCTATGTCTCCACAATAGCGACAGAGGTCGGTCTGCACCAAGCCCAGTCTTTTAGCGTGCTTCCTCAACAGACAGTGTCCCGTCAGTATCCCGATAATCGTTCGTAGACGATTCCGATTCCAGTCTATTAAGAGCCTCGACTTCTTCTGATTCATTTCCGGCCACAAACTTTTTGACACTTCGTGCCCACTAAGATTGTGCCATCGTGTGTTGGCTTCCCCGAAAATTTTGTCCTTGATACGTGCTTTAAACGCCGAGAGGGAAGGCAGTACGTCAGTGATTTCGTGTTCTGAATCGTCTGCACCTTCCTTTGCCAGCATGTCTGCCGATTCGTTTCCCTCGATTCCGCAATGGGCTGGAACCCAGCATAATCTAACATTATTCTGAACGCATAGTGTCTTCAACACCTTGCGACAGCTACTGACTATTCCCGAGTTAACAGCTACCGAACTAAGCGCGTTCATGGCTGCCTTGCTGTCTGAGTAGATCGAGATATCCCTGGAGGATATCTTCTCCAGACTAGATGTTTCTGCAGCCTTTTGAATTGCCAATATCTCCGCCTGGAAGACATTGCATTCCAGTGGAAGTCGGAAAGATTTCGCTATGCTGAGATCTTCCGAGAATATCCCCGAGCCTACGCCGTACTCTGTTTTAGATCCGTCTGTATAAATGGCGATTTCGCCTTTGATAGGAACCTTATTGTCATACCAGTCTGTTTTTTCCGGGTATAACATCCTGTAAGGGGTATCAAAGTCCAATATTTCCAATATGGTGTCCGTTGCCGCCTTGGCACCGCCACCTAAGGTCCAGTTTAGGATCTTACCATGACCTTTATCCAGTCTCTTGAGAAACCCATGGTTTCTTAGCCTCAGAGCACTGTTACCCGCCGCTTGTTTTATGTACAAGTCGATCGGCAACAGATGCAAAATCGTTTCCAGAGCTGCCGTTGGTGTAGTACGAAGCGCACCTGTCGCACCAATACAAGCAGACCGTTGAACCCTAGTGAGTTTCCCTTGTATGTGTTTTTTGTTTGTGGCCTCCCACCAAACCAGTGCCCCATAGGTTAGAATTGGCCTCGCCACCGCGGTATAAAGCCAGAGCATTATACTAGGATTTAGCCCCAATTTCTACCTACAGCCCTCCTGCATACATACAGAGCATTGTACGCTTTCTTTACTCTGTTTTCTGTATTGATTCCCCATGCTAGCTTTTTATCCAGCCAAAGTCCTAGGAATTTGACCTCCTCAGATATGTTCAAGGTGACTCCATCAAGCTTTGGTAGTCTGAACTGGGGTACCTTGTACATTCTGGTGAAGAGTACCAATTCCGTCTTGCCCGGATTGATGCTAAGACCGTTGCAACCGGCCCATTTGCTGAGCCTGTTGAGAGCTGTTTCCAATAGTTCGCTAATGGTGTCCAGAAATTTACCCCCTGCAATTAGTGCAAGATCGTCAGCGTATGCTACCACTGAGATCCCTCCATTGCCGAGTTTCTTAAGAATACCGTCAACCACTAAGATCCAGAGGAATGGAGATAGTACTCCTCCCTGGGGTGTTCCTCTGGATACTCTCATCCTTGCTTCACTGTCCCCGTAGGCCGCATTTATATATCTACAGTGCAGCAGCATGTTTATCCAATCAGTAATTCCCCCTTCCACATTTGTGTCTTCTAATGCGCATATAATGGCTTCCCTTTTGACGTTGTTGAACGCCCCTTCAATGTCCAGGAAAGCTACAAGAGCACATTCCTTATTGCTGATGCTATCCTCTATCTTACTAATGACTTCATGCAAAGCCGTTTCCGTATTCTTATGTTTGAGGTATGCATGTTGGGAGTGCGAAAGAGCCCCTCCGCATACCTCTTTAATATGAGTATTGACCAATCTTTCCAATATCTTCAGGAGAAAGGAAGATAGGCTGATAGGTCTGAAGTCCTTAACCAGTGTATGACTGATTTTTCCTGCCTTTGGTATGAAGATTACCTTAGTTTCTCTCCACATCCTAGGCACATATGCCATTCGTAGACAACTTCTGAAAATTGTCTGAAGCCATCTTTTTACAGCTTTTGGTGCTTTTTGTACCATTATTGGTCTGATGCCATCAGGTCCTGGGGATTTGTATGGCATGAAAGATTCGACTGCCCAAGTGAGCTTATTCCCACTTGTGATAGAGTCGATCTTCCGCCAGCTGAGTTTCCGCACTGCCGGAAGTTCCTCTTCTTCTTCCCGTTCCACGCTTCCTGGAAAGTGAGCGGCTATAAGCGATTCTAAAGCCTCTCGACTGTCTTCCACCCATGATCCGTCCCCCCTTTTGATAAAGCTGGGGACGTTGTCCTCCTTTGACAGTATCTTCCTTAGTCTTGAAGCTTCGCTAGTTTCCGTGATGTCCTCGCAATACGTTCTCCACGAAAGTCTTTTAGCCTTTCTGATGACGTATTTGAATTCCCTTTTATTTGCCTTGTACAGTTCCCAGTCTTCTCCAAGGTTACTCCACCTTGCTTTGTTGTAGAGTTTCCCGACATTCTTTCTCATGACCGTAATATCTTTGTTCCACCAGATAGGTTTCTGCCTTCTGGTAGGTCTAGATATGTGGCTATAGTTTTAGGCAATATTTGTTGTGAACGAGCCATGACTCTTTTTTTTATTGCTTTGATATCTGTCAACAACGTTCAGTGTTGAAAATTTGATTTGTAATACAACAACATAAAATTTTTTCGTGTTAAAAATGGAAAATTTTGTACCAACTAAAGAGCATCCGCCGACATCATTACTTTTTTGCTTTCATTTAAAGAAAACTGTTGCTGTCTTATTGAAGAAACTTATGGTGAATATGCTCTGTCGAAAACAACTTATGGAAACTGATTTCAACGTTTTAAAAGAGATTTTGATGTGAGAGACAAAGAACGATCATGGCAACCAAAAAAGTTTGAAGACGCCGAATTACAAGCAATATTGAATGAAGATGAAGATGAAGAACTTGCTGAAGCATTAAGTGTTGATCGAACAACTGTTTCCAAACGTTTAAAAGCAATAGGAAAGATTCAGAAGTGTGGAAAATGGGTACCTCATGAATTGACTGAAAGGCAACAAGAAAAACGAAAAATCATCTGTGACTTGTTGCTTGGACGATACAAAAGGAAGTCTTTTTGCATCGAATCGTGAAGTGATGAAAAGTGGATATATTTTGAGAATCCTAAACGCAAAAAATCATGGGTTGCATCAGGTCAACCATCAACATCGACTACAAAACCAAATCGATTTGGTAAGAAGAGAATGCTCTGTGTGTGGCGGGATCAGAAGGGTGTGGTGTACCATGAGCTTCCGAAATCTGGTGAAACTGTTAATACTGATCGCTACCGACAACAATTGATCGAATTGAACCGTGCTTTGCTCGAAAAACGACCAGAATATCAAAAGAGACGACACCAAGTGATTTTCCTCTATAACAATGCACCATCACACAAAGAAAAACCGGTCCAGGAAACGATAGAAGCGCTTAACTGGGAAGTTTTACGGCATGCGGCTTATTCACCAGACTTCGCTCCTTCCGACTACCACTTATTTGTATCGATGGGCCACGCGCTTAAGGAGCACCACTTCAAAACATCTGAAGGACTGGAAAATTGTTTCTCTGAATGGTTTTCATCAAAAGAAGAAGAACTTTTCTGGAGTGGTATCCACAAATTGCCTGAAAGGTGGTCAAAATGTGTGGAAAGCGATGGACAGTAGTTTGAATAAAATATTTTTACTTTCCTATTAAAAAAAGGCGTTTTTTTAAAAATGGTCATAAAACCTGGTATGCAGAAAAAGTATTGAAATATTATTAGTTTTGACTGTTCTGTACCATTTACGCCATAGGGCAAGGCTGTCCAACCCGCGGCCCGCGGGCCGCATGCGGCCCAAAGCAAGTATCCATGCGGCCCAAAAATATTTAAAGTTACTGAAGCATGTCCATTTTTCTGAGGAATGATTTGTGTGTTGTGTGCGCTCTCGTGCT
Organism: Xylophagus ater; assembly: GCA_963422695.1. NCBI lineage: Eukaryota > Metazoa > Arthropoda > Insecta > Diptera > Xylophagidae > Xylophagus > Xylophagus ater. The sequence continues at coordinate 25,846,640 of OY730482.1, read as the reverse complement.
AAAGCTGCCAACTGACAAACAACAGAAACAAGAAGAGAACAGAAAGCTCTTTCGTTTGACTCTACAGAATGAGCAACACAAAGAGTTTTTTCTACAGTAAATTCTCTTTCTGTTTGCGTTGCTCGCTCGGCTACACTGTTCTATTGTTTGTCACCGGTAAAACAGTTAATTTAAAAGTGAGTTGAATGAACAAAACAAATTGGTTACTGATACATATACCTATCGGTTTTTAGCTGCCGTTGTAAGATAAGTGTTTCATTTTAAGGAGGGTAAGTACATTTTCTTGTTTACTTCATTAGACAGCTTACTATATTCTTGCTGTTCATTAATAAAAATAAACATTATCATTTATTTCTGTTATCATCCTAGTCTTTACCTATACTAAATTAATAGTTTTGAATATTTTACCCTTCAGCATGGCTTCTACGTCTCAACAAAAAGGGAAGAAGAGGAAATATATCGATGAAAAAAAGCTATTTAATGAAAAATGGACAGAGGATTTCTTTTTTCTTGCGGTGAACGGGGAGCCACTCTGCTTAATTTGTCGTGTTTCAATACCTGTCTTCAAAGAGTATAATTTGAAAAGACATTATGCACGAAAACATGCTTCCAAATTCGATGCATATCAAGGAATGTGTCGCAAAGACCAATTAATGGTACTAAAAAAAGGTCTTACATCTCAACAAAAGTTTTTTAGCAACGTTTCAACTCAGACAGAATCATTTGTGAAGGCTAGTTATGTAGTCGCAAATTTAATCGCCATAAAATCGAAACCATTTTCGGATGGCGAGTTTATTAAGGAATGCCTGGAAAATGTGGCAGATATAATTTGTCCAGACAAGAAGGGTGATATTTCTAAAATCAGCTTGTCCCATCAAACTATTGCCAGGAGAATTGACGATCTTCGGAAATATATTGAAAAGGATTTGAAAAGTAAAGCCTGTGGTTTTAAATTTTATTCGTTGGCCTTGGATGAAAGTACTGATGCTACTGATACAGCTCAATTTGCCATTTTTAGTAAAGGTATTAATGTGTAACTGAAGAAATGGCTTCTTTAGTGCCATTAAAAGACACGACAAAATCAATAGATTTATATGAAGCAGTGAAAAAAGCATTAACGCGATTTTCTTTGTCACTTTCCAATATATCTGGGATAGTTACGGACGGTGCTCCAGCAATGATCGGTAAAAAAGAGGGGCTTGTAAAATTAATATAAGACGATGCCGTTGCTGTCAAAAACTCTCGTTTGATGAAGTATCATTGCATAGTACACCAAGAAAATTTATGTCGGGGTTTGAATCATCGCCAATTCAAAGAATTTCTCAAAAATGTTGATGCTGAGTATGGCGATGTCGTATACTTTACAGAAGTAAGCTGACTCAATCGAGGACAAATGCTAAAAAGATTTTACGACGTACTTAATGAAATCAAATCTTTTATGACATCGAAAGCTGAATCTGTGCCAGAACTTGACGATGCCAACTGGCTTACAGATTTAGCATTTTTGGTAGATATGACTGCTCATTTAAATGACTTAAACACGCGCCTTCAAGGTAAACACCAATTTATCAGTACGATGTTTCAAACAATAAACGCTTTCCAAGTAAAACTAAAATTATGGCAGGTCCAATTAAATGCAAACAACTTTTTGCATTTCAGAACGTTGTCCAAACATATTCCTGAAAATGCGAAAAAATATGCGGACTTACTTTTCGATTTGATACAAGAATTTGAAAATAGATTTAAGGATTTTCGGACAAATTGTCAAAATTTTTATATTTTTGCGACTCCATTTACAGTTGATATATAGTAGTTACGCTGCCAGCAAATTTTCAAATGGAATGCATAGAGTTGCAATCTGACATCCAACTTAAAGAGAAATTTGATCACGTCTCTTTGTTGGACTTTTATAAATCATACCTGCCCAGAGACAAATATCCCGCACTGCACAGTCATGCGTTTTCATGTCATCATTGTTTGGAAGCACATACATGTGTGAACAACTATTTTCAAGAATGAAAACTACTAAGAGTAAAATTAGAATCAACATGTTGGATGAACACCTTGAGAACTGCCTGAGAATTGAAACCACGTCAATCGAACCAGATATTGACGCATTAGTTTCTCAAGCTCAATGCCAAGTATCGCATTCATTTTATGATATGGATTTATACATAAAATATATAAAATAATATTAAATGAATTTCATGTTCTGTTTTTATAATGAAAAAATTCATAAACTAATAAATTTTAAATTAATTACTTAAACTTGAAAACTGACGATTTTTTTCGCACGCCAGCTATAAGTAATATACTTGCGGCCCAAAACGCCATGTCTCCTTCCAATGTGGCCCAGGGAAACCAAAAGGTTGGACACCCTTGCCATAGGGCATCAAAAAATCGGCTATAGACTGATTTTCAGTTAATACATGTTTTTTTTTTTTTAAATCCAATTGATCTGAAATATTTCTGGTTTCTTTATTTTAAATGAAAGTTTTTTGACCAAAAAACCAATCCGTTGGAGATGTTAAGCTCTAGAACATGAACTGTGTGAATTTCATCAAAATTTCTATGACAGTTTCGACGACACAATTAGTAAGGCAAAAAGTGTGCTTATATAGTATTCCCATTTTCGAATGTAGCCTCTCTTAAGTTAGGTTTAAATACAGAAATTGTATGAAAATTGACGAAATCGGCCGAGCAGTTTATTCCGTATCGCATTTACAACAATTTTATCATTTTTCTTCGAAAATGCTGATATATTGTAATTAACCAGTTATGTTGCATCACTCAAACTCACATTGAAGCCACCGTACTAATCGTTTGGGTTCTATATGAGATTTTGTTTATCGAATGGACGGACGGACTTAAATGGAGGTAATTATTTTTGATGAAGCAAATTTCGCAATTGTTCTCACTCGTCTATTTTCTCTAGAAAAAATGTTATATTTTCGCTGGAATGTACCATAATATTTTACCTTAAAATCTTCATCCTGTACAGGTTCTGGCCTTCCCAAATCTAATTCGCGATGAATCTATTTTTTGTAGCTATCATTTCCCAGCATCTTGATTAACAATATTCCATCACTAATTCATAGCAGTTTCGTCCTACCGGTTCCTCTTCTTTCTTTTGAAACGGTGTTTAAAATTCGTCTTCTGCCCATATAAGTCGCGCTAATTTGATTAAGATGACGACATCATTATTGCTGTATAACTCATACCAAATCACTGTTGTATTTTGATCATCAGTTGTCGCTTTTTCATATACCGAATATTTTTCGGACGGTTTTTTTTTTATGCATCGAATCGGTTGTGAGTACTGGGAGCATTAGCATTGTATACAATTTAATTTTTGATTTTTGATTTTTTTGCTAGACCATAGTAGCATTTGTTGGCTAGCAGAATTCTTCTTTTTATCCCATCCGTTATGCAATATTTACAGATAATCGTTTTTAGTCCGGATATTGAAAGAAATATTTTAAAATAGAATAACTAATTTAAATTTCGTTAAAATTATTAAAAAATTGTCTCTTTCATTTTCAGTTAAACTTTCTGATGAGGATAAAGTCGACATGACCCATTTTGATCCAATTAAAGTGCTTGGAACTGGAGGTAAGTTTGTCTGAAAAAAAATCAAAAGAAAAAAAATTAAGACTAGAACAAATTTTTGGTTTTGATTTCTTTTAGCGTACGGTAAAGTTTACCTTGTTCGAAAAAAAGGTGGGCATGATCATGGTAAATTGTATGCAATGAAAGTCTTGAAGAAAGCAACTATTGTGCAAAAGAAGAAGACAGCGGAACACACTCGCACAGAAAGACAGGCAAGCATACCATTTTTTTAATATTATGTTCGCATTTTTATGTAGAAGAGTTTAGATACCTTTCTTCGTACATTTTTTCAGTAGTATACATAGCTTTGCATTCTTTTAAAATTGCTCAAACACGGTATTGAGAATGAAATGTTTTGTATACATGGGAATACCTTTCATTCAGAGAAAATTCAGAACTAGAAGAAGAAGAAGAAGAAAGAAAAGAAATATACATAAAAAAAGCTACGATGCACAACAAAGTTAAGAAAGGCACATAAAACACAGTTCGACCGAGACTCGTATTTACCTTGTTTTATGACTTCTTTTACCTTTGGTCGAGTTTGTTAATTCCCGTTATGAAATACCGGTACTCTTGATGATGCACAAATTTTTTTTTATATACTACAACGATTTCTTAAGCGGGCCACATAATCGCGGACGATGGATAAAATCAAAACGGAAGAAGATATGTGTTGTGTTCTATATATCGTATTGGCAATAGTATATTCCCGTTTAAATAATAATTTCCAGTGATTCTCAAAGAGATCTTCACTTTCATTTATAATTTATTGTTATTCTATAATAAGTTCTTGAAAGTTTATTCTCTAGATACTAAGGAGTATCTTACCATATTCTGCATTCTGAATGAAAAAAAAATCAGCCAATTAGAATTTCTTTTCAAATTTTTTTCTCAACATAAGACTTAAACTAAAACATAGTTATATTAACTTTTAACTTCTATACGAAGTATATAAGTCTCTTTTCTTTCTTTTTTTCAAATCTCCACGTTTTATAAGTTTCTAAATCGTTTGCAATCACTTTTATCCAATGTCTGGCTGTCGTCTGTCGGTCTGTCTGTCTGTCTGTCGTGTACAAGATTGCGGCCGTATTTTTGAAGTAATTTCCATGAAAATTGGTTTTTTCCTCATGAGAACCATTCTATCAGAAGTTGGGTTTGATCGGACTAAAACTTCAGGTAGCCGCCGAACGAAAGTTCGGTTTTTTGTGTTTCTACATTACAGGGTATTGTACCGTTATTTATGGACCGATTTCAATCAAATTTGGCATGAGAGCAAAGAGCAGTTGTGTCCGAACAAATTTCGGATTTTTTTGTATGAAATTTGGAGCATAACTTTGAGTGCTCGAAAAAAAAATTTCGGGCCCAATTATCAAGACAACTTCTTTTCCACCTTATCTATGTGTATGTTGCAATATTTTTACTATTGAAAAGGCTGAAAAATATGTAGTCCGTGTAATATTGGTAAAGTATACAGTAGAAGTTGAAATATACCCATTTACACTTTATTCTTAATAATAATTAATTTGACTTGACAAGTACTTGATCCTGCGACAATTAGACTGAGACTGATTAATTTATTTTACTTTAATTCTGATAAGACGACACTAAAAAATTTACCGTTATCATTCGAAGTTTGCTAGTGCATTTCAGTTGCATTATTGCAACGATTTACATTAGAGTAAGAAGTTAATCAAAATGGCCTCTGAAAAAAATTATTTATTTTTCAATGGCCAAAAAGAATTTGTCGTTTAATGGTGTATATCTTTATTATTCAGGAAAGTTATTATACATATAAAAAATTATGACTATACCAAGTCCTTTGACAGTTCAATTTAAGATTTTTCAAAAAGTGGAGTTAATCGATTGTGCAGTGAACGGCTCAATTATAAAAATTTATTTTGTCTCCTTCAAAATAGGCTTCATTTGAAGCAATACATTTGTTCCAACGAAGAACCCAGCCGTCAAAGCACTTTTTAAACGCATATTTTGGTATGGACTTTAACTCCTTCAGCGATTTTTGTTTTGTATCTTCTGTCGACTCGTATCTAATACCACAGAAAAATATTTAGCTTTCTTTACCATAAGCATTATATTTGATTTAACTTCGGTTGAAAGGAAAGCAATAATTTCGTTCTGCCTTTTCTCTCCTAAATATGAGAGCATATATTTTTGAAATTCTTTTGAATATTGTATTCTTCGAATGTGTTCTAAAATAGTTGCATCAAATTTCGAATCAAAATTTCCATTACTACAAGTATAATAAAATAATAAGTTGACGATCCTCTAAGAGCCAAATTTTGTTTTGATAAAAAATATATTATATATACTAAACATACTTGGTAATTAATTATTACAAAAAAAAAATATTTAAATAGTTCTTGTCTTTTGTGTTTTTTTTAATTCTCCTTAAATTATTCCAGGTTCTTGAATCCATACGTCAAAGTCCATTTCTTGTGGGAATGCATTATGCTTTTCAAACTGATTCTCGGCTTCATCTAATTCTAGGTAAAATAAAACTTTGTAATCAATAATATAAAATTAGTATTCTTATTATTTTGAAAAAAATTTTCATTATAATAGATTATGTAAGCGGTGGTGAATTATTTACACATTTGTATAAGAATGAACATTTCACAGAAGATGAAGTCCGTATATATATAGCTGAAGTGGTTCTAGCCTTAGAACAATTACATAAATTAGGAATAATTTACAGGGATATCAAATTAGAAAATATTTTATTAGATTCGTATGGGCATATTGTCTTGACTGATTTTGGCCTTTCCAAAGAACTTCAACCTGGGTCCAATGAACGTGCTTTTAGTTTTTGTGGAACACTAGAATATATGGCGCCAGGTAAAAATATTTTGTATATAATTGTATAATAAATTCAATTAACTTTGTTTCTCTTTATATAAACACAGAGGTTGTTCGTGGCGGCTGTACTGGACATGATACTGCCGTTGATTGGTGGTCCGTTGGTGTTTTAACTTATGAATTATTAACGGGTGCTTCACCATTTACAGTAGTTGATGAAAAGAATACTCAACATGATATATCACGTCGAATATTAAAAACTGAACCACCAATACCCGATGAATTGGGTTCTGAAGTTAAAGATTTTATATTAAAATTATTAGTAAAAGATCCTAAAAAGCGATTAGGTAAGTTAGAATTTTTTTCGTTTTTGTTTTTTTTGTTTTACGTAATAAAAATAATATTTTACAGGCGGAAGTAAAGCTGATGCTTCAGAAATAAAATCACATTCATTTTTTCGAAAAGTTGATTGGGATAAATTATCCAAAAAACGATTGCCCGCACCATTTAAACCAAAAATAGAAAATGAATTGGACACAAGTAATTTCAGTGAAGAATTTACACGGCTTCCATTAAACGATTCACCAGCAGCAGTACCTCCAAATTCTTATCGACTTTTTCGAGGTAATTATCAATATATATAAATATATATATAGAAATATTCTTTTTTTTTGCGAATTTCAATTTAAAATATAAATATTTTTAATACATATATATAATAATTTGTTTTCATAATTTTTCTTAGGTTATTCGTTTGTTGCACCAAAACATCTTAAATTGAAAAATGTCATCGAAGAAGTAATATATGATGTAGATGACAGAACATGTTCAGTTTCATCTTCCAATCGTTCATTATCTGATAAAGAATCATCTTTCCATGCGAAATATGAACTCTTTCCGGAACCTATTGGAAAAGGAAGATATTCTGTTTGTAAGAAATGCGTCAATCGATTAACTGGAGAAGAATATGCTGTAAAAATTAAAAATACAATATCTGGTGTAGATAATGAAGTTGAAACATTAAAATTATGTCGTGGACATCCAAATATTGTTAAATTGATAGAAGTTTTAAAAGATGAAGCATATACATATCTAGTTATGGAATTACTAGAAGGTGGTGAACTTTTCGAGAGAATACGAGAAACTGAGACAATCACAGAAGAAGATGCACGTCATTATTTCGAACAAATATCGAATGCTGTAAATTTTATGCATTCCAAGAATATCGCACATCGTGATTTAAAACCGGAAAATATATTATTTACACAAAAATTATCGAAAAAATTAAAAATTGTTGATTTTGGTTTTGCAGTTTATCAAAAAACTGGTTCAAATTTAACTAGCCCATGTTATACATTAGATTATGCAGCACCAGAAGTAATTACAACTGGAAATAAATTTTATACCGCTGCATGTGATCTTTGGTCAATGGGCGTCATATTATATACAATTCTTTGTCGTCATGCACCATTTAGAAGTAAATATAATCGAAATCAAAATAGTATTGAAGAAATAGCTGATCGAATACGTCGAGGTACATTTGATACAAATCTAACAACGTGGAAAGTTATTAGTCGGGATGCAAAAAATTTAGTTCAAGGTTTGCTTAATGTTAATCCAGAGAAACGATTCAAAATTGAAAATGTTTTAATCAATGATTGGTTCAAAAAAGTTTCCTCAAAACCTTTATATCATCCTCATGACAAAAGTTTTAACGATATGGAAAATGAAGTATGTGATACATTTGATGCACTCGGACAAGCTCAGAAAGAAGGTTTTCAATTGGATGAAGTTGTTAATGCGAAATTATCACAAAGAAGATGTAAAAAACTGTCCAGTTCATTAACACCGACAATTTCAAGTAGGGGAAGTGTAACAAGTGGTTTAGGACGACGTAAAAGTTCTAGCGGAATAGTTACATCGGATCTAAATAATCGTTCAACAAGTGATGCTACCTCAAATTCTGATATCGAAATAGAAAATAATAATCAAAAATTGATATCAAATAATGATATTGAAAATTCTATAAGACATATGGAATTAATAAGTAATACTTATGGAATTGAAACAAATCCTAAGACTGTTCAAGAATTGTCTCATTTAAAATACTCCACAAATAATAATAATAGTTTTAATTTGAATGAAAATAATTCTAAAGATGATGCTTACTTTTCGAACATCACAAATAATTCAAATAATGATGAGGAATTTTTAGGTTTTACACGTTCCGAAATTAAAGAAGATTCAAATCTATTACGACGGTATAGTGCACTATTGAAATCGCCAAGAAATAAGTCAATATCTAATAAATCAAAATTAATACAAAAACATGTTGGTACGCGGAAGAAACGAAAAACAGCAGATAGTGGTGGTAAAACAATACAAAATTCAAAAACTTTATCAAACGAAAATCTATTATTATTAGTAGATCCGTATGCTATAATGAAACGACGAACAAAAAAATCCAAGGAATATAAAAAGGATGAAGCTGGTGGTGGTGGTGGTTTATTATTGACAAGTAGTATACAATATGGGCCGATAACACGTGCTATGAGAAGGCGTGAAGAAATTTCCGATCGTTTTGAATTTTTATTTTTAGAAGAACCGATTAAAAGAAAAGCTAGAAAACAATGATTGAAACTTAAAGTAAAACAGGATGAAGTGTTTTTATTCCCTGGAATTGAAATTATCTCGCGCCTATATACCAATATTATTATTATTTTTCTGTTTTTAGGTTTTTTCATGTAATTATAAAGAAATTTATTTTATATTTTATTTTGTATGCAATATTAAAAATTATTGAAGTTTGTTCATAGAAGTTGATTTAAACTTCTTTTATTGCATCATTATTATATTTATATATTTTTATATATGTATGACCATAATAAGCGGATTACATTGTATATATATATATATATACATGTTTTGTAGAAATTTTGTTTAATATTTGTTAGTTTAAAGAAACATCATATTTTGGCAATTATAAATACTATCAAGGAACCAGTTCATTGGTATTATGTATATATATTTATATGTATATATATATAAGAGAGAAATGGAACATTAAATCATAAATTTATTCTTATTAATCATTGTTTTAAATATGTATGGATGTCAGATGTGTTGTAAAGCGTGAAATCGTATGAAAGATTAGAAGCACGAGAAGAATTAGAAATCTGAAAGAAACTGGTATCTACAAAGTAAAAAAAAATTTAAAATTGTACCAAAAAAAAGATTGATATATTCCCTTGTATCCTAAATTTGTTTGTTTATGATTATCTCTCTGTATATGCCGCCACATTAGGTTCTAAAGTTCCCGATTGCGTTGACATTTATATAAATTTTGTATGTAAGCAAATTTTTTTCATATAAATAAATTTGTCTGACGGAAATATATCTTTCTATATTATATATTATCTTTGCATTGTACGTACTCTTTCATGAATAGAGATATAGGGTTTTAGGAAAAGCATGCGGAATTTATTATTTTTGGCATAAAAAAAAACATTTTGAAGACAAAAAAAACAACAAAAATGTTTTGTTAACAATATTATATAAATGTTCGGCAAATAAACAATTTCATTAGAAAGAAAGGTGGTACCGGGAAATAACATGCCAGAAAAAACACAATTCTAATTTTGATCCACATGAAAAAAACCAAAAGAAACAAACATTTCTTGTTTGAAATGTCTATTTTTCCGGATAAGTTTTCCAGCTATTAGATTGAAATTTTTCCGTATAATGCAAAAAAAAATATAAAACATACTTATTTTTGGTGTGTAATCATAAATTTTCCCGGTTATTAGAGGTTTCCGAATAAAAGAAGTTCAAATATAGTTCACTGCAAAAAAAAACTCATTTCCCAATTATGGACGTAGTTTATTTCTTGAAATGAGGCAATGTTAAAACTTGCAATTCAAAACTAAATTGTTTTTGAGATAATTGATAAAAACGTTTGTTTAATAAAGTATTTGTATTTATTTACTTTTAAAGTTTAATCCATAAAAACTAAGTAATTATTTAGGCCACATCTTATAAATCAAAATCTAGTATTTTATTTAATTACAAGTTTTCATATGAATTAATTTAAATTAGCTAGTATTGTTGAAAATGACGAGCTTTTGTTGCAAAGATTACTCAAAATTGCGAGTTTTGTTGCAACGACTTTGGAAATACGAGTAGCAATTATTGTTACTAACAAAACTGGGACAAAACATTTCTTGAACCATTCAGTGAAAATGGCAGTTGTTACCCATGCCTTTTGTTCGCCATCCATTAAACCGGTAATTTATTAAAGTCGACACCTTTCATTGATCGAGGTTTAAGTGCGCGATTAACAAGCAGAGGCTTCAGCATACGGTCTCCTGAAGCATTGCTATAAAATAAAAATGTGACCCGATTCTTTGCTGCCTTAAACCCACTGGCACGATAATTAATGAACATTATTTCAGTTTATTTTCAAAAATTTCTTAGAACAAAAATACGTTACGGTAATGTAATAAAATGTCCTTAAGAATACTTCAAATAATTTTTCCATAAAACGATATGAATTTTAATCAAAATTTTTCTTTAAAATTTCAATCAAATAGCTTTTTTTAATCGTGCTAAATCAAATGAAATCGCGTAAAAACAGAATCAGTTTTTTTTTTCTAGACCGTGTTAAATCAAAATCGTGTAAAAAAAGACCGTGTAAAAACAGAATTCTTCGCACCAAATTTTGAAATTTTGGATTATTTATTAAAATTTCCGTCGAACTATTTTCAATTATTTAGTAAAACTATTTGGATGCTGAATATGTAGAATATCAAAATATCAATGTGAGTTTATTATTCCTCGATTTGGTAAAGCATTTCAACAAAACATTTCAGTAAAATCCATCCAGGATTGTGGACAAAGAAATAATCCTAGGAAAAAAAGTCTTCGTAAAGGTTTTTGATGTACGTTTAAAACGAATGTACCGGAATAAAATTTGCAGAATAAATTTATGTCATCAGAAGTCAGCCAGGCTATCTGTGATTTAGTAAATTCGAAAAAGTTATACAGAAACATTTTGAAATATTATTATATTGGCTTTTTATACCCTATAGTAGGTAACCAGAGGGTCACTAAGTGTGTAACACATCGAAATAATTATCGTGGAAAAGTTTCAAGGGTATGGTTGTGTAGAGAATCAAAAGTTATATCGATTTATGCATGTCCGTCCGTCCGTCCATCCGTATACAAGATGACTCAAAAACGCGTTATCCGATTTTGATGAAATTTAGAATGTTAGTTGGTTATTGCGTAGCTGCATTTGGTATTGCATTTCAGCAAAATCGACAGAGGGGCAGCGAACTTACTAAGCAAAAACCAGGGTGAACAGAAAGTTTTGTCGTTTTTTTTTATATAGTTTTTCGGATTTTATTGGAAAGTTTGTCAAGCAATTTTGTTTAAATTAATTATGTTGGTTGACTACTTAAATAGACGATACCATTGTAAATTTCAGTGATATCGGTCTAAGGATAGTGGAGAAATAAAAAATCGTAGGAAAAAATAACAATCTTTATGAAGTTTTTTTGATGTACTTTCAGAACTAATACACCGAACTGGATAAAATTTGCAAATTAGACTTATGCTATCAGGGTCTGGGTTACTTACAAATTAGAGGAAATTTTGAAAAAGGGAACCAAAGTTATGAAGAAAAAACCCTGAAATATTGTTAGCTTTATCTCCCATTTCTACCATAGGGCATCAAAAAATGTTTTTATGAAAATTTTTGGATTTGCACAATTCGGTGGTTTTCAAAGGAAGAAAAAATTAAATTTAAAATTCGCTAAAGTTAAACCAAACTCATGTTATTTCCCTATTGTACACTTTATACGGAAAATGCATATTTTATATAACAAAAACAAAAATATAGAAAAGGTTTCCAAATTTTTAGTCATATAAGTATTAATTAATTTTGTTTTCAAATTTCAATTAAATATATTTATTTTTTGAATACACCAGAAAACTTTTGAATACAAAAATAAGTTGTGTTTTTGATATATTTTAGAAAAAAGTTAAGAAAAAAAAAAAAAAACATTAAACATGACAAGAGAAACAAATTTACAAAAAACAACAATTGTTTTAAAATAATTAGAAAATTAAAAATTATTGTTTTGAGTTGCTTTCATAAAATTTTAATTGTATAAAAATATTAGATACTTCTTATTCCTTCCTATTTTAAGATCCTTTTACCGAATTAAATAAAATATGTAAAGAATTTAATTGAAAGTAAGAATCTGACTATTCTTCACTTAATGTATGGAGGCACAGAATCTTTTAACGTTCTCAAAGATAAAATTCAATTTTAAAGGCCGCTCTACCTCCTGAAAGGTGTAAATGTCAAAATGTGTTAAAAAACGGAAAACTCTACACAATGTATTCGGTATTCTTACGAATCGAAACGAAAGAGTTGGGAAATTTCAACTTTTAACGAATACGTTAACCTCAAAGTAGTATTTATTATATTGTAAGTCAGATTAACGGTGGAATTTTTCCACATGTTTTAATAAAATAAAGTCAAAAAGTGAAAAAAGATAAATATATATTAATAATTGAAGAAACACAAATATTTTCTAAATTATATCACAGAAACGAAACTATATGTCTATCCATCAGCCTGAACACGTCAACAGAATGCGTGCTGTAACGAATCGGATCTGATCGAAACGAAAGCATTCTGTCGGAGCTTTAATATGTTACTACCGGCGTGGTACTTCGTTTTCTCTATTATATGAGGTAGCCCAATCTTAAACTTATCCTACTATGCATAGTTGAATACAATGGGTAAGTTTTGATATGTGGAACTATTCAAATATCCGCAAATGCACATTTTTTGGCTTTAGTAAACCTTTTGCGAGGAAAAATTAATTCTTTTCAAAGAAATCACTAGTTCAAATATCGCCAGCATCTTTTAAAGTTTGCTAAGTCCTTAATAAAAAAAAAATTAGCAGTACTAATAATTGATCCTCATCAATAATAACGGTGAAATCGCGACAAAGGTATTACGAATGTAAATTATTAATTACTGAGTGTGTACCTAGTTTAGGGGTACCTACGTCCTCTCGCGGGATATGGTTTCATTATTTAATGAAATTATATGTGTGTATAGTTTAAAAAAAAAAAAAACTAATCCGATGTTTCAATTCTCGAATTTATATTTTAATTATATCTTTCTCGCACATTCTATCTAATGCAAGCATGCTTGATACAAGCCTTTTTCGGACGCTTCGGAGAAATCGAAGTTTCTATTCTTCAACATATTAGTTTAACATTGATAGCTCCGATTGCAGACACTTATGAGATTTCTCATTAAAAACGAAATAGCCTTCAAAACTTTATTACTGTCCAAGTATAACCAAGAACCTAATAACATGAAATATCGTTGCAAAAGCGATAACTTACTTTGAATTAAAACTATTTTAAAGTTTTTTATTATATTGCTTCAATTAGTCAAATGGCTAGTTTTGAATTTGGTCCTCTTTGCTTCTGTGCCTTTCATATACGAATCAAGTTTTTTTTCAACGGGCTTGACTCATAAAAGTTAAATTTTCGGGAAATTGGAAAAAAGTGTTTAAAATCTGTCGTACTATGTAAGATGTACTTTTGGCGGTTTTTACTTATTAAAGTTGTGAAGAAAAATTTTTTTTATTAAAATTGGATTCTTCTATTTTTTAAAGAATTTCAAAATCGTTCGTGAACAAAACAAATTGTGTGAAATATTTGATTGAAGTTGAAATGTGATTGTGCGATTAAATTCATTTCGTTCTTATTCCTATACTATGGAATTCAGACTATATCTATATATATTATTATGGAATGACAAATAATGCTAGCCGTCAAATGTACATAATCATGTTAGACTTTCTCCAGTATAACCAGTAAATGAACGAATCTTGAAGAGGAGTCGGACTCATTCAATTAAGTCCCAAAAAACATCGGGTTTCCCTATCACTATTTAAAAGAAACAGTTAAATACCTGTCGCCTCAAATTTATCACTTTCAAGTTTCGAAATGTATAAAAGCGGCAATCGTTTGTCGCTTGACGCCTTACAGAATTCCATTGCAGTCTTTATTTTTAATAATTTCTTCAATACACAATTATAAGCTTTACAGTCATTTTGTTGTGTCAACTATTAGGCCTATCTGCCTAGTTGCTAAAATGCGAAAATCAGAGAATTATATTGGTTTTATAAAATTTGATTCATATGTATACGAAATAACACAAAATAATTTTTAAAACTTTAAATTAATTCCACAAAATAATATAAAAATTTAAAAAGAAAAGTTCACATTACTTCACAAAATTATATACTTTTTATAGTAGCTCAAATAATTTGAAAATTTGAAAATTAGATATTTTCTAGGAAATAAAACACGAACAACGGAAACATTTTTTAAGCTATCAAAACACTTCTAATGCCCAATTGACAGTAAGCTTAGACTCAGTTTGAAACATAAGTAGAGCTTAAGTTACAAAACAAATTTCACAGTCAGGGCTTAAGTAAAACTGAAGTTTGCAATGTTGACAACTTAAGTTTTTGAGTTAAGACTCAATTTGAGAGCCAAAATGTTATGAAATGTTAATCTTTCTATTTATTTTAACTTGAAAAGGCTGCT
This sequence comes from Xylophagus ater, assembly GCA_963422695.1. NCBI lineage: Eukaryota > Metazoa > Arthropoda > Insecta > Diptera > Xylophagidae > Xylophagus > Xylophagus ater. The sequence continues at coordinate 25,831,574 of OY730482.1, read as the reverse complement.
TTATGTTCTAATCATACTAAAATACTAGATATTGATTAGTTTTTTTAAGAAATAATTACGAAAATTTTTATATAAAAAAAATTCTTCGTTTTGATATTTTCAATAAATAATTCACAATTATTTATTTACGAACCAAAAATTCACAATATTAAAATTATCTAAGCTTAATTTTTGTCCTACTTAATGCTTATGTAGAACTTAAGTCCAAAAGGTATCTCACAGTTAAGTAAAAATAAGATATTAATAAGATATATCGATTCTTTGCAATTTGATTTTCATCAATAAGAAGGCTGAACTAACATTGAATCCGAAAATAAAACAGCCAAACACAATTTTTTCATACTAAAGTAATTTTGTTACCAATAAATCGAGATACATATATTAGCTTGAGATTTCATTTCCATACAAAGCAATTCAGGAGATAGTCATATATCTCATATTTCTATTGACGCTTCAAGAAATCCATAATTTAAAGCAATCAAAATCAAATCACGTAAAAGATCCTGTGCGATTAATCTATATTACTATAAGGGTGCCTCCATTGTTTTAACACATTTAAAACTCCCAAAATTTGGTGATACCTTATCGTATGTTTACGGCTTCAAGCCGTAGAAATAATATGATATCATAAAAACAAAGCAAAATTATTAATTAATGTGAAAACTAAATAAATATGCTTTTATGCAAATTATATGCACTTTTCGTTAAAATAGACATTTTGAATGGAATATGCGAAAATATGCCCTAAAAAATAAGTGTTAAAATTCAAAGATTAATTTCTTGCTCATTTCTCAATTAAGTTGCAGTCAAAAAAGCATGTAAATGTATATTTTCGATTGCCCTAATTATGATATAGTTTGTCAAACATAAATTTTACGTAAAATTCTGTACATTTTCCTTTCACCAGATCACCAGATCACCAGATGGGCAGTTGATCGTATAAACCTCCACCGCCAGCATGTTTATTAGCTTAAGACAAATTTGTTACGGCAAATTTGATATATTTATGTTTGGATGTTTTATCTGATTCAGTTCAATCGAAGGCTGATGCAAAGCTTAAATTTTAAGCTTTGTTGATAATGTTCCAGTTGTTTTTTTGAAGACCATATTGCCCTTTGGAAAAATTCTAATGGTGACTATTTCTATGCCATTTTAAATGGAATCTCTATTCATATTATATGCTCTTTGATTTAATTTTTATTATTAATATTTCCATAATAAAGAAGTTTTATATTTTAAATTTTTATACTGCATAATTGCCTTATAAACTAGAAAACATACCAAAAAATGTTTAAATTTACTTAAAAAGCAAAAAAAAAAAAATTTGGCATAAAAAATTAATTACCAGAAAACCAGAATTATTTTTACAATTTATTTAATTCTTTGTTAATTAATTTAAATGAAATTTGTAAGGAAAGAAAATGAAAACTAAAACATAAAAAAATGTTGGGCTGTGAAAGAATGGATAATCTTCTCATTATTTTTTTCTTTTTGTTTCATAATTGAATATTTCAAAATAAATTGTCATTTAACTAAATTGTTTGTACTTAATCTAATGTTTTCTGCTTTTTTTATTTTTTTATTATTTTTTTTATATAATTTCAATTAAAATAAATCCGCCAAAATTGAACTGAAATTGTTTTAAAAGAAATAAAAATTGAAATTTAAATAACAAATAATTTCTAATATGAGAAAAGAAATAATAATAATGGGAAATGTAAGTGGTCCTCATCTTACGTGTGATGTGATAATCACAATTTTAGTAAATTATTCTTTTTTTTCCAAAAAAAAAACCATTACTTTTTAATCAAAAGAAAAACAAAACAACAAAATTTTTTTATATGGGAAATTAAGAGCTTAATAAATTTTTTATAGAACTATAAATAATATAAAGTATTCAAATTTCTAATACCTGTCATGTTAATTTTTCTTTCAATCTCGCTACATGCATAACATGCATACACATTCATAAAAATGTATACACATTTATAAATGCATGTTAGAATATGAATGCACGAACATCGAGAAAAAATAAGAATGATTCGAGATTTTATAAGAGTGATGACGTAGTTTCCACATGCTTTACTCAATGAATTTTTTTTTCATTCCCTAGCTTTGGTTACTTTATAATTAGTCATATTTCACTTTTTATATACATTATAAACTTCCAATAATTGGGGTCTATTCTACGATTTTCTAAGTTTCTTTATATTATATTACTTTGTCTTACTAAATAAGTAAGATTTTTTTTCAAATTTTTCATATTGTGGAAAAATTCTTTTATGGGGTATTTTACGTTTATAGAAAACCTAATTGAATATCTCTTTTTTTAGTATATTAGGAATTAAAATTTGAAATTGTGATCATTGTTTAAAAAGTTACTTTATTAATTGAGTTTGTTTATCAACAAGAAAAAAAATCAAGCAAACTGTATTTTTTGCATAAAGTTTTGTATGAAGAAATTTCTTGTGCATAGGAATTCATTTTAAATATTTACTAAACATAAAAATATATATTCCGAACATAATTAGCATAATATTTTGGTTGCAATTCATACTCTTGACAGAAACTTAGTCTTTTTTATTTTCGTTTGATATGTCATTTAAATTAAGATTTAAAATAAATTTAAATAGCAGAAAATTTTAAATTCATCTCTTTAGTCAATTCTAGTTGAAATTTTTGACAAAAAATCTCAAATTGTTTATAAAATATTTTAATAACACATATTCAGATTCTTTTTAATTTTGCTCTTTATAAAATAAGAAAATAACACAACGTATAACATTAAGTTGCCTTGTAGAAAACCAATTGCCAATGAAAAATATTATTTTATATAAAATTTAATTTAACATAACATAAAATGTGAATGCAGAACAGACCCCATTGTTGCGCGTTCTCAGAAAAAAATCATAAACAAATTTTAAACTCATTTCGATTTGCAAGAAACCCCCAAAAAGGAATTTCTTGAATTGCACAAAACAAATTTAGTAAATTTGTTTCGATTCCAATTATTCCTATTGAAAAACGATACCAATTCATTTAGTTTTTTTTTTTTTTTTTTTTTTTTCAAAATTACTAGTAGACAACAAATTTTTATTGAATGTGAACCAAAAAAAGTATATATATATATAAAAATGCCTTTCTTAAGATGCCTTAAACCAATTGATGAAAAGATATGAAACTCGTAACCGAAACAAAAGAAAAAAATAAAAGGAACTAAAAAAAAAAAATATCTAGTTTAAAATAAAACAAAATAATTAACTAATATTATTGAACATAAAAAAAAAATTGTATTTATTTTTCATTAAAACTTTTCACAAAACGAGAAAAAAAATGAAAAAATTTTAATAAATTATAAAAAATTGATTATTAATATTATTATTATTATCCTATGTTATTATTTATAATTATTTATAATAAATATATAAAATATAGAAAAAGAGAAAAATACAATATCCAAAAAGAAAGAAGAAAATTGGAAAAATTAATTTATTTAAACAAATATTTAACACTATTTTGTTAAATTATTTATAAAAATAAATTATTATTAAATTTTGCGAGGTAATTATAGCTTTTTTCCTTTGTTTATTTATTTTTTTTTTGTTTTTTCTTATAAGTTTGGCAGACTGAGATAACGAAAAGATGTTTTTTTTTAAAGTCACTTTCATATTTGTTAAGTTGACGAACTATAACAAAACAATTGAACTTATGATTTCTGTTATTTCATTCAACACAAATCCATATATATAAAATAGTTGATCATATCAGCTGATTATGAAAGAATGAAGGAGAATATATACAAACGGTTATTATGAAACAATCTTATCTAAAATATTTAAATGGAAACAAGCCTAATAAATAATAAAGTAAATACCTGCTTCGCACGAAGTAACAATTTACTTTATTTTTTTAAGCATTAAAAGCACTATTATACTTTAGTAGCTATTATTTAGCTCTGATTTAGCAATAACATCCTTTAAGAATTTAGAATGTTATCACACATGCTGTCAGAGAGAAATTTATTATTTGCTAATTTAATGAAATGGTTGAACTATTTGATAACGAAACTAGTAAAAAGAAAATCATTTTATTAAGTCATGAATAACTACATAATAAAGCTGGTTAAGCGCTTTAGATCACTTAATAAAATGCTGTTTTATATTCGTTTGGTTATAAATAGCAGCGCATGTTTTAACTGGTCTTGTATCACAAGTTCATCTGAGTTTACATCATTGAAGGATACAATTTTTCTTATTAAATGAATGAGATAGATGATGATTGTGGCCTGTGCCAGTATAACTTCCATTTCACCCCTAGTGTAGTAGGACTTTTACTTTTGTACGTTATTCGAATGAAATTAGTTAATTAAAAAACCTTAGCACACTTTTTCGAATTATGTATTTCAGACAATTGTCTTTATTCATTTAAAAAAAAAAAAAGGAATATTCTGATCAAAAATTATAATAGAATATGTTTTACATGAAAGATATCGATAAATACTTGAAAATACTTGCTAATAGTTATAATTAATTGACAATTTAAAAATTTGTTACTTGCGGTCATTTTTCGGTGAATGTTATTTTAGTCTATTCAACATTAAAATTTTTAAACAGTGGCCCCTTTGTGGTGCGGGCCCCTAGGCTGCAGCCTAGAGTTGCCTAATGGTAAATACGACCCTGGGTATAATATCCGCTTTAAATACTATTTAAGTAGTAAACGTGACAGTTAATAGCTACTTTGTGAGGACCCCCCCTTTGTGAGGACACAGTGGGTACATTTTAATGAGTTGTGACATATGTTGCCATCTATATTGTTATTATACCGTTTTACTCTGAAATATTATTATAAACACTGTGAAATTATGAAGCTACCTAAAGCCCAATTTACATCACTAGGGGAAAAATATACTGATTCTGATAGTTTAATTTAAATTTTCGTACGACAAAAGCGATATACGATATGCCGTACACTTATAAGCCCCACTAATTTTATGCTTAACTTCTGTGGGGTTGGTTTCAACTTTATAATATATATTCGATACTTTTGAGCTTGTGCGAAAAATTACTAACATTTTTTAAAAATGTTTCCTGGAGAATTTTTATAGTAATTTCTTTAAAATTATAGTAACATCTCGCCCGCATTCAAAGAATTTATGGTATCATTTGGCACACACTTACCAAATATCTCGGCCAAAATGTTGTCTTCTATGTTTGCCATAACAAAAAAAATATAACTAGTAAAATAATTTTTGCTACCAAATTATATTTATGTATATGGAATATTTCCTGCATGAAAAAACGATGGTCGATTTTTGCGATTAGCTGTGTGCCACTGGATTCTACAGTATTCTATTTTGTTTACTTTTATGTGCGCGAGTGTTCTGAAATTGGTGTTACATTCACTTTTCGGGCCTAGAGTCTAGTCTCTAGACCAGTGTTTCCCAACCTTTTTTGTGCCATGCCCCACCTTAGCCTTTCTAAAATTCTTATGCCCCCATGTAACATACATAATTTTTAATATTAAAAAATTGAATTGTTCACTTAAGGAACTAAATTTGGCACCGAAATCTAGCATTGCATTTAAATGGCCCGGAGCGAAAGGGTTAAAGTCGTGTCATGTCCATTTTCGAATTGCCCCCTTAACAATCAAATTTCCCCCCTGTGGGGCGTGGGCCCCACGTTGGGAAACACTGCTCTAGACTCTAATAAAACATAAGCTAATAAGATAAAAAATCTAGGCCTAGATGTCTTTTGAAAGGCACTTCGTGTTTTTCTTTTCCGAACGAAATTATACATTTTAAAAATATAAAATTTTTAAGAACATTGTTTGTTGAAAAATATTTAATATTAATCAAAAATTAAGTACACATTTTTTTATGACATAAGAATTTCGATAAAATTTTCATATATTTGTAATTGGGAAACGATTCTCTTTCGATTAAGGATTTCAATACAATTCGAAAAATAATTGCTCTAATAAAAAACCAAAGAAGCCCAAAAATTATCCATTTGGTAAAAAGATACCGGCAACAAAGAAAATAAAATCCAGAAATTTCTTAGTTCAAAAACCATGGGTCTCTATGATTTTGCATAAGGTCGTTTTGACCGTAATAAAACTACTGTTTTTTTATTTCCCGATAAATGAATGTTTATAGGAAAGTACTATAATCGTGCGAAAACCTAACTTTTGATCTAGAAGGGCTAGGAAGATGAAAATAAGTGCAAAATCCGTTTCATCAAATATAATTAGCCGTCCGTCCGTCCGCTTTTTTAAATCGTTAATAAAATCTGAATGGATGGTCCGATTTCCATGTAACTTTCACCATTTTGGTTCTGCATCAAATGCCAGATGGTGTTAGATTCTGGGCAACACTATTTGGTAACGCTTTTTTGTCTAAAAACGACAAAATTTTGTCCCCACGGTTAAGACTAAACTGTTGGGCCAATTTCGATAAAATTTACACAGGTCATGTATTTGATCCTAACTTAGATCTGATTAGTTTTTGGGCCATATTGGACTATGGTAACACTGTCTAAAAATACATTTTGTCTAAATATAGTCTATTTTTGCACTTGTTGTAAAATCGAAACTGCTCGTCCAATTTTGATGAGATTTGCACAGTTTGTGTACTAAGATCGAAGTCAGAACATATTAACTTTTCAACGGAGTTTACGTCTGGAAACACTAATGCGCAAAACTTTTTTAAAAAAATGTTGTGGTGGAAATATAGAAACTTCCCTAATTCGATTAATAATAGTCGGATTTTAATGAAACTTCGAATGTACGTTTGGGATGGACCAACTGAAAAAATAAAATATGTTTCCCCGGGGTGGGGGGTTGTGGAGTGCTACAAAAGAAAAACTTCAATAATTCACTCAATAATAGGCAGATTTTCTTTAAACTTGGTGTGTACATTCTGGATAGGGCAAGTGAAAAGATAGAATGCGTCTCCCCTCGGTGGGGGTTGCGGGAGGGTGATATAAAAAAAACCTTAATAATTCGGTCAATAACCGGCGGATTTTAAAGAAACTTGGAATGTACATTTGGGATGAGCAAACTGAAAAGATAAAATGTCTACCCTCGACGGGGGGTTGCGGAGAGCTGAAGTAGAAAAACTTCAAGAATTCACTCAATAATGGGCGAATTTTCTTAAAACTTAGTGTATACATTCAGAATTGTCCAACTGAAAACATAGAATGCGACTCTCCTCTGTGGGGGTTACGGGAATGCAAAATAAAAAAAACCTTAATAATTCGGCCAATACTAGTCACATTTTCATGAAAATTGGAATTGACATTTAGAATAGGAGAACTGAAATGAATATTTGATGACATTATCGGAAAAGTTCCATAGTGGTCCGGTCGGTATAGAGAAAATGTAAATTCACTACTATGGTTTGCTTTGCTTATTTTTTTTTTCTTTGCTTTTAAGCCGATTTTTTTCGAATTGTATTGAAATTCGTTCGATTGCATCTTAATCGAAAACAACTCTTCTTCCAAATTACAAAGGTATAAAAACAATCTTCCGGAATTTCCTATATTGGAAAGAAATTTCATTTCTGAAATGCATGATTTCGGTAAAATGAAAACAAAAGCATTTGAAATTGAAAAGAAAAAAAATTCTAATGATTTTTAGACCGTCATAAAAAAAAAGTTTAAAAAATGAAATATACCCTTTTTGAGTTCGCTCACAAACATAAAAGTAAACGCAATTGGATGCAATGTAGAACTCAGTGGCACCACAGTCAAGCATAAAATGCGACTATCCTTTTTGCTTACAACGAAATATCATTTTGTACCAATAATAATATTCTATGTATAACATTATCTTCAGGCATACTCTTTATTCTTATTGATTTGTGCATAAATGATCGTCTATCTCATTCATGTAGTTAGGATGCTTTTTTTGTTGCATCTCACAAGATGCAATATTAATCAATAAATAAAGAAATTGTGTAAACAACGATAATGCATTTATAGATTTATGCAGAAAAAAATAAAGTTTTTAATAATGTCAAAAAAAATTATCTAATCAATTTGTTCTAGTTATATGTACATTTTTTTTTTTTATATATATATAATTTCTCTGATACTTTATTTCTTTTTTTTGTATTAGACTAAATTTCTCTAGACAAAGTTAGGTATATGTAATAAATATAAACAAAAAAAAAAAGAAGAAAATATGTAGTAATTATGATAAAAAAAAAAAATTAAATAAGGTAAAAGTGAAAAAAAATATGTTAAAAGTAATAATAATAAAATATAGAGAAAGAGAGACAAACAATATTAATATCATGATAAACTATTAAAACTATTATTATACTTAAAACCAAGCAAAAAAAAAGAACTAATTATAAATGTAATATTGAAAAAAAAACCAAGAAAATAAGAAACTAATATATTATCAATATATTATATTAGTTTAATATATAGTGATAAAGTATATATGTTATATAAATTAATTAAACTAATTTAAAAAGAGTATATTTCAGTAAAAAAAAACAACACAAAAATAAAATAAAAAATTTTTTGAAATAATTTTATGGAAAATTTTCTTCTTTTCATTGAAATAATTTTACATTTTCGAATTACTAATTGTTCCTATTGTAAGTTGTCCCCATAGATATACAGTGAGAGTCAAAAGTGAGTCAGGACCACAAAATTTCACTTTTCCGTACAAATTAAGTAGGTAATAAAAGGATCTGTAAATTTTTTTTTATACTTAAATGAAAGACTTATCTGACCGCAGTACTGCTGATGCATGGCGGCATCCGGTGTGGGAAATCTGGTATTCATTGAAAACACAATGAACAAAGAAGGCTACCTTGGGATTTTAAGACAAAACCTTTCACCTAGTGTATATAAATTGATGCTGTCTGTCTCATGGATCTTCCAACAGGACAATGATCCGAAGCATATCTCACACTTGGTGAAGGAATGGCTGCTTTATCGAAGGCCAAAAGAACTGGATCACCCTGCCCAATCACCGGACCTCAATCCAATTGAGCATCTGTGGGAGCATCGTGATCGCCAACTGCGCAAGAGGACCATTACTAGCACAGAATCGCTTAAGATGACGCTTCGCGAGGAATGGGAGAAAATAACTTCAGATACCACTACCAAATTGGTAGAATCAATGCCACGGCATATGGAAGCAGTGATAAAAGCTAAAGGGTTACAAACAAAATATTAATTTTTTTTTTAATACAAATTACCGTTATTTTTCATTCAGAAACTACAAGTGCTGACTCACTTTTGACTTATAAAATTGTGACTTTTTTTATATTATTGTGTGTAAAAACTGTACTATTTACGATATCAAAAAATTGTTTTGCAGCAGTACTACGGTCAGATAAGTCTTTCATTTAAGTATAAAAAAAAATTTACAAATCCTTTTATTACCTACTTAATTTGTACAGAAAACTGAAATTTTGTGGTGCTGACTCACTTTTGACTCTAACTGTATATATTACTAGATTACTCGAAGCAATAAATTCCTTCAGAAGCTAATGGCAAATTTTCGGACTTCTCTTTCGCATATTTACCTCCAGTGTAAAAGGATTGCCAGAATAGAAGAAAAAACCAAGTAAATTAAAAGTTCTCAAATATCAAAGTTCCAAGTAGGGCTTCTCATTTCCCGTAAAATTTAAATCCAAAAATTGTCCTATTCCTGGGATGCCGGGGTCTCCCGTGATCGGTTAGCAAACACGCATTAATCCCGTTTGTGTTCAAAACAAGAAAAATAAAATTCACCATGAGTTTAAAAAAATATATATTCCTTTTAATATTGAAAGCTTAAATACAAAATAATTCGTTATAAACAAAACAAAAATAAATTCATATTAATTTGAATAAAATGAAAACATTAATTTCTGTAATCTGGCCTATTCTAAACTAACAAATCCATTAATAATGGACCTGTCAATGTCAAAACGTAGATTAAAGTCAACATTTTCATCATGGTAAAGTTCACGAACGAGCAACACTTGGAAATTATTAAAAATTACTATTGGAAGAAAATCCAGAATTTCATCAAAAAATCATCTTCAGCGATGAAGCTCATTTCTGGCTGAATGGCTTCGTCAACAAGCAAAATATGCGTTATTGGACAGCAACAAACCCACATGTGCTTCAAGAGACACCATTGCATCCACAAAAAATCACTGTATTGTGCGGTTTACATGCCGAAGGCGTGATTGTGCCGTATTTTCCGATCGCCATGTTACCGTCAATGGAGAGCGCTACCGTGCCATGTTGGAGGATTATTTTTGGCCAGAATTAGATGAAATTGATATCGGCTATATGTGGTTTCAACAAGACGGCACTACAAGCCACACAGCACGCGTTACAATCGATTTATTGAAGAAGAAGTTTGAATTGTTATCTCCTTAATGAAAGACCCTTACATGGGTTGATAAGTAAGCTACCTAACAAGGAGAACACAATTTTTTTATCAAAACTCTTTTCTATTCTTCAACATAATCTCCTTTTAGCTCGATACACTAAGTCGAGCGTTTTTGTAACATTTTTATACCAGTTTCGCAAAACGATTTTAAAAGTCCGTAGGCCGTAGTTTGCGCTTCAACTTCAGAATTAGAGTGAAATCTCGTTCCTTGGAGCATTCTCTTCAAGTTTGGAAAGAGATAAAAAATCGCTGGGGGCTAGATCTGGTGAATATGGTGGGTGGAGAACCATTTCGTAGCCCAATTGTTCCAATTTGGCCATCGATTTATGCGCTTTGTGTGCCGGTGCAATATCGTGAAGAAACAAAATATTTTTTCCCTGTGTACGCTTGCGTTTTTCTCTTAATATAGCATCCAATCGATTCAATTATGCTATGTCATAATCAGCAGTGATTGTTCTTCCGTGCTCAAGATAATCGACGAATATAATACCATCGGCACCCCAAAAAACACTGGCCAATACCTTTCCTGCGTCTGTTGTGTCTTTGGGCGTTTTGCACGGCTTTCACGTGGTCCTACCCAATATGACGCTTGTTTAGCGGATTCTGGTGTGTAGTGGTGGATCCACGTTTCATCCATCGTTACTACTCGAGACACAAATTTGGTTGGATTGCGCTTAAACATCTCCAATCCGCGCTCGGAAGCAATGACACAGTTTTCCTTTTGCTCCGCTGCGAGAACTCGTGGCACCCATCGCGCCAATAGCTTTTTCATATGCAAATGTTCATGCAAAATATTGTACACACGCTCTTTTGACATGTGCATGAGCTCAGCTATCTCACTTAATTTCAATTTGCGATCTTTTAAAACCATACGATGAATTTTTCGTATGTTTTCTGGAGTAGTCACCTCTATTGGACGACCTGAGCGTGGTTCATCACTTGTGTCTGTTCGGCCACGTTTAAATTCAGCCATCCAGTATTTCACCATATAATCTGACGGAGCTGATTCCCCATAATGTTTATCGAGCCTTTCTTTAGTTTCTTTTGGGGTTCTACCTTTCAGAAAATAGTGCTTGATCACAGCACGAAATACACTTTTTTCCATTATAAAAAAAATAATCAAAGTTGTTCACTTTCTACGGCTGTCAAACAAGAACTAACAAACAGATTGTCATGAAACTTGACATGTAGTCGTCTCAAGGTTGGTACTATTTGAGAACAAAGTGATTTGTTCGTTTGTGGCTCCATCTACCGTTAGGTAGCTTACTTATCAACCCATGTAGTAACACATCGAAATAACCGTCGTAGAAAGGTTTTAATGGTATGGTTGTGTCGGGAATCAAAAGTTATATCGATTTATGTATGTCCGTCCGTCCGTCCGTCCGTATACAAGATAACTCAAAAACGCGTTATCCGATTTTGATGAAATTTAGAACGTGAGTTGCTTATTCCTTAACTTAGTTTCGTATTGCATTTGAGCAAAATCGATCCAGGGGGAGCAAAATTATAAACGAAAAACCAGGGTGACCAGAAAGTTTTGTCATTATTTTGCTTATGGTTTTTCGAATTTAATCGGAAAATTTGTTAATCAATTTTATTGAAATTAATTATGCAGGTTATCTACCTAAATAGACGAAATCATGTTCAATTTCAATCAAATCGGTCCAAGGATAAAGGAGAAAGAAATAATCCTATGGCAAAATAACCCTCTCTATTAAGTTTTTTTGATGTACTTTAAAAACTAATACACCGATTTGAATAAAATTTACAAATTAGACTTATGCTATCAGGGTCTAGGTTACCTGCAAATTGCAAGAAAAGAGGAAACAAAGTTATGAAGAAAAAACCTTGTAATAATGTTAGTTTTGACAGTTTTTCTTTCCCATTTCTACCATAGGGCATCAAAAAATCGGCTGTAGGCCGATTTTAAGTTACTATATGCTTATTTGTTGAATTCAACGACATACATTTTAATAACATTTAAAAAATTAAAATTTACTTAAATTAAATTAAATTCATAGCTTACATTTTTATTTTATGTTTTATATTTATTTATTATTATTAATTAGAAAATTCCTCCACAATATTTCTGTCGGAGAAAAAAACGTGAAATTTTTGATTCCTACGGAGTTTGGAATAACAAAATTCCGTACGGAATGAATTTCGAAATTCCGTAGGAGTCTATACCTTTTTAGTTTCAAAATGAGAAAACTAAACTTCAAAGTGGAATAGTAAACTTCAAAATGAGATTTTTTTTTAATTTAATTTAAAACAATTAATATTAATTCAAAATATTTTAAATTAAATTTATTAATATAGCATATTTTCTAAGTTAAGAGCTGCAGTGAATTTTCTTTGAATGCTTGCGATGCAGTTGGCACATGTTGTTGGTGTAATTGTCTGCAGACCTTCTTCCATAAGGCTTTCTAAGGCTCTTACTCTCTGCTCTTTGACCGATAATTCGTTTCTGCTGTTAAGAATACTTGACAACTTTCTTGAGAGCTCTCTTTTTACTATTCTCATATTGAAGTTTACTATTATCATTTTGAAACTGAAAAGGTATGGAATAGAAATTTTTATTCCGTAGGAAAATTCCTATTTCAACGGAGTTTAGAATAGCCCAGATTATTTTTATTTGACTTTTTTTTTGACTTGAATTAGTTTAATCATATTTTTGTGTTGCATTTTTTCTTATAATTTTCTTTCGTAATCTGGTTTTTTTTATTTTCATAAAATTTTTTTTTATATTATTAGATTTTTGGTTTTCTTATAAATAATTTTTTTTTAATAAATAATGAGATTCGGATAAAACATTTGTTGTTTTTAATTGGTATTTTTTTTTTGTTGGTATCTCTTATCTTATAGTCTTTGAAATGAAGTACTAGAATTTTATTGTACGAGCGGGTGAGTAATGTGAGAGTGGTGGAATAGGATGAATTCACCAAAAGGAGCAAAGGGATCATGTTAATTTTTTTGGGCAAAACATGGTCATGGGGCGTCCTGTTTTGGTGGACTTCATGGGTGGGATTAATATTAGCCCAGGGGTGAACAATATCATCGGTTCACCCCCTCCAATGACAGCACAGGCGTCACACGCAATTTTGACGCCATAGATCGATCCGTCCGTTGTCCGTTGAGGGTTTTGTAATCATATAATTGATTCTCGTCTTTCCTTTATCTGGGAGCCCTTGTTTGAACTTTTAGTTCACCTAAATCTACAAGTCTTTATAAAATCAGTTTTATCTTTTTTATATACCTGCTGTTGACATGAATAGGTTTGGACGTAATAAACCCACTTCTCCGGCCTCTTTGTCAGCCCAAATCCTGGTGAAATTGAAACTTTATGTAGCACCGTGACTAGTGGTAGAAGGTAACTGCCCAATTACCTCCGATGAGCTAGTTAGAGCAAAGAAGCTAGGTGTAGCCTTTCTTGGTTACTTTCGTCTCTAGTACTGACACCAGTCAGTTATATGCCTTTTTAGCAAAGGATCATAATGTTAGGAAATTTTTTTGATCCAGCAAACAAATTCCTAACATACAACCAACATCGGTTGTTACAACTTGTTAAAAATGAAAATTGTGTGTGCAGTAATTTGTTGTAATGCTGAAAAAGAAATTCGAAAAATCATCAAGGAACGCAACTACACAAACAAGATTATAAGAAAAATTGTTTAGAATTGTAAAATATTGAATTTAAAAAGAAACTGACGGAAACACAGGTGAAGTTACGAGAAAAAAAGGATATACTCGACCAGTTAGGCCACCAAGGTACTTTTCTACACTTGATTTAGTGAGTGGTTACCATCAAGTACTGGTTGATCGGGATGACAGACCCAAAACCGCTTTTAGTACGGCTTTCGGGCATTTTGAGTTCAAATGCATACCTTTTGGTTTAACAGGAGCACCTGCGACATTCCAGCGGCTTATGAACCACATTTTGACGGGACTCCAAGGACTTAAATGTTTCGTGTAGTGAGATTATATAGTGATATATGGCATGAATTTAGTGGAACATAATACCAAGCTTATAGACGTACTAGAGAGGTTACGAGAAAGCAATCTGAAATTACAACCCAAGAAATGTAATTTCCTCAAATAGGAAGTGATATATTTAGGACACAAATGTTGATGGCGCTTAACCGGACCCTTCAAAACCAAGATGTCTACAAAACTTTCCAACCCCGCGCATCATACGCCAAATTCAATCCTTCCTTGGGCTTGCTAACTACTATAGGAAGATTATACCCAGTTTCTCACAAACTGCCGAGCCCCTGAATAAGTTGCTGAGAAAAAACGTAAAATTTAATTGGTCTCCAGGATGTGAAGAAGCTTTTAATAAACTTAATGAAGCACTCATCATCCCTCCATTGTTGATATATCCTGATTTTAGTGGTCTGTTTATACTAACCAGATATGCGAGCCAAAATGCTATTGGTGCCGTAATCTCACAAGGAGAAGTAGATAAAGACAGGCCAATCGCTTATCCGAGTCGTACGCTAAATAAGGCAGAACGGAATTACTCCACGATTCAAAAGGAGTTGCTGGCGATTGTATGGGCTACACGTAATTTCAGATACTATCTTTACGGCAAAGAGTTTATAGTCTATAAAAACCATAAATCAGTTTCCACTGGACGGACTATGGAAAGAATGAACCGGTCTTCCCAATGCTACGCGTGGTAAATGCCAATGCACAAGTTTTTGACTTTTGCCTGGAGGGTTCTTTAGTTCATTTCAGTAAATACGAACTGAGAAAACTTTTATATAATTCCTAATAATCGATGACTTTATTATGTACTAATTTTTTTACCTTTAGGCTCGATTTGAGCTGTTACTATAAAAACCCCTCAAAAACGTTTTCAATATAAAAGACCCCACGTCCCGGTTAAAAAATTTGCATCACAAGCCTTCGGAATGTATGTACTCGATAGAATATAAACCAGGTAAGTACAATAAAAACGCGGACGCTTTAAGTAGAATTGAATAGTTAACATCTGATGTTCCCAGCTGCTTGGTCGTGACTAGAGCTCAAAAAATTCAAACCGAAAATACAACAGAGCTGTTAAATTCGACTGAAGAACCCACAACTGCCATCAAAGAAATCATCGACGAAACAAATAGCGTTTGTAGCACAATAGTTTCGGGCGAAAGTAGCAGTGAATTTAGTATCCAATAATACTGATAATGATTTTCTGCTAGATTTTATGGAAGAATCCAATGTGGACTTCCTTTCGTAGTCTTACGAATAAAAATTAATGAATTTTGGCCAAATTACCTAAAATTAACTAAATTGGAAGAGAAAGCGCAAGCTTATATAAATTTCTGTATTTCCATTAACAAGAAATAAAAATGTTCAACATTAAAATTTTTAATATTAACGTTAACTCTTTGGTTTCGCATGAAAAAAGACTGTCTCTCTCCAGAGAAATATTTGAAATAAATCCTTTGGCAACTTTTGTAACCGAAACATGCTTAAGAAGTTGTCATAAACCTTCTTTTGACGGCTATGAATTACTTAGAAATGCTAGTGGCAGGGGCACTGCAATTTTAATAAAAAAAGGCATCAGTTTTGAATTAATTGGTTCCAACTTCGAATTCATTTCAGTCACTTTAGTTAGTTTACCATATGTTGATCACTTGGGCATTAGCAGAAAACTTCTACTTGCAGCAATCTATATACCTTGCAACTTAGGCATTAACATCAAAAATGTATCGATTGTCCAGGCAGTTTAATGGCTCAATTATCGGTGGGGATTTAATGCTAGGCATGAGTTCTGGGCTGATTCCAAACGCAATACTAATGGTTTACACCTGCACTCGTGGTTTACGAATGAACCTTTCGTGGACATGGAGATTTTGAATGCGGGACTTTCTTTTCCCAGATCTTCATCACACATTGACCTATTCTTAGTCTCCTCTTCCATTCTAAACTCAACAAACTCTGAAAGTTTTACATGCCATTCAATACTATTTGCATGTGATCACTTCGGGCTTATACTAAATATTAACTTCACGAGACTGGACCTATTTAGATCGGAGCCTTGTTCTTTCAGATCGTACAAATTCACTAAATGGAAGGAATTTCAAAAGGAGATTGGCTCTAATTTATCGGTAATACTACCTCCTGACGATCAAAATTTGAGTAATAATGAAATTGACAACTACTATATGTCACTCTCTTTACGGATATGTTAAATAACAGTATTGCGAATCACTCCGAACTCATTGAAGTTGGCTGCAATAAGTTCTATAAAAACATTTCAATTTTAACCCTTAAAATCATAAAAGTAAGAAAGAACTGACTTCGCATTCTAAAAAATATATTCCATAATAACCTTAATAGAGTTAACAGTGTGTATAAAGAATGGTCCGCTCGCATCTCCTGTCTAAGTAAGATTATTAGGGACAGGATTCGACTTGAATTATATGAAAATTTCCGTAATAGGATCAAGTTAATTAAGCCCTCCCCACAAAGAAGGGAGCTTTATTCCACTCCTGATAAACTCAAGGCTTCTACTCTGGTCTATTCGCCGAAAAAAACCCGCAGTATAATATTACACTAAATCAGAGATCCATAGAGAAATTAACTCTTTCTCTAGCAATTCAATGAATTCTATATCTTGCTTCAATCGCAACAATCTAGCATCAGATCCGTCAAATACTGAATTCTTTGTCTCGCCTAATTCTATAAGATCTATTATCGAAAATCTTAACAGGAAAAAATCAGCTGGCCCTGATGGAGTTCCTAATTTCATTTTGGTGAAAGCCTCTCAGCAGATCTTGAAATTTTCTGCGAAGATAATAACGTAATTCCGAATTACCAATTCGGATTTGAGCGTGCTGACTCTACGGAGCATGCGTTATTACATTTCCAAGACTCTATCATACACAACCTGCGCCAAAAGAAATGCACAGTGGCATGTGCTATTGATTTGGAAAAAGCTTTTGATAATGTATGGTCCAAAGGTCTACTTTTTAAATTATTGTCTTTGAATTGCCCAACAGAACTGCTGAAAATCTATCAAAGTTTCCTCGATAACAGGAAACTGTTTATACAGACTAAGAACGAATACTCTGACTTGGTGGAGGTCAAATCGGGTGTCCCTCAAGGATCCATTCTTGTACCAAAACTCTGTAATAACTTTTTATCGGACTTCGCGCTATGGGGCAATATTTTCAAAGCAATTTTCTATGCTGACGATACCATCCTCTTTGCCTCTACCACTCTGCCACATGAAGCTCTTTGTCTGGTAAAATCGTTCTTGAATAAAGCATTGAAATTTTACAATGAATGGGGAATTAAAATCAATCTTGGAAAATGCGATCTAATATGCTTTCGTAATGCGAGTGGGAATGGTCATTACTTAGCAGTAGGAGAAAGTAAGCACCTAAGAATAAATATTGGGGGCCAAGACATTCCTCTAAAGACAGAAATCAAATACTTGGGTGTAAACTTCCACCACAGACTAAAATATAATCCTTACGCAAGATTTGCTCTCAACAAGGCAAGGAAAGCCACCGCTATTCTTAAACCAATGCTGTACTCTCCGGAGATGGAACCTAGAACCAAGCTTTTAATATATAAATCGCTAATTAGTCCAGTCATTACTTATGCATTTGGAATTTGGCTATTTATAACGGCAAATGTTGCATCGGATCTACAAATATTTTAAAGAAAATTAATTAGACACTGCCTCTCAAAATACAGAAGAGACAATCCTAATAATATTATTTATGAGCAATCTAGAATAACACGCATCGTTCTATATATGCTGCATATAACTTGCGTATAACAGATTTGACAAACTAAAAGATCATCCAAACCCGTTAGTCAGGAGCATTTCTGATAGGAACTCAAACAGCCAGTTAGGATCTGAATATTACGCATCTCCAATAAATATACTCAACGAAAGCTGTGCTGACTTGATGAGCCCCACTGGAGAAAATATGCACACTCTAAAATTTTACAACAAGACTTCCCCTGAGGTGTATAGGGGTTAACCCTTACCTACTGCTTCAGCTCTCTGGAAAGGATCGAACTCTAATCTAGTCAAGCAAAGAGCATGATGATGGATTCAGTTATCTCTTTGCATTCCACCTTCATATTATATAATATTTTAATAACGCATTAAAGTTTTAAAAAAGGTTCAAATAATATTAATTTTCTTTAATCCAATTTCAAAATATAAGCCATTGCACTGGTTTATTCTTTTTAACTAGTTTTAAGTTAATACTAAGCATAGACATAAAGTAGTGCCGGGAGCAAGCACCAACATAATTTTCATTTTTCTTCTTTTCTGATACAAATATTGATGTTTTAACTATATTAGTTTACTTGAAATCACTTAAGGCTGTAGCTAGGCATACTTTAAGCCAGCATAATATACATTATAAGTCATATTAATAATCTAATATATATACTCTGTAATTTTATGTACTTTTTTAAGCCTCAATCATACTAATATTATAAAGAGGAAAGATTTGTATTTTTGTTTGTAACGAATAAACTCAAAAACTACTGGACCGATTTCAAAAATTCTTTCACCATTAGAGTGCTACATTATCCCTGAGTAACATAGGCTATATCTATTGCTAGAAAAAATTAGGGATCCCTACTAAAACTTAAATAATGTAATTCCGCATACATCTGTATCCAATAATCCTCACATTCATGTCTGTCGCGTCTAATATTCACTGTAGTCTAACTTCATGCACAAAGACCCTAATTGAGATTTTACGACTATTGCTTTCAATCACCCGATATTCAGTGTCATTAGCGATGCCTGGGATCCCATTGATCCATTGTAGGGCCTCTATAGTCTCCAGACTGGCGCCAGGTACTCGGACCTTCAGCGGACTCGCCGGTGGGACCCCAGACTACCCCCTCTCTCTATCTCCTTAAATTTCCACAAAATTCTACAAAATTAAATTACTTAAGTCATAAAATAAAAATGTACAAAAATGTAAATAAAGTCCTGCAAAAAGATACATTTACTCTACGTTTATCCCAAAATGTTTAAAAAATAAATGTCCACCCGTGCAAAGCCGGAACGGGCAGCTAGTAAATAAATAAATAAATAACAAGTGAATAATATAATATTGTGAAAATCATTGAAAACGTAGTGTTTTGGTGAAAAAAAGAAAAAAAAAATTTGCAAAGGTGATAAAAGATAAAAAAAAAGATTTGCTATTTAATTAAAAATTTGCTTATAATTTCTTTATTTAAAAAATAACTAAAATAATAATAAAAAAAATTTATCTCATGAAATTATGTGGTAGAAAAGTTTGCTGTGATGTAATAAATATAAAAAAATAAAGTTTTTTATAAATAATAATTAAGAAGCAAAAAAAAAATGAAGTAGTTTTTCATTAAAAAGACATTTTAAAAAAAACCACCACGTGCAAAGCGAATAAAATTTTACAAAAAATTCTTTTCTTTTTTACTGTAAAATTTGGAATTATTTTCTTTTTAAAAAAAAAAAAAAAATTATCAATTTACCCATTTTTTCTGTTTCAGATGAGTGACACTTATTATATTAAAATCAATCAAAAGCTTTGCTCAACAATAATTGTAGCATCAAATTCATATTTAAAACAAAAACACACGACAGCAAACAACAACAATAATAATTTTAATAAAAACAACATAAAAGCAAATAGTATTGGAATGACAAGTCATGAAAGTGGTTTTTTCGAGGATAATAACATTTTTGGTGGTACAACTGGACAAAAACGTTCGCGAATTTCAAGTTCGAATAGTGATCCGAAATCTGGATATAAAAATGATATTAAAATGCGTTGTAATAATTTACGTGAAATACGTCCAAATGAACGTAAACAATGTTTTCAAGTAAAACATAATGATACCAATATAATTGAAATTGATGATAACGATGATGATGATGTTGTTGTTGTTGAAAATGCAATTATTGAGAAGATTTTTAATAATTCAACCAAAAATCCTTGGTCACATCAAGAAGATGGACAACAACATCAAAAGCAACAACAACAAAAATGGACACCAACCGATAATAATTGTAATAATAACAATAAAAATTGTGATAATAGTTCAATGAACTTAAAGAGGCCTGTTGTTAATATATTAAACAAGGACTGTGATTTATCAAAACCAGAATGCCAATCTAATACAATTAATAATTGTAAAATATCTGTTCAATCTCAAAATATTAATGAAACTGTGCATCAAATTAAAAATGACGATAATAATGATGATGATAATATGGATGTCCATCATAGCAGTGGTTGTAATGATAAAGTTGTTTATATGACAAATTCTACTAATCATATATTGGATACCGATAAACGTCCACTTTCTGATGATCCAGCGGTAACAAAACGTGACAATAGTGGTGAAACTTCTGAAGCTGCTAAGATGAGAACAGAAAAAAGTGATTCTGTTGTTTGTACAGAAAGCTATACACAATTTGAACTGGAAATTGAAGAAGTTTCAAAAATTAAAACTAAAGGTTAGTGTTTAAAAAAATGAAATTTCACTTATATTGTATAAAAACAATATAAGTCTTTAAAGAAAATGCTGATTTTATGCAAAATACAATTTTAATTCTTTTTATTTTTTTCCGCTCAAAAATATTTTAAGATGCCTTTAGACCATATCATAAAATGAATGTGATACCTGGCATTGAAGTTGAGAAACTAAACCGTCAATATCTGGTTCGATTGACGTGGTTGCAATTGTCAGGCAGTTTTCAAGGTGTTCATCCAACATGTTGGTTCTAAGTTTACACTTAGTATGTTCAATTCTTCACTTAAGCCATCAGGTGACAAACAACAGAACAGTGTAGATGAGCGAGCAACCCAAACAGAAAGAGAATTTACTACATAACGAAAGAGCTTTCTGTTCTGGTCCTGTTTCTGTTGTTTGTCACTTGGCAGCTTTAGCACGAGAGCGCAAACACACAAATCATTCTTCAGAAAAATTTACATGCTTCAGTAACTTTGAATATTTTCGGGCCACATTGATACTTGCCTTGGGCCGCGGGTTGGACAGCCTGGCTTTAGACTATCTGTTTTATCATATGTCGTGTTACCAATGTGTTCCCAATGAGTTCACGGTATTTATAGTGGAATCGCGTAGTTCGATTTGATTTGGTCTCAATCGAATTACGCAATTTCACTTCAGAGTGGACAATTTTGGTAAAATGCATACGTATACGAAGACTAATGACAAAATAGAAGGTCTGAAGGTATCTTAAATAGTTATTGAAAATTTTATATTTCTAATACTTTATAGTTTCTACCGATTAATGTGTTTCCCCATCAATTTTTCTGTTTTTTATTTTTAATTAATTTTGATTCTAATTTAGATGTTTTTCTTGTTTAGTAATTAAACAGTCCACTGTGTAACTAAATCTAGGGGCATGTTTACACGTTATTTACGTTATTCGCCGAATTTCTGATAACGATATGTAAACTCTTTTATTTGCAATTTCTCTATGCAATTCTTTTTAGACGAAAGTAACATTTATGTCAAATATAAGAGATTTTTATTCCGTGGATAAATGTCAGCTGTAAACAAGGCCTAATAAAAATAAGAATAAGAATTCCTTCTTTTTTTAAACGGGAATCATAACAAAAAAAAAAATTTTTAGCAAGTTTTTCTTCATTTTATTTTTGTTGAATTTTGCAAAATTTTTACTACTACTTACGAAATGGAAATTAAAAAATTTTCCATAAAAAAAGGATTTTTGTACATTTTATCCGATAAAATTTTTTTTTGGGACGGATAAAATAATCAAATTGAAAATCTTGATAACATTTAAATTACCTTGGAAAATTTAAGAAGAGTGTCGCAATTATGGATCTACGTATTATCGATATGATTATATTAAAGAAAACACTATTTTTTCGTATTGTGTCGGCATTTTTCTACGTTATTTGGCTATTATTCGTGACTAGACGACTTGAAAAATCTCATCTATAACAAAACAACTACTCAAATTGGTCACTAACAAAACTACTAAATTGGGGACACTTACCTTAATAAAAAAGTTTTAATAACGACAATGTCATAAAAATCCAAAATCGAGTTACCTATATATATAAAGTGACCAGATTTTTTAAGGACAAATTCTTTATTTTGGGCTATTAATGAAATAAAACAACAAAATTAAATAATTTAATATATTTATAATTATTCCATATAAAATTGAAAAAATAACATAAAGAACTAAAAAAGTATCAAGTTCTAATACCAATCAGCAAGTCTACCCTACCAAGATTTATATGAGAATATTTTACGATATAAGAAATACAGATCAGATTTCGTAGCGCACATATTCTATGTCTAGATTAGTGTTGAAACACCGCGCTGCTACTCAAGCAGCGTATCTACATTAGAATTTTTTACATATGTACATAACTCAACTCCATGCATTTTAGCGTTAAATTGACAGAATTTCAATATCATATTTAGAAATATTTTCAAAATCAATACAATTAGGTCTATTCTGCGTTTTTATATGTTATATTATGTTATGTTAATTTCCCCTTAATTCTGAAATGATTTCTAAAATATTTTGAGATTTCGTATTCTGCGAAAATTCTTTTACGAGATATTTTAGGTTTAGAAAACGTACAAGATTTTCTTACTTTTCTAGTACATTAGTATTTGAAGTTCAAATATTTTTTTTAATTTGTGTGCTTTTTAAAAGTTTTTAAGGCCCTTTTTAAGAAAATTTTCAAAGAAAGATAAAAATTAGTTAACTCATAGTTAAATAAAAGAAAAAATGACGAAAAATTTATCTAATTTTGCAAAGTGAGGTTAAATTTTTTTCAAATATTTAGTGATGAAAAAATAAATATTTTTGAAGAACAGCGCATGCGCAGTATGGAAAATATTTCTCTTTTTTTAATACTCGCTAAAATTTCTGACAAATGCTCTCAAATTATCCCTAAAATATTCTAACATGACCTATTCAGATCATTTTAGATTCGCTCTATGTGAAACAAGAAAATACTCTAAC
This sequence comes from Xylophagus ater, assembly GCA_963422695.1. Lineage (NCBI taxonomy): Eukaryota > Metazoa > Arthropoda > Insecta > Diptera > Xylophagidae > Xylophagus > Xylophagus ater. Next base: position 25,808,167 of record OY730482.1, on the reverse strand, counting down.
ATAACATAAAATTTGTGTGCAGAATACGAAATTAACGAAAAATATTCTTTTACGGCAAATCTAACATAACATAACATAAAATGTGTACGCAGAATAGGGCTAAATATTCAGTACAAATTTTAAATCAGTTCATAGCCATGAAAATCAGTACCTGTATTGAATAAATCAGTATGTATGGTCACTTTACCTATATATCAAAAAAACTCTTTGAATATTTCTCATACAAATTGCTCTCTCAGTTTTACATGCATGCACATTCGAAAGTCTGAGCGAACTTATTAACGACATAAGGATAGAATCTCATGATTTCAAATACTGTGAACTCAGCACTTGTAAATAGATCTCTAAACCAATGGAGCTATAAAATCATTATTTCCATTTGTTGTATATATTTCTTAAACTATACAAATGACAAATATGTATTTGCATAATGATTGAAACTCCTAAAAACTACTTATTTATTCTCTAAGTACACAAATTAAATTCTATTCTTCTCCTTTTATTCGATTGATTTCAGAAAACATCTTATATTTATTTATTTATTTTTATAACTAAAGGGCTTCGGCCCCTGCGACACTTCGGGCCGCCAATACCCATTGAACTTTCACTTAATTACTTCTATACACATGTTGAAATCATTTTACTTTCCACAAAACAAATAAATCGAAAAACTTAAAATCCCTCAAATTTTATTTTGCGGAAAATTAAATTCCGATATTTTGGGAATTAGAATGAATCATCATTAACTCAACAATTTATTAAAGTTTTTTTTATCACAATCCCTCCCACCCCTACCGAGTGGAGACCTATCTTTTCAATTGGCCTGTTCAGAATCTATATTCCGAGTTTCATGAAAATCCGACTACTATTGGCCGAATTAGGGAAGTTTTTATATTCCAAGAATTTTGATTGATATATAATTCGCTGCCTCTTGATAATACATTTTATATAAATACGAAATAATAAAACGTCACCATCCAAAATTGTTTTGTATAAATAGAAAGACTAAAGAGTGGGCAAAGAATGCCGCGTAAACCAACGTATTCAAATGTCAAACGTCATATTGAAATTTTATGTAAACACAATAGCGTAACCAATTATAGTGTAAGTTGATTTTATTTTCGTAAATAAATTCCCTCTTTTTCAATAAGTTTGTGAAATTAATTATATCAAATGAACATAAAAACATAAAATATGAAACTTTTACCCTCAATAAAAATTTGATTATCACAAAAAATGTAAACAAAAACAAAGTGAGGTTAGAATATTTTGGTTTTCGCGTTTGACTTCAGATTTTAACAAACTTGTTCCGGTGGTTCCGTCGTTTTCGGGTCAATGTGGGTAGACGAATAGAAAACACACACACAGCAACTTTTGCATCAGGTTTTTTTTGGTTGCAGCTGCAAAAGTTGCGAGTCTTGTTTACACATTTATGTAAAAGTGGCGCGCAATCTGAAGTTTTTATGCTGCTGCAACCCAAAATGCTGCAACCTTAAAAAAATAGTTGCAGAGGTGTTCACACATAGCGTGCAGCTTTTATTGCTTGCAACTTCCTGGCAGTTTTTTCGTGTATGTATGTGTAAAAAATTTTACGTCTTCATTTAATTTTAACATTTAATTAAAGCAATAAAATATGTTTTATGGCGAGAAAGAACAACCTGTTGCATGTTTAACACTTATTTTATTGAGAAGAGAAAGATGACGGCGTAAAAAAGTAAAAGAAAATGCTGGATACAAAAAATGGATAAAATAACGTGAACAGTACGGATTTGTTCATAATTTATTACGTGAATTACGTGTTATTTTTTAAACATTTTTATAATTATCAGCATCTGATTTTGATTATCTTTTGGAAAAACTGAGACCCATAATAATGTGAATTTCATTACATTTTAAAAACTTTTCAGAAACAATAACACTGAACTGTCAAAAAACTTGCATGCAGCATGCTGCAAAAGTTTCAACCATTTTAATATTTTTTGTTGCATATGCAACTTTGTTTTTCGCTATTCACGCGTTGAAACTTTCCAGGTTGCGCGCAATATAAAAATCTAGTCATGCAGCAAAAAAGAATCGCAACTTTTTGTGTTGCAATCCTGTTCACACTATGCAGCACTCTAGTTTCGCCGCATCTTTTTATGCTGCATTGCAACAAAAGTTGCAGTGTGTGATCCTTAGTTTAATAAAGAAAATTGTGGAATAAGTGAAAACTGTCCTTTTTTGCAGATTTTGCATGAAAGGCGTTTATACGAATGTCTGTGAAATTTAATACCAATTCTTAATTTTAAAGTTAAAAATGGACGAACAAATTCCAATGAAAGAAACAAATAAACAGCTCTTCATTAGAACGAATGGAAATTGAAACACTGTTAGAAAGACAGCTGATGAAGGAAATATTTTTCATCATTTAGATTAAAAAAACAATATACGTGATATACGTAAGACTGTTTATCTGCAATCTATTTATTAACCTTTTTCCCATGTTTTGTATTATTTTTTTTAAAAACAAATAATCTTTGAAATAGGTTAATTTTATTTTGCAAAATTATTTCCTTCATTCTAATGATGTAGCTTTAACCAACGCCTAAACGAGAAATTATGATAAATTGCGAACATTTTGCATTAGGAAAATCAGCAAGAACGAAAAAATTTTCTTAAAATTTGAATTTTATATTTTCGTATACAGACACATTCGATAAATCGACACTTCTTGTAAACGAACGGATTGCTTTATTTTAAATACACAAATAATAATAATAAGGTACTCTTTTAACCAGATCCCGTATATAAACGGACATTTCTTGATTCATGTCTCCTCAAAAAAGTGTTGACTGTATTGCAAACGAAAAATACCATTTTTATTTGGCGGATCTGTAAGTGAGAATTTCCATAAATTAAAACTTTTCCCGACTAGTGAACCCAAATCGCATTTTTTTCCCTAATCTGCATGACATAGCCGCCAATTTAGCGATGGTGGAGATCTGTTAACTATTTCTATCTTTATCCACACTTCTTTGAGATTAGGGTGTCTTAAGAAGTTCTGAGAAGACTTCAAATCTCTTTGGTACCAGCAAATAGCTCGTCTATTTTGTGTCAATTAATTTTGAACTCCACTTGGGGTCTTTTGAAACATATTTCATTACATAATTTGGAATCATCGATTATGACATTTTTCGATGATAGATATTCCAAAGATTTATCAACTTCGTCACATTCTGGAACATTTTTTTTAGTTCTGTATCATTAGAAATTTTTTGAGTTTTCCATTCATATTTTAAGTTTCGAAAGAGATTAGGTGTACATATTCTCATTTCATCTATCAATCGATCAGTTTCTTGTTCTGAATCGTTTTCTGTTTGGCAACGAAGCAGTGTTCTGACTTTTGATGCGAAGAATTTAAAGTTAAAAATTGATCGACAAATTTTACTTGTATGACAAAAATGTTTCAACTTTCAAAAAACCAGAACGGGAAATCTCGCCGTTTGGCATACATTAGCCGTACATTAGCTGCCACGATAAACAATGTGGAAATAATATGATTAACGACACTTCTTAGACAACACTCAAAATGAATTCAAATACCCAATACATATTATTATTTTATCTCTATAATACTTTTTCTTTTACTAATCAACAACTTTCTCATTTCGTAATTATTATTTGTACTTTTGTAATTCCAAAAAAAGCCGAAAAAAAATGTCAATCGAATGAGTGTACACGCGTTAAATGAAAATCCAATCGAATGGTTATCATCCCGTTAGAAAACTTATTCATTTTCACCTGTTGCACAACTATATATGAAGAAATTTCATATCAGGTTTTTCTCAACATTTACAGTTACAAGATCTTCTCTACTCTATCACAAGAATCAATATTTTGTCTCACTCAATTCCATCATGATGATGTATATCAAAAATAAAATACCACCATACAAACCTCATACCCGATCTAATCATGTAAGGAGAATAGGAATACCAATTCACATATGAGAAGTATTTAATACTATAGGTTTACTTGAAATCTCAATTTCGAGCTCTAATAGAAAACACAAATTATTCTATAATTCCAATTGGAAACGATACATGTTGTAATAAGTATATACAAAGAGTTAGTACATTACAAGATTACAGACAATACGAATACTATACAGAATAGCGGGGCTCCGAAAAATATTTTTGTTATTAAGTATAGCTTATTCGGATATTTGATTGCCCGCTGTTCGGTTTCTGCTGTGTTTTATCAGAGACAGAATGGTGGAGGACAACGACAACAACGACGACGACGGCTAGTATGAACGACGCATAGTCTTTCTCGAGCCTAACGCACTTGCCGGAACAGCTTGTATACCGCATTGCGCGCGACTATTCCCTTCGACGATTACCGAACGACTAACTCGCAAGTGCAAAGGATACACTGAACTAACCGGTTTCTGTGTTACCTGATCACCAAGTGTATTCTACCTCGAAGGTGAGCTGCCTTACAGCAGATGCGTGTACATTTACTACAGTCAGGGCTTTCGACTGTTCTTATTTTTTTCGCCGTTAACAGTAGTATGTATTATTATTATTTTTTTTTTTATTAAATAGAAAATATCAGGATTTTGTTCCTGTTCCTATAGAATATGGGAGTAAAATACCGTGATGTCAAAAATAGCAAACTCCATATTTTTGATGCATCTTCATATTTTGACATATAAAAAAAAATGTCTGTTCATCTATTTGTTTGTGTTTTCACTATATTTTTCGAACGTCTTATTTTATATAATTGAGATTTAGGGAATTCTGGTTGGTTATTAGGAAGACCTGAACACTATTGTTTTTGAAAGGGGTGATTATGAAAGCTGTCATTTAATTTTATTTTGGAAACCACTTAACCGAATGCAATGAAATTTAGAACATTGATTCCTTAGATAATATTCTTAGATCAGATTTAATTTGGCGTAAAAAAAAATCGGAAAAGCTCTTAATGTCAACTGAAATTAATTCTCTCGGTTTATATTATACATTAATATCTCAAATAAAGTTCCGTGACTATTGCTATGAAAATGAAACGAAACAATATTTTTCAGTTTTTTGTTTTTCTTCATTCAAAGTAATCTTCAGATTCAATAAACTTTTTACAACGCTAATTGTGATTCAAATGCGTGTTAACTTAACTTAACTTGTAAGTGTTGAAATTAGGTTAGGAATTGTTTCCTCATCCATCGTATTTTCTAGATATGCCCCCCAGCAACTATACTGTTTCCAAACTTGAAAAGGGGAAGAGATTTGAATCAGATGAAGAGGTTAAATGCGAAACTGTTGCGTATTTTGCAGCCCTTCAGAAATCGTATTATACGAAAGGTGTGAAAATATTAAAAAAGCCCTGGACTAAATATAATATAAAGGGTTTTATAAAACGGACGGAATTTAAGATATTACTTTTTATGCCCTGTTTTAGATACAACCATGTCCGTCCGTCCGTGTACAAGATAAATGAAAATTGCGTTATCCTATTTTGATGATACAATGTGAGTTGGTTATTTCTTAACTCGATTTGGTATTGCATTTCAGCCAAATCGGGCGAATAGGAGCGAAGTTATAAAGCAAAAACCAATGTCACCAGAAACTTTTGTCGGTTTTTTAATGGTTTTTCGGATTTAATTCAGAACACACCAATTTCATTGGAATTCCATACATTGACTACATAAATAGATGATATTGGGCTAAATTTCAACAAAATTGGTACAAGGATAATAGGGAAAGAAATTGTCGTAGGAGAAAATAATCCCGTTCATGATACACTTGAAAACTAATATTCCGATTTGAATAAAATTTTCAGAATAGATTAACGCTATTACGGCCTACGCTACCTGTCAATTAAAGACAATTTGAAAAATGCGCAACAAATTTACCAGGTGTATGCATATGGAATGAGCCTTTGCCGATATGTGGCTATAGGTAGGTAGGTAGAGTAGGGGTACAAACGTACAGCACCAGGCACCTTAATGGGCTCATTGTGATCCCTACGGGACCAGGAGTTACCCTGGGGGAACCTATTCCTCTTCAAAGCATTTAACTTTCCTACAGAATTTCATTAGACTTCCCATGTCGGTCGCCTGAAGCATTCCTAAATTCCCGAAGAAATGGTTGCCCAAATAATTGTTACGAGCTCGAGAGAGAGCTGCGCACTCGCATAAAATGTGCTTGATGTCTTCAGCCACCCCTATGTCTCCACAATAGCGACAGAGGTCGGTCTGCACCAAGCCCAGTCTTTTAGCGTGCTTCCTCAACAGACAGTGTCCCGTCAGTATCCCGATAATCGTTCGTAGACGATTCCGATTCCAGTCTATTAAGAGCCTCGACTTCTTCTGATTCATTTCCGGCCACAAACTTTTTGACACTTCGTGCCCACTAAGATTGTGCCATCGTGTGTTGGCTTCCCCGAAAATTTTGTCCTTGATACGTGCTTTAAACGCCGAGAGGGAAGGCAGTACGTCAGTGATTTCGTGTTCTGAATCGTCTGCACCTTCCTTTGCCAGCATGTCTGCCGATTCGTTTCCCTCGATTCCGCAATGGGCTGGAACCCAGCATAATCTAACATTATTCTGAACGCATAGTGTCTTCAACACCTTGCGACAGCTACTGACTATTCCCGAGTTAACAGCTACCGAACTAAGCGCGTTCATGGCTGCCTTGCTGTCTGAGTAGATCGAGATATCCCTGGAGGATATCTTCTCCAGACTAGATGTTTCTGCAGCCTTTTGAATTGCCAATATCTCCGCCTGGAAGACATTGCATTCCAGTGGAAGTCGGAAAGATTTCGCTATGCTGAGATCTTCCGAGAATATCCCCGAGCCTACGCCGTACTCTGTTTTAGATCCGTCTGTATAAATGGCGATTTCGCCTTTGATAGGAACCTTATTGTCATACCAGTCTGTTTTTTCCGGGTATAACATCCTGTAAGGGGTATCAAAGTCCAATATTTCCAATATGGTGTCCGTTGCCGCCTTGGCACCGCCACCTAAGGTCCAGTTTAGGATCTTACCATGACCTTTATCCAGTCTCTTGAGAAACCCATGGTTTCTTAGCCTCAGAGCACTGTTACCCGCCGCTTGTTTTATGTACAAGTCGATCGGCAACAGATGCAAAATCGTTTCCAGAGCTGCCGTTGGTGTAGTACGAAGCGCACCTGTCGCACCAATACAAGCAGACCGTTGAACCCTAGTGAGTTTCCCTTGTATGTGTTTTTTGTTTGTGGCCTCCCACCAAACCAGTGCCCCATAGGTTAGAATTGGCCTCGCCACCGCGGTATAAAGCCAGAGCATTATACTAGGATTTAGCCCCAATTTCTACCTACAGCCCTCCTGCATACATACAGAGCATTGTACGCTTTCTTTACTCTGTTTTCTGTATTGATTCCCCATGCTAGCTTTTTATCCAGCCAAAGTCCTAGGAATTTGACCTCCTCAGATATGTTCAAGGTGACTCCATCAAGCTTTGGTAGTCTGAACTGGGGTACCTTGTACATTCTGGTGAAGAGTACCAATTCCGTCTTGCCCGGATTGATGCTAAGACCGTTGCAACCGGCCCATTTGCTGAGCCTGTTGAGAGCTGTTTCCAATAGTTCGCTAATGGTGTCCAGAAATTTACCCCCTGCAATTAGTGCAAGATCGTCAGCGTATGCTACCACTGAGATCCCTCCATTGCCGAGTTTCTTAAGAATACCGTCAACCACTAAGATCCAGAGGAATGGAGATAGTACTCCTCCCTGGGGTGTTCCTCTGGATACTCTCATCCTTGCTTCACTGTCCCCGTAGGCCGCATTTATATATCTACAGTGCAGCAGCATGTTTATCCAATCAGTAATTCCCCCTTCCACATTTGTGTCTTCTAATGCGCATATAATGGCTTCCCTTTTGACGTTGTTGAACGCCCCTTCAATGTCCAGGAAAGCTACAAGAGCACATTCCTTATTGCTGATGCTATCCTCTATCTTACTAATGACTTCATGCAAAGCCGTTTCCGTATTCTTATGTTTGAGGTATGCATGTTGGGAGTGCGAAAGAGCCCCTCCGCATACCTCTTTAATATGAGTATTGACCAATCTTTCCAATATCTTCAGGAGAAAGGAAGATAGGCTGATAGGTCTGAAGTCCTTAACCAGTGTATGACTGATTTTTCCTGCCTTTGGTATGAAGATTACCTTAGTTTCTCTCCACATCCTAGGCACATATGCCATTCGTAGACAACTTCTGAAAATTGTCTGAAGCCATCTTTTTACAGCTTTTGGTGCTTTTTGTACCATTATTGGTCTGATGCCATCAGGTCCTGGGGATTTGTATGGCATGAAAGATTCGACTGCCCAAGTGAGCTTATTCCCACTTGTGATAGAGTCGATCTTCCGCCAGCTGAGTTTCCGCACTGCCGGAAGTTCCTCTTCTTCTTCCCGTTCCACGCTTCCTGGAAAGTGAGCGGCTATAAGCGATTCTAAAGCCTCTCGACTGTCTTCCACCCATGATCCGTCCCCCCTTTTGATAAAGCTGGGGACGTTGTCCTCCTTTGACAGTATCTTCCTTAGTCTTGAAGCTTCGCTAGTTTCCGTGATGTCCTCGCAATACGTTCTCCACGAAAGTCTTTTAGCCTTTCTGATGACGTATTTGAATTCCCTTTTATTTGCCTTGTACAGTTCCCAGTCTTCTCCAAGGTTACTCCACCTTGCTTTGTTGTAGAGTTTCCCGACATTCTTTCTCATGACCGTAATATCTTTGTTCCACCAGATAGGTTTCTGCCTTCTGGTAGGTCTAGATATGTGGCTATAGTTTTAGGCAATATTTGTTGTGAACGAGCCATGACTCTTTTTTTTATTGCTTTGATATCTGTCAACAACGTTCAGTGTTGAAAATTTGATTTGTAATACAACAACATAAAATTTTTTCGTGTTAAAAATGGAAAATTTTGTACCAACTAAAGAGCATCCGCCGACATCATTACTTTTTTGCTTTCATTTAAAGAAAACTGTTGCTGTCTTATTGAAGAAACTTATGGTGAATATGCTCTGTCGAAAACAACTTATGGAAACTGATTTCAACGTTTTAAAAGAGATTTTGATGTGAGAGACAAAGAACGATCATGGCAACCAAAAAAGTTTGAAGACGCCGAATTACAAGCAATATTGAATGAAGATGAAGATGAAGAACTTGCTGAAGCATTAAGTGTTGATCGAACAACTGTTTCCAAACGTTTAAAAGCAATAGGAAAGATTCAGAAGTGTGGAAAATGGGTACCTCATGAATTGACTGAAAGGCAACAAGAAAAACGAAAAATCATCTGTGACTTGTTGCTTGGACGATACAAAAGGAAGTCTTTTTGCATCGAATCGTGAAGTGATGAAAAGTGGATATATTTTGAGAATCCTAAACGCAAAAAATCATGGGTTGCATCAGGTCAACCATCAACATCGACTACAAAACCAAATCGATTTGGTAAGAAGAGAATGCTCTGTGTGTGGCGGGATCAGAAGGGTGTGGTGTACCATGAGCTTCCGAAATCTGGTGAAACTGTTAATACTGATCGCTACCGACAACAATTGATCGAATTGAACCGTGCTTTGCTCGAAAAACGACCAGAATATCAAAAGAGACGACACCAAGTGATTTTCCTCTATAACAATGCACCATCACACAAAGAAAAACCGGTCCAGGAAACGATAGAAGCGCTTAACTGGGAAGTTTTACGGCATGCGGCTTATTCACCAGACTTCGCTCCTTCCGACTACCACTTATTTGTATCGATGGGCCACGCGCTTAAGGAGCACCACTTCAAAACATCTGAAGGACTGGAAAATTGTTTCTCTGAATGGTTTTCATCAAAAGAAGAAGAACTTTTCTGGAGTGGTATCCACAAATTGCCTGAAAGGTGGTCAAAATGTGTGGAAAGCGATGGACAGTAGTTTGAATAAAATATTTTTACTTTCCTATTAAAAAAAGGCGTTTTTTTAAAAATGGTCATAAAACCTGGTATGCAGAAAAAGTATTGAAATATTATTAGTTTTGACTGTTCTGTACCATTTACGCCATAGGGCATCAAAAAATCGGCTATAGACTGATTTTCAGTTAATACATGTTTTTTTTTTTTTAAATCCAATTGATCTGAAATATTTCTGGTTTCTTTATTTTAAATGAAAGTTTTTTGACCAAAAAACCAATCCGTTGGAGATGTTAAGCTCTAGAACATGAACTGTGTGAATTTCATCAAAATTTCTATGACAGTTTCGACGACACAATTAGTAAGGCAAAAAGTGTGCTTATATAGTATTCCCATTTTCGAATGTAGCCTCTCTTAAGTTAGGTTTAAATACAGAAATTGTATGAAAATTGACGAAATCGGCCGAGCAGTTTATTCCGTATCGCATTTACAACAATTTTATCATTTTTCTTCGAAAATGCTGATATATTGTAATTAACCAGTTATGTTGCATCACTCAAACTCACATTGAAGCCACCGTACTAATCGTTTGGGTTCTATATGAGATTTTGTTTATCGAATGGACGGACGGACTTAAATGGAGGTAATTATTTTTGATGAAGCAAATTTCGCAATTGTTCTCACTCGTCTATTTTCTCTAGAAAAAATGTTATATTTTCGCTGGAATGTACCATAATATTTTACCTTAAAATCTTCATCCTGTACAGGTTCTGGCCTTCCCAAATCTAATTCGCGATGAATCTATTTTTTGTAGCTATCATTTCCCAGCATCTTGATTAACAATATTCCATCACTAATTCATAGCAGTTTCGTCCTACCGGTTCCTCTTCTTTCTTTTGAAACGGTGTTTAAAATTCGTCTTCTGCCCATATAAGTCGCGCTAATTTGATTAAGATGACGACATCATTATTGCTGTATAACTCATACCAAATCACTGTTGTATTTTGATCATCAGTTGTCGCTTTTTCATATACCGAATATTTTTCGGACGGTTTTTTTTTTATGCATCGAATCGGTTGTGAGTACTGGGAGCATTAGCATTGTATACAATTTAATTTTTGATTTTTGATTTTTTTGCTAGACCATAGTAGCATTTGTTGGCTAGCAGAATTCTTCTTTTTATCCCATCCGTTATGCAATATTTACAGATAATCGTTTTTAGTCCGGATATTGAAAGAAATATTTTAAAATAGAATAACTAATTTAAATTTCGTTAAAATTATTAAAAAATTGTCTCTTTCATTTTCAGTTAAACTTTCTGATGAGGATAAAGTCGACATGACCCATTTTGATCCAATTAAAGTGCTTGGAACTGGAGGTAAGTTTGTCTGAAAAAAAATCAAAAGAAAAAAAATTAAGACTAGAACAAATTTTTGGTTTTGATTTCTTTTAGCGTACGGTAAAGTTTACCTTGTTCGAAAAAAAGGTGGGCATGATCATGGTAAATTGTATGCAATGAAAGTCTTGAAGAAAGCAACTATTGTGCAAAAGAAGAAGACAGCGGAACACACTCGCACAGAAAGACAGGCAAGCATACCATTTTTTTAATATTATGTTCGCATTTTTATGTAGAAGAGTTTAGATACCTTTCTTCGTACATTTTTTCAGTAGTATACATAGCTTTGCATTCTTTTAAAATTGCTCAAACACGGTATTGAGAATGAAATGTTTTGTATACATGGGAATACCTTTCATTCAGAGAAAATTCAGAACTAGAAGAAGAAGAAGAAGAAAGAAAAGAAATATACATAAAAAAAGCTACGATGCACAACAAAGTTAAGAAAGGCACATAAAACACAGTTCGACCGAGACTCGTATTTACCTTGTTTTATGACTTCTTTTACCTTTGGTCGAGTTTGTTAATTCCCGTTATGAAATACCGGTACTCTTGATGATGCACAAATTTTTTTTTATATACTACAACGATTTCTTAAGCGGGCCACATAATCGCGGACGATGGATAAAATCAAAACGGAAGAAGATATGTGTTGTGTTCTATATATCGTATTGGCAATAGTATATTCCCGTTTAAATAATAATTTCCAGTGATTCTCAAAGAGATCTTCACTTTCATTTATAATTTATTGTTATTCTATAATAAGTTCTTGAAAGTTTATTCTCTAGATACTAAGGAGTATCTTACCATATTCTGCATTCTGAATGAAAAAAAAATCAGCCAATTAGAATTTCTTTTCAAATTTTTTTCTCAACATAAGACTTAAACTAAAACATAGTTATATTAACTTTTAACTTCTATACGAAGTATATAAGTCTCTTTTCTTTCTTTTTTTCAAATCTCCACGTTTTATAAGTTTCTAAATCGTTTGCAATCACTTTTATCCAATGTCTGGCTGTCGTCTGTCGGTCTGTCTGTCTGTCTGTCGTGTACAAGATTGCGGCCGTATTTTTGAAGTAATTTCCATGAAAATTGGTTTTTTCCTCATGAGAACCATTCTATCAGAAGTTGGGTTTGATCGGACTAAAACTTCAGGTAGCCGCCGAACGAAAGTTCGGTTTTTTGTGTTTCTACATTACAGGGTATTGTACCGTTATTTATGGACCGATTTCAATCAAATTTGGCATGAGAGCAAAGAGCAGTTGTGTCCGAACAAATTTCGGATTTTTTTGTATGAAATTTGGAGCATAACTTTGAGTGCTCGAAAAAAAAATTTCGGGCCCAATTATCAAGACAACTTCTTTTCCACCTTATCTATGTGTATGTTGCAATATTTTTACTATTGAAAAGGCTGAAAAATATGTAGTCCGTGTAATATTGGTAAAGTATACAGTAGAAGTTGAAATATACCCATTTACACTTTATTCTTAATAATAATTAATTTGACTTGACAAGTACTTGATCCTGCGACAATTAGACTGAGACTGATTAATTTATTTTACTTTAATTCTGATAAGACGACACTAAAAAATTTACCGTTATCATTCGAAGTTTGCTAGTGCATTTCAGTTGCATTATTGCAACGATTTACATTAGAGTAAGAAGTTAATCAAAATGGCCTCTGAAAAAAATTATTTATTTTTCAATGGCCAAAAAGAATTTGTCGTTTAATGGTGTATATCTTTATTATTCAGGAAAGTTATTATACATATAAAAAATTATGACTATACCAAGTCCTTTGACAGTTCAATTTAAGATTTTTCAAAAAGTGGAGTTAATCGATTGTGCAGTGAACGGCTCAATTATAAAAATTTATTTTGTCTCCTTCAAAATAGGCTTCATTTGAAGCAATACATTTGTTCCAACGAAGAACCCAGCCGTCAAAGCACTTTTTAAACGCATATTTTGGTATGGACTTTAACTCCTTCAGCGATTTTTGTTTTGTATCTTCTGTCGACTCGTATCTAATACCACAGAAAAATATTTAGCTTTCTTTACCATAAGCATTATATTTGATTTAACTTCGGTTGAAAGGAAAGCAATAATTTCGTTCTGCCTTTTCTCTCCTAAATATGAGAGCATATATTTTTGAAATTCTTTTGAATATTGTATTCTTCGAATGTGTTCTAAAATAGTTGCATCAAATTTCGAATCAAAATTTCCATTACTACAAGTATAATAAAATAATAAGTTGACGATCCTCTAAGAGCCAAATTTTGTTTTGATAAAAAATATATTATATATACTAAACATACTTGGTAATTAATTATTACAAAAAAAAAATATTTAAATAGTTCTTGTCTTTTGTGTTTTTTTTAATTCTCCTTAAATTATTCCAGGTTCTTGAATCCATACGTCAAAGTCCATTTCTTGTGGGAATGCATTATGCTTTTCAAACTGATTCTCGGCTTCATCTAATTCTAGGTAAAATAAAACTTTGTAATCAATAATATAAAATTAGTATTCTTATTATTTTGAAAAAAATTTTCATTATAATAGATTATGTAAGCGGTGGTGAATTATTTACACATTTGTATAAGAATGAACATTTCACAGAAGATGAAGTCCGTATATATATAGCTGAAGTGGTTCTAGCCTTAGAACAATTACATAAATTAGGAATAATTTACAGGGATATCAAATTAGAAAATATTTTATTAGATTCGTATGGGCATATTGTCTTGACTGATTTTGGCCTTTCCAAAGAACTTCAACCTGGGTCCAATGAACGTGCTTTTAGTTTTTGTGGAACACTAGAATATATGGCGCCAGGTAAAAATATTTTGTATATAATTGTATAATAAATTCAATTAACTTTGTTTCTCTTTATATAAACACAGAGGTTGTTCGTGGCGGCTGTACTGGACATGATACTGCCGTTGATTGGTGGTCCGTTGGTGTTTTAACTTATGAATTATTAACGGGTGCTTCACCATTTACAGTAGTTGATGAAAAGAATACTCAACATGATATATCACGTCGAATATTAAAAACTGAACCACCAATACCCGATGAATTGGGTTCTGAAGTTAAAGATTTTATATTAAAATTATTAGTAAAAGATCCTAAAAAGCGATTAGGTAAGTTAGAATTTTTTTCGTTTTTGTTTTTTTTGTTTTACGTAATAAAAATAATATTTTACAGGCGGAAGTAAAGCTGATGCTTCAGAAATAAAATCACATTCATTTTTTCGAAAAGTTGATTGGGATAAATTATCCAAAAAACGATTGCCCGCACCATTTAAACCAAAAATAGAAAATGAATTGGACACAAGTAATTTCAGTGAAGAATTTACACGGCTTCCATTAAACGATTCACCAGCAGCAGTACCTCCAAATTCTTATCGACTTTTTCGAGGTAATTATCAATATATATAAATATATATATAGAAATATTCTTTTTTTTTGCGAATTTCAATTTAAAATATAAATATTTTTAATACATATATATAATAATTTGTTTTCATAATTTTTCTTAGGTTATTCGTTTGTTGCACCAAAACATCTTAAATTGAAAAATGTCATCGAAGAAGTAATATATGATGTAGATGACAGAACATGTTCAGTTTCATCTTCCAATCGTTCATTATCTGATAAAGAATCATCTTTCCATGCGAAATATGAACTCTTTCCGGAACCTATTGGAAAAGGAAGATATTCTGTTTGTAAGAAATGCGTCAATCGATTAACTGGAGAAGAATATGCTGTAAAAATTAAAAATACAATATCTGGTGTAGATAATGAAGTTGAAACATTAAAATTATGTCGTGGACATCCAAATATTGTTAAATTGATAGAAGTTTTAAAAGATGAAGCATATACATATCTAGTTATGGAATTACTAGAAGGTGGTGAACTTTTCGAGAGAATACGAGAAACTGAGACAATCACAGAAGAAGATGCACGTCATTATTTCGAACAAATATCGAATGCTGTAAATTTTATGCATTCCAAGAATATCGCACATCGTGATTTAAAACCGGAAAATATATTATTTACACAAAAATTATCGAAAAAATTAAAAATTGTTGATTTTGGTTTTGCAGTTTATCAAAAAACTGGTTCAAATTTAACTAGCCCATGTTATACATTAGATTATGCAGCACCAGAAGTAATTACAACTGGAAATAAATTTTATACCGCTGCATGTGATCTTTGGTCAATGGGCGTCATATTATATACAATTCTTTGTCGTCATGCACCATTTAGAAGTAAATATAATCGAAATCAAAATAGTATTGAAGAAATAGCTGATCGAATACGTCGAGGTACATTTGATACAAATCTAACAACGTGGAAAGTTATTAGTCGGGATGCAAAAAATTTAGTTCAAGGTTTGCTTAATGTTAATCCAGAGAAACGATTCAAAATTGAAAATGTTTTAATCAATGATTGGTTCAAAAAAGTTTCCTCAAAACCTTTATATCATCCTCATGACAAAAGTTTTAACGATATGGAAAATGAAGTATGTGATACATTTGATGCACTCGGACAAGCTCAGAAAGAAGGTTTTCAATTGGATGAAGTTGTTAATGCGAAATTATCACAAAGAAGATGTAAAAAACTGTCCAGTTCATTAACACCGACAATTTCAAGTAGGGGAAGTGTAACAAGTGGTTTAGGACGACGTAAAAGTTCTAGCGGAATAGTTACATCGGATCTAAATAATCGTTCAACAAGTGATGCTACCTCAAATTCTGATATCGAAATAGAAAATAATAATCAAAAATTGATATCAAATAATGATATTGAAAATTCTATAAGACATATGGAATTAATAAGTAATACTTATGGAATTGAAACAAATCCTAAGACTGTTCAAGAATTGTCTCATTTAAAATACTCCACAAATAATAATAATAGTTTTAATTTGAATGAAAATAATTCTAAAGATGATGCTTACTTTTCGAACATCACAAATAATTCAAATAATGATGAGGAATTTTTAGGTTTTACACGTTCCGAAATTAAAGAAGATTCAAATCTATTACGACGGTATAGTGCACTATTGAAATCGCCAAGAAATAAGTCAATATCTAATAAATCAAAATTAATACAAAAACATGTTGGTACGCGGAAGAAACGAAAAACAGCAGATAGTGGTGGTAAAACAATACAAAATTCAAAAACTTTATCAAACGAAAATCTATTATTATTAGTCGATCCGTATGCTATAATGAAACGACGAACAAAAAAATCCAAGGAATATAAAAAGGATGAAGCTGGTGGTGGTGGTGGTTTATTATTGACAAGTAGTATACAATATGGGCCGATAACACGTGCTATGAGAAGGCGTGAAGAAATTTCCGATCGTTTTGAATTTTTATTTTTAGAAGAACCGATTAAAAGAAAAGCTAGAAAACAATGATTGAAACTTAAAGTAAAACAGGATGAAGTGTTTTTATTCCCTGGAATTGAAATTATCTCGCGCCTATATACCAATATTATTATTATTTTTCTGTTTTTAGGTTTTTTCATGTAATTATAAAGAAATTTATTTTATATTTTATTTTGTATGCAATATTAAAAATTATTGAAGTTTGTTCATAGAAGTTGATTTAAACTTCTTTTATTGCATCATTATTATATTTATATATTTTTATATATGTATGACCATAATAAGCGGATTACATTGTATATATATATATATATACATGTTTTGTAGAAATTTTGTTTAATATTTGTTAGTTTAAAGAAACATCATATTTTGGCAATTACAAATACTATCAAGGAACCAGTTCATTGGTATTATGTATATATATTTATATGTATATATATATAAGAGAGAAATGGAACATTAAATCATAAATTTATTCTTATTAATCATTGTTTTAAATATGTATGGATGTCAGATGTGTTGTAAAGCGTGAAATCGTATGAAAGATTAGAAGCACGAGAAGAATTAGAAATCTGAAAGAAACTGGTATCTACAAAGTAAAAAAAAATTTAAAATTGTACCAAAAAAAAGATTGATATATTCCCTTGTATCCTAAATTTGTTTGTTTATGATTATCTCTCTGTATATGCCGCCACATTAGGTTCTAAAGTTCCCGATTGCGTTGACATTTATATAAATTTTGTATGTAAGCAAATTTTTTTCATATAAATAAATTTGTCTGACGGAAATATATCTTTCTATATTATATATTATCTTTGCATTGTACGTACTCTTTCATGAATAGAGATATAGGGTTTTAGGAAAAGCATGCGGTTTTGTACAAGTAGGTGTTAAAAACGGATCAAAAATTATGTTAAGAATTTTCCATACGTACTCAAATGATTATACCAGAAAAGAAACAAAAATTTCAATTCCAATTCAATCATTTATTTCTAATTATTATTATTATTATTTTTTTTCTTCTTTTTTAGAAACTATTATAGAATTTAAACTAAAATATAAACAATATTTTAAAGAATTTCAATGTAAAAAATAAATATAAAATATATATATATATATATATATATATATAAATAAAAAAGACCAATGTTTAAACAGCTATTTGATAAAAAAAAAGAAGAAAAATATAATTAATTGAATTTTTTTATAATTCATAAAATAAACATTCTACAAAATGCAATTTTTACAATTTTTTTTTCTTTTTTTTCAAATATCTTAAAGAAATACAAAATATATAAGCACAAAACTAATCCGTGTAGACATTATTGAGAAAAAGAAAAACAAAAAAAAAAAAAAACTAAATAAATCTTAACACTTTGATCTAATATTTTCGAGAATTGTATTTTTTGATATTATAATATATAGTAATGGAAAATTCCCTCATATTTTATTTCAATATGTTTTTGTATAATAAAAAATCCTTAAAGTTGCCTTCATACTATAAAGCCATGAATGAAAGAATATAAAGATATGTCGGCCATTTTGAATTTTTATTTTCATACTTTTAGGGCATCACGTGTGATTTCCTTTCAAATAAATAATCGTGATTTTTCATACGAACAATGTATTTTATGTCTCGCGTGACGTAGGTGCGTAGAAAAAAACAATTTGAAATATGGGAAAGCGTAATCTATATATTATTTTATTCATATTATAAAGCTATAAAGAAAGAAACATGTTTTGTCGTCTCGTAGTGTGATTGTGAAAAAAGAAACATGATTTATCAAAAATTAAGTGTAATGTATTATTATTATTGTTGTTGTTGTTCCTTAACAATGTCATAAAGAAGTTACAAATCCCTTACATATATTAGATTGATAACAAAATTTGATATATATATATATATATATATATTAACTTTTGTGTTTTTACAATATTTAATAAGAAAAAAGATAAAACAATTAGAATAAACCAAAACAATTTTTAATTTAGTCAAAAAAAAAAAAAACAAAAAAAAGGGAAATAAACATGTACATAAAAATATGTCTGTTAATTTATTTAACATTTAATTTTCATCAAGTTATAATTATTTATATTAAGACTTAAAAAGATTTCCAGAAATAAATATTATTATGTAATAACAAAAAAAGAAAAAAAAGCAGGAAAATATCATTGTTAGAAAATTGATTATTGTACATTTAAAATTATTATTGAAGTTCATGAATTAAAAATAATTATTTTTAAGAAGAATGAAATACAAAAATACAATTTGTTGAAATTTTATAAAAAATAAAAATGAATGAATTTATTATTTTTGGCATAAAAAAAAACATTTTGAAGACAAAAAAAACAACAAAAATGTTTTGTTAACAATATTATATAAATGTTCGGCAAATAAACAATTTCATTAGAAAGAAAGGTGGTACCGGGAAATAACATGCCAGAAAAAACACAATTCTAACTTTGATCCACAAGAAAAAAACCAAAAGAAACAAACATTTCTTGTTTGAAATGTCTATTTTTCCGGATAAGTTTTCCAGCTATTAGATTGAAATTTTTCCGTATAATGCAAAAAAAAATATAAAACATACTTATTTTTGGTGTGTAATCATAAATTTTCCCGGTTATTAGAGGTTTCCGAATAAAAGAAGTTCAAATATAGTTCACTGCAAAAAAAAACTCATTTCCCAATTATGGACGTAGTTTATTTCTTGAAATGAGGCAATGTTAAAACTTGCAATTCAAAACTAAATTGTTTTTGAGATAATTGATAAAAACGTTTGTTTAATAAAGTATTTGTATTTATTTACTTTTAAAGTTTAATCCATAAAAACTAAGTAATTATTTAGGCCACATCTTATAAATCAAAATCTAGTATTTTATTTAATTACAAGTTTTCATATGAATTAATTTAAATTAGCTAGTATTGTTGAAAATGACGAGCTTTTGTTGCAAAGATTACTCAAAATTGCGAGTTTTGTTGCAACGACTTTGGAAATACGAGTAGCAATTATTGTTACTAACAAAACTGGGACAAAACATTTCTTGAACCATTCAGTGAAAATGGCAGTTGTTACCCATGCCTGTAAAAACAGAATCAGTTTTTTTTTTCTAGACCGTGTTAAATCAAAATCGTGTAAAAAAAGACCGTGTAAAAACAGAATTCTTCGCACCAAATTTTGAAATTTTGGATTATTTATTAAAATTTCCGTCGAACTATTTTCAATTATTTAGTAAAACTATTTGGATGCTGAATATGTAGAATATCAAAATATCAATGTGAGTTTATTATTCCTCGATTTGGTAAAGCATTTCAACAAAACATTTCAGTAAAATCCATCCAGGATTGTGGACAAAGAAATAATCCTAGGAAAAAAAGTCTTCGTAAAGGTTTTTGATGTACGTTTAAAACGAATGTACCGGAATAAAATTTGCAGAATAAATTTATGTCATCAGAAGTCAGCCAGGCTATCTGTGATTTAGTAAATTCGAAAAAGTTATACAGAAACATTTTGAAATATTATTATATTGGCTATTTATACCCTATAGTAGGTAACCAGAGGGTCACTAAGTGTGTAACACATCGAAATAATTATCGTGGAAAAGTTTCAAGGGTATGGTTGTGTAGAGAATCAAAAGTTATATCGATTTATGCATGTCCGTCCGTCAGTCCATCCGTATACAAGATGACTCAAAAACGCGTTATCCGATTTTGATGAAATTTAGAATGTTAGTTGGTTATTGCGTAGCTGCATTTGGTATTGCATTTCAGCAAAATCGACAGAGGGGCAGCGAACTTACTAAGGAAAAACCAGGGTGAACAGAAAGTTTTGTCGTTTTTTTTTATATAGTTTTTCGGATTTTATTGGAAAGTTTGTCAAGCAATTTTGTTTAAATTAATTATGTTGGTTGACTACTTAAATAGACGATACCATTGTAAATTTCAGTGATATCGGTCTAAGGATAGTGGAGAAATAAAAAATCGTAGGAAAAAATAGCAATCTTTATGAAGTTTTTTTGATGTACTTTCAGAACTAATACACCGAACTGGATAACTGCAAATTAGACTTATGCTATCAGGGTCTGGGTTACTTACAAATTAGAGGAAATTTTGAAAAAGGGAACCAAAGTTATGAAGAAAAAACCTTGAAATATTGTTAGCTTTATCTCCCATTTCTACCATAGGGCATCAAAAAATGTTTTTATGAAAATTTTTGGATTTGCACAATTCGGTGGTTTTCAAAGGAAGAAAAAATTAAATTTAAAATTCGCTAAAGTTAAACCAAACTCATGTTATTTCCCTATTGTACACTTTATACGGAAAATGCATATTTTATATAACAAAAACAAAAATATAGAAAAGGTTTCCAAATTTTTAGTCATATAAGTATTAATTAATTTTGTTTTCAAATTTCAATTAAATATATTTATTTTTTGAATACACCAGAAAACTTTTGAATACAAAAATAAGTTGTGTTTTTGATATATTTTAGAAAAAGTTAAGAAAAAAAAAAAAAAACATTAAACATGACAAGAGAAACAAATTTACAAAAAACAACAATTGTTTTAAAATAATTAGAAAATTAAAAATTATTGTTTTGAGTTGCTTTCATAAAATTTTAATTGTATAAAAATATTAGATACTTCTTATTCCTTCCTATTTTAAGATCCTTTTACCGAATTAAACAAAATACGTAAAGAATTTAATTGAAAGTAAGAATCTGACTATTCTTCACTTAATGTATGGAGGCACAGAATCTTTTAACGTTCTCAAAGATAAAATTCAATTTTAAAGGCCGCTCTACCTCGTAAAAGGTGTAAATGTCAAAATGTGTTAAAAAACGGAAAACTCTACACAATGTATTCGGTATTCGTACGAATCGAAACGAAAGAGTTGGGAAATTTCAACTTTTAACGAATACGTTAACCTCAAAGTAGTATTTATTATATTGTAAGTCAGATTAACGGTGGAATTTTTCCACATGTTTTAATAAAATAAAGTCAAAAAGTGAAAAAAGATAAATATATATTAATAATTGAAGAAACACAATTTTCTAAATTATATCACAGAAACGAAACTATATGTCTATCCATCAGCCTGAACACGTCAACAGAATGCGTGCTGTAACGAATCGGATCTGATCGAAACGAAAGCATTCTGTCGGAGCTTTAATATGTTACTACCGGCGTGGTACTTCGTTTTCTCTATTATATGAGGTAGCCCAATCTTAAACTTATCCTACTATGCATAGTTGAATTCAATGGGTAAGTTTTGATATGTGGAACTATTCAAATATCCGCAAATGCACATTTTTTGGCTTTTGTAAACCTTTTGCGAGGAAAAATTAATTGTTTTCAAAGAAATCACTAGTTCAAATATCGCCAGCATCTTTTAAAGTTTGCTAAGTCCTTAATAAAAAAAAAATTAGCAGTACTAATAATTGATCCTCATCAATAATAACGGTGAAATCGCGACAAAGGTATTACGAATGTAAATTATTAATTACTGCGTGTGTACCTAGTTTAGGGGTACCTACGTCCTCTCGCGGGATATGGTTTCATTATTTAATGAAATTATATGTGTGTATAGTTTAAAAAAAAAAAAACTAATCCGATGTTTCAATTCTCGAATTTATATTTTAATTATATCTTTCTCGCACATTCTATCTAATGCAAGCATGCTTGATACAAGCCTTTTTCGGACGCTTCGGAGAAATCGAAGTTTCTATTCTTCAACATATTAGTTTAACATTGATAGCTCCGATTGCAGACACTTATGAGATTTCTCATTAAAAACGAAATAGCCTTCAAAACTTTATTACTGTCCAAGTATAACCAAGAACCTAATAACATGAAATATCGTTGCAAAAGCGATAACTTACTTTGAATTAAAACTATTTTAAAGTTTTTTATTATATTGCTTCAATTAGTCAAATGGCTAGTTTTGAATTTGGTCCTCTTTGCTTCTGTGCCTTTCATATACGAATCAAGTTTTTTTTCAACGGGCTTGACTCATAAAAGTTAAATTTTCGGGAAATTGGAAAAAAGTGTTTAAAATCTGTCGTACTATGTAAGATGTACTTTTGGCGGTTTTTACTTATTAAAGTTGTGAAGAAAAATTTTTTTTATTAAAATTGGATTCTTCTATTTTTTAAAGAATTTCAAAATCGTTCGTGAACAAAACAAATTGTGTGAAATATTTGATTGAAGTTGAAATGTGATTGTGCGATTAAATTCATTTCGTTCTTATTCCTATACTATGGAATTCAGACTATATCTATATATATTATTATGGAATGACAAATAATGCTAGCCGTCAAATGTACATAATCATGTTAGACTTTCTCCAGTATAACCAGTAAATGAACGAATCTTGAAGAGGAGTCGGACTCATTCAATTAAGTCCCAAAAAACATCGGGTTTCCCTATCACTATTTAAAAGAAACAGTTAAATACCTGTCGCCTCAAATTTATCACTTTCAAGTTTCGAAATGTATAAAAGCGGCAATCGTTTGTCGCTTGACGCCTTACAGAATTCCATTGCAGTCTTTATTTTTAATAATTTCTTCAATACACAATTATAAGCTTTACAGTCATTTTGTTGTGTCAACTATTAGGCCTATCTGCCTAGTTGCTAAAATGCGAAAATCAGAGAATTATATTGGTTTTATAAAATTTGATTCATATGTATACGAAATAACACAAAATAATTTTTAAAACTTTAAATTAATTCCACAAAATAATATAAAAATTTAAAAAGAAAAGTTCACATTACTTCACAAAATTATATACTTTTTATAGTAGCTCAAATAATTTGAAAATTTGAAAATTAGATATTTTCTAGGAAATAAAACACGAACAACGGAAACATTTTTTAAGCTATCAAAACACTTCTAATGCCCAATTGCGACAGTAAGCTTAGACTCAGTTTGAAACATAAGTAGAGCTTAAGTTACAAAACAAATTTCACAGTCAGGGCTTAAGTAAAACTGAAGTTTGCAATGTTGACAACTTAAGTTTTTGAGTTAAGACTCAATTTGAGAGCCAAAATGTTATGAAATGTTAATCTTTGTATTTATTTTAACTTGAAAAGGCTGCTCTATGTTCTAATCATACTAAAATACTAGATATTGATTAGTTTTTTTAAGAAATAATTACGAAAATTTTTATATAAAAAAAATTCTTCGTTTTGATATTTTCAATAAATAATTCACAATTATTTATTTACGAACCAAAAATTCACAATATTAAAATTATCTAAGTTTAATTTTTGTCCTACTTAATGCTTATGTAGAACTTAAGTCCAAAAGGTATCTCACAGTTAAGTAAAAATAAGATATTAATAAGATATATCGATTCTTTGCAATTTGATTTTCATCAATAAGAAGGCTGAACTAACATTGAATCCGAAAATAAAACAGCCAAACACAATTTTTTCATACTAAAGTAATTTTGTTACCAATAAATCGAGATACATATATTAGCTTGAGATTTCATTTCCATACAAAGCAATTCAGGAGATAGTCATATATCTCATATTTCTATTGACGCTTCAAGAAATCCATAATTTAAAGCAATCAAAATCAAATCACGTAAAAGATCCTGTGCGATTAATCTATATTACTATAAGGGTGCCTCCATTGTTTTAACACATTTAAAACTCCCAAAATTTGGTGATACCTTATCGTATGTTTACGGCTTCAAGCCGTAGAAATAATATGATATCATAAAAACAAAGCAAAATTATTAATTAATGTGAAAACTAAATAAATATGCTTTTATGCAAATTATATGCACTTTTCGTTAAAATAGACATTTTGAATGGAATATGCGAAAATATGCCCTAAAAAATAAGTGTTAAAATTCAAAGATTAATTTCTTGCTCATTTCTCAATTAAGTTGCAGTCAAAAAAGCATGTAAATGTATATTTTCGATTGCCCTAATTATGATATAGTTTGTCAAACATAAATTTTACGTAAAATTCTGTACATTTTCCTTTCACCAGATCACCAGATCACCAGATGGGCAGTTGATCGTATAAACCTCCACCGCCAGCATGTTTATTAGCTTAAGACAAATTTGTTACGGCAAATTTGATATATTTATGTTTGGATGTTTTATCTGATTCAGTTCAATCGAAGGCTGATGCAAAGCTTAAATTTTAAGCTTTGTTGATAATGTTCCAGTTGTTTTTTTGAAGACCATATTGCCCTTTGGAAAAATTCTAATGGTGACTATTTCTATGCCATTTTAAATGGAATCTCTATTCATATTATATGCTCTTTGATTTAATTTTTATTATTAATATTTCCATAATAAAGAAGTTTTATATTTTAAATTTTTATACTGCATAATTGCCTTATAAACTAGAAAACATACCAAAAAATGTTTAAATTTACTTAAAAAGCAAAAAAAAAAAAAAATTTGGCATAAAAAATTAATTACCAGAAAACCAGAATTATTTTTACAATTTATTTAATTCTTTGTTAATTAATTTAAATGAAATTTGTAAGGAAAGAAAATGAAAACTAAAACATAAAAAAATGTTGGGCTGTGAAAGAATGGATAATCTTCTCATTATTTTTTTCTTTTTGTTTCATAATTGAATATTTCAAAATAAATTGTCATTTAACTAAATTGTTTGTACTTAATCTAATGTTTTCTGCTTTTTTTATTTTTTTATTATTTTTTTTATATAATTTCAATTAAAATAAATCCGCCAAAATTGAACTGAAATTGTTTTAAAAGAAATAAAAATTGAAATTTAAATAACAAATAATTTCTAATATGAGAAAAGAAATAATAATAATGGGAAATGTAAGTGGTCCTCATCTTACGTGTGATGTGATAATCACAATTTTAGTAAATTATTCTTTTTTTTCCAAAAAAAAAACCATTACTTTTTAATCAAAAGAAAAACAAAACAACAAAATTTTTTTATATGGGAAATTAAGAGCTTAATAAATTTTTTATAGAACTATAAATAATATAAAGTATTCAAATTTCTAATACCTGTCATGTTAATTTTTCTTTCAATCTCGCTACATGCATAACATGCATACACATTCATAAAAATGTATACACATTTATAAATGCATGTTAGAATATGAATGCACGAACATCGAAAAAAAATAAGAATGATTCGAGATTTTATAAGAGTGATGACGTAGTTTCCACATGCTTTACTCAATGAATTTTTTTTTCATTCCCTAGCTTTGGTTACTTTATAATTAGTCATATTTCACTTTTTATATACATTATAAACTTCCAATAATTGGGGTCTATTCTACGATTTTCTATGTTTCTTTATATTATATTACTTTGTCTTACTAAATAAGTAAGATTTTTTTTCAAATTTTTCATATTGTGGAAAAATTCTTTTATGGGGTATTTTACGTTTATAGAAAACCTAATTGAATATCTCTTTTTTTAGTATATTAGGAATTAAAATTTGAAATTGTGATCATTGTTTAAAAAGTTACTTTATTAATTGAGTTTGTTTATCAACAAGAAAAAAAATCAAGCAAACTGTATTTATATTTTTTGCATAAAGTTTTGTATGAAGAAATTTCTTGTGCATAGGAATTCATTTTAAATATTTACTAAACATAAAAATATATATTCCGAACATAATTAGCATAATATTTTGGTTGCAATTCATACTCTCGACAGAAACTTAGTCTTTTTTATTTTCGTTTGATATGTCATTTAAATTAAGATTTAAAATAAATTTAAATAGCAGAAAATTTTAAATTCATCTCTTTAGTCAATTCTAGTTGAAATTTTTGACAAAAAATCTCAAATTGTTTATAAAATATTTTAATAACACATATTCAGATTCTTTTTAATTTTGCTCTTTATAAAATAAGAAAATAACACAACGTATAACATTAAGTTGCCTTGTAGAAAACCAATTGCCAATGAAAAATATTATTTTATATAAAATTTAATTTAACATAACATAAAATGTGAATGCAGAACAGACCCCATTGTTGCGCGTTCTCAGAAAAAAATCATAAACAAATTTTAAACTCATTTCGATTTGCAAGAAACCCCCAAAAAGGAATTTCTTGAATTGCACAAAACAAATTTAGTAAATTTGTTTCGATTCCAATTATTCCTATTGAAAAACGATACCAATTCATTTAGTTTTTTTTTTTTTTTTTTTTTTTCAAAATTACTAGTAGACAACAAATTTTTATTGAATGTGAACCAAAAAAAGTATATATATATATAAAAATGCCTTTCTTAAGATGCCTTAAACCAATTGATGAAAAGATATGAAACTCGTAACCGAAACAAAAGAAAAAAATAAAAAGAACTAAAAAAAAAAAATATCTAGTTTAAAATAAAACAAAATAATTAACTAATATTATTGAACATAAAAAAAAAATTGTATTTATTTTTCATTAAAACTTTTCACAAAACGAGAAAAAAAATGAAAAAATTTTAATAAATTATAAAAAATTGATTATTAATATTATTATTATTATCCTATGTTATTATTTATAATTATTTATAATAAATATATAAAATATAGAAAAAGAGAAAAATACAATATCCAAAAAGAAAGAAGAAAATTGGAAAAATTAATTTATTTAAACAAATATTTAACACTATTTTGTTAAATTATTTATAAAAATAAATTATTATTAAATTTTGCGAGGTAATTATAGCTTTTTTCCTTTGTTTATTTATTTTTTTTTTTGTTTTTTCTTATAAGTTTGGCAGACTGAGATAACGAAAAGATGTTTTTTTTTAAAGTCACTTTCATATTTGTTAAGTTGACGAACTATAACAAAACAATTGAACTTATGATTTCTGTTATTTCATTCAACACAAATCCATATATATAAAATAGTTGATCATATCAGCTGATTATGAAAGAATGAAGGAGAATATATACAAACGGTTATTATGAAACAATCTTATCTAAAATATTTAAATGGAAACAAGCCTAATAAATAATAAAGTAAATACCTGCTTCGCACGAAGTAACAATTTACTTTATTTTTTTAAGCATTAAAAGCACTATTATACTTTAGTAGCTATTATTTAGCTCTGATTTAGCAATAACATCCTTTAAGAATTTAGAATGTTATCACACATGCTGTCAGAGAGAAATTTATTATTTGCTAATTTAATGAAATGGTTGAACTATTTGATAACGAAACTAGTAAAAAGAAAATCATTTTATTAAGTCATGAATAACTACATAATAAAGCTGGTTAAGCGCTTTAGATCACTTAATAAAATGCTGTTTTATATTCGTTTGGTTATAAATAGCAGCGCATGTTTTAACTGGTCATGTATCACAAGTTCATCTGAGTTTACATCATTGAAGGATACAATTTTTCTTATTAAATGAATGAGATAGATGATGATTGTGGCCTGTGCCAGTATAACTTCCATTTCACCCCTAGTGTAGTAGGACTTTTACTTTTGTACGTTATTCGAATGAAATTAGTTAATTAAAAAACCTTAGCACACTTTTTCGAATTATGTATTTCAGACAATTGTCTTTATTCATTTAAAAAAAAAAAAAGGAATATTCTGATCAAAAATTATAATAGAATATGTTTTACATGAAAGATATCGATAAATACTTGAAAATACTTGCTAATAGTTATAATTAATTGACAATTTAAAAATTTGTTACTTGCGGTCATTTTTCGGTGAATGTTATTTTAGTCTATTCAACATTAAAATTTTTAAACAGTGGCCCCTTTGTGGTGCGGGCCCCTAGGCTGCAGCCTAGAGTTGCCTAATGGTAAATACGACCCTGGGTATAATATCCGCTTTAAATACTATTTAAGTAGTAAACGTGACAGTTAATAGCTACTTTGTGAGGACCCCCCCTTTGTGAGGACACAGTGGGTACATTTTAATGAGTTGTGACATATGTTGCCATCTATATTGTTATTATACCGTTTTACTCTGAAATATTATTATAAACACTGTGAAATTATTAAGCTACCTAAAGCCCAATTTACATCACTAGGGGAAAAATATACTGATTCTGATAGTTTAATTTAAATTTTCGTACGACAAAAGCGATATACGATATGCCGTACACTTATAAGCCCCACTAATTTTTATGCTTAACTTCTGTGGGGTTGGTTTCAACTTTATAATATATATTCGATACTTTTGAGCTTGTGCGAAAAATTACTAACATTTTTTAAAAATGTTTCCTGGAGAATTTTTATAGTAATTTCTTTAAAATTATAGTAACATCTCGCCCGCATTCAAAGAATTTATGGTATCATTTGGCACACACTTACCAAATATCTCGGCCAAAATGTTGCCTTCTATGTTTGCCATAACAAAAAAAATATAACTAGTAAAATAATTTTTGCTACCAAATTATATTTATGTATATGGAATATTTCCTGCATGAAAAAACGATGGTCGATTTTTGCGATTAGCTGTGTGCCACTGGATTCTACAGTATTCTATTTTGTTTACTTTTATGTGCGCGAGTGTTCTGAAATTGGTGTTACATTCACTTTTCGGGCCGAGAGTCTAGTCTCTAGACCAGTGTTTCCCAACCTTTTTTGTGCCATGCCCCACCTTAGCCTTTCTAAAATTCTTATGCCCCCTATGTAACATACATAATTTTTAATATTAAAAAATTGAATTGTTCACTTAAGGAACTAAATTTGGCACCGAAATCTAGCATTGCATTTAAATGGCCCGGAGCGAAAGGGTTAAAGTCGTGTCATGTCCATTTTCGAATTGCCCCCCTTAACAATCAAATTTCCCCCCTGTGGGGCGTGTGCCCCACGTTGGGAAACACTGCTCTAGACTCTAATAAAACATAAGCTAATAAGATAAAAAATCTAGGCCTAGATGTCTTTTGAAAGGCACTTCGTGTTTTTCTTTTCCGAACGAAATTATACATTTTAAAAATATAAAATTTTTAAGAACATTGTTTGTTGAAAAATATTTAATATTAATCAAAAATTAAGTACACATTTTTTTATGACATAGGAATTTCGATAAAATTTTCATATATTTGTAATTGGGAAACGATTCTCTTTCGATTAAGGATTTCAATACAATTCGAAAAATAATTGCTCTAATAAAAAACCAAAGAAGCCCAAAAATTATCCATTTGGTAAAAAGATACCGGCAACAAAGAAAATAAAATCCAGAAATTTCTTAGTTCAAAAACCATGGGTCTCTATGATTTTGCATAAGGTCGTTTTGACCGTAATAAAACTACTGTTTTTTTATTTCCCGATAAATGAATGTTTATAGGAAAGTACTATAATCGTGCGAAAACCTAACTTTTGATCTAGAAGGGCTAGGAAGATGAAAATAAGTGCAAAATCCGTTTCATCAAATATAATTAGCCGTCCGTCCGTCCGCTTTTTTAAATCGTTAATAAAATCTGAATGGATGGTCCGATTTCCATGTAACTTTCACCATTTTGGTTCTGCATCAAATGCCAGATGGTGTTAGATTCTGGGCAACACTATTTGGTAACGCTTTTTTGTCTAAAAACGACAAAATTTTGTCCCCACGGTTAAGACTAAACTGTTGGGCCAATTTCGATAAAATTTACACAGGTCATGTATTTGATCCTAACTTAGATCTGATTAGTTTTTGGGCCATATTGGACTATGGTAACACTGTCTAAAAATACATTTTGTCTAAATATAGTCTATTTTTGCACTTGTTGTAAAATCGAAACTGCTCGTCCAATTTTGATGAGATTTGCACAGTTTGTGTACTAAGATCGAAGTCAGAACATATTAACTTTTCAACGGAGTTTACGTCTGGAAACACTAATGCGCAAAACTTTTTTAAAAAAATGTTGTGGTGGAAATATAGAAACTTCCCTAATTCGATTAATAATAGTCGGATTTTAATGAAACTTCGAATGTACGTTTGGGATGGACCAACTGAAAAAATAAAATATGTTTCCCCGGGGTGGGGGGTTGTGGAGTGCTACAAAAGAAAAACTTCAATAATTCACTCAATAATAGGCAGATTTTCTTTAAACTTGGTGTGTACATTCTGGATAGGGCAAGTGAAAAGATAGAATGCGTCTCCCCTCGGTGGGGGTTGCGGGAGGGTGATATAAAAAAAACCTTAATAATTCGGTCAATAACCGGCGGATTTTAAAGAAACTTGGAATGTACATTTGGGATGAGCAAACTGAAAAGATAAAATGTCTACCCTCGACGGGGGGTTGCGGAGAGCTGAAGTAGAAAAACTTCAAGAATTCACTCAATAATGGGCGAATTTTCTTAAAACTTAGTGTATACATTCAGAATTGGCCAACTGAAAACATAGAATGCGACTCTCCTCTGTGGGGGTTACGGGAATGCAAAATAAAAAAAACCTTAATAATTCGGCCAATACTAGTCACATTTTCATGAAAATTGGAATGTACATTTAGAATAGGAGAACTGAAATGAATATTTGATGACATTATCGGAAAAGTTCCATAGTGGTCCGGCCGGTATAGAGAAAATGTAAATTCACTACTATGGTTTGCTTTGCTTATTTTTTTTTTCTTTGCTTTTAAGCCGATTTTTTTCGAATTGTATTGAAATTCGTTCGATTGCATCTTAATCGAAAACAACTCTTCTTCCAAATTACAAAGGTATAAAAACAATCTTCCGGAATTTCCTATATTGGAAAGAAATTTCATTTCTGAAATGCATGATTTCAGTAAAATGAAAACAAAAGCATTTGAAATTGAAAAGAAAAAAAATTCTAATGATTTTTAGACCGTCATAAAAAAAAAGTTTAAAAAATGAAATATACCCTTTTTGAGTTCGCTCACAAACATAAAAGTAAACGCAATTGGATGCAATGTAGAACTCAGTGGCACCACAGACAAGCATAAAATGCGACTATCCTTTTTGCTTACAACGAAATATCATTTTGTACCAATAATAATATTCTATGTATAACATTATCTTCAGTCATACTCTTTATTCTTATTGATTTGTGCATAAATGATCGTCTATCTCATTCATGTAGTTAGGATGCTTTTTTTGTTGCATCTCACAAGATGCAATATTAATCAATAAATAAAGAAATTGTGTAAACAACGATAATGCATTTATAGATTTATGCAGAAAAAACTAAAGTTTTTAATAATGTCAAAAAAAATTATCTAATCAATTTGTTCTAGTTATATGTACATTTTTTTCTTTTTTATATATATATAATTTCTCTGATACTTTATTTCTTTTTTTTGTATTAGACTAAATTTCTCTAGACAAAGTTAAGTATATGTAATAAATATAAACAAGAAAAAAAAGAAGAAAATATGTAGTAATTATGATAAAAAAAAAAATTAAATAAGGTAAAAGTGAAAAAAAATATGTTAAAAGTAATAATAATAAAATATAGAGAAAGAGAGACAAACAATATTAATATCATGATAAACTATTAAAACTATTATTATACTTAAAACCAAGCAAAAAAAAAGAACTAATTATAAATGTAATATTGAAAAAAAAACCAAGAAAATAAGAAACTAATATATTATCAATATATTATATTAGTTTAATATATAGTGATAAAGTATATATGTTATATAAATTAATTAAACTAATTTAAAAAGAGTATATTTCAGTAAAAAAAAACAACACAAAAATAAAATAAAAAAATTTTTGAAATAATTTTATGGAAAATTTTCTTCTTTTCATTGAAATAATTTTACATTTTCGAATTACTAATTGTTCCTATTGTAAGTTGTCCCCATAGATATACAGTGAGAGTCAAAAGTGAGTCAGCACCACAAAATTTCACTTTTCTGTACAAATTAAGTAGGTAATAAAAGGATCTGTAAATTTTTTTTTATACTTAAATGAAAGACTTATCTGACCGCAGTACTGCTGATGCATGGCGGCATCCGGTGTGGGAAATCTGGTATTCATTGAAAACACAATGAACAAAGAAGGCTACCTTGGGATTTTAAGACAAAACCTTTCACCTAGTGTATATAAATTGATGCTGTCTGTCTCATGGATCTTCCAACAGGACAATGATCCGAAGCATATCTCACACTTGGTGAAGGAATGGCTGCTTTATCGAAGGCCAAAAGAACTGGATCACCCTGCCCAATCACCGGACCTCAATCCAATTGAGCATCTGTGGGGGCATCGTGATCGCCAACTGCGCAAGAGGACCATTACTAGCACAGAATCGCTTAAGATGACGCTTCGCGAGGAATGGGAGAAAATAACTTCAGATACCACTACCAAATTGGTAGAATCAATGCCACGGCATATGGAAGCAGTGATAAAAGCTAAAGGGTTACAAACAAAATATTAATTTTTTTTTAAATACAAATTACCGTTATTTTTCATTCAGAAACTACAAGTGCTGACTCACTTTTGACTTATAAAATTGTGACTTTTTTTATATTATTGTGTGTAAAAACTGTACTATTTACGATATCAAAAAATTGTTTTGCAGCAGTACTACGGTCAGATAAGTCTTTCATTTAAGTATAAAAAAAAATTTACAAATCCTTTTATTACCTACTTAATTTGTACAGAAAACTGAAATTTTGTGGTGCTGACTCACTTTTGACTCTAACTGAATATATTACTAGATTACTCGAAGCAATAAATTCCTTCAGAAGCTAATGGCAAATTTTCGGACTTCTCTTTCGCATATTTACCTCCAGTGTAAAAGGATTGCCAGAATAGAAGAAAAAACCAAGTAAATTAAAAGTTCTCAAATATCAAAGTTCCAAGTAGGGCTTCTCATTTCCCGTAAAATTTAAATCCAAAAATTGTCCTATTCCTGGGATGCCGGGGTCTCCCGTGATCGGTTAGCAAACACGCATTAATCCCGTTTGTGTTCAAAACAAGAAAAATAAAATTCACCATGAGTTTAAAAAAAAATATATTCCTTTTAATATTGAAAGCTTAAATACAAAATAATTCGTTATAAACGAAACAAAAATAAATTCATATTAATTTGAATAAAATGAAAACATTAATTTCTGTAATCTGGCCTATTCTAAACTAACAAATCCATTAATAATGGACCTGTCAATGTCAAAACGTAGATTAAAGTCAACATTTTCATCATGGTAAAGTTCACGAACGAGCAACACTTGGAAATTATTAAAAATTACTATTGGAAGAAAATCCAGAATTTCATCAAAAAATCATCTTCAGCGATGAAGCTCATTTCTGGCTGAATGGCTTCGTCAACAAGCAAAATATGCGTTATTGGACAGCAACAAACCCACATGTGCTTCAAGAGACACCATTGCATCCACAAAAAATCACTGTATTGTGCGGTTTACATGCCGAAGGCGTGATTGTGCCGTATTTTCCGATCGCCATGTTACCGTCAATGGAGAGCGCTACCGTGCCATGTTGGAGGATTATTTTTGGCCAGAATTAGATGAAATTGATATCGGCTATATGTGGTTTCAACGAGACGGCACTACAAGCCACACAGCACGCGTTACAATCAAATTATTGAAGAAGTTTGAATTGTTATGTCCTTAATGAAAGACCCTTACATGGGTTGATAAGTAAGCTACCTAACAAGGAGAACAAAATTTTTTTATCAAAACTCTTTTCTATTCTTCAACATAATCCCCTTTTAGCTCGATACACTAAGTCGAGCGTTTTTGTAACATTTTTATACCAGTTTCGCAAAACGATTTTAAAAGTCCGTAGGCCGCAGTTTGCGCTTCAACTTCAGAATTAGAATGAAATCTCGTTCCTTGGAGCATTCTCTTCAAGTTTGGAAAGAGATAAAAAATCGCTGGGGGCTAGATCTGGTGAATATGGTGGGTGGAAAACCATTTCGTAGCCCAATTGTTCCAATTTGGCCATCGATTTATGCGCTTTGTGTGCCGGTGCAATATCGTGAAGAAACAAAATATTTTTTCTCTGTGTACGCTTGCGTTTTTCTCTCAATATAGCATCCAATCGATCCAATTATGCTATGTCATAATCAGCAGTGATTGTTCTTCCGTGCTCAAGATAATCGACGAATATAATACCATCGGCACCCCAAAAAACACTGGCCAATACCTTTCCTGCCGTCTGTTGTGTCTTTGGGCGTTTTGTACGGCTTTCACGTGGTCCTACCCAATATGACGCTTGTTTAGCGGATTCTGGTGTGTAGTGGTGGATCCACGATTCATCCATCGTTACTACTCGAGACACAAATTTGGTTGGATTGCAATTAAACATCTCCAATCCGCACTCGGAAGCAATGACACAGTTTTCCTTTTGCTCCGCTGCGAGAACTCGTGGCACCCATCGCGCCAATACCTTTTTCATATGCAAATGTTCATGCAAAATATTGTACACACGCTCTTTTGACATGTGCATGAGCTCAGCTATCTCACTTAATTTCAATTTGCGATCTTTTAAAACCATACGATGAATTTTTCGTATGTTTTCTGGAGTAGTCACCTCTATTGGACGACCTGAGCGTGGTTCATCACTTGTGTCTGTTCGGCCACGTTTAAATTCAGCCATCCAGTATTTCACCATATAATCTGACGGAGCTGATTCCCCATAATGTTTATCGAGCCTTTCTTTAGTTTCTTTTGGGGTTCTACCTTTCAGAAAATAGTGCTTGATCACAGCACGAAATACACTTTTTTCCATTATAAAAAAAATAATCAAAGTTGTTCACTTTCTACGGCTGTCAAACAAGAACTAACAAACAGATTGTCATGAAACTTGACATGTAGTCGTCTGAAGGTTGGTACTATTTGAGAACAAAGTGATTTGTTCGTTTGTGGCTCCATCTACCGTTAGGTAGCTTACTTATCAACCCAAGTAGTAACACATCGAAATAACCGTCGTAGAAAGGTTTTAATGGTATGGTTGTGTCGGGAATCAAAAGTTATATCGATTTATGTATGTCCGTCCGTCCGTCCGTCCGTCCGTATACAAGATAACTCAAAAATGCGTTAATCGATTTTGATGAAATTTAGAACGTGAGTTGCTTATTCCTTAACTTAGTTTCGTATTTCATTTGAGCAAAATCGATACAGGGAGAGCAAAGTTATAAACGAAAAACCAGGGTGATCAAAAAGTTTTGTCGTTTTTTTGCTTATGGTTTTTCGGATTTAATCGGAAAATTTGTTAATCAATTTTATTGAAATTAATTATGCAGGTTAACTACCTAAATAGACGATATGATGTTCAATTTCAATCAAATCGGTCCAAGGATAAAGGAGAAAGAAAGAATCCTATGACAAAATAACCCTCTCTATTAAGTTTTTTTGATGTACTTTAAAAACTAATACACCGATTTGAATAAAATACGAATTAGACTTATGCTATCAGGGTCTAGGTTACCTGCAAATTGCAAGAAATTTTGTAAAGAGGAAACAAAGTTATGAAGAAAAAACCTTGTAATAATGTTAGTTTTGACAGTTTTTCTTTCCCATTTCTACCATAGGGCATCAAAAAATCGGCTAGAGGCCGATTTTAAGTTACTATATGCTTATTTGTTGAATTCAACGACATACATTTTAATAACATTTAAAAAATTAAAATTTACTTAAATTAAATTAAATTCATAGCTTACATTTTTATTTTATGTACACAATTAGAAAACTCCTCCACAATATTTCTGTCGGAGAAAAAAACGTGAAATTTTTGATTCTTACGGAGTTTGGAATAACAAAATTCCGTACGGAATGAATTTCGAAATTCCGTAGGAGTCCTATACCTTTTTAGTTACAAAATGAGAAAAGTGAACTTCAAAGTGGAATAGTAAACTTCAAAATGAGATTTTTATTTTAATTTAATTTAAAACAATTAATATTAATACAAAATATTTTAAATTAATTTATTAATATAGCATATTTTCTAAGTTAAGAGCTGCAGTAAATTTTCTTTGAATGCTTGCGATGCAATTGGCACATGTTGTTGGTGTAATTGTCTGCAGACCTTCTTCCATAAGGCTTTCTAAGGCTCTCTGTTCTTTGACCGATAATTCGTTTCTGCTGTTAAAAATACTTGACATCTTTCTTGTGAGCTCTCTTTTTACTATTCTCATATTGAAGTTTACTATTCCACTTTGAAGTTTACTATTCTCATTTTGAAACTGAAAAGGTATAGAATAGAAATTTTTATTCCGTAGGAAAATTCAACGGAGTTTAGAATAGCACAGATTATTTTTATTTCACTTTTTTTTTGACTTGAATTAGTTTAATCATATTTTTGTGTTGCATTTTTTCTTATAACTTTCTTTCGTAATCTGGGTTTTTTTTTTTATTTTCATAAAATTTTTTTTTATATTATTAGATTTTTGGTTTTCTTATAAATATTTTTTTTTTAATAAATAATGAGATTCGGATAAAACATTTGTTGTTTTTAATTGGTATTTTTTTTTGTTGGTATCTCTTATCTTATAGTCTTTGAAATGAAGTACTAGAATTTTATTGTGCGAGCGGGTGAGTAATGTGAGAGTGGTGGAATAGGATGAATTCACCAAAAGGAGCAAAGGGACCATGTTAATTTGTTTGGGGAAAACATGGTCATGGGGCGTCCTGTTTTCGTGGACTTCATGGGTGGGATTAATATTAGCCCAGTTGTGAACAATAT
Organism: Xylophagus ater; assembly: GCA_963422695.1. Taxonomy (NCBI): domain Eukaryota; kingdom Metazoa; phylum Arthropoda; class Insecta; order Diptera; family Xylophagidae; genus Xylophagus; species Xylophagus ater. The sequence continues at coordinate 25,770,898 of OY730482.1, read as the reverse complement.
CATCGGTTCAAGCCCTCCTATGACAGCACAGGCGTCACACGCAATTTTGACGCCATAGATCGATCCGTCCGTTGTCCGTTGAGGGTTTTGTAATCATATAATTGATTCTCGTCTTTCCTATATCTGGGAGCCCTTGTTTGAACTTTTAGTTCACCGAAAGCTACAAGTCTTTATAAAATAAGTTTTATCTTTTTTATACACCTGCTGATGACACGAAAAGGTTTGGACGTAATAAACCCACTTCTCCGGCCTCTTTGTCAGCCCAAATCCTGGTGAAATTGAAACTTTATGTAGCACCGTGATTAGTGGTAGAAGGTAACTGCCCAATTACCTCCGATGAGCTAGTTAGAGCAAAGAAGCTAGGTGTAGCCTTTCTTGGTTACTTTCGTCTCTAGTACTGACACCAGTCAGTTATATGCCTTTTTAGCAAAGGATCATAATGTTAGGAAATTTTTTTGATCCAGCAAATAAATTCCTAACATACAACCAACATCGGTTGTTACAACTTGTTAAAAATGAAAATTGTGTGTGCAGTAATTTGTTGTAATGCTGAAAAAAAATTCGAAAAATCATCAAGGAACGCAACTACACAAACAAGATTATAAGAAAAATTGTTTAGAATTGTAAAATATTGAATTTAAAAAAGAAACTGATGGAAACACAGGTGAAGTTACGAGAAAAAAAGGATATACTCGACCAATTAGGCTACCAAGGTACTTTTCTACACTTGATTTAGTGAGTGGTTACCATCAAGTACTGGTTGATCGGGATGACAGACCCAAAACCGCTTTTAGTACGGCTTTCGGGCATTTTGAGTTCAAATGCATGCCTTTTGGTTTAACAGGAGCACCTGCGACATTCCAGCGGCTTATGAACCACATTTTGACGGGACTCCAAGGACTTAAATGTTTCGTGTAGTGAGATTATATAGTGATATATGGCATGAATTTAGTGGACCACAATACCAAGCTTATAGACGTACTAGAGAGGTTACGGGAAAGCAATCTGAAATTACAACCCAAGAAATGTAATTTCCTCAAATAGGAAGTGATATATTTAGGACACAAATGTTGATGGCGCTTAACCGGACCCTTCAAAACCAAGATGTCTACAAAACTTTCCAACCCCGCGCATCATACGCCAAATTCAATCCTTCCTTGGGCTTGCTAACTACTATAGGAAGATTATACCCAGTTTCTCACAAACTGCCGAGCCCCTGAATAAGTTGCTGAGAAAAAACGTAAAATTTAATTGGTCTCCAGAATGTGAAGAAGCTTTTAATAAACTTAATGAAGCACTCATCATCCCTCCATTGTTGATATATCCTGATTTTAGTGGTCTGTTTATACTAACCAGATATGCGAGCCAAAATGCTATTGGTGCCGTAATTTCACAAGGAGAAGTAGATAAAGACAGGCCAATCGCTTATCCGAGTCGTACGCTAAATAAGGCAGAACGGAATTACTCCACGATTCAAAAGGAGTTGCTGGTGATTGTATGGGCTACACGTAATTTCAGATACTATCTTTACGGCAAAGAGTTTATAGTCTATAAAAACCATAAATCAGTTTCCACCGGACGGACTATGGAAAGAATGAACCGGTCTTCCCAATGCTACGCGTGGTAAATGCCAATGCACAAGTTTTTGACTTTTGCCTGGAGGGTTCTTTAGTTCATTTCAGTAAATACGAACTGCGAAAAATTTTATATAATTCCTAATAATCGATGACTTTATTATGTATTAATTTTTTTACCTTTAGGCTCGATTTGAGCTGTTACTATAAAAACCCCTCAAAAACGTTTTCAATATAAAAGACCCCACGTCCCGGTTAAAAAATTTGCATCACAAGCCTTCGGAATGTATGTACTCGATAGAATATAAACCAGGTAAGTACAATAAAAACGCGGACGCTTTAAGTAGAATTGAATAGTTAACATCTGATGTTCCCAGCTGCTTGGTCGTGACTAGAGCTCAAAAAATTCAAACCTAAAATACAACAGAGCTGTTAAATTCGACTGAAGAACCCACAACTGCCATCAAAGAAATCATCGACGAAACAAATAGCGTTTGTAGCACAATAGTTTCGGGCGAAAGTAGCAGTGAATTTAGTATCCAATAATACTGATAATGATTTTCTGCTAGATTTTATGGAAGAATCCAATGTGGACTTCCTTTCGTAGTCTTACGAATAAAAATTAATGAATTTTGGCCAAATTACCTAAAATTAACTAAATTGGAAGAGAAAGCGCAAGCTTATATAAATTTCTGTATTTCCATTAACAAGAAATAAAAATGTTCAACATTAAAATTTTTAATATTAACGTTAACTCTTTGGTTTCGCATGAAAAAAGACTGTCTCTCTCCAGAGAAATATTTGAAATAAATCCTTTGGCAACTTTTGTAACCGAAACATGCTTAAGAAGTTGTCATAAACCTTCTTTTGACGGCTATGAATTACTTAGAAATGCTAGTGGCAGGGGCACTGCAATTTTAATAAAAAAAGGCATCAGTTTTGAATTAATTGGTTCCAACTTCGAATTCATTTGAGTCACTTTAGTTAGTTTACCATATGTTGATCACTTGGGCATTAGCAGAAAACTTCTATTTGCAGCAATCTATATACCTTGCAACTTAGGCATTAACATCAAAAATGTATCGATTGTCCAGGCATTTTAATGGCTCAATTATCGGTGGGAATGAATCTTTCCTGGACATGGAGATTTTGAATGCGGGACTTTCTTTTCCCAGATCTTCATCACACATTGACCTATTCTTAATCTCCTCTTCCATTCTAAACTCAACAAACTCTGAAAGTTTTACATGCCATTCAATACTATTTGCATGTGATCACTTCGGGCTTATACTAAATATTAACTTCACGAGACTGGACCTATTTAGATCGGAGCCTTGTTCTTTCAGATCGTACAAATTCACTAAATGGAAGGAATTTCAAAAGGAGATTGGCTCTAATTTATCGGTAATACTACCTCCTTACGATCAAAATTTGAGTAATAATGAAATTGACAACTACTATATGTCACTCTCTTTACGGATATGTTAAATAACAGTATTGCGAATCACTCCGAACTCATTGAAGTTGGCTGCAATAAGTTCTATAAAAACATTTCAAATTTAACCCTTAAAATCATAAAAGTAAGAAAGAACTGACTTCGCATTCTAAAAAATATATTCCATAATAACCTTAATAGAGTTAACAGTGTGTATAAAGAATGGTCTGCTCGCATCTCCTGTCTAAGTAAGATTATTAGGGACAGGATTCGACTTGAATTACATGAAAATTTCCGTAATAGGATCAAGTTAATTAAGCCCTCCCCACAAAGAAGGGAGCTTTATTCCACTCCTGATAAACTCAAGGCTTTTAAAAAATTCTACTCTGGTCTATTCGCCGAAAAAAACCCGCAGTATAATATTACACTAAATCAGAGATCCATAGAGAAATTAATTCTTTCTCTAGCAATTCAATGAATTCTATATCTTGCTTCAATCGCAACAATCTAGCATCAGATCCGTCAAATACTGAATTCTTTGTCTCGCCTAATTCTATAAGATCTATTATCGAAAATCTTAACAGGAAAAAATCAGCTGGCCCTGATGGAGTTCCTAATTTCATTTTGGTGAAAGCCTCTCAGCAGATCTTGAAATTTTCTGCGAAGATAATAACGTAATTCCGAATTACCAATTCGGATTTGAGCGTGCTGACTCTACGGAGCATGCGTTATTACATTTCCAAGACTCTATCATACACAACCTGCGCCAAAAGAAATGCACAGTGGCATGTGCTATTGATTTGGAAAAAGCTTTTGATAATGTATGGTCCAAAGGTCTACTTTTTAAATTATTGTCTTTGAATTGCCCAACAGAACTGCTGAAAATCTATCAAAGTTTCCTCGATAACAGGAAACTGTTTATGCAGACTAAGAACGAATACTCTGACTTGGTGGAGGTCAAATCGGGTGTCCCTCAAGGATCCATTCTTGTACCAAAACTCTGTAATAACTTTTTATCGGACTTCGCGCTATGGGGCAATATTTTAAAAGCAATTTTCTATGCTGACGATACCATCCTCTTTGCCTCTACCACTCTGCCACATGAAGCTCTTTGTCTGGTAAAATCGTTCTTGAATAAAGCACTGAAATTTTACAATGAATGGGGAATTAAAATCAATCTTGGAAAATGCGATCTAATATGCTTTCGTAATGCGAGTGGGAAGGGTCATTACTTAGCAGTAGGAGAAAGTAAGCACCTAAGAATAAATATTGGGGGCCAAGACATTCCTCTAAAGACAGAAATCAAATACTTGGGTGTAAACTTCCACCACAGACTAAAATATAATCCTTACGCAAGATTTGCTCTCAACAAGGCAAGGAAAGCCACCGCTATTCTTAAACCAATGCTGTACTCTCCGGAGATGGAACCTAGAACCAAGCTTTTATTATATAAATATATATATATATATAATTAGTCCAGTCATTACTTATGCATTTGGAATTTGGCTATTTATAACGGCAAATGTTGCATCGGATCTCCAAATATTTTAAAGAAAATTAATTAGACACTGCCTCTCAAAATGCAGAAGAGACAATCCTAATAATATTATTTATGAGCAATCTAGAATAACACGCATCGTTCTATATATGCTGCATATAACTTGCGTATAACAGATTTGACAAACTAAAAGATCATCCAAACCCGTTAGTCAGGAGCATTTCTGATAGGAACTCAAACAGCCAGTTAGGATCTGAATATTACGCATCTCCAATAAATATACTCAACGAAAGCTGTGCTGACTTGATGAGCCCCACTGGAGAAAATATGCACACTCTAAAATTTTACAACAAGACTTCCCCTGAGGTGTATAGGGGTTAACTCTTACCTACTGCTTCAGCTCTCTGGAAAGGATCGAACTCTAATCTAGTCAAGCAAAGAGCATGATGATGGATTCAGTTATCTCTTTGCATTCCACCTTCATATTATATAATATTTTAATAACGCATTAAAGTTTTAAAAAAGGTTCAAATAATATTAATTTTCTTTAATACAATTTCAAAATATAAGCCATTGCACTGGTTTATTTGTTTTACTTGAAATCACTTAAGGCTGTAGCTAGGCATACTTTAAGCCAGCATAATATACATTATAAGTCATATTAATAATCTAATATATATACTCTGTAATTTTATGTACTTTTTTAAGCCTCAATCATACTAATATTATAAAGAGGAAAGATTTGTATTTTTGTTTGTAACGAATAAACTCAAAAACTACTGGACCGATTTCAAAAATTCTTTCACCATTAGAATGCTACATTATCCCTGAGTAACATAGGCTATATCTATTGCTAGAAAAAATTAGGGATCCCTACTAAAACTTAAATAATTTCTATTTTTGTATGTCTGTAAAGAATAAACTCAAAAACTACTGGACCCATTTCAAAAATTCTTTCAGCATTAGAATGATACATTATCCCTGAGTAACATAGGCTATATTTATTGCTAGAAAAAAGTAGGGATTCCTACTAAAACTTAAATAATTTGTATTTTTATATGTTTGTAACGAATAAACTCAAAAACTACTGGACCGATTTTAAAAATTCTTTCACCATTAGAATGCTACATTATCCCTGAGTAACATAGGCTATATTTATTGCTAGAAAAAATTAGGGATCCCTACTAAAACTTAAATAATTTGTATTTTTATATGTTTGTAACGAATAAACTAAAAAAGTACTGGACCGATTTCAAAAATTCTTTCACCATTAGAGTGCTACATTATCCCTGAGTAACATAGGCTATATTTATTGCTAGAAAAAATTAGGGATCCCTACTAAAACTTAAATAATGTAATTCCGCATACATCTGTATCTAATAATCCTCACATTCATGTCTGTCGCGTCTAATATTCTCTGTAGTCTAACTTCATGCACAAAGACCCTAATTGAGATTTTACGACTATGCTTTCAATCACCCGATATTCAGTGTCATTAGCGATGCCTGTGATCCCATTGATCCATTGTAGGGCCTCTATAGTCTCCAGACTGGCGCCAGGTACTCGGACCTTCAGCGGACTCGCCGGTGGGACCCCAGACTACCCCCTCTCTCTATCTCCGTAAATTTCCACAAAATTCTACAAAATTAAATTACTTAAGTCATAAAATAAAAATGTACAAAAATGTAAATAAAGTCCTGCAAAAAGATACATTTACTCTACGTTTATCCCAAAATGTTTAAAAAATAAATGTCCACCCGTGCAAAGCCGGAACGGGCAGCTAGTAAATAAATAAATAAATAACAAGTGAATAATATAATATTGTGAAAATCATTGAAAACGTAGTGTTTTGGTGAAAAAAAGAAAAAAAAAATTTGCAAAGGTGATAAAAGATAAAAAAAAAGATTTGCTATTTAATTAAAAATTTGCTTATAATTTCTTTATTTAAAAAATAACTAAAATAATAATAAAAAAAATTTATCTCATGAAATTATGTGGTAGAAAAGTTTGCTGTGATGTAATAAATATAAAAAAATAAAGTTTTTTATAAATAATAATTAAGAAGCAAAAAAAAAATGAAGTAGTTTTTCATTAAAAAGACATTTTAAAAAAAAACACCACGTGTAAAGCGAATAAAATTTTACAAAAAATTCTTTTCTTTTTTACTGTAAAATTTGGACTTATTTTCTTTTAAAAAAAAAAAAAAAATTATCAATTTACCCATTTTTTCTGTTTCAGATGAGTGACACTTATTATATTAAAATCAATCAAAAGCTTTGCTCAACAATAATTGTAGCATCAAATTCATATTTAAAACAAAAACACACGACAGCAAACAACAACAATAATAATTTTAATAAAAACAACATAAAAGCAAATAGTATTGGAATGACAAGTCATGAAAGTGGTTTTTTCGAGGATAATAACATTTTTGGTGGTACAACTGGACAAAAACGTTCGCGAATTTCAAGTTCGAATAGTGATCCGAAATCTGGATATAAAAATGATATTAAAATGCGTTGTAATAATTTACGTGAAATACGTCCAAATAAACGTAAACAATGTTTTCAAGTAAAACATAATGATACCAATATAATTGAAATTGATGATGACGATGATGATGATGTTGTTGTTGTTGAAAATGCAATTATTGAGAAGATTTTTAATAATTCAACCAAAAATCCTTGGTCACATCAAGAAGATGGACAACAACATCAAAAGCAACAACAACAAAAATGGACACCAACCGATAATAATTGTAATAATAACAATAAAAATTGTGATAACAGTTCAATGAACTTAAAGAGGCCTGTTGTTAATATATTAAACAAGGACTGTGATTTATCAAAACCAGAATGCCAATCTAATACAATTAATAATTGTAAAATATCTGTTCAATCTCAAAATATTAATGAAACTATGTATCAAATTAAAAATGACGATAATAATGATGATGATAATATGGATGCCCATCATAGCAGTGGTTGTAATGATAAAGTTGTTTATATGACAAATTCTACTAATCATATATTGGATACCGATAAACGTCCACTTTCTGATGATCCAGCGGTAACAAAACGTGACAATAGTGGTGAAACTTCTGAAGCTGCTAAGATGAGAACAGAAAAAAGTGATTCTGTTGTTTGTACAGAAAGCTATACACAATTTGAACTGGAAATTGAAGAAGTTTCAAAAATTAAAACTAAAGGTTAGTGTTTAAAAAAATGAAATTTCACTTATATTGTATAAAAACAATATAAGTCTTTAAAGAAAATGCTGATTTTATGCAAAATACAATTTTAATTCTTTTTATTTTTTTCCGCTCAAAAATATTTTAAGATGCCTTTAGACCATATCATAAAATGAATGTGATACCTGGCATTGAAGTTGAGAAACTAAACCGTCAATATCTGGTTCGATTGACGTGGTTGCAATTGTCAGGCAGTTTTCAAGGTGTTCATCCAACATGTTGGTTCTAAGTTTACACTTAGTATGTTCAATTCTTCACTTAAGCCATCAGGTGACAAACAACAGAACAGTGTAGATGAGCGAGCAACCCAAACAGAAAGAGAATTTACTACATAACGAAAGAGCTTTCTGTTCTGGTCCTGTTTCTGTTGTTTGTCACTTGGCAGCTTTAGCACGAGAGCGCAAACACACAAATCATTCTTCAGAAAAATTGACACGCTTCAGTAACTTTGAATATTTTCGGGCCGCATTGATACTTGCCTTGGGCCGCGGGTTGGACAGCCTGGCTTTAGACTATCTGTTTTATCATATGTCGTGTTACCAATGTGTTCCCAATGAGTTCACGGTATTTCTAGTGGAATCGCGTAGTTCGATTTGATTTGGTCTCAATCGAATTACACAATTTCACTTCAGAGTGGACAATTTTGGTAAAATGCATACGTATACGAAGACTAATGACAAAATAGAAGGTCTGAAGGTATCTTAAATAGTTATTGAAAATTTTATATTTCTAATACTTTATAGTTTCTACCGATTAATGTGTTTCCCCATCAATTTTTCTGTTTTTTATTTTTAATTAATTTTGATTCTAATTTAGATGTTTTTCTTGTTTAGTAATTAAACAGTCCACTGTGTAACTAAATCTAGGGGCATGTTTACACGTTATTTACGTTATTCGCCGAATTTCTGATAACGATATGTAAACTCTTTTATTTGCAATTTCTCTATGCAATTCTTTTTAGACGAAAGTAACATTTATGTCAAATATAAGAGATTTTTATTCCGTGGATAAATGTCAGCTGTAAACAAGGCCTAATAAAAATAAGAATAAGAATTCCTTCTTTTTTTAAACGGGAATCATAACAAAAAAAAAAAATTTTAGCAAGTTTTTCTTCATTTTATTTTTGTTGAATTTTGCAAAATTTTTACTACTACTTACGAAATGGAAATTAAAAAATTTTCCATAAAAAAAGGATTTTTGTACATTTTATCCGATAAAATTTTTTTTTGGGACGGATAAAATAATCAAATTGAAAATCTTGATAACATTTAAATTACCTTGGAAAATTAAAGAAGAGTATCGCAATTATGGATCTACGTATTATCGATATGATTATATTAAAGAAAACACTATTTTTTCGTATTGTGTGGGCATTTTTCCACGTTATTTGGCTATTATTCGTGACTAGACGACTTGAAAAATCTCATCTATAACAAAACAACTACTCAAATTGGTCACTAACAAAACTACTAAATTGGGGACACTTACCTTAATAAGAAAGTTTTAATAACGACAATGTCATAAAAATCCAAAATCGAGTTACCTATATATATAAAGTGACCAGATTTTTTAAGGACAAATTCTTTATTTTGGGCTATTAATGAAATAAAACAACAAAATTAAATAATTTAATATATTTGTAATTATTCCATATAAAATTGAAAAAATAACATAAAGAACTAAAAAAGTATCAAGTTCTAATACCAATCAGCAAGTCTACCCTACCAAGATTTATATGAGAATATTTTACGATATAAGAAATACAGATCAGATTTCGTAGCGCACATATTCTATGTCTAGATTAGTGTTGAAACACCGCGCTGCTACTCAAGCAACGTATCTACATTAGAATTTTTTACATATGTACATAACTCAACTCCATGCATTTTAGCGTTAAATTGACAGAATTTCAATATCATATTTAGAAATATTTTCAAAATCAATACAATTAGGTCTATTCTGCGTTTTTATATGTTATATTATGTTATGTTAATTTCCCCTTAATTCTGAAATGATTTCTAAAATATTTTGAGATTTCGTATTCTGCGAAAATTCTTTTACGAGATATTTTAGGTTTAGAAAACGTACAAGATTTTCTTACTTTTCTAGTACATTAGTATTTGAAGTTCAAATATTTTTTTTAATTTGTGTGCTTTTTAAAAGTTTTTAAGGCCCTTTTTAAGAAAATTTTCAAAGAAAGATAAAAATTAGTTAACTCATAGTTAAATAAAAGAAAATATGACGAAAAATTTATCTAATTTTGAAAAGTGAGGTTAAATTTTTTTCAAATATTTAGTGATGAAAAAATAAATATTTTTGAAGAACAGCGCATGCGCAGTATGGAAAATATTTCTCTTTTTTTAATACTCGCTAAAATTTCTGACAAATGCTCTCAAATTATCCCTAAAATATTCTAACATGACCTATTCAGATCATTTTAGATTCGCTCTATGTGAAACAAGAAAATACTCTAACATAACATAAAATTTGTGTGCAGAATACGAAATTAACGAAAAATATTCTTTTACGGCAAATCTAACATAACATAACATAAAATGTGTACGCAGAATAGGGCTAAATATTCAGTACAAATTTTAAATCAGTTCATAGCCATGAAAATCAGTACCTGTATTGAATAAATCAGTATGTATGGTCACTTTACCTATATATCAAAAAAACTCTTTGAATATTTCTCATACAAATTGCTCTCTCAGTTTTACATGCATGCACATTCGAAAGTCTGAGCGAACTTATTAACGACATAAGGATAGAATCTCATGATTTCAAATACTGTGAACTCAGCACTTGTAAATAGATCTCTAAACCAATGGAGCTATAAGATCATTATTTCCATTTGTTGTATATTTTTCTTAAACTATACAAATGACAAATATGTATTTGCATAATGATTAAAACTCCTAAAAACTACTTATTTATTCTCTAAGTACACAAATTAAATTCTATTCTTCTCCTTTTATTCGATTGATTTCAGAAAACATCTTATATTTATTTATTTATTTTTATAACTAAAGGGCTTCGGCCCCTGCGACACTTCGGGCCGCCAATACCCATTGAACTTTCACTTAATTACTTCTATACACATGTTGAAATCATTTTACTTTCCACAAAACAAATAATTCGAAAAACTTAAAATCCCTCAAATTTTATTTTGCGGAAAATTAAATTCCGATATTTTGGGAATTAGAATGAATCATCATTAACTCAACAATTTATTAAAGTTTTTTTTATCACATTCCCTCCCACCCCTACCGAGTGGAGACCTATCTTTTCAATTGGCCTGTTCAGAATCTATATTCCGAGTTTCATGAAAATCCGACTACTATTGGCCGAATTAGGGAAGTTTTTATATTCCAAGAATTTTGATTGATATATAATTCGCTGCCTCTTGATAATACATTTTATATAAATACGAAATAATAAAACGTCACCATCCAAAATTGTTTTGTATAAATAGAAAGACTAAAGAGTGGGCAAAGAATGCCGCGTAAACCAACGTATTCAAATGTCAAACGTCATATTGAAATTTTTTGTAAACACAATAGCGTAACCAATTATAGTGTAAGTTGATTTTATTTTCGTAAATAAATTCCCTCTTTTTCAATAAGATGGTGAAATTAATTATATCAAATGAACATAAAAACATAAAATATGAAACTTTTACCCTCAATAAAAATTTGATTATCACAAAAAATGTAAACAAAAACAAAGTGAGGTTAGAATATTTTGGTTTTCGCGTTTGACTTCAGATTTTAACAAACTTGTTCCGGTGGTTCCGTCGCTTTCGGGTCAATGTGGGTAGACGAATAGAAAACACACACACAGCAACTTTTGCATCAGGTTTTTTTTGGTTGCAGCTGCAAAAGTTGCGAGTCTTGTTTACACATTTATGTAAAAGTGGCGCGCAATCTGAAGTTTTTATGCTGCTGCAACCCAAAATGCTGCAACCTTAAAAAAATAGTTGCAGAGGTGTTCACACATAGCGTGCAGCTTTTATTGCTTGCAACTTCCTGGCAGTTTTTTCATGTATGTATGTGTAAAAAATTTTACGTCTTCATTTAATTTTAACATTTAATTAAAGCAATAAAATATGTTTTATGGCGAGAAAGAACAACCTGTTGCATGTTTAACACTTATTTTATTGAGAAGAGAAAGATGACGGCGTAAAAAAGTAAAAGAAAATGCTGGATACAAAAAATGGATAAAATAACGTGAACAGTACGGATTTGTTCATAATTTATTACGTGAATTACGAGTTCTTTTTTAAACATTTTTATAATTATCAGCATCTGATTTTGATTATCTTTTGGAAAAACTGAGACCCATAATAATGTGAATTTCATTACATTTTAAAAACTTTTCAGAAACAATAACACTGAACTGTCAAAAAACTTGCATGCAGCATGCTGCAAAAGTTTCAACCATTTTAATATTTTTTGTTGCATATGCAACTTTGTTTTTCGCTATTCACGCGTTGAAACTTTCCAGGTTGCGCGCAATATAAAAATCTAGTCATGCAGCAAAAAAGAATCGCAACTTTTTGTGTTGCAATCCTATTCACACTATGCAGCACTCTAGTTTCGCCGCATCTTTTTATGCTGCATTGCAACAAAAGTTGCAGTGTGTGATCCTTAGTTTAATAAAGAAAATTGTGGAATAAGTGAAAACTGTCCTTTTTTGCAGATTTTGCATGAAAGGCGTTTATACGAATGTCTGTGAAATTTAATACCAATTCTTAATTTTAAAGTTAAAAATGGACGAACAAATTCCAATGAAAGAAACAAATAAACAGCTCTTCATTAGAACGAATGGAAATTGAAACACTGTTAGAAAGACAGCTGATGAAGGAAATATTTTTCATCATTTAGATTAAAAAAACAATATACGTGATATACGTAAGACTGTTTATCTGCAATCTATTTATTAACCTTTTTCCCATGTTTTGTATTATTTTTTTTAAAAACAAATAATCTTTGAAATAGGTTAATTTTATTTTGCAAAATTATTTCCTTCATTCTAATGATGTAGCTTTAACCAACGCCTAAACGAGAAATTATGATAAATTGCGAACATTTTGCATTAGGAAAATCAGCAAGAACGAAAAAATTTTCTTAAAATTTGAATTTTATATTTTCGTATACAGACACATTCGATAAATCGACACTTCTTGTAAACGAACGGATTGCTTTATTTTAAATACACAAATAATAATAATAAGGTACTCTTTTAACCAGATCCCGTATATAAACGGACATTTCTTGATTCATGTCTCCTCAAAAAAGTGTTGACTGTATTGCAAACGAAAAATACCATTTTTATTTGGCGGATCTGTAAGTGAGAATTTCCATAAATTAAAACTTTTCCCGACTAGTGAACCCAAATCGCATTTTTTTCCCTAATCTGCATGACATAGTCGCCAATTTAGCGATGGTGGAGATCTGTTAACTATTTCTATCTTTATCTACACTTCTTTGAGATTAGGGTGTCTTAAGAAGTTCTGAGAAGACTTCAAATCTCTTTGGTACCAGCAAATAGCTCGTCTATTTTGTGTCAATTAATTTTGAACTCCACTTGGGGTCTTTTGAAACATATTTCATTACATAATTTGGAATCATCGATTATGACATTTTTCGATGATAGATATTCCAAAGATTTATCAACTTCGTCACATTCTGGAACATTTTTTTTAGTTCTGTATCATTAGAAATTTTTTGAGTTTTCCATTCATATTTTAAGTTTCGAAAGAGATTAGGTGTACATATTCTCATTTCATCTATCAATCGATCAGTTTCTTGTTCTGAATCGTTTTCTGTTTGGCAACGAAGCAGTGTTCTGACTTTTGATGCGAAGAATTTAAAGTTAAAAATTGATCGACAAATTTTACTTGTATGACAAAAATGTTTCAACTTTCAAAAAACCAGAACGGGAAATCTCGCCGTTTGGCATACATTAGCCGTACATTAGCTGCCACGATAAACAATGTGGAAATAATATGATTAACGACACTTCTTAGACAACACTCAAAATGAATTCAAATACCCAATACATATTATTATTTTATCTCTATAATACTTTTTCTTTTACTAATCAACAACTTTCTCATTTCGTAATTATTATTTGTACTTTTGTAATTCCAAAAAAAGCCGAAAAAAAATGTCAATCGAATGAGTGTACACGCGTTAAATGAAAATCCAATCGAATGGTTATCATCCCGTTAGAAAACTTATTCATTTTCACCTGTTGCACAACTTAAGAAAAGTAAAACATACATATGTATATGAAGAAATTTCATATCAGGTTTTTCTCAACATTTACAGTTACAAGATCTTCTCTACTCTATCACAAGAATCAATATTTTGTCTCACTCAATTCCATCATGATGATGTATATCAAAAATAAAATACCACCATACAAACCTCATACCCGATCTAATCATGTAAGGAGAATAGGAATACCAATTCACATATGAGAAGTATTTAATACTATAGGTTTACTTGAAATCTCAATTTCGAGCTCTAATAGAAAACACAAATTATTCTATAATTCCAATTGGAAACGATACATGTTGTAATAAGTATATACAAAGAGTTAGTACATTACAAGATTACAGACAATACGAATACTATACAGAATAGCGGGGCTCCGAAAAATATTTTTGTTATTAAGTATAGCTTATTCGGATATTTGATTGCCCGCTGTTCGGTTTCTGTTGTGTTTTATCAGAGACACAATGGTGGAGGACAACGACAACAACGACGACGACGGCTACTATGAACGACGCATAGTCTTTCTCGAGCCTAACGCACTTGCCGGAACAGCTTGTATACCGCATTGCGCGCGACTATTCCCTTCGACGATTACCGAACGACTAACTCGCAAGTGCAAAGGATACACTGAACTAACCGGTTTCTGTGTTACCTGATCACCAAGTGTATTCTACCTTGAAGGTGAGCTGCCTTAAAGCAGAAGCGTTCTTATTTTTTTCGCCGTTAACAGTAGTATGTATTATTATTATTTTTTTTTTTATTAAATAGAAAATATCAGGATTTTGTTCCTGTTCCTATAGAATATGGGAGTAAAATACCGTGATGTCAAAAATAGCAAACTCCATATTTTTGATGCATCTTCATATTTTGAGATATAGAAGAAAATGTCTGTTCATCTATTTGTTTGTGTTTTCACTATATTTTTCGAACGTCTTATTTTATATAATTGAGATTTAGGGAATTCTGGTTGGTTATTAGGAAGACCTGAACACTATTGCTTTTGAAAGGGGTGATTATGAAAGCTGTCATTTAATTTTATTTTGGAAACCACTTAACCGAATGCAATGAAATTTAGAACATTGATTCCTTAGATAATGTTCTTAGATCAGATTTAATTTGGCGTAAAAAAAAATCGGAAAAGCTCTTAATGTCAACTGAAATTAATTCTCTCGGTTTATATTATACATTAATATCTCAAATAAAGTTCCGTGACTGTTCCTATGAAAATGAAACGAAACAATATTTTTCAGTTTTTTGTTTTTCTTCATTCAAAGTAATCTTCAGATTCAATAAACTTTTTACAACGCTAATTGTGATTCAAATGCGTGTTAACTTAACTTAACTTGTAAGTGTTGAAATTAGGTTAGGAATTGTTTCCTCATCCATCGTATTTTCTAGATATGCCCCCCAGCAACTATACTGTTTCCAAACTTGAAAAGGGGAAGAGATTTGAATCAGATGAAGAGGTTGAATGCGAAACTGTTGCGTATTTTGCAGCCCTTCAGAAATCGTATTATACGAAAGGTGTGAAAATATTAAAAAAGCCCTGGACTAAATATAATATAAAGGGTTTTATAAAACGGACGGAATTTAAGATATTACTTTTGATGCCCTGTTTTAGATACTACCATGTCCGTCCGTCCGTGTACAAGATAAATGAAAATTGCGTTATCCTATTTTGATGATACAATGTGAGTTGGTTATTTCTTAACTCGATTTGGTATTGCATTTCAGCCAAATCGGGCGAATAGGAGCGAAGTTATAAAGCAAAAACCAATGTCACCATGCATATGGAATGAGCCTTTGCCGATATGTGGCTATAGTTTTAGGCAATATTTATTGTGAACGAGCCATGACTCTTTTTTTTATTGCTTTGATATCTGTCAACAACGTTCAGTGTTGAAAATTTGATTTGTAATACAACAACATAAAATTTTTTCGTGTTAAAAATGGAAAATTTTGTACCAACTAAAGAGCATCCGCCGACATCATTACTTTTTTGCTTTCATTTAAAGAAAACTGTTGCTGTCTGATTGAAGAAACTTATGGTGAATATGCTCTGTCGAAAACAACTTATGGAAACTGATTTCAACGTTTTAAAAGAGATTTTGATGTGAGAGACAAAGAACGATCAGGGCAACCAAAAAAGTTTGAAGACGCCGAATTACAAGCATTATTGAATGAAGATGAAGATGAAGAACTTGCTGAAGCATTAAGTGTTGATCGAACAACTGTTTCCAAACGTTTAAAAGCAATAGGAAAGATTCAGAAGTGTGGAAAATGGGTACCTCATGAATTGACTGAAAGGCAACAAGAAAAACGAAAAATCATCTGTGACTTGTTGCTTGGACGATACAAAAGGAAGTCTTTTTGCATCGAATCGTGAAGTGATGAAAAGTGGATATATTTTGAGAATCCTAAACGCAAAAAATCATGGGTTGCATCAGGTCAACCATCAACATCGACTACAAAACCAAATCGATTTGGTAAGAAGAGAATGCTCTGTGTGTGGCGGGATCAGAAGGGTGTGGTGTACCATGAGCTTCCGAAATCTGGTGAAACTGTTAATACTGATCGCTACCGACAACAATTGATCGAATTGAACCGTGCTTTGCTCGAAAAACGACCAGAATATCAAAAGAGACGACACCAAGTGATTTTCCTCCATAACAATGCACCATCACACAAAGTAAAACCGGTCCAGGAAACGATAGAAGCGCTTAAGTGGGAAGTTTTACGGCATGCGGCTTATTCACCAGATTTCATTCTCCGACTACCACTTATTTGTATCGATGGGCCACGCGCTTAAGGAGCACCACTTCAAAACATCTGAAGGACTGGAAAATTGTTTCTCTGAATGGTTTTCATCAAAAGAAGAAGAACTTTTTTGGAGTCCACAAATTGCCTGAAAGGTGGTCAAAATGTGTGGAAAGCGATGGACAGTAGTTTGAATAAAATATTTTTACTTTCCTATTAAAAAAAGGCGTTTTTTTAAAAATGTGCATAAACCTGGTATGCAGAAAAAGTATTGAAATATTATTAGTTTTGACTGTTCTGTACCATTTCTGCCATAGGGCATCAAAAAATCGGCTATAGACTGATTTTCAGTTAATATATGTTTTTTTTTTTTAAATCCAATTGATCTGAAATATTTCTGGTTTCTTTATTTTAACTGAAAGTATTTTGACCAAAAAACCAATCCGTTGGAGATGTTAGGCTCTAGAACAGGGATGGCGAACCTTTTTTTGACTGCGTGCCAATAAATATTATTTTTATAAAATGAAAATACATGCGTGCCAAGAAAAATTATTTTTATTAAATGAAAATACATGCATTTTAAAAATTATATATAGATTCATTTCTATAATATGCTGACATATTTTTTAATGGGATTTTTGTTGCTGAATATTTCTCGATAATGCATCAATATCCGGATCATAGTTTGACAATTTTAATGAAATACAAGCCTCCCCACATTCATCGGTAAGTCTGTTTCGTACATCAGATTTTATATTATTCATAATCGAAAATAGACTTTCACAGCTATACGTTGATGAAAATATTGTTAGAATAGCTAAAGACAATTTCTTCATCGCATTAAATGTTTCTGGGAGCGAACACCATGCCTTCAACAACATATTATTCATGTTTTCGTATTCTTCTTCATTTAATCTTTTTTTTTCATTATTTTCTATTTCTTGCCTCAACTCTATAAATTTCTGCTTCCAAATAGAACTTGATTGAAACTCTGCCAACTGCATTTCTAAATTCACCAACTTTAACCATTCTAATTGATCCATTTTAGCAGTTTCCAAATCAAACTTGTCTGGATATTTAATAAAGTTAATTAATGGTTGAAATTTTTTGAAATCTTGAAATCTCTTAACAAAATTGTCTTGTATGTCACTTATAACTTGGCTATAAAAATTTATATTAATTTCATAGACTCCATGAATAGAAAATTTTTGAAGGTGATCTTTCAACAAAGGAAAATACTTAAAATTATTGTTGTCAATATCGCGTTTAAATATTACTAATTTGGACTCAAAACCTTCAATAATGTCGAACATTACATCAATTGATTTTCCGGGACCTTGCAATTTAATATTTAATTCATTTAAATGGTTGGAAATATCCGTTAAAAACATTAATTTGGTGATCCAGTCATTATCAAAAAGTTCAGGAAATTCGGTTTTTTTATCATTAAGAAACATTATAATTTCATCAAAACATTCTACAAAACGTTGTAACACAAATCCTCTACTAAGCCAGCGTACGTGATTATACATTAACAATCCATGATAATTTGAACCTACCTCTTGTAGAAGCGACTGAAATTACCGCTTATTCAAAGCTCGAGCTGCTATAAAATTTATTATTTTGGAAACAATACTTAAAATATCATCAAATGCTGCCAATCCAGACTTCGCACATAGAACTTCTTGATGAATTATACAATGAAAATTAATAATTGGATGCCCAACGTGTTCTTGAAAAAGAGATACAAAACCAGCTTGCCGTCCTATCATTGAGGGAGCTCCATCAGTTGTAATTGACACTATTGTTGATGTATCTATCTCAGCTATTTGAAACGTTTTTATAACTGCATCACTAATATCTTTCCCAGTTGTTTTTGCTGATAAGGAAACTAGTGAAAGCAATTCCTCAACTATTTTTTCTCCTTTAGCATAACGAGCAATTATGGACAAGCGAGCTGAAGATGTTACGTCGGTACTTTCATCAAGACATATAGAAAATAGCTTTGCAGAACGTATATCATTTATTTTTTTAATATTAATATTTTTATGCATTTTTAATATCCTGTCTTTAACAGTATTTCGACTTATACTTAATTCTTCAATGCGCTTAAGTATCTGCTCTTTATTTTGAAAATCTTCAAATAAATGTGGTGCACATTTAATGAAAGCTTCTTTAATATAATCTCCATCGCTAAATGGTTTGCTATGAGTAGCAATAGTCTTGGAAACCTCAAAACTAGCAGCAACTAAATAATTTGTATGTTTCAAAAATGTAGTGAATGAGTTTGATTGTAAATTTTTATTTTTAACTTCACGTGCAATATATTCTTTTTGTTCTGAATCACTTTTAGATAAAAGAAATGAATGAGTAGTTTCATAATGACGTTTTACTGAGGATGTTCTGCACACTACTGTATTTCCACACAACGCACACAGGGCATTGTTTTTGCTTTTCATCATTCCATATTTATCAGTCCACCAATCTTGAAATGGTCTGTTAGAGCTGGCCTCAGGTTTCCTTTTCTTATTTTCTGACATTCTAAAGTTGAAACATATTATTTATTTATCATTAAAATTGTTAATGAATTACCTTTTGAAATCAATTATAATTGTCTTCTAAAAATATAAATAGATTTTTTTTTATTAGCAAAAAATAATACTAAAATAAGAAAACACAACTTTCAATCGCACTTACAAAGTTTCTAACTGAACTGAATTAAAATTAGTGAATTTGAATTCTGGCGAGAATGCAAATATTCATATATATATGTATGTATATATTTGAAAATCCAAAGCATACTATGTTCATTTTAATATTTTTTTTATATATTTAAAATCACATGTTCATACTTGTACATACCTATACCTACATACGCAAATAATATAATTATATTTTAACGTTATGAATAAAGGCGCCAGAAATCTGGAAGTTTGTTTTTAAATATCAAAATTTATGCATTAAATTTGAATTGAGTTCACAATTTTTTCAATATCAAAAATGCATTTGGATTAGTCAGTACATATGTATGAAAATGAAAAATATTATACGTGCCAGCGAAAATTTATCTGCGTGCCACTTTAGGCACGCGTGCCATAGGTTTGCCATCCCTGCTCTAGAACATGAACTGTGTGAATTTCATCAAAATTTCTATGGCAGTTTCGACGACACAATTAGTAAGGCAAAAAGTGTGCTTATATAGTATTCCCATTTTCGAATATAGCCTCTCTTAAGTTAGGTTTAAATACAGAAATTGTATGAAAATTGACGAAATCGGTCGAGCAGTTTATTCCGTATCGCATTTACAAAAATTTTACCGTTTTTCGTCGAAAATGTGTTTTCAAATAGTGTTGCAATAAGCTGATATAATTAAGCAGTTATGTTGCATCACTCAAACTCACATTGAAGCCACCGTACTAATCGTTTGGGTTCTATATGAGATTTTGTTTATCGAATGGACGGACGGACTTAAATGGAGGTAATTATTTTTGATGAAGCAAATTTCGCAATTGCTCTCACTCGTCTATTTTCTCTAGAAAAAATGTTATATTTTCGTTCGAATGTACCATAATATTTTACCTTAAAATCTTCATCCTGTACAGGTTCTGGCCTTCCCAAATCTAATTCGCGATGAATCTATTTTTTGTAGCTATCATTTCACAGCATCTTGATTAACAATATTCCATCACTAATTCATAGCAGTTTCGTCCTACCGGTTCGTCTTCTTTCTTTTGAAACGGTGTTTAAAATTCGTCTTCTGCCCATATAAGTCGCGCTAATTTGATTAAGATGACGACATCATTATTGCTGTATAACTCATGCAACTCACTGTTGTATTTTGATCATCAGTTGTCGCTTTTTTATATACCGAATATTTTTCGGAGGATTTTTTGTTTTACGCATCGAATCGGTTGTGAGTACTGGGAGCATTAGCATTGTATACAATTTAATTTTTGATTTTTGATTTTTTTGCTAGACCATAGTAGCATTTGTTGGCTAGCAGAATTCTTCTTTTTATCCCATCCGTTATGTTATTTCCGATATTTACAGATAATCGCTTTTATTCCGGATATTGAAAGAAATATTTTAAAATAGAATAACTAATTTAAATTTGTTTAAAATTATTAAAAAATTGTCTGTTTCATTTTCAGTTAAACTTTCTGATGAGGATAAAGTCGACATGACCCATTTTGATCCAATTAAAGTGCTTGGAACTGGAGGTAAGTTTGTCTGAAAAAAAAATCAAAAGAAAAAAAATTAAGACTAGAACAAATTTTTGGTTTTGATTTCTTTTAGCGTACGGTAAAGTTTACCTTGTTCGAAAAAAAGGTGGGCATGATCATAGTAAATTGTATGCAATGAAAGTATTGAAGAAAGCAACTATTGTGCAAAAGAAGAAGACAGCGGAACACACTCGCACAGAAAGACAGGCAAGCATACTATTTTTTTAATATTATGTTCGCATTTTTATGTAGAAGAGTTTAGATACCTTTCTTCGTACATTTTTTCAGTAGTATACATAGCTTTGCATTCTTTTAAAATTGCTCAAACACGGTATTGAGAATGAAATGTTTTGTATACATGGGAATACCTTTCATTCAGAGAAAATTCAGAACTAGAAGAAGAAGAAGAAGAAAGAAAAGAAAAATACATAAAAAAAGCTATGATGCATAACAAAGTTAAGAAAGGCACATAAAACACAGTTCGACCGAGACTCGTATTTACCTTGTTTTATGACTTCTTTTACCTTTGGTCGAGTTTGTTAATTCCCGTTATGAAATACCGGTACTCTTGATGATGCACAAATTTTTTTTTATATACTACAACGATTTCTTAAGCGGGCCACATAATCGCGGACGATGGATAAAATCAAAACGGAAGAAGATATGTGTTGTGTTCTATATATCGTATTGGCAATAGTATATTCCCGTTTAAATAATAATTTCCAGTGATTCTCAAAGAGATCTTCACTTTCATTTATAATTTATTGTTATTCTATAATAAGTTCTTGAAAGTTTATTCTCTAGATACTAAGGAGTATCTTACCATATTCTGCATTCTGAATGAAAAAAAAATTCAGCCAATTAGAATTTCTTTTCAAATTTTTTTCTCAACATAAGACTTAAACTAAAACATAGTTATATTAACTTTTAACTTCTATACGAAGTATATAAGTCTCTTTTCTTTTTTTTCAAATCTCCACGTTTTATAAGTTTCTAAATCGTTTGCAATCACTTTTATCCAATGTCTGGCTGTCGTCTGTCGGTCTGTCTGTCTGTCTGTCGTGTACAAGATTGCGGCCGTATTTTTGAAGTAATTTCCATGAAAATTGGTAATAGCGGTTTTTTCCTCATGAGAACCATTCTATCAGAAGTTGGGTTTGATCGGACTAAAACTTCAGGTAGCCGCCGAACAAAAGTTCGGTTTTTTGTGTTTTTACATTACAGGGTATTGTACCGTTATTTATGGACCGATTTCAATCAAATTTGGTATGAGACACTTTTTCAAAGAACAATTGTGTCCGAACAAATTTCGGATTTTTTTGTATGAAATTTGGAGCATAATTTTGAGTGCTCGAAAAAAAAATTTCGGGCCCAATTATCAGGACAACTTATTTTCCACCTTATCTATGTGTATGTTGCAATATTTTTACTGTTGAAAAGGCTGAAAAATATGTAGTCCGTGTAATACCAATATTACAGTATACAGTATACAGTATACAGTATACAGTATACAGTAGAAGTTGAAATATACCCATTTACACTTTATTCTTAATAATAATTAATTTGACTTGACAAGTACTTGATCCTGCGACAACTAGACTGAGACTGATTAATTTATTTTACTTTAATTCTGATAAGACGACACTAAAAAATTTACCGTTATCATTCGAAGTTTGCTAGTGCATTTCAGTTGCATTATTGCAACGATTTACATTAGAGTAAGAAGTTAATCAAAATGGCCTCTGAAAAAAATTATTTATTTTTCAATGGCCAAAAAGAATTTGTCGTTTAATGGTGTATATCTTTATTATTCAGGAAAGTTATTATACATATAAAAAATTATGACTATACCAAGTCCTTTGACAGTTCAATTTAAGATTTTTCAAAAAGTGGAGTTAATCGATTGTGCAGTGAACGGCTCAATTATAAAAATTTATTTTGTCTCCTTCAAAATAGGCTTCATTTGAAGCAATACATTTGTTCCAACGAAGAACCCAGCCGTCAAAGCACTTTTTAAACGCATATTTTGGTATGGACTTTAACTCCTTCAGCGATTTTTGTTTTGTATCTTCTGTCGACTCGTATCTAATACCACAGAAAAATATTTAGCTTTCTTTACCATAAGCATTATATTTGATTTAACTTCGGTTGAAAGGAAAGCAATAATTTCGTTCTGCCTTTTCTCTCCTAAATATGAGAGCATATATTTTTGAAATTCTTTTGAATATTGTATTCTTCGAATGTGTTCTAAAATAGTTGCATCAAATTTCGAATCAAAATTTCCATTACTACAAGTATAATAAAATAATAAGTTGACGATCCTCTAAGAGCCAAATTTTGTTTTGATAAAAAATATATTATATATACTAAACATACTTGGTAATTAATTATTACAAAAAAAAAATATTTAAATAGTTCTTGTCTTTTGTGTTTTTTTTAATCCTCCTTAAATTATTCCAGGTTCTTGAATCCATACGTCAAAGTCCATTTCTTGTGGGAATGCATTATGCTTTTCAAACTGATTCTCGGCTTCATCTAATTCTAGGTAAAATAAAACTTTGTAATCAATAATATAAAATTAGTATTCTTATTATTTTGAAAAAAATTTTCATTATAATAGATTATGTAAGCGGTGGTGAATTATTTACACATTTGTATAAGAATGAACATTTCACAGAAGATGAAGTCCGTATATATATAGCTGAAGTGGTTCTAGCCTTAGAACAATTACATAAATTAGGAATAATTTACAGGGATATCAAATTAGAAAATATTTTATTAGATTCGTATGGGCATATTGTCTTGACTGATTTTGGCCTTTCCAAAGAACTTCAACCTGGGTCCAATGAACGTGCTTTTAGTTTTTGTGGAACACTAGAATATATGGCGCCAGGTAAAAATATTTTGTATATAATTGTATAATAAATTCAATTAACTTTGTTTCTCTTTATATAAACACAGAGGTTGTTCGTGGCGGCTGTACTGGACATGATACTGCCGTTGATTGGTGGTCCGTTGGTGTTTTAACTTATGAATTATTAACGGGTGCTTCACCATTTACAGTAGTTGATGAAAAGAATACTCAACATGATATATCACGTCGAATATTAAAAACTGAACCACCAATACCCGATGAATTGGGTTCTGAAGTTAAAGATTTTATATTAAAATTATTAGTAAAAGATCCTAAAAAGCGATTAGGTAAGTTAGAATTTTTTTCGTTTTTGTTTTTTTTGTTTTACGTAATAAAAATAATATTTTACAGGCGGAAGTAAAGCGGATGCTTCAGAAATAAAATCACATTCATTTTTTCGAAAAGTTGATTGGGATAAATTATCCAAAAAACAATTGCCCGCACCATTTAAACCAAAAATAGAAAATGAATTGGACACAAGTAATTTCAGTGAAGAATTTACACGGCTTCCATTAAACGATTCACCAGCAGCAGTACCTCCAAATTCTTATCGACTTTTTCAAGGTAATTATCAATATATATAAATATATATATAGAAATATTCTTTTTTTTTGCGAATTTCAATTTAAAATATAAATATTTCTAATACATATATATAATAATTTGTTTTCATAATTTTTCTTAGGTTATTCGTTTGTTGCACCAAAACATCTTAAATTGAAAAATGTCATCGAAGAAGTAATATATGATGTAGATGACAGAACATGTTCAGTTTCATCTTCCAATCGTTCATTATCTGATAAAGAATCATCTTTCCATGCGAAATATGAACTCTTTCCGGAACCTATTGGAAAAGGAAGATATTCTGTTTGTAAGAAATGCGTCAATCGATTAACTGGAGAAGAATATGCTGTAAAAATTAAAAATACAATATCTGGTGTAGATAATGAAGTTGAAACATTAAAATTATGTCGTGGACATCCAAATATTGTTAAATTGATAGAAGTTTTAAAAGATGAAGCATATACATATCTAGTTATGGAATTACTAGAAGGTGGTGAACTTTTCGAGAGAATACGAGAAACTGAGACAATCACAGAAGAAGATGCACGTCATTATTTCGAACAAATATCGAATGCTGTAAATTTTATGCATTCCAAGAATATCGCACATCGTGATTTAAAACCGGAAAATATATTATTTACACAAAAATTATCGAAAAAATTAAAAATTGTTGATTTTGGTTTTGCAGTTTATCAAAAAACTGGTTCAAATTTAACTAGCCCATGTTATACATTAGATTATGCAGCACCAGAAGTAATTACAACTGGAAATAAATTTTATACCGCTGCATGTGATCTTTGGTCAATGGGCGTCATATTATATACAATTCTTTGTCGTCATGCACCATTTAGAAGTAAATATAATCGAAATCAAAATAGTATTGAAGAAATATCTGATCGAATACTTCGAGGTACATTTGATACAAATCTAACAACGTGGAAAGTTATTAGTCGGGATGCAAAAAATTTAGTTCAAGGTTTGCTTAATGTTAATCCAGAGAAACGATTCAAAATTGAAAATGTTTTAATCAATGATTGGTTCAAAAAAGTTTCCTCAAAACCTTTATATCATCCTCATGACAAAAGTTTTAACGATATGGAAAATGAAGTATGTGATACATTTGATGCACTCGGACAAGCTCAGAAAGAAGGTTTTCAATTGGATGAAGTTGTTAATGCGAAATTATCACAAAGAAGATGTAAAAAACTGTCCAGTTCATTAACACCGACAATTTCAAGTAGGGGAAGTGTAACAAGTGGTTTAGGACGACGTAAAAGTTCTAGCGGAATAGTTACATCGGATCTAAATAATCGTTCAACAAGTGATGCTACCTCAAATTCTGATATCGAAATAGAAAATAATAATCAAAAATTGATATCAAATAATGATATTGAAAATTCTATAAGACATATGGAATTAATAAGTAATACTTATGGAATTGAAACAAATCCTAAGACTGTTCAAGAATTGTCTCATTTAAAATACTCCACAAATAATAATAATAGTTTTAATTTGAATGAAAATAATTCTAAAGATGATGCTTACTTTTCGAACATCACAAATAATTCAAATAATGATGAGGAATTTTTAGGTTTTACACGTTCCGAAATTAAAGAAGATTCAAATCTATTACGACGGTATAGTGCACTATTGAAATCGCCAAGAAATAAGTCAATATCTAATAAATCAAAATTAATACAAAAACATGTTGGTACGCGGAAGAAACGAAAAACAGCAGATAGTGGTGGTAAAACAATACAAAATTCAAAAACTTTATCAAACGAAAATCTATTATTATTAGTAGATCCGTATGCTATAATGAAACGACGAACAAAAAAATCCAAGGAATATAAAAAGGATGAAGCTGGTGGTTTATTATTGTCAAGTAGTATACAATATGGGCCGATAACACGTGCTATGAGAAGGCGTGAAGAAATTTCCGATCGTTTTAAATTTTTATTTTTAGAAGAACCGATTAAAAGAAAAGCTAGAAAACAATGATTGAAACTTAAAGTAAAACAGGATGAAGTATTTTTATTCCCTGGAATTGAAATTATCTCGCGCCTATATACCAATATTATTATTATTTTTCTGTTTTTAGGTTTTTTCATGTAATTATAAAGAAATTTATTTTATATTTTATTTTGTATGCAATATTAAAAATTATTGAAGTTTGTTCATAGAAGTTGATTTAAACTTCTTTTATTGCATCATTATTATATTTATATATTTTTATATATGTATGACCATAATAAGCGGATTACATTGTATATATATATATATATACATGTTTTGTAGAAATTTTGTTTAATATTTGTTAGTTTAAAGAAACATCATATTTTGGCAATTACAAATACTATCAAGGAACCAGTTCATTGGTATTATGTATATATATTTATATGTATATATATATAAGAGAGAAATGGAACATTAAATCATAAATTTATTCTTATTAATCATTGTTTTAAATATGTATGGATGTCAGATGTGTTGTAAAGCGTGAAATCGTATGAAAGATTAGAAGCACGAGAAGAATTAGAAATCTGAAAGAAACTGGTATCTACAAAGTAAAAAAAAATTTAAAATTGTACCAAAAAAAAGATTGATATATTCCCTTGTATCCTAAACTTGTTTGTTTATGATTATCTCTCTGTATATGCCGCCACATTAGGTTCTAAAGTTCCCGATTGCGTTGACATTTATATAAATTTTGTATGTAAGCAAATTTTTTTCATATAAATAAATTTGTCTGACGGAAATATATCTTTCTATATTATATATTATCTTTGCATTGTACGTACTCTTTCATGAATAGAGATATAGGGTTTTAGGAAAAGCATGCGGTTTTGTACAAGTAGGTGTTAAAAACGGATCAAAAATTATGTTAAGAATTTTCCATACGTACTCAAATGATTATACCAGAAAAGAAACAAAAATTTCAATTCCAATTCAATCATTTATTTCTAATTATTATTATTATTATTTTTTTTCTTCTTTTTTAGAAACTATTATAGAATTTAAACTAAAATATAAACAATATTTTAAAGAATTTCAATGTAAAAAATAAATATAAAATATATATATATATATATATATATATAAATAAAAAAGACCAATGTTTAAACAGCTATTTGATAAAAAAAAAGAAGAAAAATATAATTAATTGAATTTTTTTATAATTCATAAAATAAACATTCTACAAAATGCAATTTTTACAATTTTTTTTTCTTTTTTTTCAAATATCTTAAAGAAATACAAAATATATAAGCACAAAACTAATCCGTGTAGACATTATTGAGAAAAAGAAAAACAAAAAAAAAAAAAAACTAAATAAATCTTAACACTTTGATCTAATATTTTCGAGAATTGTATTTTTTGATATTATAATATATAGTAATGGAAAATTCCCTCATATTTTATTTCAATATGTTTTTGTATAATAAAAAATCCTTAAAGTTGCCTTCATACTATAAAGCCATGAATGAAAGAATATAAAGATATGTCGGCCATTTTGAATTTTTATTTTCATACTTTTATGGCATCACGTGTGATTTCCTTTCAAATAAATAATCGTGATTTTTCATACGAACAATGTATTTTATGTCTCGCGTGACGTAGGTGCGTAGAAAAAAACAATTTGAAATATGGGAAAGCGTAATCTATATATTATTTTATTCATATTATAAAGCTATAAAGAAAGAAACATGTTTTGTCGTCTCGTAGTGTGATTGTGAAAAAAGAAACATGATTTATCAAAAATTAAGTGTAATGTATTATTATTATTGTTGTTGTTGTTCCTTAACAATGTCATAAAGAAGTTACAAATCCCTTACATATATTAGATTGATAACAAAATTTGATATATATATATATATATATATATTAACTTTTGTGTTTTTACAATATTTAATAAGAAAAAAGATAAAACAATTAGAATAAACCAAAACAATTTTTAATTTAGTCAAAAAAAAAAAACAAAAAAAAGGGAAATAAACATGTACATAAAAATATGTCTGTTAATTTATTTAACATTTAATTTTCATCAAGTTATAATTATTTATATTAAGACTTAAAAAGATTTCCAGAAATAAATATTATTATGTAATAACAAAAAAAGAAAAAAAAGCAGGAAAATATCATTGTTAGAAAATTGATTATTGTACATTTAAAATTATTATTGAAGTTCATGAATTAAAAATAATTGTTTTTAAGAAGAATGAAATACAAAAATACAATTTGTTGAAATTTTATAAAAAATAAAAATGAATGAATTTATTATTTTTGGCATAAAAAAAACATTTTGAAGACAAAAAAAACAACAAAAATGTTTTGTTAACAATATTATATAAATGTTCGGCAAATAAACAATTTCATTAGAAAGAAAGGTGGTACCGGGAAATAACATGCCAGAAAAAACACAATTCTAATTTTGATCCACATGAAAAAAACCAAAAGAAACAAACATTTCTTGTTTGAAATGTCTATTTTTCCGGATAAGTTTTCCAGCTATTAGATTGAAATTTTTCCGTATAATGCAAAAAAAAATATAAAACATACTTATTTTTGGTGTGTAATCATAAATTTTCCCGGTTATTAGAGGTTTCCGAATAAAAGAAGTTCAAATATAGTTCACTGCAAAAAAAAACTCATTTCCCAATTATGGACGTAGTTTATTTCTTGAAATGAGGCAATGTTAAAACTTGCAATTCAAAACTAAATTGTTTTTGAGATAATTGATAAAAACGTTTGTTTAATAAAGTATTTGTATTTATTTACTTTTAAAGTTTAATCCATAAAAACTAAGTAATTATTTAGGCCACATCTTATAAATCAAAATCTAGTATTTTATTTAATTACAAGTTTTCATATGAATTAATTTAAATTAGCTAGTATTGTTGAAAATGACGAGCTTTTGTTGCAAAGATTACTCAAAATTGCGAGTTTTGTTGCAACGACTTTGGAAATACGAGTAGCAATTATTGTTACTAACAAAACTGGGACAAAACATTTCTTGAACCATTCTGTGAAAATGGCAGTTGTTACCCATGCCTTTTGTTCGCCATCCATTAAACCGGTAATTTATTAAAGTCGACACCTTTCATTGATCGAGATTTAAGTGCGCGATTAACAAGCAGAGGCTTCAGCATACGGTCTCCTGAAGCATTGCTATAAAATAAAAATGTGACCCGATTCTTTGCTGCCTTAAACCCACTGGCACGATAATTAATGAACATTATTTCAGTTTATTTTCAAAAATTTCTTAGAACAAAAATACGTTACGGTAATGTAATAAAATGTCCTTAAGAATACTTCAAATAATTTTTCCATAAAACGATATGAATTTTAATCAAAATTTTTCTTTAAAATTTCAATCAAATAGCTTTTTTTAATCGTGCTAAATCAAATGAAATCGCGTAAAAACAGAATCAGTTTTTTTTTCTAGACCGTGTTAAATCAAAATCGTGTAAAAAAAGACCGTGTAAAAACAGAATTCTTCGCACCAAATTTTGAAATTTTGGATTATTTATTAAAATTTCCGTCGAACTATTTTCAATTATTTAGTAAAACTATTTGGATGCTGAATATGTAGAATATCAAAATATCAATGTGAGTTTATTATTCCTCGATTTGGTAAAGCATTTCAACAAAACATTTCAGTAAAATCCATCCAGGATTGTGGACAAAGAAATAATCCTAGGAAAAAAAGTCTTCGTAAAGGTTTTTGATGTACGTTTAAAACGAATGTACCGGAATAAAATTTGCAGAATAAATTTATGTCATCAGAAGTCAGCCAGGCTATCTGTGATTTAGTAAATTCGAAAAAGTTATACAGAAACATTTTGAAATATTATTATATTGGCTATTTATACCCTATAGTAGGTAACCAGAGGGTCACTAAGTGTGTAACACATCGAAATAATTATCGTGGAAAAGTTTCAAGGGTATGGTTGTGTAGAGAATCAAAAGTTATATCGATTTATGCATGTCCGTCCGTCCGTCCATCCGTATACAAGATGACTCAAAAACGCGTTATCCGATTTTGATGAAATTTAGAATGTTAGTTGGTTATTGCGTAGCTGCATTTGGTATTGCATTTCAGCAAAATCGACAGAGGGGCAGCGAACTTACTAAGCAAAAACCAGGGTGAACAGAAAGTTTTGTCGTTTTTTTTTATATAGTTTTTCGGATTTTATTGGAAAGTTTGTCAAGCAATTTTGTTTAAATTAATTATGTTGGTTGACTACTTAAATAGACGATACCATTGTAAATTTCAGTGATATCGGTCTAAGGATAGTGGAGAAATAAAAAATCGTAGGAAAAAATAACAATCTTTATGAAGTTTTTTTGATGTACTTTCAGAACTAATACACCGAACTGGATAAAATTTGCAAATTAGACTTATGCTATCAGGGTCTGGGTTACTTACAAATTAGAGGAAATTTTGAAAAAGGGAACCAAAGTTATGAAGAAAAAACCCTGAAATATTGTTAGCTTTATCTCCCATTTCTACCATAGGGCATCAAAAAATGTTTTTATGAAAATTTTTGGATTTGCACAATTCGGTGGTTTTCAAAGGAAGAAAAAATTAAATTTAAAATTCGCTAAAGTTAAACCAAACTCATGTTATTTCCCTATTGTACACTTTATACGGAAAATGCATATTTTATATAACAAAAACAAAAATATAGAAAAGGTTTCCAAATTTTTAGTCATATAAGTATTAATTAATTTTGTTTTCAAATTTCAATTAAATATATTTATTTTTTGAATACACCAGAAAACTTTTGAATACAAAAATAAGTTGTGTTTTTGATATATTTTAGAAAAAGTTAAGAAAAAAAAAAAAAAACATTAAACATGACAAGAGAAACAAATTTACAAAAAACAACAATTGTTTTAAAATAATTAGAAAATTAAAAATTATTGTTTTGAGTTGCTTTCATAAAATTTTAATTGTATAAAAATATTAGATACTTCTTATTCCTTCCTATTTTAAGATCCTTTTACCGAATTAAATAAAATATGTAAAGAATTTAATTGAAAGTAAGAATCTGACTATTCTTCACTTAATGTATGGAGGCACAGAATCTTTTAACGTTCTCAAAGATAAAATTCAATTTTAAAGGCCGCTCTACCTCCTGAAAGGTGTAAATGTCAAAATGTGTTAAAAAACGGAAAACTCTACACAATGTATTCGGTATTCGTACGAATCGAAACGAAAGAGTTGGGAAATTTCAACTTTTAACGAATACGTTAACCTCAAAGTAGTATTTATTATATTGTAAGTCAGATTAACGGTGGAATTTTTCCACATGTTTTAATAAAATAAAGTCAAAAAGTGAAAAAAGATAAATATATATTAATAATTGAAGAAACACAAATATTTTCTAAATTATATCACAGAAACGAAACTATATGTCTATCCATCAGCCTGAACACGTCAACAGAATGCGTGCTGTAACGAATCGGATCTGATCGAAACGAAAGCATTCTGTCGGAGCTTTAATATGTTACTACCGGCGTGGTACTTCGTTTTCTCTATTATATGAGGTAGCCCAATCTTAAACTTATCCTACTATGCATAGTTGAATACAATGGGTAAGTTTTGATATGTGGAACTATTCAAATATTCGCAAATGCACATTTTTTGGCTTTAGTAAACCTTTTGCGAGGAAAAATTAATTCTTTTCAAAGAAATCACTAGTTCAAATATCGCCAGCATCTTTTAAAGTTTGCTAAGTCCTTAATAAAAAAAAAATTAGCAGTACTAATAATTGATCCTCATCAATAATAACGGTGAAATCGCGACAAAGGTATTACGAATGTAAATTATTAATTACTGCGTGTGTACCTAGTTTAGGGGTACCTACGTCCTCTCGCGGGATATGGTTTCATTATTTAATGAAATTATATGTGTGTATAGTTTAAAAAAAAAAAAAACTAATCCGATGTTTCAATTCTCGAATTTATATTTTAATTATATCTTTCTCGCACATTCTATCTAATGCAAGCATGCTTGATACAAGCCTTTTTCGGACGCTTCGGAGAAATCGAAGTTTCTATTCTTCAACATATTAGTTTAACATTGATAGCTCCGATTGCAGACACTTATGAGATTTCTCATTAAAAACGAAATAGCCTTCAAAACTTTATTACTGTCCAAGTATAACCAAGAACCTAATAACATGAAATATCGTTGCAAAAGCGATAACTTACTTTGAATTAAAACTATTTTAAAGTTTTTTATTATATTGCTTCAATTAGTCAAATGGCTAGTTTTGAATTTGGTCCTCTTTGCTTCTGTGCCTTTCATATACGAATCAAGTTTTTTTTCAACGGGCTTGACTCATAAAAGTTAAATTTTCGGGAAATTGGAAAAAAGTGTTTAAAATCTGTCGTACTATGTAAGATGTACTTTTGGCGGTTTTTACTTATTAAAGTTGTGAAGAAAAATTTTTTTTATTAAAATTGGATTCTTCTATTTTTTAAAGAATTTCAAAATCGTTCGTGAACAAAACAAATTGTGTGAAATATTTGATTGAAGTTGAAATGTGATTGTGCGATTAAATTCATTTCGTTCTTATTCCTATACTATGGAATTCAGACTATATCTATATATATTATTATGGAATGACAAATAATGCTAGCCGTCAAATGTACATAATCATGTTAGACTTTCTCCAGTATAACCAGTAAATGAACGAATCTTGAAGAGGAGTCGGACTCATTCAATTAAGTCCCAAAAAACATCGGGTTTCCCTATCACTATTTAAAAGAAACAGTTAAATACCTGTCGCCTCAAATTTATCACTTTCAAGTTTCGAAATGTATAAAAGCGGCAATCGTTTGTCGCTTGACGCCTTACAGAATTCCATTGCAGTCTTTATTTTTAATAATTTCTTCAATACACAATTATAAGCTTTACAGTCATTTTGTTGTGTCAACTATTAGGCCTATCTGCCTAGTTGCTAAAATGCGAAAATCAGAGAATTATATTGGTTTTATAAAATTTGATTCATATGTATACGAAATAACACAAAATAATTTTTAAAACTTTAAATTAATTCCACAAAATAATATAAAAATTTAAAAAGAAAAGTTCACATTACTTCACAAAATTATATACTTTTTATAGTAGCTCAAATAATTTGAAAATTTGAAAATTAGATATTTTCTAGGAAATAAAACACGAACAACGGAAACATTTTTTAAGCTATCAAAACACTTCTAATGCCCAATTGCGACAGTAAGCTTAGACTCAGTTTGAAACATAAGTAGAGCTTAAGTTACAAAACAAATTTCACAGTCAGGGCTTAAGTAAAACTGAAGTTTGCAATGTTGACAACTTAAGTTTTTGAGTTAAGACTCAATTTGAGAGCCAAAATGTTATGAAATGTTAATCTTTGTATTTATTTTAACTTGAAAAGGCTGCTCTATGTTCTAATCATACTAAAATACTAGATATTGATTAGTTTTTTTAAGAAATAATTACGAAAATTTTTATATAAAAAAAATTCTTCGTTTTGATATTTTCAATAAATAATTCACAATTATTTATTTACGAACCAAAAATTCACAATATTAAAATTATCTAAGTTTAATTTTTGTCCTACTTAATGCTTATGTAGAACTTAAGTCCAAAAGGTATCTCACAGTTAAGTAAAAATAAGATATTAATAAGATATATCGATTCTTTGCAATTTGATTTTCATCAATAAGAAGGCTGAACTAACATTGAATCCGAAAATAAAACAGCCAAACACAATTTTTTCATACTAAAGTAATTTTGTTACCAATAAATCGAGATACATATATTAGCTTGAGATTTCATTTCCATACAAAGCAATTCAGGAGATAGTCATATATCTCATATTTCTATTGACGCTTCAAGAAATCCATAATTTAAAGCAATCAAAATCAAATCACGTAAAAGATCCTGTGCGATTAATCTATATTACTATAAGGGTGCCTCCATTGTTTTAACACATTTAAAACTCCCAAAATTTGGTGATACCTTATCGTATGTTTACGGCTTCAAGCCGTAGAAATAATATGATATCATAAAAACAAAGCAAAATTATTAATTAATGTGAAAACTAAATAAATATGCTTTTATGCAAATTATATGCACTTTTCGTTAAAATAGACATTTTGAATGGAATATGCGAAAATATGCCCTAAAAAATAAGTGTTAAAATTCAAAGATTAATTTCTTGCTCATTTCTCAATTAAGTTGCAGTCAAAAAAGCATGTAAATGTATATTTTCGATTGCCCTAATTATGATATAGTTTGTCAAACATAAATTTTACGTAAAATTCTGTACATTTTCCTTTCACCAGATCACCAGATCACCAGATGGGCAGTTGATCGTATAAACCTCCACCGCCAGCATGTTTATTAGCTTAAGACAAATTTGTTACGGCAAATTTGATATATTTATGTTTGGATGTTTTATCTGATTCAGTTCAATCGAAGGCTGATGCAAAGCTTAAATTTTAAGCTTTGTTGATAATGTTCCAGTTGTTTTTTTGAAGACCATATTGCCCTTTGGAAAAATTCTAATGGTGACTATTTCTATGCCATTTTAAATGGAATCTCTATTCATATTATATGCTCTTGGATTTAATTTTTATTATTAATATTTCCATAATAAAGAAGTTTTATATTTTAAATTTTTATACTGCATAATTGCCTTATAAACTAGAAAACATACCAAAAAATGTTTAAATTTACTTAAAAAGCAAAAAAAAAAAAAAATTTGGCATAAAAAATTAATTACCAGAAAACCAGAATTATTTTTACAATTTATTTAATTCTTTGTTAATTAATTTAAATGAAATTTGTAAGGAAAGAAAATGAAAACTAAAACATAAAAAAATGTTGGGCTGTGAAAGAATGGATAATCTTCTCATTATTTTTTTCTTTTTGTTTCATAATTGAATATTTCAAAATAAATTGTCATTTAACTAAATTGTTTGTACTTAATCTAATGTTTTCTGTTTTTTTTATTTTTTTATTATTTTTTTTATATAATTTCAATTAAAATAAATCCGCCAAAATTGAACTGAAATTGTTTTAAAAGAAATAAAAATTGAAATTTAAATAACAAATAATTTCTAATATGAGAAAAGAAATAATAATAATGGGAAATGTAAGTGGTCCTCATCTTACGTGTGATGTGATAATCACAATTTTAGTAAATTATTCTTTTTTTTCCAAAAAAAAAACCATTAATTTTTAATCAAAAGAAAAACAAAACAACAAAATTTTTTTATATGGGAAATTAAGAGCTTAATAAATTTTTTATAGAACTATAAATAATATAAAGTATTCAAATTTCTAATACCTGTCATGTTAATTTTTCTTTCAATCTCGCTACATGCATAACATGCATACACATTCATAAAAATGTATACACATTTATAAATGCATGTTAGAATATGAATGCACAACATCGAAAAAAAATAAGAATGATTCGAGATTTTATAAGAGTGATGACGTAGTTTCCACATGCTTTACTCAATGAATTTTTTTTTCATTCCCTAGCTTTGGTTACTTTATAATTAGTCATATTTCACTTTTTATATACATTATAAACTTCCAATAATTGGGGTCTATTCTACGATTTTCTATGTTTCTTTATATTATATTACTTTGTCTTACTAAATAAGTAAGATTTTTTTTCAAATTTTTCATATTGTGGAAAAATTCTTTTATGGGGTATTTTACGTTTATAGAAAACCTAATTGAATATCTCTTTTTTTTAGTATATTAGGAATTAAAATTTGAAATTGTGATCATTGTTTAAAAAGTTACTTTATTAATTGAGTTCGTTTATCAACAAGAAAAAAAATCAAGCAAACTGTATTTTTTGCATAAAGTTTTGTATGAAGAAATTTCTTGTGCATAGGAATTCATTTTAAATATTTACTAAACATAAAAATATATATTCCGAACATAATTAGCATAATATTTTGGTTGCAATTCATACTCTCGACAGAAACTTAGTCTTTTTTATTTTCGTTTGATATGTCATTTAAATTAAGATTTAAAATAAATTTAAATAACAGAAAATTTTAAATTCATTTCTTTAGTCAATTCTAGTTGAAATTTTTGACAAAAAATCTCAAATTGTTTATAAAATATTTTAATAACACATATTCAGATTCTTTTTAATTTTGCTCTTTATAAAATAAGAAAATAACACAACGTATAACATTAAGTTGCCTTGTAGAAAACCAATTGCCAATGAAAAATATTATTTTATATATAATTTAATTTAACATAACATAAAATGTGAATGCAGAACAGACCCCATTGTTGCGCGTTCTCAGAAAAAAATCATAAACAAATTTTAAACTCATTTCGATTTGCAAGAAACCCCCAAAAAGGAATTTCTTGAATTGCACAAAACAAATTTAGTAAATTTGTTTCGATTCCAATTATTCCTATTGAAAAACGATACCAATTTATTAAGTTTTTTTTTTTTTTTTTCAAAATTACTAGTAGACAACAAATTTTTATTGAATGTGAACCAAAAAAAGTATATATATATATAAAAATGCCTTTCTTAAGATGCCTTAAACCAATTGATGAAAAGATATGAAACTCGTAACCGAAACAAAAGAAAAAAATAAAAAGAACTAAAAAAAAAAAATATCTAGTTTAAAATAAAACAAAATAATTAACTAATATTATTGAACATAAAAAAAAATTGTATTTATTTTTCATTAAAACTTTTCACAAAACGAGAAAAAAAATGAAAAAATTTTAATAAATTATAAAAAATTGATTATTAATATTATTATTATTATCCTATGTTATTATTTATAATTATTTATAATAAATATATAAAATATAGAAAAAGAGAAAAATACAATATCCAAAAAGAAAGAAGAAAATTGGAAAAATTAATTTATTTAAACAAATATTTAACACTATTTTGTTAAATTATTTATAAAAATAAATTATTATTAAATTTTGCAAGGTAATTATAGCTTTTTTCCTTTGTTTATTTATTTTTTTTTTGTTTTTTCTTATAAGTTTGGCAGACTGAGATAACGAAAAGATGTTTTTTTTTAAAGTCACTTTCATATTTGTTAAGTTGACGAACTATAACAAAACAATTGAACTTATGATTTCTGTTATTTCATTCAACACAAATCCATATATATAAAATAGTTGATCATATCAGCTGATTATGAAAGAATGAAGGAGAATATATACAAACGGTTATTATGAAACAATCTTATCTAAAATATTTAAATGGAAACAAGCCTAATAAATAATAAAGTAAATACCTGCTTCGCACGAAGTAACAATTTACTTTATTTTTTTAAGCATTAAAAGCACTATTATACTTTAGTAGCTATTATTTAGCTCTGATTTAGCAATAACATCCTTTAAGAATTTAGAATGTTATCACACATGCTGTCAGAGAGAAATTTATTATTTGCTAATTTAATGAAATGGTTGAACTATTTGATAACGAAACTAGTAAAAAGAAAATCATTTTATTAAGTCATGAATAACTACATAATAAAGCTGGTTAAGCGCTTTAGATCACTTAATAAAATGCTGTTTTATATTCGTTTGGTTATAAATAGCAGCGCATGTTTTAACTGGTCATGTATCACAAGTTCATCTGAGTTTACATCATTGAAGGATACAATTTTTCTTATTAAATGAATGAGATAGATGATGATTGTGGCCTGTGCCAGTATAACTTCCATTTCACCCCTAGTGTAGTAGGACTTTTACTTTTGTACGTTATTCGAATGAAATTAGTTAATTAAAAAACCTTAGCACACTTTTTCGAATTATGTATTTCAGACAGTTGTCTTTATTCATTTAAAAAAAAAAAAAAAAGGAATATTCTGATCAAAAATTATAATAGAATATGTTTTACATGAAAAATATCGATAAATACTTGAAAATACTTGCTAATAGTTATAATTAATTGACAACTTAAAAATTTGTTACTTGCGGTCATTTTTCGGTGAATTAACATTCACCGAAAAATTCTATTCAACATTAAAATTTTTAAACAGTGGCCCCTTTGTGGTGCGGGCCCCTAGGCTGCAGCCTAGAGTTGCCTAATGGTAAATACGACCCTGGGTATAATATCCGCTTTAAATACTATTTAAATAGTAAACGTGACAGTTAATAGCTACTTTGTGAGGACACAGTGGGTACATTTTAATGAGTAGTGACATATGTTGCCATCTATATTGTTATTATACCGTTTTACTCTGAAATATTATTATAAACGCTGTGAAATTATGAAGCTACCTAAAACCCAATTAACATCACTAGGGGAAAAATATACTGATTCTGATAGTTTAATTTAAATTTTCGTACGACAGAAGCGAAATACGATATGCCGTACACTTATAAGCCCCACTAATTTTTATGCTTAACTTCTGTGGGGTTGGTTTCAACTTTATAATATATATTCGATACTTTTGAGCTTGTGCGAAAAATTACTAACATTTTTTAAAAATGTTTCCTGGAGAATTTTTATAGTAATTTCTTTAAAATTATAGTAACATCTCGCCCGCATTCAAAGAATTTATGGTATCATTTGGCACACACTTACCAAATATCTCGGCCAAAATGTTGCCTTCTATGTTTGCCATAACAAAAAAAATATAACTAGTAAAATAATTTTTGCTACCAAATTATATTTATGTATATGGAATATTTCCTGCATGAAAAAACGATGGTCGATTTTTGCGATTAGCTGTGTGCCACTGGATTCTACAGTATTCTATTTTGTTTACTTTTATGTGCGCGAGTGTTCTGAAATTGGTGTTACATTCACTTTTCGGGCTTAGAGTCTAGTCTATAGACCAGTGTTTCCCAACCTTTTTTGTGCCATGCCCCACCTTAGCCTTTCTAAAATTCGTATGCCCCCTATGTAACATACATAATTTTTAATATTAAAAAATTGAATTGTTCACTTAAGGAACTAAATTTGGCACCGAAATCTAGCATTGCATTTAAATGGCCCGGAGCGAAAGGGTTAAAGTCGTGTCATGTCCATTTTCGAATTGCCCCCTTAACAATCAAATTTCCCCCCTGTGGGGCGTGGGCCCCACGTTGGGAAACACTGCTCTAGACTCTAATAAAACATAAGCTAATAAGATAAAAAATCTAGGCCTAGATGTCTTTTGAAAGGCACTTCGTGTTTTTCTTTTCCGAACGAAATTATACATTTTAAAAATATAAAATTTTTAAGAACATTGTTTGTTGAAAAATATTTAATATTAATCAAAAATTAAGTACACATTTTTTTATGACATAAGAATTTCGATAAAATTTTCATATATTTGTAATTGGGAAACGATTCTCTTTCGATTAAGGATTTCAATACAATTCGAAAAATAATTGCTCTAATAAAAAACCAAAGAAGCCCAAAAATTATCCATTTGGTAAAAAGATACCGGCAACAAAGAAATTAAAATCCAGAAATTTCTTAGTTCAAAAACCATGGGTCTCTATGATTTTGCATAAGGTCGTTTTGACCGTAATAAAACTACTGTTTTTTTATTTCCCGATAAATGAATGTTTATAGGAAAGTACTATAATCGTGCGAAAACCTAACTTTTGATCTAGAAGGGCTAGGAAGATGAAAATAAGTGCAAAATCCGTTTCATCAAATATAATTAGCCGTCCGTCCGTCCGCTTTTTTAAATCGTTAATAAAATCTGAATGGATGGTCCGATTTCCATGTAACTTTCACCATTTTGGTTCTGCATCAAATGCCAGATGGTGTTAGATTCTGGGCAACACTATTTGATAACGCTTTTTTGTCTAAAAACGACAAAATTTTGTCCCCACGGTTAAGACTAAACTGTTGGGCCAATTTCGATAAAATTTACACAGGTCATGTATTTGATCCTAACTTAGATCTGATTAGTTTTTGGGCCATATTGGACTATGGTAACACTGTCTAAAAATACATTTTGTCTAAATATAGTCTATTTTTGCACTTGTTGTAAAACCGAAACTGCTCGTCCAATTTTGATGAGATTTGCACAGTTTGTGGACTAAGATCGAAGTCAGAACATATTAACTTTTCAACGGAGTTTACGTCTGGAAACACTAATGCGCAAAACTTTTTTAAAAAAATGTTGTGGTGGAAATATCGAAACTTCCCTAATTCGATTAATAATAGTCGGATTTTAATGAAACTTCGAACGTACGGTTGGGATGGACCAACTGAAAAAATAAAATATGTCTCCCCGGGGTGGGGGGTTGTGGAGTGCTAACAAAGAAAAACTTCAATAATTCACTCAATAATAGGCAGATTTTCTTTAAACTTGGTGTGTACATTCTGGATAGGGCAAGTGAAAAGATAGAATGCGTCTCCCCTCGGTGGGGGTTGCGGGAGGGTGATATAAAAAAACCTTAATAATTCGGTCAATAACCGGCGGATTTTAAAGAAACTTGGAATGTACATTTGGGATGAGCAAACTGAAAAGATAAAATGTCTACCCTCGACGGGGGGTTGCGGAGAGCTGAAGTAGAAAAACTTCAAGAATTCACTCAATAATGGGCGAATTTTCTTAAAACTTAGTGTATACATTCAGAATTGGCCAACTGAAAACATAGAATGCGACTCCCCTCTGTGGGGGTTACGGGAATGCAAAATAAAAAAAACCTTAATAATTCGGCCAATACTAGTCACATTTTCATGAAAATTGGAATCTACATTTAGAATAGGAGAACTGAAATGAATATTTGATGACATTATCGGGAAAGTTCCATAGTGGTCCGGCCGATATAGAGAAAATGTAAATTCACTAATATGGTTTGCTTTGCTCATTTTTTTTTTCTTTGCTTTTAAGCCGATTTTTTTCGAATTGTATTGAAATTCGTTCGATTGCATCTTAATTGAAAACAACTCTTCTTCCAAATTACAAAGGTATAAAAACAATCTTCCGGAATTTCCTATATTGGAAAGAAATTTCATTTCTGAAATGCATGATTTCAGTAAAATGAAAACAAAAGCATTTGAAATTGAAAAGAAAAAAAATTCTAATAATTTTTAGACCGTCATAAAAAAAAAGTTTAAAAAATGAAATATACCCTTTTTGAGTTCGCTCACAAACATAAAAGTAAACGCAATTGGATGCAATGTAGAACTCAGTGGCACCACAGTCAAGCATAAAATGCGACTATCCTTTTTGCTTACAACGAAATATCATTTTGTACCAATAATAGTATTCTATGTATAACATTATCTTCAGTCATACTCTTTATTCTTATTGATTTGTGCATAAATGATCGTCTATCTCATTCATGTAGTTAGGATGCTTTTTTTGTTGCATCTCACAAGATGCAATATTAATCAATAAATAAAGAAATTGTGTAAACAACGATAATGCATTTATAGATTTATGCAGAAAAAAATAAAGTTTTTAATAATGTCAAAAAAAATTATCTAATCAATTTGTTCTAGTTATATGTACATTTTTTTCTTTTTTATATATATATAATTTCTCTGATACTTTATTTCTTTTTTTTGTATTAGACTAAATTTCTCTAGACAAAGTTAGGTATATGTAATAAATATAAACAAGAAAAAAAAGAAGAAAATATGTAGTAATTATGATAAAAAAAAAAATTAAATAAGGTAAAAGTGAAAAAAAATATGTTAAAAGTAATAATAATAAAATATAGAGAAAGAGAGACAAACAATATTAATATCATGATAAACTATTAAAACTATTATTATACTTAAAACCAAGCAAAAAAAAAGAACTAATTATAAATGTAATATTGAAAAAAAAACCAAGAAAATAAGAAACTAATATATTATCAATATATTATATTAGTTTAATATATAGTGATAAAGTATATATGTTATATAAATTAATTAAACTAATTTAAAAAGAGTATATTTCAGTAAAAAAAAACAACACAAAAATAAAATAAAAAACTTT
The DNA here is from genome assembly GCA_963422695.1 of Xylophagus ater. Classification (NCBI taxonomy): domain Eukaryota; kingdom Metazoa; phylum Arthropoda; class Insecta; order Diptera; family Xylophagidae; genus Xylophagus; species Xylophagus ater. The sequence goes on along the minus strand of OY730482.1, from coordinate 25,728,447 downwards.
TTGAAATAATTTTATGGAAAATTTTCTTCTTTTCATTGAAATAATTTTACATTTTCGAATTACTAATTGTTCCTATTGTAAGTTGTCCCCATAGATATACAGTGAGAGTCAAAAGTGAGTCAGCACCACAAAATTTCACTTTTCTGTACAAATTAAGTAGGTAATAAAAGGATCGGTAAATTTTTTTTTATACTTAAATGAAAGACTTATCTGACCGCAGTACTGCTGATGCATGGCGGCATCCGGTGTGGGAAATCTGGTATTCATTGAAAACACAATGAACAAAGAAGGCTACCTTGGGATTTTAAGACAAAACCTTTCACCTAGTGTATATAAATTGATGCTGTCTGTCTCATGGATCTTCCAACAGGACAGTGATCCGAAGCATATCTCACACTTGGTGAAGGAATGGCTGCTTTATCGAAGGCCAAAAGAACTGGATCACCCTGCCTAATCACCGGACCTCAATCCAATTGAGCATCTGTGGGAGCATCGTGATCGCCAACTGCGCAAGAGGACCATTACTAGCACAGAATCGCTTAAGATGACGCTTCGCGAGGAATGGGAGAAAATAACTTCAGATACCACTACCAAATTGGTAGAATCAATGCCACGGCATATGGAAGCAGTGATAAAAGCTAAAGGGTTACAAACAAAATATTAATTTTTTTTTAAATACAAATTACCGTTATTTTTCATTCAGAAACTACAAGTGCTGACTCACTTTTGACTTATAAAATTGTGACTTTTTTTATATTATTGTGTGTAAAAACTGTACTATTTACGATATCAAAAAATTGTTTTGCAGCAGTACTACGGTCAGATAAGTCTTTCATTTAAGTATAAAAAAAAATTTACAGATCCTTTTATTACCTACTTAATTTGTACAGAAAACTGAAATTTTGTGGTGCTGACTTTTTTGACTCTAACTGTATATATTACTAGATTACTCGAAGCAATAAATTCCTTCAGAAGCTAATGGCAAATTTTCGGACTTCTCTTTCGCATATTTACCTCCAGTGTAAAAGGATTGCCAGAATAGAAGAAAAAACCAAGTAAATTAAAAGTTCTCAAATATCAAAGTTCCAAGTAGGGCTTCTCATTTCCCGTAAAATTTAAATCCAAAAATTGTCCTATTCTTGGGATGCCGGGGTCTCCCGTGATCGGTTAGCAAACACGCATTAATCCCGTTTGTGTTCAAAACATGAAAAATAAAATTCACCATGAGTTTTAAAAAAAATATATTCCTTTTAATATTGAAAGCTTAAATACAAAATAATTCGTTATAAACAAAACAAAAATAAATTCATATTAATTTGAATAAAATGAAAACATTAATTTCTGTAATCTGGCCTATTCTAAACTAACAAATCCATTAATAATGGACCTGTCAATGTCAAAACGTAGATTAAAGTCAACATTTTCATCATGGTAAAGTTCACGAACGAGCAACACTTGGAAATTATTAAAAATTACTATTGGAAGAAAATCCAGAATTTCATCAAAAAATCATCTTCAGCGATGAAGCTCATTTCTGGCTGAATGGCTTCGTCAACAAGTAAAATATGCGTTATTGGACAGCAACAAACCCACATGTGCTTCAAGAGACACCATTGCATCCACAAAAAATCACTGTATTGTGCGGTTTACATGCCGAAGGCGTGATTGTGCCGTATTTTCCGATCGCCATGTTACCGTCAATGGAGAGCGCTACCGTGCCATGTTGGAGGATTATTTTTGGTCAGAATTAGATGAAATTGATATCGGCTATATGTGGTTTCAACAAGACGGCACTACAAGCCACACAGCACGCGTTACAATCGATTTATTGAAGAAGTTTGAATTGTTATGTCCTTAATGAAAGACCCTTACATGGGTTGATAAGTAAGCTACCTAACAAGGAGAACACAATTTTTTTATCAAAACTCTTTTCTATTCTTCAACATAATCCCCTTTTAGCTCGATACACTAAGTCGAGCGTTTTTGTAACATTTTTATACCAGTTTCGCAAAACGATTTTAAAAGTCCGTAGGCCGCAGTTTGCGCTTCAACTTCAGAATTAGAGTGAAATCTCGTTCCTTGGAGCATTCTCTTCAAGTTTGGAAAGAGATAAAAAATCGCTGGGGGCTAGATCTGGTGAATATGGTGGGTGGAAAACCATTTCGTAGCCCAATTGTTCCAATTTGGCCATCGATTTATGCGCTTTGTGTGCCGGTGCAATATCGTGAAGAAACAAAATATTTTTTCTCTGTGTACGCTTGCGTTTTTCTCTCAATATAGCATCCAATCGATCCAATTATGCTATGTCATAATCAGCAGCGATTGTTCTTCCGTGCTTAAGATAATCGACGAATATAATACCATCGGCACCTCAAAAAACACTGGCCAATACCTTTCCTGCCGTCTGTTGTGTCTTTGGGCGTTTTGTACGGCTTTCACGTGGTCCTACCCAATATGACGCTTGTTTAGCGGATTCTGGTGTCTAGTGGTGGATCCACGTTTCATCCATCGTTACTACTCGAGACACAAATTCGGTTGGATTGCGCTTAAACATCTCCAATCCGCGCTCGGAAGCAATGACACAGTTTTCCTTTTGCTCCGCTGCGAGAACTCGTGGCACCCATCGCGCCAATACCTTTTTCATATGCAAATGTTCATGCAAAATATTGTACACACGCTCTTTTGACATGTGCATGAGCTCAGCTATCTCACTTAATTTCAATTTGCGATCTTTTAAAACCATACGATGAATTTTTCGTATGTTTTCTGGAGTAGTCACCTCTATTGGACGACCTGAGCGTGGTTCCTCACTTGTGTCTGTTCGGCCACGTTTAAATTCAGCCATCCAGTATTTCACCATATAATCTGACGGAGCTGATTCCCCATAATGTTTATCGAGCCTTTCTTTAGTTTCTTTTGGGGTTCTACCTTTCAGAAAATAGTGCTTGATCACAGCACGAAATACACTTTTTTCCATTATAAAAAAAATAATCAAAGTTGTTCACTTTCTACGGCTGTCAAACAAGAACTAACAAACAGATTGTCATGAAACTTGACATGTAGTCGTCTCAAGGTTGGTACTATTTGAGAACAAAGTGATTTGTTCGTTTGTGGCTCCATCTACCGTTAGGTAGCTTACTTATCAACCCATGTAGTAACACATCGAAATAACCGCCGTAGAAAGGTTTTAATGGTATGGTTGTGTCGGGAATCAAAAGTTATATCGATTTATGTATGTCCGTCCGTCCGTCCGTCCGTATACAAGATAACTCAAAAATGCGTTATTCGATTTTGTTGAAATTTAGAACGTGAGTTGCTTATTCCTTAACTTAGTTTCGTATTGCATTTGAACAAAATCGATCCAGGGAGAGCAAAGTTATAAACGAAAAACCAGGGTGATCAAAAAGTTTTGTCGTTTTTTTGCTTATGGTTTTTCGGATTTAATCGGAAAATTTGTTAATCAATTTTATTGAAATTAATTATGCAGGTTAACTACCTAAATAGACGATATGATGTTCAATTTCAATCAAATCGGTCCAAGGATAAAGGAGAAAGAAAGAATCCTATGACAAAATAACCCTCTCTATTAAGTTTTTTTGATGTACTTTAAAAACTAATACACCGATTTGAATAAAATACGAATTAGACTTATGCTATCAGGGTCTAGGTTACCTGCAAATTGCAAGAAATTTTGTAAAGAGGAAACAAAGTTATGAAGAAAAAACCTTGTAATAATGTTAGTTTTGACAGTTTTTCTTTCCCATTTCTACCATAGGGCATCAAAAAATCGGCTAGAGGCCGATTTTAAGTTACTATATGCTTATTTGTTGAATTCAACGACATACATTTTAATAACATTTAAAAAATTAAAATTTACTTAAATTAAATTAAATTCATAGCTTACATTTTTATTTTATGTACACAATTAGAAAACTCCTCAACAATATTTCTGTCGGAGAAAAAAACGTTTAATTTTTGATTCCTACGGAGTTTGGAATAACAAAATTCCGTACGGAATGAATTTCGAAATTCCGTAGGAGTCTATACCTTGAAGTTTACTATTCCACTTTGAAGTTTACTACTCTTATTTTGAAACTGAAAAGGTATAGAATAGAAATTTTTATTCCGTAGGAAAATTCAACGGAGTTTAGAATAGCACAGATTATTTTTATTTCACTTTTTTTTTGACTTGAATTAGTTTAATCATATTTTTGTGTTGCATTTTTTCTTATAACTTTCTTTCGTAATCTGGGTTTTTTTTTTTATTTTCATAAAATTTTTTTTTATATTATTAGATTTTTGGTTTTCTTATAAATATTTTTTTTTTAATAAATAATGAGATTCGGATAAAACATTTGTTGTTTTTAATTGGTATTTTTTTTTGTTGGTATCTCTTATCTTATAGTCTTTGAAATGAAGTACTAGAATTTTATTGTGCGAGCGGGTGAGTAATGTGAGAGTGGTGGAATAGGATGAATTCACCAAAAGGAGCAAAGGGACCATGTTAATTTGTTTGGGGAAAACATGGTCATGGGGCGTCCTGTTTTCGTGGACTTCATGGGTGGGATTAATATTAGCCCAGGGGTGAACAATATCATCGGTTCACCCCCTCCGATGACAGCACAGGCGTCACACGCAATTTTGACGCCATAGATCGATCCGTCCGTTGTCCGTTGAGGGTTTTGTAATCATATAATTGATTCTCGTCTTTCCTTTATCTGGGAGCCCTTGTTTGAACTTTTAGTTCACCGAAATCTACAAGTCTTTATAAAATCAGTTTTATCTTTTTTATATACCTGCTGATGACACGAAAAGGTTTGGACGTAATAAACCCACTTCTCCGGCCTCTTTGTCAGCCCAAATCCTGGTGAAATTGAAACTTTATGTAGCACCGTGATTAGTGGTAGAAGGTAACTGCCCAATTACCTCCGATGAGCTAGTTAGAGCAAAGAAGCTAGGTGTAGCCTTTCTTGGTTACTTTCGTCTCTAGTACTGACACCAGTCAGTTATATGCCTTTTTAGCAAAGGATCATAATGTTAGGAAATTTTTTTGATCCAGCAAACAAATTCCTAACATACAACCAACATCGTTTGTTACAACTTGTTAAAAATGAAAATTGTGTGTGCAGTAATTTGTTGTAATGCTGAAAAAGAAATTCGAAAAATCATCAAGGAACGCAACTACACAAACAAGATTATAAGAAAAATTGTTTAGAATTGTAAAATATTGAATTTAAAAAAGAAACTGATGGAAACACAGGTGAAGTTACGAGAAAAAAAGGATATACTCGACCAATTAGGCTACCAAGGTACTTTTCTACACTTGATTTAGTGAGTGGTTACCATCAAGTACTGGTTGATCGAGATGACAGACCCAAAACCGCTTTTAGTACGGCTTTCGGGCATTTTGAGTTCAAATGCATGCCTTTTGGTTTAACAGGAGCACCTGCGACATTCCAGCGGCTTATGAACCACATTTTGACGGGACTCCAAGGACTTAAATGTTTCGTGTAGTGAGATTATATAGTGATATATGGCATGAATTTAGTGGACCACAATACCAAGCTTATAGACGTACTAGAGAGGTTACGGGAAAGCAATCTGAAATTACAACCCAAGAAATGTAATTTCCTCAAATAGGAAGTGATATATTTAGGACACAAATGTTGATGGCGCTTAACCGGACCCTGCAAAACCAAGATGTCTACAAAACTTTCCAACCCCGCGCATCATACGCCAAATTCAATCCTTCCTTGGGCTTGCTAACTACTATAGGAAGATTATACCCAGTTTCTCACAAACTGCCGAGCCCCTGAATAAGTTGCTGAGAAAAAACGTAAAATTTAATTGGTCTCCAGGATGTGAAGAAGCTTTTAATAAACTTAATGAAGCACTCATCATCCCTCCATTGTTGATATATCCTGATTTTAGTGGTCTGTTTATACTAACCAGATATGCGAGCCAAAATGCTATTGGTGCCGTAATCTCACAAGGAGAAGTAGATAAAGACAGGCCAATCGCTTATCCGAGTCGTACCCTAAATAAGGCAGAACGGAATTACTCCACGATTCAAAAGGAGTTGCTGGCGATTGTATGGGCTACACGTAATTTCAGATACTATCTTTACGGCAAAGAGTTTATAGTCTATACAAACCATAAATCAGTTTCCACTGGACGGACTATGGAAAGAATGAACCGGTCTTCCCAATGCTACGCGTGGTAAATGCCAATGCACAAGTTTTTGACTTTTGCCTGGAGGGTTCTTTAGTTCATTTCAGTAAATACGAACTGAGAAAACTTTTATATAATTCCTAATAATCGATGACTTTATTATGTATTAATTTTTTTACCTTTAGGCTCGATTTGAGCTGTTACTATAAAAACCCCTCAAAAACGTTTTCAATATAAAAGACCCCACGTCCCGGTTAAAAAATTTGCATCACAAGCCTTCGGAATGTATGTACTCGATAGAATATAAACCCGGTAAGTACAATAAAAACGCGGACGCTTTAAGTAGAATTGAATAGTTAACATCTTATGTTCCCAGCTGCTTGGTCGTGACTAGAGCTCAAAAAATTCAAACCGAAAATACAACAGAGCTGTTAAATTCGACTGAAGAACCCACAACTGCCATCAAAGAAATCATCGACGAAACAAATAGCGTTTGTAGCACAATAGTTTCGGGCGAAAGTAGCAGTGAATTTAGTATCCAATAATACTGATAATGATTTTCTGCTAGATTTTATGGAAGAATCCAATGTGGACTTCCTTTCGTAGTCTTACGAATAAAAATTAATGAATTTTGGCCAAATTACCTAAAATTAACTAAATTGGAAGAGAAAGCGCAAGCTTATATAAATTTCTGTATTTCCATTAACAAGAAATAAAAATGTTCAACATTAAAATTTTTAATATTTACGTTAACTCTTTGGTTTCGCATGAAAAAAGACTGTCTCTCTCCAGAGAAATATTTGAAATAAATCCTTTGGCAACTTTTGTAACCGAAACATGCTTAAGAAGTTGTCATAAACCTTCTTTTGACGGCTATGAATTACTTAGAAATGCTAGTGGCAGGGGCACTGCAATTTTAATAAAAAAAGGCATCAGTTTTGAATTAATTGGTTCCAACTTCGAATTCATTTCAGTCACTTTAGTTAGTTTACCATATGTTGATCACTTGGGCATTAGCAGAAAACTTCTACTTGCAGCAATCTATATACCTTGCAACTTGGGCATTAACATCAAAAATGTATCGATTGTCCAGGCAGTTTAATGGCTCAATTATCGGTGGGGATTTAATGCTAGGCATGAGTTCTGGGCTGATTCCAAACGCAATACTAATGGTTTACACTTGCACTCGTGGTTTACGAATGAACCTTTCGTGGACATGGAGATTTTGAATGCGGGACTTTCTTTTCCCAGATCTTCATCACACATTGACCTATTCTTAGTCTCCTCTTCCATTCTAAACTCAACAAACTCTGAAAGTTTTACATGCCATTCAATACTATTTGCATGTGATCACTTCGGGCTTATACTAAATATTAACTTCACGAGACTGGACCTATTTAGATCGGAGCCTTGTTCTTTCAGATCGTACAAATTCACTAAATGGAAGGAATTTCAAAAGGAGATTGGCTCTAATTTATCGGTAATACTACCTCCTGACGATCAAAATTTGAGTAATAATGAAATTGACAACTACTATATGTCACTCTCTTTACGGATATGTTAAATAACAGTATTGCGAATCACTCCGAACTCATTGAAGTTGGCTGCAATAAGTTCTATAAAAACATTTCAATTTTAACCCTTAAAATCATAAAAGTAAGAAAGAACTGACTTCGCATTCTAAAAAATATATTCCATAATAACCTTAATAGAGTTAACAGTGTGTATAAAGAATGGTCTGCTCGCATCTCCTGTCTAAGTAAGATTATTAGGGACAGGATTCGACTTGAATTACATGAAAATTTCCGTAATAGGATCAAGTTAATTAAGCCCTCCCCACAAAGAAGGGAGCTTTATTCCACTCCTGATAAACTCAAGGCTTCTACTCTGGTCTATTCGCCGAAAAAAACCCGCAGTATAATATTACACTAAATCAGAGATCCATAGAGAAATTAACTCTTTCTCTAGCAATTCAATGAATTCTATATCTTGCTTCAATCGCAACAATCTAGCATCAGATCCGCCAAATACTGAATTCTTTGTCTCGCCTAATTCTATAAGATCTATTATCGAAAATCTTAACAGGAAAAAATCAGCTGGCCCTGATGGAGTTCCTAATTTCATTTTGGTGAAAGCCTCTCAGCAGATCTTGAAATTTTCTGCGAAGATAATAACGTAATTCCGAATTACCAATTCGGATTTGAGCGTGCTGACTCTACGGAGCATGCGTTATTACATTTCCAAGACTCTATCATACACAACCTGCGCCAAAAGAAATGCACAGTGGCATGTGCTATTGATTTGGAAAAAGCTTTTGATAATGTATGGTCCAAAGGTCTACTTTTTAAATTATTGTCTTTGAATTGCCCAACAGAACTGCTGAAAATCTATCAAAGTTTCCTCGATAACAGGAAACTGTTTATACAGACTAAGAACGAATACTCTGACTTGGTGGAGGTCAAATCGGGTGTCCCTCAAGGATCCATTCTTGTACCAAAACTCTGTAATAACTTTTTATCGGACTTCGCGCTATGGGGCAATATTTTAAAAGCAATTTTCTATGCTGACGATACCATCCTCTTTGCCTCTACCACTCTGCCACATGAAGCTCTTTGTCTGGTAAAATCGTTCTTGAATAAAGCACTGAAATTTTACAATGAATGGGGAATTAAAATCAATCTTGGAAAATGCGATCTAATATGCTTTCGTAATGCGAGTGGGAAGGGTCATTACTTAGCAGTAGGAGAAAGTAAGCACCTAAGAATAAATATTGGGGGCCAAGACATTCCTCTAAAGACAGAAATCAAATACTTGGGTGTAAACTTCCACCACAGACTAAAATATAATCCTTACGCAAGATTTGCTCTCAACAAGGCAAGGAAAGCCACCGCTATTCTTAAACCAATGCTGTACTCTCCGGAGATGGAACCTAGAACCAAGCTTTTAATATATAAATCGCTAATTAGTCCAGTCATTACTTATGCATTTGGAATTTGGCTATTTATAACGGCAAATGTTGCATCGGATCTCCAAATATTTTAAAGAAAATTAATTAGACACTGCCTCTCAAAATGCAGAAGAGACAATCCTAATAATATTATTTATGAGCAATCTAGAATAACACGCATCGTTCTATATATGCTGCATATAACTTGCGTATAACAGATTTGACAAACTAAAAGATCATCCAAACCCGTTAGTCAGGAGCATTTCTGATAGGAACTCAAACAGCCAGTTAGGATCTGAATATTACGCATCTCCAATAAATATACTCAACGAAAGCTGTGCTGACTTGATGAGCCCCACTGGAGAAAATATGCACACTCTAAAATTTTACAACAAGACTTCACCTGAGGTGTATAGGGGTTAACTCTTACCTACTGCTTCAGCTCTCTGGAAAGGATCGAACTCTAATCTAGTCAAGCAAAGAGCATGATGATGGATTCAGTTATCTCTTTGCATTCCACCTTCATATTATATAATATTTTAATAACGCATTAAAGTTTTAAAAAAGGTTCAAATAATATTAATTTTCTTTAATCCAATTTCAAAATATAAGCCAAATATAAGCACCAACATAATTTTCATTTTTCTTCTTTTCTGATACAAATATTGATGTTTTAACTATATTAGTTTACTTGAAATCACTTAAGGCTGTAGCTAGGCATACTTTAAGCCAGCATAATATACATTATAAGTCATATTAATAATCTAATACTTGTATATATACTCTGTAATTTTATGTACTTTTTAAGCCTCAATCATACTAATATTATAAAGAGGAAAGATTTGTATTTTTGTTTGTAACGAATAAACTCAAAAACTACTGGACCCATTTCAAAAATTCTTTCAGCATTAGAATGATACATTATCCCTGAGTCACATAGGCTATATTTATTGCTAGAAAAAATTAGGGATTCCTACTAAAACTTAAATAATTTGTATTTTTATATGTTTGTAACGAATAAACTCAAAAACTACTGGACCGATTTCAAAAATTCTTTCACCATTAGAGTGCTACATTATCCCTGAGTAACATAGGCTATATCTATTGCTAGAAAAAATTAGGGATCCCTACTAAAACTTAAATAATGTAATTCCGCATACATCTGTATCTAATAATCCTCACATTCATGTCTGTCGCGTCTAATATTCTCTGTAGTCTAACTTCATGCACAAAGACCCTAATTGAGATTTTACGACTATTGCTTTCAATCACCCGATATTCAGTGTCATTAGCGATGCCTGGGATCCCATTGATCCATTGTAGGGCCTCTATAGTCTCCAGACTGGCGCCAGGTACTCGGACCTTCAGCGGACTCGCCGGTGGGACCCCAGACTACCCCCTCTCTCTATCTCCTTAAATTTCCACAAAATTCTACAAAATTAAATTACTTAAGTCATAAAATAAAAATGTACAAAAATGTAAATAAAGTCCTGCAAAAAGATACATTTACTCTACGTTTATCCCAAAATGTTTAAAAAATAAATGTCCACCCGTGCAAAGCCGGAACGGGCAGCTAGTAAATAAATAAATAAATAACAAGTGAATAATATAATATTGTGAAAATCATTGAAAACGTAGTGTTTTGGTGAAAAAAAGAAAAAAAAATTTGCAAAGGTGATAAGAGATAAAAAAAAAGATTTGCTATTTAATTAAAAATTTGCTTATAATTTCTTTATTTAAAAAATAACTAAAATAATAATAAAAAAAATTTATCTCATGAAATTATGTGGTAGAAAAGTTTGCTGTGATGTAATAAATATAAAAAAATAAAGTTTTTTATAAATAATAATTAAGAAGCAAAAAAAAAATGAAGTAGTTTTTCATTAAAAAGACATTTTAAAAAAAACCACCACGTGCAAAGCGAATAAAATTTTACAAAAAATTCTTTTCTTTTTTACTGTAAAATTTGGACTTATTTTCTTTTTAAAAAAAAAAAAAAAAATTATCAATTTACCCATTTTTTCTGTTTCAGATGAGTGACACTTATTATATTAAAATCAATCAAAAGCTTTGCTCAACAATAATTGTAGCATCAAATTCATATTTAAAACAAAAACACACGACAGCAAACAACAACAATAATAATTTTAATAAAAACAACATAAAAGCAAATAGTATTGGAATGACAAGTCATGAAAGTGGTTTTTTCGAGGATAATAACATTTTTGGTGGTACAACTGGACAAAAACGTTCGCGAATTTCAAGTTCGAATAGTGATCCGAAATCTGGATATAAAAATGATATTAAAATGCGTTGTAATAATTTACGTGAAATACGTCCAAATAAACGTAAACAATGTTTTCAAGTAAAACATAATGATACCAATATAATTGAAATTGATGATAACGATGATGATGATGTTGTTGTTGTTGAAAATGCAATTATTGAGAAGATTTTTAATAATTCAACCAAAAATCCTTGGTCACATCAAGAAGATGGACAACAACATCAAAAGCAACAACAACAAAAATGGACACCAACCGATAATAATTGTAATAATAACAATAAAAATTGTGATAATAGTTCAATGAACTTAAAGAGGCCTGTTGTTAATATATTAAACAAGGACTGTGATTTATCAAAACCAGAATGCCAATCTAATACAATTAATAATTGTAAAATATCTGTTCAATCTCAAAATATTAATGAAACTGTGCATCAAATTAAAAATGACGATAATAATGATGATGATAATATGGATGCCCATCATAGCAGTGGTTGTAATGATAAAGTTGTTTATATGACAAATTCTACTAATCATATATTGGATACCGATAAACGTCCACTTTCTGATGATCCAGCGGTAACAAAACGTGACAATAGTGGTGAAACTTCTGAAGCTGCTAAGATGAGAACAGAAAAAAGTGATTCTGTTGTTTGTACAGAAAGCTATACACAATTTGAACTGGAAATTGAAGAAGTTTCAAAAATTAAAACTAAAGGTTAGTGTTTAAAAAAATGAAATTTCACTTATATTGTATAAAAACAATATAAGTCTTTAAAGAAAATGCTGATTTTATGCAAAATACAATTTTAATTCTTTTTATTTTTTTCCGCTCAAAAATATTTTAAGATGCCTTTAAACCATATCATAAAATGAATGTGATACCTGGCATTGAAGTTGAGAAACTAAACCGTCAATATCTGGTTCGATTGACGTGGTTGCAATTGTCAGGCAGTTTTCAAGGTGTTCATCCAACATGTTGGTTCTAAGTTTACACTTAGTATGTTCAATTCTTCACTTAAGCCATCAGGTGACAAACAACAGAACAGTGTAGATGAGCGAGCAACCCAAACAGAAAGAGAATTTACTAGATAACGAAAGAGCTTTCTGTTCTGGTCCTGTTTCTGTTGTTTGTCACTTGGCAGCTTTAGCACGAGAGCGCAAACACACAAATCATTCTTCAGAAAAATTTACATGCTTCAGTAACTTTGAATATTTTCGGGCCGCATTGATACTTGCCTTGGGCCGCGGGTTGGACAGCCTGGCTTTAGACTATCTGTTTTATCATATGTCGTGTTACCAATGTGTTCCCAATGAGTTCACGGTATTTATAGTGGAATCGCGTAGTTCGATTTGATTTGGTCTCAATCGAATTACACAATTTCACTTCAGAGTGGACAATTTTGGTAAAATGCATACGTATACGAAGACTAATGACAAAATAGAAGGTCTGAAGGTATCTTAAATAGTTATTGAAAATTTTATATTTCTAATACTTTATAGTTTCTACCGATTAATGTGTTTCCCCATCAATTTTTCTGTTTTTTATTTTTAATTAATTTTGATTCTAATTTAGATGTTTTTCTTGTTTAGTAATTAAACAGTCCACTGTGTAACTAAATCTAGGGGCATGTTTACACGTTATTTACGTTATTCGCCGAATTTCTGATAACGATATGTAAACTCTTTTATTTGCAATTTCTCTATGCAATTCTTTTTAGACGAAAGTAACATTTATGTCAAATATAAGAGATTTTTATTCCGTGGATAAATGTCAGCTGTAAACAAGGCCTAATAAAAATAAGAATAAGAATTCCTTCTTTTTTTAAACGGGAATCATAACAAAAAAAAAAATTTTTAGCAAGTTTTTCTTCATTTTATTTTTGTTGAATTTTGCAAAATTTTTACTACTACTTACGAAATGGAAATTAAAAAATTTTCCATAAAAAAAGGATTTTTGTACATTTTATCCGATAAAATTTTTTTTTGGGACGGATAAAATAATCAAATTGAAAATCTTGATAACATTTAAATTACCTTGGAAAATTTAAGAAGAGTGTCGCAATTATGGATCTACGTATTATCGATATGATTATATTAAAGAAAACACTATTTTTTCGTATTGTGTCGGCATTTTTCTACGTTATTTGGCTATTATTCGTGACTAGACGACTTGAAAAATCTCATCTATAACAAAACAACTACTCAAATTGGTCACTAACAAAACTACTAAATTGGGGACACTTACCTTAATAAAAAAGTTTTAATAACGACAATGTCATAAAAATCCAAAATCGAGTTACCTATATATATAAAGTGACCAGATTTTTTAAGGACAAATTCTTTATTTTGGGCTATTAATGAAATAAAACAACAAAATTAAATAATTTAATATATTTATAATTATTCCATATAAAATTGAAAAAATAACATAAAGAACTAAAAAAGTATCAAGTTCTAATACCAATCAGCAAGTCTACCCTACCAAGATTTATATGAGAATATTTTACGATATAAGAAATACAGATCAGATTTCGTAGCGCACATATTCTATGTCTAGATTAGTGTTGAAACACCGCGCTGCTACTCAAGCAGCGTATTTACATTAGAATTTTTTACATATGTACATAACTCAACTCCATGCATTTTAGCGTTAAATTGACAGAATTTCAATATCATATTTAGAAATATTTTCAAAATCAATACAATTAGGTCTATTCTGCGTTTTTATATGTTATATTATGTTATGTTAATTTCCCCTTAATTCTGAAATGATTTCTAAAATATTTTGAGATTTCGTATTCTGCGAAAATTCTTTTACGAGATATTTTAGGTTTAGAAAACGTACAAGATTTTCTTACTTTTCTAGTACATTAGTATTTGAAGTTCAAATATTTTTTTTAATTTGTGTGCTTTTTAAAAGTTTTTAAGGCCCTTTTTAAGAAAATTTTCAAAGAAAGATAAAAATTAGTTAACTCATAGTTAAATAAAAGAAAAAATGACGAAAAATTTATCTAATTTTGCAAAGTGAGGTTAAATTTTTTTCAAATATTTAGTGATGAAAAAATAAATATTTTTGAAGAACAGCGCATGCGCAGTATGGAAAATATTTCTCTTTTTTTAATACTCGCTAAAATTTCTGACAAATGCTCTCAAATTATCCCTAAAATATTCTAACATGACCTATTCAGATCATTTTAGATTCGCTCTATGTGAAACAAGAAAATACTCTAACATAACATAAAATTTGTGTGCAGAATACGAAATTAACGAAAAATATTCTTTTACGGCAAATCTAACATAACATAACATAAAATGTGTACGCAGAATAGGGCTAAATATTCAGTACAAATTTTAAATCAGTTCATAGCCATGAAAATCAGTACCTGTATTGAATAAATCAGTATGTATGGTCACTTTACCTATATATCAAAAAAACTCTTTGAATATTTCTCATACAAATTGCTCTCTCAGTTTTACATGCATGCACATTCGAAAGTCTGAGCGAACTTATTAACGACATAAGGATAGAATCTCATGATTTCAAATACTGTGAACTCAGCACTTGTAAATAGATCTCTAAACCAATGGAGCTATAAGATCATTATTTCCATTTGTTGTATATATTTCTTAAACTATACAAATGACAAATATGTATTTGCATAATGATTAAAACTCCTAAAAACTACTTATTTATTCTCTAAGTACACAAATTAAATTCTATTCTTCTCCTTTTATTCGATTGATTTCAGAAAACATCTTATATTTATTTATTTATTTTTATAACTAAAGGGCTTCGGCCCCTGCGACACTTCGGGCCGCCAATACCCATTGAACTTTCACTTAATTACTTCTATACACATGTTGAAATCATTTTACTTTCCACAAAACAAATAAATCGAAAAACTTAAAATCCCTCAAATTTTATTTTGCGGAAAATTAAATTCCGATATTTTGGGAATTAGAATGAATCATCATTAACTCAACAATTTATTAAAGTTTTTTTTATCACAATCCCTCCCACCCCTACCGAGTGGAGACCTATCTTTTCAATTGGCCTGTTCAAAATCTATATTCCGAGTTTCATGAAAATCCGACTACTATTGGCCGAATTAGGGAAGTTTTTATATTCCAAGAATTTTGATTGATATATAATTCGCTGCCTCTTGATAATACATTTTATATAAATACGAAATAATAAAACGTCACCATCCAAAATTGTTTTGTATAAATAGAAAGACTAAAGAGTGGGCAAAGAATGCCGCGTAAACCAACGTATTCAAATGTCAAACGTCATATTGAAATTTTATGTAAACACAATAGCGTAACCAATTATAGTGTAAGTTGATTTTATTTTCGTAAATAAATTCCCTCTTTTTCAATAAGATGGTGAAATTAATTATATCAAATGAACATAAAAACATAAAATATGAAACTTTTACCCTCAATAAAAATTTGATTATCACAAAAAATGTAAACAAAAACAAAGTGAGGTTAGAATATTTTGGTTTTCGCGTTTGACTTCAGATTTTAACAAACTTGTTCCGGTGGTTCCGTCGTTTTCGGGTCAATGTGGGTAGACGAATAGAAACCACACACACAGCAACTTTTGCATCAGGTTTTTTTTGGTTGCAGCTGCAAAAGTTGCGAGTCTTGTTTACACATTTATGTAAAAGTGGCGCGCAATCTGAAGTTTTTATGCTGCTGCAACCCAAAATGCTGCAACCTTAAAAAAATAGTTGCAGAGGTGTTCACACATAGCGTGCAGCTTTTATTGCTTGCAACTTCCTGGCAGTTTTTTCGTGTATGTATGTGTAAAAAATTTTACGTCTTCATTTAATTTTAACATTTAATTAAAGCAATAAAATATGTTTTATGGCGAGAAAGAACAACCTGTTGCATGTTTAACACTTATTTTATTGAGAAGAGAAAGATGACGGCGTAAAAAAGTAAAAGAAAATGCTGGATACAAAAAAATGGATAAAATAACGTGAACAGTACGGATTTGTTCATAATTTATTACGTGAATTACGTGTTATTTTTTAAACATTTTTATAATTATCAGCATCTGATTTTGATTATCTTTTGGAAAAACTGAGACCCATAATAATGTGAATTTCATTACATTTTAAAAACTTTTCAGAAACAATAACACTGAACTGTCAAAAAACTTGCATGCAGCATGCTGCAAAAGTTTCAACCATTTTAATATTTTTTGTTGCATATGCAACTTTGTTTTTCGCTATTCACGCGTTGAAACTTTCCAGGTTGCGCGCAATATAAAAATCTAGTCATGCAGCAAAAAAGAATCGCAACTTTTTGTGTTGCAATCCTGTTCACACTATGCAGCACTCTAGTTTCGCCGCATCTTTTTATGCTGCATTGCAACAAAAGTTGCAGTGTGTGATCCTTAATTTAATAAAGAAAATTGTGGAATAAGTGAAAACTGTCCTTTTTTGCAGATTTTGCATGAAAGGCGTTTATACGAATGTCTGTGAAATTTAATACTAATTCTTAATTTTAAAGTTAAAAATGGACGAACAAATTCCAATGAAAGAAACAAATAAACAGCTCTTCATTAGAACGAATGGAAATTGAAACACTGTTAGAAAGACAGCTGATGAAGGAAATATTTTTCATCATTTAGATTAAAAAAACAATATACGTGATATACGTAAGACTGTTTATCTGCAATCTATTTATTAACCTTTTTCCCATGTTTTGTATTATTTTTTTAAAAAACAAATAATCTTTGAAATAGGTTAATTTTATTTTGCAAAATTATTTCCTTCATTCTAATGATGTAGCTTTAACCAACGCCTAAACGAGAAATTATGATAAATTGCGAACATTTTGCATTAGGAAAATCAGCAAGAACGAAAAAATTTTCTTAAAATTTGAATTTTATATTTTCGTATACAGACACATTCGATAAATCGACACTTCTTGTAAACGAACGGATTGCTTTATTTTAAATACACAAATAATAATAATAAGGTACTCTTTTAACCAGATCCCGTATATAAACGGACATTTCTTGATTCATGTCTCCTCAAAAAAGTGTTGACTGTATTGCAAACGAAAAATACCATTTTTATTTGGCGGATCTGTAAGTGAGAATTTCCATAAATTAAAACTTTTCCCGACTAGTGAACCCAAATCGCATTTTTTTCCCTAATCTGCATGACATAGTCGCCAATTTAGCGATGGTGGAGATCTGTTAACTATTTCTATCTTTATCCACACTTCTTTGAGATTAGGGTGTCTTAAGAAGTTCTGAGAAGACTTCAAATCTCTTTGGTACCAGCAAATAGCTCGTCTATTTTGTGTCAATTAATTTTGAACTCCACTTGGGGTCTTTTGAAACATATTTCATTACATAATTTGGAATCATCGATTATGACATTTTTCGATGATAGATATTCCAAAGATTTATCAACTTCGTCACATTCTGGAACATTTTTTTTAGTTCTGTATCATTAGAAATTTTTTGAGTTTTCCATTCATATTTTAAGTTTCGAAAGAGATTAGGTGTACATATTCTCATTTCATCTATCAATCGATCAGTTTCTTGTTCTGAATCGTTTTCTGTTTGGCAACGAAGCAGTGTTCTGACTTTTGATGCGAAGAATTTAAAGTTCAAAATTGATCGACAAATTTTACTTGTATGACAAAAATGTTTCAACTTTCAAAAAACCAGAACGGGAAATCTCGCCGTTTGGCATACATTAACCGTACATTAGCTGCCACGATAAACAATGTGGAAATAATATGATTAACGACACTTCTTAGACAACACTCAAAATGAATTCAAATACCCAATACATATTATTATTTTATCTCTATAATACTTTTTCTTTTACTAATCAGCAACTTTCTCATTTCGTAATTATTATTTGTACTTTTGTAATTCCAAAAAAAGCCGAAAAAAAATGTCAATCGAATGAGTGTACACGCGTTAAATGAAAATCCAATCGAATGGTTATCATCCCGTTAGAAAACTTATTCATTTTCACCTGTTGCACAACTTAAGAAAAGTAAAACATACATATGTATATGAAGAAATTTCATATCAGGTTTTTCTCAACATTTACAGTTACAAGATCTTCTCTACTCTATCACAAGAATCAATATTTTGTCTCACTCAATTCCATCATGATGATGTATATCAAAAATAAAATACCACCATACAAACCTCATACCCGATCTAATCATGTAAGGAGAATAGGAATTGGTAATTCACATATGAGAAGTATTTAATACTATAGGTTTACTTGAAATCTCAATTTCGAGCTCTAATAGAAAACACAAATTATTCTATAATTCCAATTGGAAACGATACATGTTGTAATAAGTATATACAAAGAGTTAGTACATTACAAGATTACAGACAATACGAATACTATACAGAATAGCGGGGCTCCGAAAAATATTTTTGTTATTAAGTATAGCTTATTCGTATATTTGATTGCCCGCTGTTCGGTTTCTGTTGTGTTTTATCAGAGACACAATGGTGGAGGACAACGACAACAACGACGACGACGGCTACTATGAACGACGCATAGTCTTTCTCGAGCCTAACGCACTTGCCGGAACAGCTTGTATACCGCATTGCGCGCGACTATTCCCTTCGACGATTACCGAACGACTAACTCGCAAGTGCAAAGGATACACTGAACTAACCGGTTTCTGTGTTACCTGATCACCAAGTGTATTCTACCTCGAAGGTGAGCTGCCTTAAAGCAGAAGCGTCTACATTTTTTCGCCGTTAACAGTAGTATGTATTATTATTTTTTTTTTTTTATTAAATAGAAAATATCAGGATTTTGTTCCTGTTCCTATAGAATATGGGAATAAAATACCGTGATGGGAAAAATAGCAAACTCCATATTTTTGATGCATCTTCATATTTTGAGATATAGAAGAAAATGTCTGTTCATCTATTTGTTTGTGTTTTCACTATATTTTTCGAACGTCTTATTTTATATAATTGAGATTTAGGGAATTCTGGTTGGTTATTAGGAAGACCTGAACACTATTGCTTTTGAAAGGGGTGATTATGAAAGCTGTCATTTAATTTTATTTTGGAAACCACTTAACCGAATGCAATGAAATTTAGAACATTGATTCCTTAGATAATGTTCTTAGATCAGATTTAATTTGGCGTAAAAAAAAATCGGAAAAGCTCTTAATGTCAACTGAAATTAATTCTCTCGGTTTATATTATACATTAATATCTCAAATAAAGTTCCGTGACTGTTCCTATGAAAGTAATCTTCAGATTCAATAAACTTTTTACAACGCTAATTGTGATTCAAATGCGTGTTAACTTAACTTAACTTGTAAGTGTTGAAATTAGGTTAGGAATTGTTTCCTCATCCATCGTATTTTCTAGATATGCCCCCCAGCAACTATTCTGTTTCCAAACTTGAAAAGCGGAAGAGATTTGAATCAGATGAAGAGGTTGAATGCGAAACTGTTGCGTATTTTGCAGCCCTTCAGAAATCGTATTATACGAAAGGTGTGAAAATATTAAAAAAGCCCTGGACTAAATATAATATAAAGGGTTTTATAAAACGGACGGAATTTAAGATATTACTTTTGATGCCCTGTTTTAGATACTACCATGTCCGTCCGTCCGTGTACAAGATAAATGAAAATTGCGTTATCCTATTTTGATGATACAATGTGAGTTGGTTATTTCTTAACTCGATTTGGTATTGCATTTCAGCCAAATCGGGCGAATAGGAGCGAAGTTATAAAGCAAAAACCAATGTCACCATGCATATGGAATGAGCCTTTGCCGATATGTGGCTATAGTTTTAGGCAATATTTATTGTGAACGAGCCATGACTCTTTTTTTTATTGCTTTGATATCTGTCAACAACGTTCAGTGTTGAAAATTTGATTTGTAATACAACAACATAAAATTTTTTCGTGTTAAAAATGGAAAATTTTGTACCAACTAAAGAGCATCCGCCGACATCATTACTTTTTTGCTTTCATTTAAAGAAAACTGTTGCTGTCTGATTGAAGAAACTTATGGTGAATATGCTCTGTCGAAAACAACTTATGGAAACTGATTTCAACGTTTTAAAAGAGATTTTGATGTGAGAGACAAAGAACGATCAGGGCAACCAAAAAAGTTTGAAGACGCCGAATTACAAGCATTATTGAATGAAGATGAAGATGAAGAACTTGCTGAAGCATTAAGTGTTGATCGAACAACTGTTTCCAAACGTTTAAAAGCAATAGGAAAGATTCAGAAGTGTGGAAAATGGGTACCTCATGAATTGACTGAAAGGCAACAAGAAAAACGAAAAATCATCTGTGACTTGTTGCTTGGACGATACAAAAGGAAGTCTTTTTGCATCGAATTGTGAAGTGATGAAAAGTGGATATATTTTGAGAATCCTAAACGCAAAAAATCATGGGTTGCATCAGGTCAACCATCAACATCGACTACAAAACCAAATCGATTTGGTAAGAAGAGAATGCTCTGTGTGTGGCGGGATCAGAAGGGTGTGGTGTACCATGATGTGTAAATAATATATTTTCCGGTTTTAAATCACGATGTGCGATATTCTTGGAATGCATAAAATTTACAGCATTCGATATTTGTTCGAAATAATGACGTGCATCTTCTTCTGTGATTGTCTCAGTTTCTCGTATTCTCTCGAAAAGTTCACCACCTTCTAGTAATTCCATAACTAGATATGTATATGCTTCATCTTTTAAAACTTCTATCAATTTAACAATATTTGGATGTCCACGACATAATTTTAATGTTTCAACTTCATTATCTACACCAGATATTGTATTTTTAATTTTTACAGCATATTCTTCTCCAGTTAATCGATTGACGCATTTCTTACAAACAGAATATCTTCCTTTTCCAATAGGTTCCGGAAAGAGTTCATATTTCGCATGGAAAGATGATTCTTTATCAGATAATGAACGATTGGAAGATGAAACTGAACATGTTCTGTCATCTACATCATATATTACTTCTTCGATGACATTTTTCAATTTAAGATGTTTTGGTGCAACAAACGAATAACCTAAGAAAAATTATGAAAACAAATTATTATATATATGTATTAGAAATATTTATATTTTAAATTGAAATTCGCAAAAAAAAAGAATATTTCTATATATATATTTATATATATTGATAATTACCTCGAAAAAGTCGATAAGAATTTGGAGGTACTGCTGCTGGTGAATCGTTTAATGGAAGCCGTGTAAATTCTTCACTGAAATTACTTGTGTCCAATTCATTTTCTATTTTTGGTTTAAATGGTGCGGGCAATCGTTTTTTGGATAATTTATCCCAATCAACTTTTCGAAAAAATGAATGTGATTTTATTTCTGAAGCATCAGCTTTACTTCCGCCTGTAAAATATTATTTTTATTACGTAAAACAAAAAAAACAAAAACGAAAAAAATTCTAACTTACCTAATCGCTTTTTAGGATCTTTTACTAATAATTTTAATATAAAATCTTTAACTTCAGAACCCAATTCATCGGGTATTGGTGGTTCAGTTTTTAATATTCGACGTGATATATCATGTTGAGTATTCTTTTCATCAACTACTGTAAATGGTGAAGCACCCGTTAATAATTCATAAGTTAAAACACCAACGGACCACCAATCAACGGCAGTATCATGTCCAGTACAGCCGCCACGAACAACCTCTGTGTTTATATAAAGAGAAACAAAGTTAATTGAATTTATTATACAATTATATACAAAATATTTTTACCTGGCGCCATATATTCTAGTGTTCCACAAAAACTAAAAGCACGTTCATTGGACCCAGGTTGAAGTTCTTTGGAAAGGCCAAAATCAGTCAAGACAATATGCCCATACGAATCTAATAAAATATTTTCTAATTTGATATCCCTGTAAATTATTCCTAATTTATGTAATTGTTCTAAGGCTAGAACCACTTCAGCTATATATATACGGACTTCATCTTCTGTGAAATGTTCATTCTTATACAAATGTGTAAATAATTCACCACCGCTTACATAATCTATTATAATGAAAATTTTTTTCAAAATAATAAGAATACTAATTTTATATTATTGATTACAAAGTTTTATTTTACCTAGAATTAGATGAAGCCGAGAATCAGTTTGAAAAGCATAATGCATTCCCACAAGAAATGGACTTTGACGAATGGATTCAAGAACCTGGAATAATTTAAGGAGAATTAAAAAAAACACAAAAGACAAGAACTATTTAAATATTTTTTTTTTTGTAATAATTAATTACCAAGTATGTTTAGTATATATAATATATTTTTTATCAAAACAAAATTTGGCTCTTAGAGGATCGTCAACTTATTATTTTATTATACTTGTAGTAATGGAAATTTTGATTCGAAATTTGATGCAACTATTTTAGAACACATTCGAAGAATACAATATTCAAAAGAATTTCAAAAATATATGCTCTCATATTTAGGAGAGAAAAGGCAGAACGAAATTATTGCTTTCCTTTCAACCGAAGTTAAATCAAATATAATGCTTATGGTAAAGAAAGCTAAATATTTTTCTGTGGTATTAGATACGAGTCGACAGAAGATACAAAACAAAAATCGCTGAAGGAGTTAAAGTCCATACCAAAATATGCGTTTAAAAAGTGCTTTGACGGCTGGGTTCTTCGTTGGAACAAATGTATTGCTTCAAATGAAGCCTATTTTGAAGGAGACAAAATAAATTTTTATAATTGAGCCGTTCACTGCACAATCGATTAACTCCACTTTTTGAAAAATCTTAAATTGAACTGTCAAAGGACTTGGTATAGTCATAATTTTTTATATGTATAATAACTTTCCTGAATAATAAAGATATACACCATTAAACGACAAATTCTTTTTGGCCATTGAAAAATAAATAATTTTTTTCAGAGGCCATTTTGATTAACTTCTTACTCTAATGTAAATCGTTGCAATAATGCAACTGAAATGCACTAGCAAACTTCGAATGATAACGGTAAATTTTTTAGTGTCGTCTTATAAGAATTAAAGTAAAATAAATTAATCAGTCTCAGTCTAATTGTCGCAGGATCAAGTACTTGTCAAGTCAAATTAATTATTATTAAGAATAAAGTGTAAATGGGTATATTTCAACTTCTACTGTATACTGTATACTGTATACTGTATACTGTATACTGTATTGGTATTACACGGACTACATATTTTTCAGCCTTTTCAACAGTAAAAATATTGCAACATACACATAGATAAGGTGGAAAAGAAGTTGTCCTGATAATTGGGCCCGAAATTTTTTTTTCGAGCACTCAAAATTATGCTCCAAATTTCATACAAAAAAATCCGAAATTTGTTCGGACACAATTGTTCTTTGAAAAAGTGTCTCATACCAAATTTGATTGAAATCGGTCCATAAATAACGGTACAATACCCTGTAATGTAAAAACACAAAAACCGAACTTTTGTTCGGCGGCTACCTGAAGTTTTAGTCCGATCAAACCCAACTTCTGATAGAATGGTTCTCATGAGGAAAAAACCGCTATTACCAATTTTCATGGAAATTACTTCAAAAATACGGCCGCAATCTTGTACACGACAGACAGACAGACAGACCGACAGACGACAGCCAGACATTGGATAAAAGTGATTGCAAACGATTTAGAAACTTATAAAACGTGGAGATTTGAAAAAAAAGAAAAGACACTTATATACTTCGTATAGAAGTTAAAAGTTAATATAACTATGTTTTAGTTTAAGTCTTATGTTGAGAAAAAAATTTGAAAAGAAATTCTAATTGGCTGAATTTTTTTTTCATTCAGAATGCAGAATATGGTAAGATACTCCTTAGTATCTAGAGAATAAACTTTCAAGAACTTATTATAGAATAACAATAAATTATAAATGAAAGTGAAGATCTCTTTGAGAATCACTGGAAATTATTATTTAAACGGGAATATACTATTGCCAATACGATATATAGAACACAACACATATCTTCTTCCGTTTTGATTTTATCCATCGTCCGCGATTATGTGGCCCGCTTAAGAAATCGTTGTAGTATATAAAAAAAAATTTGTGCATCATCAAGAGTACCGGTATTTCATAACGGGAATTAACAAACTCGACCAAAGGTAAAAGAAGTCATAAAACAAGGTAAATACGAGTCTCGGTCGAACTGTGTTTTATGTGCCTTTCTTAACTTTGTTGTGCATCGTAGCTTTTTTTATGTATATTTCTTTTCTTTCTTCTTCTTCTTCTTCTAGTTCTGAATTTTCTCTGAATGAAAGGTATTCCCATGTATACAAAACATTTCATTCTCAATACCGTGTTTGAGCAATTTTAAAAGAATGCAAAGCTATGTATACTACTGAAAAAATGTACGAAGAAAGGTATCTAAACTCTTCTTCATAAAAATGCGAACATAATATTAAAAAAATAGTATGCTTGCCTGTCTTTCTGTGCGAGTGTGTTCCGCTGTCTTCTTCTTTTGCACAATAGTTGCTTTCTTCAATACTTTCATTGCATACAATTTACTATGATCATGCCCACCTTTTTTTCGAACAAGGTAAACTTTACCGTACGCTAAAAGAAATCAAAACCAAAAATTTGTTCTAGTCTTAATTTTTTTTCTTTTGATTTTTTTTTCAGACAAACTTACCTCCAGTTCCAAGCACTTTAATTGGATCA
Organism: Xylophagus ater; assembly: GCA_963422695.1. NCBI lineage: Eukaryota > Metazoa > Arthropoda > Insecta > Diptera > Xylophagidae > Xylophagus > Xylophagus ater. The sequence continues at coordinate 25,703,356 of OY730482.1, read as the reverse complement.
AAATGGGTCATGTCGACTTTATCCTCATCAGAAAGTTTAACTGAAAATGAAACAGACAATTTTTTAATAATTTTAAACAAATTTAAATTAGTTATTCTATTTTAAAATATTTCTTTCAATATCCGGAATAAAAGCGATTATCTGTAAATATCGGAAATAACATAACGGATGGGATAAAAAGAAGAATTCTGCTAGCCAACAAATGCTACTATGGTCTAGCAAAAAAATCAAAAATCAAAAATTAAATTGTATACAATGCTAATGCTCCCAGTACTCACAACCGATTCGATGCGTAAAACAAAAAATCCTCCGAAAAATATTCGGTATATAAAAAAGCGACAACTGATGATCAAAATACAACAGTGAGTTGCATGAGTTATACAGCAATAATGATGTCGTCATCTTAATCAAATTAGCGCGACTTATATGGGCAGAAGACGAATTTTAAACACCGTTTCAAAAGAAAGAAGACGAACCGGTAGGACGAAACTGCTATGAATTAGTGATGGAATATTGTTAATCAAGATGCTGTGAAATGATAGCTACAAAAAATAGATTCATCGCGAATTAGATTTGGGAAGGCCAGAACCTGTACAGGATGAAGATTTTAAGGTAAAATATTATGGTACATTCGAACGAAAATATAACATTTTTTCTAGAGAAAATAGACGAGTGAGAGCAATTGCGAAATTTGCTTCATCAAAAATAATTACCTCCATTTAAGTCCGTCCGTCCATTCGATAAACAAAATCTCATATAGAACCCAAACGATTAGTACGGTGGCTTCAATGTGAGTTTGAGTGATGCAACATAACTGCTTAATTATATCAGCTTATTGCAACACTATTTGAAAACACATTTTCGACGAAAAACGGTAAAATTTTTGTAAAGGCGATACGGAATAAACTGCTCGACCGATTTCGTCAATTTTCATACAATTTCTGTATTTAAACCTAACTTAAGAGAGGCTATATTCGAAAATGGGAATACTATATAAGCACACTTTTTGCCTTACTAATTGTGTCGTCGAAACTGTCATAGAAATTTTGATGAAATTCACACAGTTCATGTTCTAGAGCTTAACATCTCCAACGGATTGGTTTTTTGGTCAAAAAACTTTCATTTAAAATAAAGAAACCGGAAATATTTCAGATCAATTGGATTTAAAAAAAAAAAAACATGTATTAACTGAAAATCAGTCTATAGCCGATTTTTTGATGCCCTATGGCGTAAATGGTACAGAACAGTCAAAACTAATAATATTTCAATACTTTTTCTGCATACCAGGTTTTATGACCATTTTTAAAAAAACGCCTTTTTTTAATAGGAAAGTAAAAATATTTTATTCAAACTACTGTCCATCGCTTTCCACACATTTTGACCACCTTTCAGGCAATTTGTGGATACCACTCCAAAAAAGTTCTTCTTCTTTTGATGAAAACCATTCAGAGAAACAATTTGCCAGTCCTTCAGATGTTTTGAAGTGGTGCTCCTTAAGCGCGTGGCCCATCGATACAAATAAGTGGTAGTCGGAAGGAGCGAAGTCTGGTGAATAAGCCGCATGCCGTAAAACTTCCCAGTTAAGCGCTTCTATCGTTTCCTGGACCGGTTTTTCTTTGTGTGATGGTGCATTGTTATAGAGGAAAATCACTTGGTGTCGTCTCTTTTGATATTCTGGTCGTTTTTCGAGCAAAGCACGGTTCAATTCGATCAATTGTTGTCGGTAGCGATCAGTATTAACAGTTTCACCAGATTTCGGAAGCTCATGGTACACCACACCCTTCTGATCCCGCCACACACAGAGCATTCTCTTCTTACCAAATCGATTTGGTAAGATCAGAAGGGTGTGGTGTACCATGAGTTTCCGAAATCTGGTGAAACTGTTAATACTGATCGCTACCGACAACAATTGATCGAATTGAACCGTGCTTTGCTCGAAAAACGACAAGAATATCAAAAGAGACGACACCAAGTGATTTTCCTCCATAACAATGCACCATCACACAAAGTAAAACCGGTCCAGGAAACGATAGAAGCGCTTAACTGGGAAGTTTTACGGCATGCGGCTTATTCACCAGATTTCATTCTCCGACTACCACTTATTTGTATCGATGGGCCACGCGCTTAAGGAGCACCACTTCAAAACATCTGAAGGACTGGAAAATTGTTTCTCTGAATGGTTTTCATCAAAAGAAGAAGAACTTTTTTGGAGTCCACAAATTGCCTGAAAGGTGGTCAAAATGTGTGGAAAGCGATGGACAGTAGTTTGAATAAAATATTTTTACTTTCCTATTAAAAAAAGGCGTTTTTTTAAAAACGTGCATAAACCTGGTATGCAGAAAAAGTATTGAAATATTATTAGTTTTGACTGTTCTGTACCATTTCTGCCATAGGGCATCAAAAAATCGGCTATAGACTGATTTTCAGTTAATATATGTTTTTTTTTTTAAATCCAATTGATCTGAAATATTTCTGGTTTCTTTATTTTAACTGAAAGTATTTTGACCAAAAAACCAATCCGTTGGAGATGTTAGGCTCTAGAACATGAACTGTGTGAATTTCATCAAAATTTCTATGACAGTTTCGACGACACAATTAGTAAGGCAAAAAGTGTGCTTATATAGTATTCCCATTTTCGAATATAGCCTCTCTTAAGTTAGGTTTAAATACAGAAATTGTATGAAAATTGACGAAATCGGTCGAGCAGTTTATTCCGTATCGCCTTTACAAAAATTTTACCGTTTTTCGTCGAAAATGTGTTTTCAAATAGTGTTGCAATAAGCTGATATAATTAAGCAGTTATGTTGCATCACTCAAACTCACATTGAAGCCACCGTACTAATCGTTTGGGTTCTATATGAGATTTTGTTTATCGAATGGACGGACGGACTTAAATGGAGGTAATTATTTTTGATGAAGCAAATTTCGCAATTGCTCTCACTCGTCTATTTTCTCTAGAAAAAATGTTATATTTTCGTTCGAATGTACCATAATATTTTACCTTAAAATCTTCATCCTGTACAGGTTCTGGCCTTCCCAAATCTAATTCGCGATGAATCTATTTTTTGTAGCTATCATTTCACAGCATCTTGATTAACAATATTCCATCACTAATTCATAGCAGTTTCGTCCTACCGGTTCGTCTTCTTTCTTTTGAAACGGTGTTTAAAATTCGTCTTCTGCCCATATAAGTCGCGCTAATTTGATTAAGATGACGACATCATTATTGCTGTATAACTCATGCAACTCACTGTTGTATTTTGATCATCAGTTGTCGCTTTTTTATATACCGAATATTTTTCGGAGGATTTTTTGTTTTACGCATCGAATCGGTTGTGAGTACTGGGAGCATTAGCATTGTATACAATTTAATTTTTGATTTTTGATTTTTTTGCTAGACCATAGTAGCATTTGTTGGCTAGCAGAATTCTTCATTTTATCCCATCCGTTATGTTATTTCCGATATTTACAGATAATCGCTTTTATTCCGGATATTGAAAGAAATATTTTAAAATAGAATAACTAATTTAAATTTGTTTAAAATTATTAAAAAATTGTCTGTTTCATTTTCAGTTAAACTTTCTGATGAGGATAAAGTCGACATGACCCATTTTGATCCAATTAAAGTGCTTGGAACTGGAGGTAAGTTTGTCTGAAAAAAAAATCAAAAGAAAAAAAATTAAGCCTAGAACAAATTTTTGGTTTTGATTTCTTTTAGCGTACGGTAAAGTTTACCTTGTTCGAAAAAAAGGTGGGCATGATCATAGTAAATTGTATGCAATGAAAGTATTGAAGAAAGCAACTATTGTGCAAAAGAAGAAGACAGCGGAACACACTCGCACAGAAAGACAGGCAAGCATACTATTTTTTTAATATTATGTTCGCATTTTTATGAAGAAGAGTTTAGATACCTTTCTTCGTACATTTTTTCAGTAGTATACATAGCTTTGCATTCTTTTAAAATTGCTCAAACACGGTATTGAGAATGAAATGTTTTGTATACATGGGAATACCTTTCATTCAGAGAAAATTCAGAACTAGAAGAAGAAGAAGAAGAAAGAAAAGAAATATACATAAAAAAAGCTACGATGCACAACAAAGTTAAGAAAGGCACATAAAACACAGTTCGACCGAGACTCGTATTTACCTTGTTTTATGACTTCTTTTACCTTTGGTCGAGTTTGTTAATTCCCGTTATGAAATACCGGTACTCTTGATGATGCACAAATTTTTTTTTATATACTACAACGATTTCTTAAGCGGGCCACATAATCGCGGACGATGGATAAAATCAAAACGGAAGAAGATATGTGTTGTGTTCTATATATCGTATTGGCAATAGTATATTCCCGTTTAAATAATAATTTCCAGTGATTCTCAAAGAGATCTTCACTTTCATTTATAATTTATTGTTATTCTATAATAAGTTCTTGAAAGTTTATTCTCTAGATACTAAGGAGTATCTTACCATATTCTGCATTCTGAATGAAAAAAAAATTCAGCCAATTAGAATTTCTTTTCAAATTTTTTTCTCAACATAAGACTTAAACTAAAACATAGTTATATTAACTTTTAACTTCTATACGAAGTATATAAGTGTCTTTTCTTTTTTTTCAAATCTCCACGTTTTATAAGTTTCTAAATCGTTTGCAATCACTTTTATCCAATGTCTGGCTGTCGTCTGTCGGTCTGTCTGTCTGTCTGTCGTGTACAAGATTGCGGCCGTATTTTTGAAGTAATTTCCATGAAAATTGGTAATAGCGGTTTTTTCCTCATGAGAACCATTCTATCAGAAGTTGGGTTTGATCGGACTAAAACTTCAGGTAGCCGCCGAACAAAAGTTCGGTTTTTTGTGTTTTTACATTACAGGGTATTGTACCGTTATTTATGGACCGATTTCAATCAAATTTGGTATGAGACACTTTTTCAAAGAACAATTGTGTCCGAACAAATTTCGGATTTTTTTGTATGAAATTTGGAGCATAATTTTGAGTGCTCGAAAAAAAAATTTCGGGCCCAATTATCAGGACAACTTCTTTTCCACCTTATCTATGTGTATGTTGCAATATTTTTACTGTTGAAAAGGCTGAAAAATATGTAGTCCGTGTAATACCAATACAGTATACAGTATACAGTATACAGTATACAGTATACAGTAGAAGTTGAAATATACCCATTTACACTTTATTCTTAATAATAATTAATTTGACTTGACAAGTACTTGATCCTGCGACAATTAGACTGAGACTGATTAATTTATTTTACTTTAATTCTTATAAGACGACACTAAAAAATTTACCGTTATCATTCGAAGTTTGCTAGTGCATTTCAGTTGCATTATTGCAACGATTTACATTAGAGTAAGAAGTTAATCAAAATGGCCTCTGAAAAAAATTATTTATTTTTCAATGGCCAAAAAGAATTTGTCGTTTAATGGTGTATATCTTTATTATTCAGGAAAGTTATTATACATATAAAAAATTATGACTATACCAAGTCCTTTGACAGTTCAATTTAAGATTTTTCAAAAAGTGGAGTTAATCGATTGTGCAGTGAACGGCTCAATTATAAAAATTTATTTTGTCTCCTTCAAAATAGGCTTCATTTGAAGCAATACATTTGTTCCAACGAAGAACCCAGCCGTCAAAGCACTTTTTAAACGCATATTTTGGTATGGACTTTAACTCCTTCAGCGATTTTTGTTTTGTATCTTCTGTCGACTCGTATCTAATACCACAGAAAAATATTTAGCTTTCTTTACCATAAGCATTATATTTGATTTAACTTCGGTTGAAAGGAAAGCAATAATTTCGTTCTGCCTTTTCTCTCCTAAATATGAGAGCATATATTTTTGAAATTCTTTTGAATATTGTATTCTTCGAATGTGTTCTAAAATAGTTGCATCAAATTTCGAATCAAAATTTCCATTACTACAAGTATAATAAAATAATAAGTTGACGATCCTCTAAGAGCCAAATTTTGTTTTGATAAAAAATATATTATATATACTAAACATACTTGGTAATTAATTATTACAAAAAAAAAAATATTTAAATAGTTCTTGTCTTTTGTGTTTTTTTTAATTCTCCTTAAATTATTCCAGGTTCTTGAATCCATTCGTCAAAGTCCATTTCTTGTGGGAATGCATTATGCTTTTCAAACTGATTCTCGGCTTCATCTAATTCTAGGTAAAATAAAACTTTGTAATCAATAATATAAAATTAGTATTCTTATTATTTTGAAAAAAATTTTCATTATAATAGATTATGTAAGCGGTGGTGAATTATTTACACATTTGTATAAGAATGAACATTTCACAGAAGATGAAGTCCGTATATATATAGCTGAAGTGGTTCTAGCCTTAGAACAATTACATAAATTAGGAATAATTTACAGGGATATCAAATTAGAAAATATTTTATTAGATTCGTATGGGCATATTGTCTTGACTGATTTTGGCCTTTCCAAAGAACTTCAACCTGGGTCCAATGAACGTGCTTTTAGTTTTTGTGGAACACTAGAATATATGGCGCCAGGTAAAAATATTTTGTATATAATTGTATAATAAATTCAATTAACTTTGTTTCTCTTTATATAAACACAGAGGTTGTTCGTGGCGGCTGTACTGGACATGATACTGCCGTTGATTGGTGGTCCGTTGGTGTTTTAACTTATGAATTATTAACGGGTGCTTCACCATTTACAGTAGTTGATGAAAAGAATACTCAACATGATATATCACGTCGAATATTAAAAACTGAACCACCAATACCCGATGAATTGGGTTCTGAAGTTAAAGATTTTATATTAAAATTATTAGTAAAAGATCCTAAAAAGCGATTAGGTAAGTTAGAATTTTTTTCGTTTTTGTTTTTTTTGTTTTACGTAATAAAAATAATATTTTACAGGCGGAAGTAAAGCTGATGCTTCAGAAATAAAATCACATTCATTTTTTCGAAAAGTTGATTGGGATAAATTATCCAAAAAACGATTGCCCGCACCATTTAAACCAAAAATAGAAAATGAATTGGACACAAGTAATTTCAGTGAAGAATTTACACGGCTTCCATTAAACGATTCACCAGCAGCAGTACCTCCAAATTCTTATCGACTTTTTCGAGGTAATTATCAATATATATAAATATATATATAGAAATATTCTTTTTTTTTGCGAATTTCAATTTAAAATATAAATATTTCTAATACATATATATAATAATTTGTTTTCATAATTTTTCTTAGGTTTCTTAGGTTTGTTGCACCAAAACATCTTAAATTGAAAAATGTCATCGAAGAAGTAATATATGATGTAGATGACAGAACATGTTCAGTTTCATCTTCCAATCGTTCATTATCTGATAAAGAATCATCTTTCCATGCGAAATATGAACTCTTTCCGGAACCTATTGGAAAAGGAAGATATTCTGTTTGTAAGAAATGCGTCAATCGATTAACTGGAGAAGAATATGCTGTAAAAATTAAAAATACAATATCTGGTGTAGATAATGAAGTTGAAACATTAAAATTATGTCGTGGACATCCAAATATTGTTAAATTGATAGAAGTTTTAAAAGATGAAGCATATACATATCTAGTTATGGAATTACTAGAAGGTGGTGAACTTTTCGAGAGAATACGAGAAACTGAGACAATCACAGAAGAAGATGCACGTCATTATTTCGAACAAATATCGAATGCTGTAAATTTTATGCATTCCAAGAATATCGCACATCGTGATTTAAAACCGGAAAATATATTATTTACACAAAAATTATCGAAAAAATTAAAAATTGTTGATTTTGGTTTTGCAGTTTATCAAAAAACTGGTTCAAATTTAACTAGCCCATGTTATACATTAGATTATGCAGCACCAGAAGTAATTACAACTGGAAATAAATTTTATACCGCTGCATGTGATCTTTGGTCAATGGGCGTCATATTATATACAATTCTTTGTCGTCATGCACCATTTAGAAGTAAATATAATCGAAATCAAAATAGTATTGAAGAAATATCTGATCGAATACTTCGAGGTACATTTGATACAAATCTAACAACGTGGAAAGTTATTAGTCGGGATGCAAAAAATTTAGTTCAAGGTTTGCTTAATGTTAATCCAGAGAAACGATTCAAAATTGAAAATGTTTTAATCAATGATTGGTTCAAAAAAGTTTCCTCAAAACCTTTATATCATCCTCATGACAAAAGTTTTAACGATATGGAAAATGAAGTATGTGATACATTTGATGCACTCGGACAAGCTCAGAAAGAAGGTTTTCAATTGGATGAAGTTGTTAATGCGAAATTATCACAAAGAAGATGTAAAAAACTGTCCAGTTCATTAACACCGACAATTTCAAGTAGGGGAAGTGTAACAAGTGGTTTAGGACGACCTAAAAGTTCTAGCGGAATAGTTACATCGGATCTAAATAATCGTTCAACAAGTGATGCTACCTCAAATTCTGATATCGAAATAGAAAATAATAATCAAAAATTGATATCAAATAATGATATTGAAAATTCTATAAGACATATGGAATTAATAAGTAATACTTATGGAATTGAAACAAATCCTAAGACTGTTCAAGAATTGTCTCATTTAAAATACTCCACAAATAATAATAATAGTTTTAATTTGAATGAAAATAATTCTAAAGATGATGCTTACTTTTCGAACATCACAAATAATTCAAATAATGATGAGGAATTTTTAGGTTTTACACGTTCCGAAATTAAAGAAGATTCAAATCTATTACGACGGTATAGTGCACTATTGAAATCGCCAAGAAATAAGTCAATATCTAATAAATCAAAATTAATACAAAAACATGTTGGTACGCGGAAGAAACGAAAAACAGCAGATAGTGGTGGTAAAACAATACAAAATTCAAAAACTTTATCAAACGAAAATCTATTATTATTAGTAGATCCGTATGCTATAATGAAACGACGAACAAAAAAATCCAAGGAATATAAAAAGGATGAAGCTGGTGGTGGTGGTGGTTTATTATTGACAAGTAGTATACAATATGGGCCGATAACACGTGCTATGAGAAGGCGTGAAGAAATTTCCGATCGTTTTGAATTTTTATTTTTAGAAGAACCGATTAAAAGAAAAGCTAGAAAACAATGGTTGAAACTTAAAGTAAAACAGGATGAAGTGTTTTTATTCCCTGGAATTGAAATTATCTCGCGCCTATATACCAATATTATTATTATTTTTCTGTTTTTAGGTTTTTTCATGTAATTATAAAGAAATTTATTTTATATTTTATTTTGTATGCAATATTAAAAATTATTGAAGTTTGTTCATAGAAGTTGATTTAAACTTCTTTTATTGCATCATTATTATATTTATATATTTTTATATATGTATGACCATAATAAGCGGATTACATTGTATATATATATATATATACATGTTTTGTAGAAATTTTGTTTAATATTTGTTAGTTTAAAGAAACATCATATTTTGGCAATTACAAATACTATCAAGGAACCAGTTCATTGGTATTATGTATATATATTTATATGTATATATATATAAGAGAGAAATGGAACATTAAATCATAAATTTATTCTTATTAATCATTGTTTTAAATATGTATGGATGTCAGATGTGTTGTAAAGCGTGAAATCGTATGAAAGATTAGAAGCACGAGAAGAATTAGAAATCTGAAAGAAACTGGTATCTACAAAGTAAAAAAAAATTTAAAATTGTACCAAAAAAAAGATTGATATATTCCCTTGTATCCTAAACTTGTTTGTTTATGATTATCTCTCTGTATATGCCGCCACATTAGGTTCTAAAGTTCCCGATTGCGTTGACATTTATATAAATTTTGTATGTAAGCAAATTTTTTTCATATAAATAAATTTGTCTGACGGAAATATATCTTTCTATATTATATATTATCTTTGCATTGTACGTACTCTTTCATGAATAGAGATATAGGGTTTTAGGAAAAGCATGCGGAATTTATTATTTTTGGCATAAAAAAAAACATTTTGAAGACAAAAAAAACAACAAAAATGTTTTGTTAACAATATTATATAAATGTTCGGCAAATAAACAATTTCATTAGAAAGAAAGGTGGTACCGGGAAATAACATGCCAGAAAAAACACAATTCTAATTTTGATCCACATGAAAAAAACCAAAAGAAACAAACATTTCTTGTTTGAAATGTCTATTTTTCCGGATAAGTTTTCCAGCTATTAGATTGAAATTTTTCCGTATAATGCAAAAAAAAATATAAAATATACTTATTTTTGGTGTGTAATCATAAATTTTCCCGGTTATTAGAGGTTTCCGAATAAAAGAAGTTCAAATATAGTTCACTGCAAAAAAAAACTCATTTCCCAATTATGGACGTAGTTTATTTCTTGAAATGAGGCAATGTTAAAACTTGCAATTCAAAACTAAATTGTTTTTAAGATAATTGATAAAAACGTTTGTTTAATAAAGTATTTGTATTTATTTACTTTTAAAGTTTAATCCATAAAAACTAAGTAATTATTTAGGCCACATCTTATAAATCAAAATCTAGTATTTTATTTAATTACAAGTTTTCATATGAATTAATTTAAATTAGCTAGTATTGTTGAAAATGACGAGCTTTTGTTGCAAAGATTACTCAAAATTGCGAGTTTTGTTGCAACGACTTTGGAAATACGAGTAGCAATTATTGTTACTAACAAAACTGGGACAAAACATTTCTTGAACCATTCAGTGAAAATGGCAGTTGTTACCCATGCCTTTTGTTCGCCATCCATTAAACCGGTAATTTATTAAAGTCGACACCTTTCATTGATCGAGGTTTAAGTGCGCGATTAACAAGCAGAGGCTTCAGCATACGGTCTCCTGAAGCATTGCTATAAAATAAAAATGTGACCCGATTCTTTGCTGCCTTAAACCCACTGGCACGATAATTAATGAACATTATTTCAGTTTATTTTCAAAAATTTCTTAGAACAAAAATACGTTACGGTAATGTAATAAAATGTCCTTAAGAATACTTCAAATAATTTTTCCATAAAACGATATGAATTTTAATCAAAATTTTTCTTTAAAATTTCAATCAAATAGCTTTTTTTAATCGTGCTAAATCAAATGAAATCGCGTAAAAACAGAATCAGTTTTTTTTTTCTAGACCGTGTTAAATCAAAATCGTGTAAAAAAAGACCGTGTAAAAACAGAATTCTTCGCACCAAATTTTGAAATTTTGGATTATTTATTAAAATTTCCGTCGAACTATTTTCAATTATTTAGTAAAACTATTTGGATGCTGAATATGTAGAATATCAAAATATCAATGTGAGTTTATTATTCCTCGATTTGGTAAAGCATTTCAACAAAACATTTCAGTAAAATCCATCCAGGATTGTGGACAAAGAAATAATCCTAGGAAAAAAAGTCGTAAAGGTTTTTGATGTACGTTTAAAACGAATGTACCGGAATAAAATTTGCAGAATAAATTTATGTCATCAGAAGTCAGCCAGGCTATCTGTGATTTAGTAAATTCGAAAAAGTTATACAGAAACATTTTGAAATATTATTATATTGGCTATTTATACCCTATAGTAGGTAACCAGAGGGTCACTAAGTGTGTAACACATCGAAATAATTATCGTGGAAAAGTTTCAAGGGTATGGTTGTGTAGAGAATCAAAAGTTATATCGATTTATGCATGTCCGTCCGTCCGTCCATCCGTATACAAGATGACTCAAAAACGCGTTATCCGATTTTGATGAAATTTAGAATGTTAGTTGGTTATTGCGTAGCTGCATTTGGTATTGCATTTCAGCAAAATCGACAGAGGGGCAGCGAACTTACTAAGCAAAAACCAGGGTGAACAGAAAGTTTTGTCGTTTTTTTATATAGTTTTTCGGATTTAATTGGAAAGTTTGTCAAGCAATTTTGTTTAAATTAATTATGTTGGTTGACTACTTAAATAGACGATACCATTGTAAATTTCAGTGATATCGGTCTAAGGATAGTGGAGAAATAAAAAATCGTAGGAAAAAATAACAATCTTTATGAAGTTTTTTTGATGTACTTTCAGAACTAATACACCGAACTGGATAAAATTTGCAAATTAGACTTATGCTATCAGGGTCTGGGTTACTTACAAATTAGAGGAAATTTTGAAAAAGGGAACCAAAGTTATGAAGATAACACCTTGAAATATTGTTAGCTTTATCTCCCATTTCTACCATAGGGCATCAAAAAATGTTTTTATGAAAATTTTTGGATTTGCACAATTCGGTGGTTTTCAAAGGAAGAAAAAATTAAATTTAAAATTCGCTAAAGTTAAACCAAACTCATGTTATTTCCCTATTGTACACTTTATACGGAAAATGCATATTTTATATAACAAAAACAAAAATATAGAAAAGGTTTCCAAATTTTTAGTCATATAAGTATTAATTAATTTTGTTTTAAAATTTCAATTAAATATATTTATTTTTTGAATACACCAGAAAACTTTTGAATACAAAAATAAGTTGTGTTTTTGATATATTTTAGAAAAAAGTTAAGAAAAAAAAAAAAAAACATTAAACATGACAAGAGAAACAAATTTACAAAAAACAACAATTGTTTTAAAATAATTAGAAAATTAAAAATTATTGTTTTGAGTTGCTTTCATAAAATTTTAATTGTATAAAAATATTAGATACTTCTTATTCCTTCCTATTTTAAGATCCTTTTACCGAATTAAACAAAATATGTAAAGAATTTAATTGAAAGTAAGAATCTGACTATTCTTCACTTAATGTATGGAGGCACAGAATCTTTTAACGTTCTCAAAGATAAAATTCAATTTTAAAGGCCGCTCTACCTCCTGAAAGGTGTAAATGTCAAAATGTGTTAAAAAACGGAAAACTCTACACAATGTATTCGGTATTCTTACGAATCGAAACGAAAGAGTTGGGAAATTTCAACTTTTAACGAATACGTTAACCTCAAAGTAGTATTTATTATATTGTAAGTCAGATTAACGGTGGAATTTTTCCACATGTTTTAATAAAATAAAGTCAAAAAGTGAAAAAAGATAAATATATATTAATAATTGAAGAAACACAAATATTTTCTAAATTATATCACAGAAACGAAACTATATGTCTATCCATCAGCCTGAACACGTCAACAGAATGCGTGCTGTAACGAATTGGATCTGATCGAAACGAAAGCATTCTGTCGGAGCTTTAATATGTTACTACCGGCGTGGTACTTCGTTTTTTCTATTATATCTATTAATATATATATATTATATATATTAATATCTATTAATCTTAAACTTATCCTACTATGCATAGTTGAATACAATGGGTAAGTTTTGATATGTGGAACTATTCAAATATCCGCAAATGCACATTTTTTGGCTTTTGTAAACTTTTTGCGAGGAAAAATTAATTGTTTTCAAAGAAATCACTAGTTCAAATATCGCCAGCATCTTTTAAAGTTTGCTAAGTCCTTAATAAAAAAAAATTAGCAGTACTAATAATTGATTCTCATCAATAATAACGGTGAAGTCGCGACAAAGGTATAACGAATGTAAATTATTAATTACTGCGTGTGTACCTAGTTTAGGGGTACCTACGTCCTCTCGCGGGATATGGTTTCATTATTTAATGAAATTATATGTGTGTATAGTTTAAAAAAAAAAAAAACTAATCCGATGTTTCAATTCTCGAATTTATATTTTAATTATATCTTTCTCGCACATTCTATCTAATGCAAGCATGCTTGATACAAGCCTTTTTCGGACGCTTCGGAGAAATCGAAGTTTCTATTCTTCAACATATTAGTTTAACATTGATAGCTCCGATTGCAGACACTTATGAGATTTCTCATTAAAAACGAAATAGCCTTCAAAACTTTATTACTGTCGAAGTATTACCAAGAACCTAATAATATTAAATATCGTTGCAAAAGCGATAACTTACTTTGAATTAAAACTATTTTAAAGTTTTTTATTATATTGCTTCAATTAGTCAAATAGCTAGTTTTGAATTTGGTCCTCTTTGCTTCTGTGCCTTTCATATACGAATCAAGTTTTTTTCAACGGGCTTGACTCATAAAAGTTAAATTTTCGGGAAATTGGAAAAAAGTATTTAAAATCTGTCGTACTATGTAAGATGTACTTTTGGCGGTTTTTACTTATTAAAGTTGTGAAGAAAAATTTTTTTTATTAAAATTAGATTCTTCTATTTTTTAAAGAATTTCAAAATCGTTCGTGAACAAAACAAATTGTGTGAAATATTTGATTGAAGTTGCAATGTGATTGTGCGATTAAATTCATTTCGTTCTTATTCCTATACTATGGAATTCAGACTACATCTAAATATATTATTATGGAATGACAAATATTGCTAGCCGTCAAATGTACATAATCATGTTAGACTTTCTCCAGTATAACCAGTAAATGAACGAATCTTGAAGAGGAGTCGGACTCATTCAATTAAGTCCCAAAAAACATCGGGTTTCCCTATCACTATTTAAAAGAAACAGTTAAATACCTGTCGCCTCATATTTATCACTTTCAAGTTTCGAAATGTATAAAAGCGGCAATCGTTTGTCGCTTGACGCCTTACAGAATTCCATTGCAGTCTTTATTTTTAATAATTTCTTCAATACACAATTATAAGCTTTACAGTCATTTTGTTGTGTCAACTATTAGGCCTATCTGCCTAGTTGCTAAAATGCGAAAATCAGAGAATTATATTGGTTTTATAAAATTTGATTCATATGTATACGAAATAACACAAAATAATTTTTAAAACTTTAAATTAATTCCACAAAATAATATAAAAATTTAAAAAGAAAAGTTCACATTACTTCACAAAATTATACACTTTTTATAGTAGCTCAAATAATTTGAAAATTTGAAAATTAGATATTTTCTAGGAAATAAAACACGAACAACGGAAATATTTTTTAAGCTATCAAAACACTTCTAATGCCCAATTGCGACAGTGAGCTTAGACTCAGTTTGAAACATAAGTAGAGCTTAAGTTACAAAACAAATTTCACAGTCAGGGCTTAAGTAAAACTGAAGTTTGCAATGTTGAAAACCTAAGTTTTTGAGTTAAGACTCAATTTGAGAGCCAAAATGTTATGAAATGTTAATCTTTGTATTTATTGTAACTTGAAAAGGCTGCTCTATGTTCTAATCATACTAAAATACTAGATATTGATTAGTTTTTTTAAGAAATAATTACGAAAATTTTTATATAAAAAAAATTCTTCGTTTTGATATTTCCAATAAATAATTCACAATTATTTATTTACGAACCAAAAATTCACAATATTAAAATTATCTAAGCTTAATTTTTGTCCTACTTAATGCTTATGTAGAACTTAAGTCCAAAAGGTATCTCACAGTTAAGTAAATATTAGGTATTAATAAGATATATCGATTCTTTGCAATTTGATTTTCATCAATAAGAAGGCTGAACTAACATTGAATCCGAAAATAAAACAGCCAAACACAATTTTTTCATACTAAAGTAATTTTGTTACCAATAAATCGAGATACATATATTAGCTTGAGATTTCATTTCCATACAAAGCAATTCAGGAGATAGTCATATATCTCATATTTCTATTGACGCTTCAAGAAATCCATAATTTAAAGCAATCAAAATCAAATCACGTAAAAGATCCTGTGCGATTAATCTATATTACTATAAGGGTGCCTCCATTGTTTTAACACATTTAAAACTCCCAAAATTTGGTGATACCTGATCGTATGTTTACGGCTTCAAGCCGTAGAAATAATATGATATCATAAAAACAAAGCAAAATTATTAATTAATGTGAAAACTAAATAAATATGCTTTTATGCAAATTATATGCACTTTTCGTTAAAATAGACATTTTGAATGGAATATGCGAAAATATGCCCTAAAAAATAAGTGTTAAAATTCAAAGATTAATTTCTTGCTCATTTCTCAATTAAGTTGCAGTCAAAAAAGCATGTAAATGTATATTTTCGATTGCCCTAATTATGATATAGTTTGTCAAACATAAATTTTACGTAAAATTCTGTACATTTTCCTTTCACCAGATCACCAGATCACCAGATGGGCAGTTGATCGTATAAACCTCCACCGCCAGCATGTTTATTAGCTTAAGACAAATTTGTTACGGCAAATTTGATATATTTATGTTTGGATGTTTTATCTGATTCAGTTCAATCGAAGGCTGATGCAAAGCTTAAATTTTAAGCTTTGTTGATAATGTTCCAGTTGTTTTTTTGAAGACCATATTGCCCTTTGGAAAAATTCTAATGGTGACTATTTCTATGCCATTTTAAATGGAATCTCTATTCATATTATATGCTCTTTGATTTAATTTTTATTATTAATATTTCCATAATAAAGAAGTTTTATATTTTAAATTTTTATACTGCATAATTGAATTATAAACTAGAAAACATACCAAAAAATGTTTAAATTTACTTAAAAAGCAAAAAAAAAAAAAAATTTGGCATAAAAAATTAATTACCAGAAAACCAGAATTATTTTTACAATTTATTTAATTCTTTGTTAATTAATTTAAATGAAATTTGTAAGGAAAGAAAATGAAAACTAAAACATAAAAAAATGTTGGGCTGTGAAAGAATGGATAATCTTCTCATTATTTTTTTCTTTTTGTTTCATAATTGAATATTTCAAAATAAATTGTCATTTAACTAAATTGTTTGTACTTAATCTAATGTTTTCTGTTTTTTTTATTTTTTTATTATTTTTTTTATATAATTTCAATTAAAATAAATCCGCCAAAATTGAACTGAAATTGTTTTAAAAGAAATAAAAATTGAAATTTAAATAACAAATAATTTCTAATATGAGAAAAGAAATAATAATAATGGGAAATGTAAGTGGTCCTCATCTTACGTGTGATGTGATAATCACAATTTTAGTAAATTATTCTTTTTTTTCCAAAAAAAAAAACCATTAATTTTTAATCAAAAGAAAAACAAAACAACAAAATTTTTTTATATGGGAAATTAAGAGCTTAATAAATTTTTTATAGAACTATAAATAATATAAAGTATTCAAATTTCTAATACCTGTCATGTTAATTTTTCTTTCAATCTCGCTACATGCATAACATGCATACACATTCATAAAAATGTATACACATTTATAAATGCATGTTAGAATATGAATGCACGAACATCGAAAAAAAATAAGAATGATTCGAGATTTTATAAGAGTGATGACGTAGTTTCCACATGCTTTACTCAATGAATTTTTTTTTCATTCCCTAGCTTTGGTTACTTTATAATTAGTCATATTTCACTTTTTATATACATTATAAACTTCCAATAATTGGGGTCTATTCTACGATTTTCTATGTTTCTTTATATTATATTACTTTGTCTTACTAAATAAGTAAGATTTTTTTTCAAATTTTTCATATTGTGGAAAAATTCTTTTATGGGGTATTTTACGTTTATAGAAAACCTAATTGAATATCTCTTTTTTTTAGTATATTAGGAATTAAAATTTGAAATTGTGATCATTGTTTAAAAAGTTACTTTATTAATTGAGTTTGTTTATCAACAAGAAAAAAAATCAAGCAAACTGTATTTTTTGCATAAAGTTTTGTATGAAGAAATTTCTTGTGCATAGGAATTCATTTTAAATATTTACTAAACATAAAAATATATATTCCGAACATAATTAGCATAATATTTTGGTTGCAATTCATACTCTCGACAGAAACTTAGTCTTTTTTATTTTCGTTTGATATGTCATTTAAATTAAGATTTAAAATAAATTTAAATAACAGAAAATTTTATATTCATCTCTTTAGTCAATTCTAGTTGAAATTTTTGACAAAAAATCTCAAATTGTTTATAAAATATTTTAATAACACATATTCAGATTCTTTTTAATTTTGCTCTTTATAAAATAAGAAAATAACACAACGTATAACATTAAGTTGCCTTGTAGAAAACCAATTGCCAATGAAAAATATTATTTTATATATAATTTAATTTAACATAACATAAAATGTGAATGCAGAACAGACCCCATTGTTGCGCGTTCTCAGAAAAAAATCATAAACAAATTTTAAACTCATTTCGATTTGCAAGAAACCCCCAAAAAGGAATTTCTTGAATTGCACAAAACAAATTTAGTAAATTTGTTTCGATTCCAATTATTCCTATTGAAAAACGATACCAATTTATTAAGTTTTTTTTTTTTTTTTTCAAAATTACTAGTAGACAACAAATTTTTATTGAATGTGAACCAAAAAAAGTATATATATATATAAAAATGCCTTTCTTAAGATGCCTTAAACCAATTGATGAAAAGATATGAAACTCGTAACCGAAACAAAAGAAAAAAATAAAAAGAACTAAAAAAAAAAAATATCTAGTTTAAAATAAAACAAAATAATTAACTAATATTATTGAACATAAAAAAAAATTGTATTTATTTTTCATTAAAACTTTTCACAAAACGAGAAAAAAAATGAAAAAATTTTAATAAATTATAAAAAATTGATTATTAATATTATTATTATTATCCTATGTTATTATTTATAATTATTTATAATAAATATATAAAATATAGAAAAAGAGAAAAATACAATATCCAAAAAGAAAGAAGAAAATTGGAAAAATTAATTTATTTAAACAAATATTTAACACTATTTTGTTAAATTATTTATAAAAATAAATTATTATTAAATTTTGCAAGGTAATTATAGCTTTTTTCCTTTGTTTATTTATTTTTTTTTTGTTTTTTCTTATAAGTTTGGCAGACTGAGATAACGAAAAGATGTTTTTTTTTAAAGTCACTTTCATATTTGTTAAGTTGACGAACTATAACAAAACAATTGAACTTATGATTTCTGTTATTTCATTCAACACAAATCCATATATATAAAATAGTTGATCATATCAGCTGATTATGAAAGAATGAAGGAGAATATATACAAACGGTTATTATGAAACAATCTTATCTAAAATATTTAAATGGAAACAAGCCTAATAAATAATAAAGTAAATACCTGCTTCGCACGAAGTAACAATTTACTTTATTTTTTTAAGCATTAAAAGCACTATTATACTTTAGTAGCTATTATTTAGCTCTGATTTAGCAATAACATCCTTTAAGAATTTAGAATGTTATCACACATGCTGTCAGAGAGAAATTTATTATTTGCTAATTTAATGAAATGGTTGAACTATTTGATAACGAAACTAGTAAAAAGAAAATCATTTTATTAAGTCATGAATAACTACATAATAAAGCTGGTTAAGCGCTTTAGATCACTTAATAAAATGCTGTTTTATATTCGTTTGGTTATAAATAGCAGCGCATGTTTTAACTGGTCATGTATCACAAGTTTATCTGAGTTTACATCATTGAAGGATACAATTTTTCTTATTAAATGAATGAGATAGATGATGATTGTGGCCTGTGCCAGTATAACTTCCATTTCACCCCTAGTGTAGTAGGACTTTTACTTTTGTACGTTATTCGAATGAAATTAGTTAATTAAAAAACCTTAGCACACTTTTTCGAATTATGTATTTCAGACAGTTGTCTTTATTCATTTAAAAAAAAAAAAAAAAGGAATATTCTGATCAAAAATTATAATAGAATATGTTTTACATGAAAAATATCGATAAATACTTGAAAATACTTGCTAATAGTTATAATTAATTGACAACTTAAAAATTTGTTACTTGCGGTCATTTTTCGGTGAATTAACATTCACCGAAAAATTCTATTCAACATTAAAATTTTTAAACAGTGGCCCCTTTGTGGTGCGGGCCCCTAGGCTGCAGCCTAGAGTTGCCTAATGGTAAATACGACCCTGGGTATAATATCCGCTTTAAATACTATTTAAATAGTAAACGTGACAGTTAATAGCTACTTTGTGAGGACACAGTGGGTACATTTTAATGAGTAGTGACATATGTTGCCATCTATATTGTTATTATACCGTTTTACTCTGAAATATTATTATAAACGCTGTGAAATTATGAAGCTACCTAAAACCCAATTAACATCACTAGGGGAAAAATATACTGATTCTGATAGTTTAATTTAAATTTTCGTACGACAGAAGCGAAATACGATATGCCGTACACTTATAAGCCCCACTAATTTTTATGCTTAACTTCTGTGGGGTTGGTTTCAACTTTATAATATATATTCGATACTTTTGAGCTTGTGCGAAAAATTACTAACATTTTTTAAAAATGTTTCCTGGAGAATTTTTATAGTAATTTCTTTAAAATTATAGTAACATCTCGCCCGCATTCAAAGAATTTATGGTATCATTTGGCACACACTTACCAAATATCTCGGCCAAAATGTTGCCTTCTATGTTTGCCATAACAAAAAAAATATAACTAGTAAAATAATTTTTGCTACCAAATTATATTTATGTATATGGAATATTTCCTGCATGAAAAAACGATGGTCGATTTTTGCGATTAGCTGTGTGCCACTGGATTCTACAGTATTCTATTTTGTTTACTTTTATGTGCGCGAGTGTTCTGAAATTGGTGTTACATTCACTTTTCGGGCTTAGAGTCTAGTCTATAGACCAGTGTTTCCCAACCTTTTTTGTGCCATGCCCCACCTTAGCCTTTCTAAAATTCGTATGCCCCCTATGTAACATACATAATTTTTAATATTAAAAAATTGAATTGTTCACTTAAGGAACTAAATTTGGCACCGAAATCTAGCATTGCATTTAAATGGCCCGGAGCGAAAGGGTTAAAGTCGTGTCATGTCCATTTTCGAATTGCCCCCTTAACAATCAAATTTCCCCCCTGTGGGGCGTGGGCCCCACGTTGGGAAACACTGCTCTAGACTCTAATAAAACATAAGCTAATAAGATAAAAAATCTAGGCCTAGATGTCTTTTGAAAGGCACTTCGTGTTTTTCTTTTCCGAACGAAATTATACATTTTAAAAATATAAAATTTTTAAGAACATTGTTTGTTGAAAAATATTTAATATTAATCAAAAATTAAGTACACATTTTTTTATGACATAAGAATTTCGATAAAATTTTCATATATTTGTAATTGGGAAACGATTCTCTTTCGATTAAGGATTTCAATACAATTCGAAAAATAATTGCTCTAATAAAAAACCAAAGAAGCCCAAAAATTATCCATTTGGTAAAAAGATACCGGCAACAAAGAAAATAAAATCCAGAAATTTCTTAGTTCAAAAACCATGGGTCTCTATGATTTTGCATAAGGTCGTTTTGACCGTTGAATTGAAAAATATTACACACATACACACCATTTGGAATTTCATAAAAACAAAAAAAAATTCAGTTCAATTTTTCTATAAGAAGTCATGTACACAAAAAAAATGCGATTCTAAGTTGAAAATACACAGAATTTACGCTTCCTGTAGCAACATGAATGAAAAAAATAATAAATACATTTTCGCAAGAAAAAGAGAAAAATATCGAATTGGTAAATGCCAGTTGAATAAGAAAATTCAAAAGAATTTAAAATTTTAAAGAATTTATCCGAATACAAACACCAAAAACTTTTGAATAATATTTTTAATAAGAGATGGCGTAGTTTTATCCACCTAGAAATCAGAAAAATCTGAAAAAAAATTGCTTCTACTTCGACACTCTATAAATGTTATATTTACTCTATGTTTGCACTAAATGATTGTAGAGAACATAAAATTAAAATTCTTGATTTTCTACTTTTAGTATTAATTAGAAAAAATTGTATTTGGATAAATGATCAAAACAACGTATCCAAAACTGCAATAAGAAGAATGGAAGTTTATCGCCGATAGTGAATCTTATCGTAAAAATTTTCATTCTATCAAATAAGAAATCGAAATTCTAAATTAAAAGTACACAACGCATTTACATTTCCATACTGAAATCAATTATTTGTTTTTTCAAAATTTGGCAACATTCCATGATGTTAACATTTCATATACGGCCAAGAAGTTATTATTGAAATTGAATTTGTTAAAATTTTAGTTATTAAACCCAATTGCACACACCAGAAAATCATGACAATAAATATTGAAAAATATTTCACACATACACACCATTTGGAATTTCATAAAAACAAAAAAAAATTCAGTTCAATTTTTCTATAAGAAGTCATGTACACAAAAAAAATGCGATTCTAAGTTGAAAATACACAGAATTTACGCTTCCTGTAGCAACATGAATGAAAAAAATAATAAATACATTTTCGCAAGAAAAAGAGAAAAATATCGAATTGGTAAATGCCAGTTGAATAAGAAAATTCAAAAGAATTTAAAATTTTAAAGAATTTATCCGAATACAAACACCAAAAACTTTTGAATAATATTTTTAATAAGAGATGGCGTAGTTTTATCCACCTAGAAATCAGAAAAATCTGAAAAAAAATTGCTTCTACTTCTACACTCTATAAAAGTTATATTTACTCTATGACTGAACTAACCGGTTTCTGTGTTACCTGATCACCAAGTGTATTCTACCTCGAAGGTGAGCTGCCTTCAAAGTGTAACTATGGTAAAGTGGCGAAAGTTCCTATCCTTACCGTACCGCCGTTTTTCAAATTTTGACTGTTCTTTTTCAAACAATTTTCTATCCACTGCTGAAATAGATAGCACTAAAAATTGAACATATGGGTGAAAGAGAAACATGATGTCATATGATTTTGAAAAACATCCCTCATTTTTTTGTTCGAAAAATTGATCCCATGATGGTGTTGCCATTAATGTATTTTTTTTAAACTGACTGTTTAACTTTTTTTAAAAAATAATGAAAATCTTTAATAATTGAGTTATTATTTAAATGAATTTTTTAATAATGAAAAATGAAATTAATATTTCTCCATTCTTTGCTATTTTACTTTTAATGCAGCATTATTTATTTTGTTTCGAACATTTAAAATTTTCCATATTTTAAACCGCGTCTAACTCCAACGATTTTTTTTTGAAAGAATAACAATTTGCAATATTGGCAACACCACTAATGGGTAATTTTTAAATGTAACACAGGCAAAAATTAATATACAAATGCACACATACCAGAAAAAAAAAATTTGGCGCAAATTCTTTTTCTGGTATGTATGTAAAATTTGTGCCCAAACATAAGATTCCGGGATCAAATCATAAGATTCCATTTGATTTTTAAGAACATTTCATTCTCTCTCTTGCTGATGGATTTTGCCTATGAAAAGCATATGTACTCTTACGTATTCTTTTTCCCGTCTGCCACGTGCTTTTTCTAGCTACTTGGCTAGCTTTCCTCACTTTACCATAGTTCCACTTTGGCTGCCTTACAGCAGAAGCGTGTACATTTACTACAGTCAGGGCTTTCGACTGTTCTTATTTTTTTCGCCGTTAACAGTAGTATGTATTATTATTATTTTTTTTTTTATTAAATAGAAAATATCAGGATTTTGTTCCTGTTCCTATAGAATATGGGAGTAAAATACCGTGATGTCAAAAATAGCAAACTCCATATTTTTGATGCATCTTCATATTTTGACATATAAAAAAAAATGTCTGTTCATCTATTTGTTTGTGTTTTCACTATATTTTTCGAACGTCTTATTTTATATAATTGAGATTTAGGGAATTCTGGTTGGTTATTAGGAAGACCTGAACACTATTGTTTTTGAAAGGGGTGATTATGAAAGCTGTCATTTAATTTTATTTTGGAAACCACTTAACCGAATGCAATGAAATTTAGAACATTGATTCCTTAGATAATATTCTTAGATCAGATTTAATTTGGCGTAAAAAAAAATCGGAAAAGCTCTTAATGTCAACTGAAATTAATTCTCTCGGTTTATATTATACATTAATATCTCAAATAAAGTTCCGTGACTATTGCTATGAAAATGAAACGAAACAATATTTTTCAGTTTTTTGTTTTTCTTCATTCAAAGTAATCTTCAGATTCAATAAACTTTTTACAACGCTAATTGTGATTCAAATGCGTGTTAACTTAACTTAACTTGTAAGTGTTGAAATTAGGTTAGGAATTGTTTCCTCATCCATCGTATTTTCTAGATATGCCCCCCAGCAACTATACTGTTTCCAAACTTGAAAAGGGGAAGAGATTTGAATCAGATGAAGAGGTTGAATGCGAAACTGTTGCGTATTTTGCAGCCCTTCAGAAATCGTATTATACGAAAGGTGTGAAAATATTAAAAAAGCCCTGGACTAAATATAATATAAAGGGTTTTATAAAACGGACGGAATTTAAGATATTACTTTTTATGCCCTGTTTTAGATACAACCATGTCCGTCCGTCCGTGTACAAGATAAATGAAAATTGCGTTATCCTATTTTGATGATACAATGTGAGTTGGTTATTTCTTAACTCGATTTGGTATTGTATTTCAGCCAAATCGGGCGAATAGGAGCGAAGTTATAAAGCAAAAACCAATGTCACCAGAAACTTTTGTCGGTTTTTTAATGGTTTTTCGGATTTAATTCAGAACACACCAATTTCATTGGAATTCCATACATTGACTACATAAATAGATGATATTGGGCTAAATTTCAACAAAATTGGTACAAGGATAATAGGGAAAGAAATTGTCGTAGGAGAAAATAATCCCGTTCATAAAGTTTTTTTTTGATACACTTGAAAACTAATATTCCGATTTGAATAAAATTTTCAGAATAGATTAACGCTATTACGGCCTACGCTACCTGTCAATTAAAGACAATTTGAAAAATGCGCAACAAATTTACCAGGTGTATGCATATGGAATGAGCCTTTGCCGATATGTGGCTATAGGTAGGTAGGTAGAGTAGGGGTACAAACGTACAGCACCAGGCACCTTAATGGGCTCATTGTGATCCCTACGGGACCAGGAGTTACCCTGGGGGAACCTATTCCTCTTCAAAGCATTTAACTTTCCTACAGAATTTCATTAGACTTCCCATGTCGGTCGCCTGAAGCATTCCTAAATTCCCGAAGAAATGGTTGCCCAAATAATTGTTACGAGCTCGAGAGAGAGCTGCGCACTCGCATAAAATGTGCTTGATGTCTTCAGCCACCCCTATGTCTCCACAATAGCGACAGAGGTCGGTCTGCACCAAGCCCAGTCTTTTAGCGTGCTTCCTCAACAGACAGTGTCCCGTCAGTATCCCGATAATCGTTCGTAGACGATTCCGATTCCAGTCTATTAAGAGCCTCGACTTCTTCTGATTCATTTCCGGCCACAAACTTTTTGACACTTCGTGCCCACTAAGATTGTGCCATCGTGTGTTGGCTTCCCCGAAAATTTTGTCCTTGATACGTGCTTTAAACGCCGAGAGGGAAGGCAGTACGTCAGTGATTTCGTGTTCTGAATCGTCTGCACCTTCCTTTGCCAGCATGTCTGCCGATTCGTTTCCCTCGATTCCGCAATGGGCTGGAACCCAGCATAATCTAACATTATTCTGAACGCATAGTGTCTTCAACACCTTGCGACAGCTACTGACTATTCCCGAGTTAACAGCTACCGAACTAAGCGCGTTCATGGCTGCCTTGCTGTCTGAGTAGATCGAGATATCCCTGGAGGATATCTTCTCCAGACTAGATGTTTCTGCAGCCTTTTGAATTGCCAATATCTCCGCCTGGAAGACATTGCATTCCAGTGGAAGTCGGAAAGATTTCGCTATGCTGAGATCTTCCGAGAATATCCCCGAGCCTACGCCGTACTCTGTTTTAGATCCGTCTGTATAAATGGCGATTTCGCCTTTGATAGGAACCTTATTGTCATACCAGTCTGTTTTTTCCGGGTATAACATCCTGTAAGGGGTATCAAAGTCCAATATTTCCAATATGGTGTCCGTTGCCGCCTTGGCACCGCCACCTAAGGTCCAGTTTAGGATCTTACCATGACCTTTATCCAGTCTCTTGAGAAACTTATGGTTTCTTAGCCTCAGAGCACTGTTACCCGCCGCTTGTTTTATGTACAAGTCGATCGGCAACAGATGCAAAATCGTTTCCAGAGCTGCCGTTGGTGTAGTACGAAGCGCACCTGTCGCACCAATACAAGCAGACCGTTGAACCCTAGTGAGTTTCCCTTGTATGTGTTTTTTGTTTGTGGCCTCCCACCAAACCAGTGCCCCATAGGTTAGAATTGGCCTCGCCACCGCGGTATAAAGCCAGAGCATTATACTAGGATTTAGCCCCAATTTCTACCTACAGCCCTCCTGCATACATACAGAGCATTGTACGCTTTCTTTACTCTGTTTTCTGTATTGATTCCCCATGCTAGCTTTTTATCCAGCCAAAGTCCTAGGAATTTGACCTCCTCAGATATGTTCAAGGTGACTCCATCAAGCTTTGGTAGTCTGAACTGGGGTACCTTGTACATTCTGGTGAAGAGTACCAATTCCGTCTTGCCCGGATTGATGCTAAGACCGTTGCAACCGGCCCATTTGCTGAGCCTGTTGAGAGCTGTTTCCAATAGTTCGCTAATGGTGTCCAGAAATTTACCTCTAGCAATTAGTGCAAGATCGTCAGCGTATGCTACCACTGAGATCCCTCCATTGCCGAGTTTCTTAAGAA
This sequence comes from Xylophagus ater, assembly GCA_963422695.1. Taxonomy (NCBI): domain Eukaryota; kingdom Metazoa; phylum Arthropoda; class Insecta; order Diptera; family Xylophagidae; genus Xylophagus; species Xylophagus ater. Next base: position 25,676,813 of record OY730482.1, on the reverse strand, counting down.
TACCGTCAGCCACTAAGATCCAGAGGAATGGAGATAGTACTCCTCCCTGGGGTGTTCCTCTGGATACTCTCATCCTTGCTTCACTGTCCCCGTAGGCCGCATTTATATATCTACAGTGCAGCAGCATGTTTATCCAATCAGTAATTCCCCCTTCCACATTTGTGTCTTCTAATGCGCATATAATGGCTTCCCTTTTGACGTTGTTGAACGCCCCTTCAATGTCCAGGAAAGCTACAAGAGCACATTCCTTATTGCTGATGCTATCCTCTATCTTACTAATGACTTCATGCAAAGCCGTTTCCGTACTCTTATGTTTGAGGTATGCATGTTGGGAGTGCGAAAGAGCCCCTCCGCATACCTCTTTAATATGAGTATTGACCAATCTTTCCAATATGTTCAGGAGAAAGGAAGATAGGCTGATAGGTCTGAAGTCCTTAACCAGTGTATGACTGATTTTTCCTGCCTTTGGTATGAAGATTACCTTAGTTTCTCTCCACATCCTAGGCACATATGCCATTCGTAGACAACTTCTGAAAATTGTCTGAAGCCATCTTTTTACAGCTTCTGGTGCTTTTTGTACCATTATTGGTCTGATGCCATCAGGTCCTGGGGATTTGTATGGCATGAAAGATTCGACTGCCCAAGTGAGCTTATTCCCACTTGTGATGGAGTCGATCTTCCGCCAGCTGAGTTTCCGCACTGCCGGAAGTTCCTCTTCTTCTTCCGGTTCCACGCTTCCTGGAAAGTGAGCGGCTATAAGCGATTCTAAAGCCTCTCGACTGTCTTCCACCCATGATCCGTCCCCCCTTTTGATAAAGCTGGGGACGTTGTCCTCCTTTGACAGTATCTTCCTTAGTCTTGAAGCTTCGCTAGTTTCCGTGATGTCCTCGCAATACGTTCTCCACGAAAGTCTTTTAGCCTTTCTGATGACGTATTTGAATTCCCTTTTATTTGCCTTGTACAGTTCCCAGTCTTCTCCAAGGTTACTCCACCTTGCTTTGTTGTAGAGTTTCCCGACATTCTTTCTCATGACCGTAATATCTTTGTTCCACCAGATAAGTTTCTGCTTCTGGGAGGTCTAGATATGTGGCTATAGTTTTAGGCAATATTTGTTGTGAACGAGCCATGACTCTTTTTTTTATTGCTTTGATATCTGTCAACAACGTTCAGTGTTGAAAATTTGATTTGTAATACAACAACATAAAATTTTTTCGTGTTAAAAATGGAAAATTTTGTACCAACTAAAGAGCATCCGCCGACATCATTACTTTTTTGCTTTCATTTAAAGAAAACTGTTGCTGTCTGATTGAAGAAACTTATGGTGAATATGCTCTGTCGAAAACAACTTATGGAAACTGATTTCAACGTTTTAAAAGAGATTTTGATGTGAGAGACAAAGAACGATCAGGGCAACCAAAAAAGTTTGAAGACGCCGAATTACAAGCATTATTGAATGAAGATGAAGATGAAGAACTTGCTGAAGCATTAAGTGTTGATCGAACAACTGTTTCCAAACGTTTAAAAGCAATAGGAAAGATTCAGAAGTGTGGAAAATGGGTACCTCATGAATTGACTGAAAGGCAACAAGAAAAACGAAAAATCATCTGTGACTTGTTGCTTGGACGATACAAAAGGAAGTCTTTTTGCATCGAATCGTGAAGTGATGAAAAGTGGATATATTTTGAGAATCCTAAACGCATCAGGTCAACCATCAACATCGACTACAAAACCAAATCGATTTGGTAAGAAGAGAATGCTCTGTGTGTGGCGGGATCAGAAGGGTGTGGTGTACCATGAGCTTCTGAAATCTGGTGAAACTGTTAATACTGATCGCTACCGACCACAATTGATCGAATTGAACCGTGCTTTGCTCGAAAAACGACCAGAATATCAAAAGAGGCGACACCAACTGATTTTCCTCCATAACAATGCACCATCACACAAAGTAAAACCGGTCCAGGAAACGATAGAAGCGCTTAACTGGGAAGTTTTACGGCATGCGGCTTATTCACCAGATTTCGCTCTCCGACTACCACTTATTTGTATCGATGGGCCACGCGCTTAAGGAGCACCACTTCAAAACATCTGAAGGACTGGAAAATTGTTTCTCTGAATGGTTTTCATCAAAAGAAGAAGAACTTTTCTGGAGTGGTATCCACAAATTGCCTGAAAGGTGGTCAAAATGTGTGGAAAGCGATGGACAGTAGTTTGAATAAAATATTTTTACTTTCCTATTAAAAAAAGGCGTTTTTTTAAAAATGTGCATAAACCTGGTATGCAGAAAAAGTATTGAAATATTATTAGTTTTGACTGTTCTGTACCATTTCTGCCATAGAGCATCAAAAAATCGGCTATAGACTGATTTTCAGTTAATATACAAGTATGTTTTTTTTTTTTAAATCCAATTGATCTGAAATATTTCTGGTTTCTTTATTTTAAATGAAAGTATTTTGACCAAAAAACCAATCCGTTGGAGATGTTAGGCTCTAGAACATGAACTGTGTGAATTTCATCAAAATTTCTATGGCAGTTTCGACGACACAATTAGTAAGGCAAAAAGTGTGCTTATATAGTATTCCCATTTTCGAATATAGCCTCTCTTAAGTTAGGTTTAAATACAGAAATTGTATGAAAATTGACGAAATCGGCCGAGCAGTTTATTCCGTATCGCATTTACAAAAATTTTACCGTTTTTCGTCGAAAATGTGTTTTCAAATAGTGTTGCAATAAGCTGATATAATTAAGCAGTTATGTTGCATCACTCAAACTCACATTGAAGCCACCGTACTAATCGTTTGGGTTCTATATGAGATTTTGTTTATCAAATGGACGGACGGACTTAAATGGAGGTAATTATTTTTGATGAAGCAAATTTCGCAATTGCTCTCACTCGTCTATTTTCTCTAGAAAAAATGTTATATTTTCGTTCGAATGTACCATAATATTTTACCTTAAAATCTTCATCCTGTACAGGTTCTGGCCTTCCCAAATCTAATTCGCGATGAATCTATTTTTTGTAGCTATCATTTCACAGCATCTTGATTAACAATATTCCATCACTAATTCATAGCAGTTTCGTCCTACCGGTTCGTCTTCTTTCTTTTGAAACGGTGTTTAAAATTCGTCTTCTGCCCATATAAGTCGCGCTAATTTGATTAAGATGACGACATCATTATTGCTGTATAACTCATGCAACTCACTGTTGTATTTTGATCATCAGTTGTCGCTTTTTTATATACCGAATATTTTTCGGAGGATTTTTTGTTTTACGCATCGAATCGGTTGTGAGTACTGGGAGCATTAGCATTGTATACAATTTAATTTTTGATTTTTGATTTTTTTGCTAGACCATAGTAGCATTTGTTGGCTAGCAGAATTCTTCTTTTTATCCCATCCGTTATGTTATTTCCGATATTTACAGATAATCGTTTTTATTCCGAATATTGAAAGAAATATTTTAAAATAGAATAACTAATTTAAATTTGTTTAAAATTATTAAAAAATTGTCTGTTTCATTTTCAGTTAAACTTTCTGATGAGGATAAAGTCGACATGACCCATTTTGATCCAATTAAAGTGCTTGGAACTGGAGGTAAGTTTGTCTGAAAAAAAAATCAAAAGAAAAAAAATTAAGACTAGAACAAATTTTTGGTTTTGATTTCTTTTAGCGTACGGTAAAGTTTACCTTGTTCGAAAAAAAGGTGGGCATGATCATAGTAAATTGTATGCAATGAAAGTATTGAAGAAAGCAACTATTGTGCAAAAGAAGAAGACAGCGGAACACACTCGCACAGAAAGACAGGCAAGCATACTATTTTTTTAATATTATGTTCGCATTTTTATGTAGAAGAGTTTAGATACCTTTCTTCGTACATTTTTTCAGTAGTATACATAGCTTTGCATTCTTTTAAAATTGCTCAAACACGGTATTGAAAATGAAATGTTTTGTATACATGGGAATACCTTTCATTCAGAGAAAATTCAGAACTAGAAGAAGAAGAAGAAGAAAGAAAAGAAATATACATAAAAAAAGCTACGATGCACAACAAAGTTAAGAAAGGCACATAAAACACAGTTCGACCGAGACTCGTATTTACCTTGTTTTATGACTTCTTTTACCTTTGGTCGAGTTTGTTAATTCCCGTTATGAAATACCGGTACTCTTGATGATGCACAAATTTTTTTTTATATACTACAACGATTTCTTAAGCGGGCCACATAATCGCGGACGATGGATAAAATCAAAACGGAAGAAGATATGTGTTGTGTTCTATATATCGTATTGGCAATAGTATATTCCCGTTTAAATAATAATTTCCAGTGATTCTCAAAGAGATCTTCACTTTCATTTATAATTTATTGTTATTCTATAATAAGTTCTTGAAAGTTTATTCTCTAGATGCTAAGGAGTATCTTACCATATTCTGCATTCTGAATGAAAAAAAAATTCAGCCAATTAGAATTTCTTTTCAAATTTTTTTCTCAACATAAGACTTAAACTAAAACATAGTTATATTAACTTTTAACTTCTATACGAAGTATATAAGTCTCTTTTCTTTTTTTTCAAATCTCCACGTTTTATAAGTTTCTAAATCGTTTGCAATCACTTTTATCCAATGTCTGGCTGTCGTCTGTCGGTCTGTCTGTCTGTCTGTCGTGTACAAGATTGCGGCCGTATTTTTGAAGTAATTTCCATGAAAATTGGTAATAGCGGTTTTTTCCTCATGAGAACCATTCTATCAGAAGTTGGGTTTGATCGGACTAAAACTTCAGGTAGCCGCCGAACAAAAGTTCGGTTTTTTGTGTTTTTACATTACAGGGTATTGTACCGTTATTTATGGACCGATTTCAATCAAATTTGGTATGAGACACTTTTTCAAAGAACAATTGTGTCCGAACAAATTTCGGATTTTTTTGTATGAAATTTGGAGCATAACTTTGAGTGCTCGAAAAAAAAATTTCGGGCCCAATTATCAGGACAACTTCTTTTCCACCTTATCTATGTGTATGTTGCAATAGTTTTACTGTTGAAAAGGCTGAAAAATATGTAGTCCGTGTAATATTGGTAAAGTATACAGTAGAAGTTGAAATATACCCATTTACACTTTATTCTTAATAATAATTAATTTGACTTGACAAGTACTTGATCCTGCGACAATTAGACTGAGACTGATTAATTTATTTTACTTTAATTCTGATAAGACGACACTAAAAAATTTACCGTTATCATTCGAAGTTTGCTAGTGCATTTGAGTTGCATTATTGCAACGATTTACATTAGAGTAAGAAGTTAATCAAAATGGCCTCTGAAAAAAATTATTTATTTTTCAATGGCCAAAAAGAATTTGTCGTTTAATGGTGTATATCTTTATTATTCAGGAAAGTTATTATACATATAAAAAATTATGACTATACCAAGTCCTTTGACAGTTCAATTTAAGATTTTTCAAAAAGTGGAGTTAATCGATTGTGCAGTGAACGGCTCAATTATAAAAATTTATTTTGTCTCCTTCAAAATAGGCTTCATTTGAAGCAATACATTTGTTCCAACGAAGAACCCAGCCGTCAAAGCACTTTTTAAACGCATATTTTGGTATGGACTTTAACTCCTTCAGCGATTTTTGTTTTGTATCTTCTGTCGACTCGTATCTAATACCACAGAAAAATATTTAGCTTTCTTTACCATAAGCATTATATTTGATTTAACTTCGGTTGAAAGGAAAGCAATAATTCCGTTCTGCCTTTTCTCTCCTAAATATGAGAGCATATATTTTTGAAATTCTTTTGAATATTGTATTCTTCGAATGTGTTCTAAAATAGTTGCATCAAATTTCGAATCAAAATTTCCATTACTACAAGTATAATAAAATAATAAGTTGACGATCCTCTAAGAGCCAAATTTTGTTTTGATAAAAAATATATTATATATACTAAACATACTTGGTAATTAATTATTACAAAAAAAAAATATTTAAATAGTTCTTGTCTTTTGTGTTTTTTTTAATTCTCCTTAAATTATTCCAGGTTCTTGAATCCATTCGTCAAAGTCCATTTCTTGTGGGAATGCATTATGCTTTTCAAACTGATTCTCGGCTTCATCTAATTCTAGGTAAAATAAAACTTTGTAATCAATAATATAAAATTAGTATTCTTATTATTTTGAAAAAAATTTTCATTATAATAGATTATGTAAGCGGTGGTGAATTATTTACACATTTGTATAAGAATGAACATTTCACAGAAGATGAAGTCCGTATATATATAGCTGAAGTGGTTCTAGCCTTAGAACAATTACATAAATTAGGAATAATTTACAGGGATATCAAATTAGAAAATATTTTATTAGATTCGTATGGGCATATTGTCTTGACTGATTTTGGCCTTTCCAAAGAACTTCAACCTGGGTCCAATGAACGTGCTTTTAGTTTTTGTGGAACACTAGAATATATGGCGCCAGGTAAAAATATTTTGTATATAATTGTATAATAAATTCAATTAACTTTGTTTCTCTTTATATAAACACAGAGGTTGTTCGTGGCGGCTGTACTGGACATGATACTGCCGTTGATTGGTGGTCCGTTGGTGTTTTAACTTATGAATTATTAACGGCTGCTTCACCATTTACAGTAGTTGATGAAAAGAATACTCAACATGATATATCACGTCGAATATTAAAAACTGAACCACCAATACCCGATGAATTGGGTTCTGAAGTTAAAGATTTTATATTAAAATTATTAGTAAAAGATCCTAAAAAGCGATTAGGTAAGTTAGAATTTTTTTCGTTTTTGTTTTTTTTGTTTTACGTAATAAAAATAATATTTTACAGGCGGAAGTAAAGCGGATGCTTCAGAAATAAAATCACATTCATTTTTTCGAAAAGTTGATTGGGATAAATTATCCAAAAAACAATTGCCCGCACCATTTAAACCAAAAATAGAAAATGAATTGGACACAAGTAATTTCAGTGAAGAATTTACACGGCTTCCATTAAACGATTCACCAGCAGCAGTACCTCCAAATTCTTATCGACTTTTTCAAGGTAATTATCAATATATATAAATATATATATAGAAATATTCTTTTTTTTTGCGAATTTCAATTTAAAATATAAATATTTCTAATACATATATATAATAATTTGTTTTCATAATTTTTCTTAGGTTATTCGTTTGTTGCACCAAAACATCTTAAATTGAAAAATGTCATCGAAGAAGTAATATATGATGTAGATGACAGAACATGTTCAGTTTCATCTTCCAATCGTTCATTATCTGATAAAGAATCATCTTTCCATGCGAAATATGAACTCTTTCCGGAACCTATTGGAAAAGGAAGATATTCTGTTTGTAAGAAATGCGTCAATCGATTAACTGGAGAAGAATATGCTGTAAAAATTAAAAATACAATATCTGGTGTAGATAATGAAGTTGAAACATTAAAATTATGTCGTGGACATCCAAATATTGTTAAATTGATAGAAGTTTTAAAAGATGAAGCATATACATATCTAGTTATGGAATTACTAGAAGGTGGTGAACTTTTCGAGAGAATACGAGAAACTGAGACAATCACAGAAGAAGATGCACGTCATTATTTCGAACAAATATCGAATGCTGTAAATTTTATGCATTCCAAGAATATCGCACATCGTGATTTAAAACCGGAAAATATATTATTTACACAAAAATTATCGAAAAAATTAAAAATTATTGATTTTGGTTTTGCAGTTTATCAAAAAACTGGTTCAAATTTAACTAGCCCATGTTATACATTAGATTATGCAGCACCAGAAGTAATTACAACTGCAAATAAATTTTATACCGCTGCATGTGATCTTTGGTCAATGGGCGTCATATTATATACAATTCTTTGTCGTCATGCACCATTTAGAAGTAAATATAATCGAAATCAAAATAGTATTGAAGAAATATCTGATCGAATACTTCGAGGTACATTTGATACAAATCTAACAACGTGGAAAGTTATTAGTCGGGATGCAAAAAATTTAGTTCAAGGTTTGCTTAATGTTAATCCAGAGAAACGATTCAAAATTGAAAATGTTTTAATCAATGATTGGTTCAAAAAAGTTTCCTCAAAACCTTTATATCATCCTCATGACAAAAGTTTTAACGATATGGAAAATGAAGTACGTGATACATTTGATGCACTCGGACAAGCTCAGAAAGAAGGTTTTCAATTGGATGAAGTTGTTAATGCGAAATTATCACAAAGAAGATGTAAAAAACTGTCCAGTTCATTAACACCGACAATTTCAAGTAGGGGAAGTGTAACAAGTGGTTTAGGACGAAGTAAAAGTTCTAGCGGAATAGTTACATCGGATCTAAATAATCGTTCAACAAGTGATGCTACCTCAAATTCTGATATCGAAATAGAAAATAATAATCAAAAATTGATATCAAATAATGATATTGAAAATTCTATAAGACATATGGAATTAATAAGTAATACTTATGGAATTGAAACAAATCCTAAGACTGTTCAAGAATTGTCTCATTTAAAATACTCCACAAATAATAATAATAGTTTTAATTTGAATGAAAATAATTCTAAAGATGATGCTTACTTTTCGAACATCACAAATAATTCAAATAATGATGAGGAATTTTTAGGTTTTACACGTTCCGAAATTAAAGAAGATTCAAATCTATTACGACGGTATAGTGCACTATTGAAATCGCCAAGAAATAAGTCAATATCTAATAAATCAAAATTAATACAAAAACATGTTGGTACGCGGAAGAAACGAAAAACAGCAGATAGTGGTGGTAAAACAATACAAAATTCAAAAACTTTATCAAACGAAAATCTATTATTATTAGTAGATCCGTATGCTATAATGAAACGACGAACAAAAAAATCCAAGGAATATAAAAAGGATGAAGCTGGTGGTGGTGGTGGTTTATTATTGACAAGTAGTATACAATATGGGCCGATAACACGTGCTATGAGAAGGCGTGAAGAAATTTCCGATCGTTTTGAATTTTTATTTTTAGAAGAACCGATTAAAAGAAAAGCTAGAAAACAATGATTGAAACTTAAAGTAAAACAGGATGAAGTGTTTTTATTCCCTGGAATTGAAATTATCTCGCGCCTATATACCAATATTATTATTATTTTTCTGTTTTTAGGTTTTTTCATGTAATTATAAAGAAATTTATTTTATATTTTATTTTGTATGCAATATTAAAAATTATTGAAGTTTGTTCATAGAAGTTGATTTAAACTTCTTTTATTGCATCATTATTATATTTATATATTTTTATATATGTATGACCATAATAAGCGGATTACATTGTATATATATATATATATACATGTTTTGTAGAAATTTTGTTTAATATTTGTTAGTTTAAAGAAACATCATATTTTGGCAATTATAAATACTATCAAGGAACCAGTTCATTGGTATTATGTATATATATTTATATGTATATATATATAAGAGAGAAATGGAACATTAAATCATAAATTTATTCTTATTAATCATTGTTTTAAATATGTATGGATGTCAGATGTGTTGTAAAGCGTGAAATCGTATGAAAGATTAGAAGCACGAGAAGAATTAGAAATCTGAAAGAAACTGGTATCTACAAAGTAAAAAAAAATTTAAAATTGTACCAAAAAAAAGATTGATATATTCCCTTGTATCCTAAATTTGTTTGTTTATGATTATCTCTCTGTATATGCCGCCACATTAGGTTCTAAAGTTCCCGATTGCGTTGACATTTATATAAATTTTGTATGTAAGCAAATTTTTTTCATATAAATAAATTTGTCTGACGGAAATATATCTTTCTATATTATATATTATCTTTGCATTGTACGTACTCTTTCATGAATAGAGATATAGGGTTTTAGGAAAAGCATGCGGTTTTGTACAAGTAGGTGTTAAAAACGGATCAAAAATTATGTTAAGAATTTTCCATACGTACTCAAATGATTATACCAGAAAAGAAACAAAAATTTCAATTCCAATTCAATCATTTATTTCTAATTATTATTATTATTATTTTTTTTCTTCTTTTTTAGAAACTATTATAGAATTTAAACTAAAATATAAACAATATTTTAAAGAATGTCAATGTAAAAAATAAATATAAAATATATATATATATATATATATATAAATAAAAAAGACCAATGTTTAAACAGCTATTTGATAAAAAAAAAGAAGAAAAATATAATTAATTGAATTTTTTTATAATTCATAAAATAAACATTCTACAAAATGCAATTTTTACAATTTTTTTTTCTTTTTTTTCAAATATCTTAAAGAAATACAAAATATATAAGCACAAAACTAATCCGTGTAGACATTATTGAGAAAAAGAAAAACAAAAAAAAAAAAAAACTAAATAAATCTTAACACTTTGATCTAATATTTTCGAGAATTGTATTTTTTGATATTATAATATATAGTAATGGAAAATTCCCTCATATTTTATTTCAATATGTTTTTGTATAATAAAAAATCCTTAAAGTTGCCTTCATACTATAAAGCCATGAATGAAAGAATATAAAGATATGTCGGCCATTTTGAATTTTTATTTTCATACTTTTATGGCATCACGTGTGATTTCCTTTCAAATAAATAATCGTGATTTTTCATACGAACAATGTATTTTATGTCTCGCGTGACGTAGGTGCGTAGAAAAAAACAATTTGAAATATGGGAAAGCGTAATCTATATATTATTTTATTCATATTATAAAGCTATAAAGAAAGAAACATGTTTTGTCGTCTCGTAGTGTGATTGTGAAAAAAGAAACATGATTTATCAAAAATTAAGTGTAATGTTTCATTGGAAGGCAATTTAAAAAGTTTTTATTATTATTATTGTTGTTGTTGTTCCTTAACAATGTCATAAAGAAGTTACAAATCCCTTACATATATTAGATTGATAACAAAATTTGATATATATATATATATATATATATTAACTTTTGTGTTTTTACAATATTTAATAAGAAAAAAGATAAAACAATTAGAATAAACCAAAACAATTTTTAATTTAGTCAAAAAAAAAAAACAAAAAAAAGGGAAATAAACATGTACATAAAAATATGTCTGTTAATTTATTTAACATTTAATTTTCATCAAGTTATAATTATTTATATTAAGACTTAAAAAGATTTCCAGAAATAAATATTATTATGTAATAACAAAAAAAGAAAAAAAAGCAGGAAAATATCATTGTTAGAAAATTGATTATTGTACATTTAAAATTATTATTGAAGTTCATGAATTAAAAATAATTGTTTTTAAGAAGAATGAAATACAAAAATACAATTTGTTGAAATTTTATAAAAAATAAAAATGAATGAATTTATTATTTTTGGCATAAAAAAAACATTTTGAAGACAAAAAAAACAACAAAAATGTTTTGTTAACAATATTATATAAATGTTCGGCAAATAAACAATTTCATTAGAAAGAAAGGTGGTACCGGGAAATAACATGCCAGAAAAAACACAATTCTAATTTTGATCCACATGAAAAAAACCAAAAGAAACAAACATTTCTTGTTTGAAATGTCTATTTTTCCGGATAAGTTTTCCAGCTATTAGATTGAAATTTTTCCGTATAATGCAAAAAAAAATATAAAACATACTTATTTTTGGTGTGTAATCATAAATTTTCCCGGTTATTAGAGGTTTCCGAATAAAAGAAGTTCAAATATAGTTCACTGCAAAAAAAAACTCATTTCCCAATTATGGACGTAGTTTATTTCTTGAAATGAGGCAATGTTAAAACTTGCAATTCAAAACTAAATTGTTTTTGAGATAATTGATAAAAACGTTTGTTTAATAAAGTATTTGTATTTATTTACTTTTAAAGTTTAATCCATAAAAACTAAGTAATTATTTAGGCCACATCTTATAAATCAAAATCTAGTATTTTATTTAATTACAAGTTTTCATATGAATTAATTTAAATTAGCTAGTATTGTTGAAAATGACGAGCTTTTGTTGCAAAGATTACTCAAAATTGCGAGTTTTGTTGCAACGACTTTGGAAATACGAGTAGCAATTATTGTTACTAACAAAACTGGGACAAAACATTTCTTGAACCATTCAGTGAAAATGGCAGTTGTTACCCATGCCTTTTGTTCGCCATCCATTAAACCGGTAATTTATTAAAGTCGACACCTTTCATTGATCGAGATTTAAGTGCGCGATTAACAAGCAGAGGCTTCAGCATACGGTCTCCTGAAGCATTGCTATAAAATAAAAATGTGACCTGATTCTTTGCTGCCTTAAACCCACTGGCACGATAATTAATGAACATTATTTCAGTTTATTTTCAAAAATTTCTTAGAACAAAAATACGTTACGCTAATGTAATAAAATGTTCTTAGGATACTTCAAATAATTTTTCCATAAAACGATATGAATTTTAATCAAAATTTTTCTTTAAAATTTCAATCAAATAGCTTTTTTTAATAGTGCTAAATCAAATGAAATCGCGTAAAAACAGAATCAGTTTTTTTTTTCTAGACCGTGTTAAATCAAAATCGTGTAAAAAAAGACCGTGTAAAAACAGAATTCTTCGCACCAAATTTTGAAATTTTGGATTATTTATTAAAATTTCCGTCGAACTATTTTCAATTATTTAGTAAAACTATTTGGATGCTGAATATGTAGAATATCAAAATATCAATGTGAGTTTATTATTCCTCGATTTGGTAAAGCATTTCAACAAAACATTTCAGTAAAATCCATCCAGGATTGTGGACAAAGAAATAATCCTAGGAAAAAAAGTCTTCGTAAAGGTTTTTGATGTACGTTTAAAACGAATGTACCGGAATAAAATTTGCAGAATAAATTTATGTCATCAGAAGTCAGCCAGGCTATCTGTGATTTAGTAAATTCGAAAAAGTTATACAGAAACATTTTGAAATATTATTATATTGGCTATTTATACCCTATAGTAGGTAACCAGAGGGTCACTAAGTGTGTAACACATCGAAATAATTATCGTGGAAAAGTTTCAAGGGTATGGTTGTGTAGAGAATCAAAAGTTATATCGATTTATGCATGTCCGTCCGTCCGTCCATCCGTATACAAGATGACTCAAAAACGCGTTATCCGATTTTGATGAAATTTAGAATGTTAGTTGGTTATTGCGTAGCTGCATTTGGTATTGCATTTCAGCAAAATCGACAGAGGGGCAGCGAACTTACTAAGCAAAAACCAGGGTGAACAGAAAGTTTTGTCGTTTTTTTATATAGTTTTTCGGATTTAATTGGAAAGTTTGTCAAGCAATTTTGTTTAAATTAATTATGTTGGTTGACTACTTAAATAGACGATACCATTGTAAATTTCAGTGATATCGGTCTAAGGATAGTGGAGAAATAAAAAATCGTAGGAAAAAATAACAATCTTTATGAAGTTTTTTTGATGTACTTTCAGAACTAATACACCGAACTGGATAAAATTTGCAAATTAGACTTATGCTATCAGGGTCTGGGTTACTTACAAATTAGAGGAAATTTTGAAAAAGGGAACCAAAGTTATGAAGATAACACCTTGAAATATTGTTAGCTTTATCTCCCATTTCTACCATAGGGCATCAAAAAATGTTTTTATGAAAATTTTTGGATTTGCACAATTCGGTGGTTTTCAAAGGAAGAAAAAATTAAATTTAAAATTCGCTAAAGTTAAACCAAACTCATGTTATTTCCCTATTGTACACTTTATACGGAAAATGCATATTTTATATAACAAAAACAAAAATATAGAAAAGGTTTCCAAATTTTTAGTCATATAAGTATTAATTAATTTTGTTTTAAAATTTCAATTAAATATATTTATTTTTTGAATACACCAGAAAACTTTTGAATACAAAAATAAGTTGTGTTTTTGATATATTTTAGAAAAAAGTTAAGAAAAAAAAAAAAAAACATTAAACATGACAAGAGAAACAAATTTACAAAAAACAACAATTGTTTTAAAATAATTAGAAAATTAAAAATTATTGTTTTGAGTTGCTTTCATAAAATTTTAATTGTATAAAAATATTAGATACTTCTTATTCCTTCCTATTTTAAGATCCTTTTACCGAATTAAACAAAATATGTAAAGAATTTAATTGAAAGTAAGAATCTGACTATTCTTCACTTAATGTATGGAGGCACAGAATCTTTTAACGTTCTCAAAGATAAAATTCAATTTTAAAGGCCGCTCTACCTCCTGAAAGGTGTAAATGTCAAAATGTGTTAAAAAACGGAAAACTCTACACAATGTATTCGGTATTCTTACGAATCGAAACGAAAGAGTTGGGAAATTTCAACTTTTAACGAATACGTTAACCTCAAAGTAGTATTTATTATATTGTAAGTCAGATTAACGGTGGAATTTTTCCACATGTTTTAATAAAATAAAGTCAAAAAGTGAAAAAAGATAAATATATATTAATAATTGAAGAAACACAAATATTTTCTAAATTATATCACAGAAACGAAACTATATGTCTATCCATCAGCCTGAACACGTCAACAGAATGCGTGCTGTAACGAATTGGATCTGATCGAAACGAAAGCATTCTGTCGGAGCTTTAATATGTTACTACCGGCGTGGTACTTCGTTTTTTCTATTATATCTATTAATATATATATATTATATATATTAATATCTATTAATCTTAAACTTATCCTACTATGCATAGTTGAATACAATGGGTAAGTTTTGATATGTGGAACTATTCAAATATCCGCAAATGCACATTTTTTGGCTTTTGTAAACTTTTTGCGAGGAAAAATTAATTGTTTTCAAAGAAATCACTAGTTCAAATATCGCCAGCATCTTTTAAAGTTTGCTAAGTCCTTAATAAAAAAAAATTAGCAGTACTAATAATTGATTCTCATCAATAATAACGGTGAAGTCGCGACAAAGGTATAACGAATGTAAATTATTAATTACTGCGTGTGTACCTAGTTTAGGGGTACCTACGTCCTCTCGCGGGATATGGTTTCATTATTTAATGAAATTATATGTGTGTATAGTTTAAAAAAAAAAAAAACTAATCCGATGTTTCAATTCTCAAATTTATATTTTAATTATATCTTTCTCGCACATTCTATCTAATGCAAGCATGCTTGATACAAGCCTTTTTCGGACGCTTCGGAGAAATCGAAGTTTCTATTCTTCAACATATTAGTTTAACATTGATAGCTCCGATTGCAGACACTTATGAGATTTCTCATTAAAAACGAAATAGCCTTCAAAACTTTATTACTGTCCAAGTATAACCAAGAACCTAATAACATGAAATATCGTTGCAAAAGCGATAACTTACTTTGAATTAAAACTATTTTAAAGTTTTTTATTATATTGCTTCAATTAGTCAAATAGCTAGTTTTGAATTTGGTCCTCTTTGCTTCTGTGCCTTTCATATACGAATCAAGTTTTTTTCAACGGGCTTGACTCATAAAAGTTAAATTTTCGGGAAATTGGAAAAAAGTGTTTAAAATCTGTCGTACTATGTAAGATGTACTTTTGGCGGTTTTTACTTATTAAAGTTGTGAAGAAAAATTTTTTTTATTAAAATTAGATTCTTCTATTTTTTAAAGAATTTCAAAATCGTTCGTGAACAAAACAAATTGTGTGAAATATTTGATTGAAGTTGCAATGTGATTGTGCGATTAAATTCATTTCGTTCTTATTCCTATACTATGGAATTCAGACTACATCTAAATATATTATTATGGAATGACAAATATTGCTAGCCGTCAAATGTACATAATCATGTTAGACTTTCTCCAGTATAACCAGTAAATGAACGAATCTTGAAGAGGAGTCGGACTCATTCAATTAAGTCCCAAAAAACATCGGGTTTCCCTATCACTATTTAAAAGAAACAGTTAAATACCTGTCGCCTCATATTTATCACTTTCAAGTTTCGAAATGTATAAAAGCGGCAATCGTTTGCCGCTTGACGCCTTACAGAATTCCATTGCAGTCTTTATTTTTAATAATTTCTTCAATACACAATTATAAGCTTTACAGTCATTTTGTTGTGTCAACTATTAGGCCTATCTGCCTAGTTGCTAAAATGCGAAAATCAGAGAATTATATTGGTTTTATAAAATTTGATTCATATGTATACGAAATAACACAAAATAATTTTTAAAACTTTAAATTAATTCCACAAAATAATATAAAAATTTAAAAAGAAAAGTTCACATTACTTCACAAAATTATACACTTTTTATAGTAGCTCAAATAATTTGAAAATTTGAAAATTAGATATTTTCTAGGAAATAAAACACGAACAACGGAAATATTTTTTAAGCTATCAAAACACTTCTAATGCCCAATTGCGACAGTGAGCTTAGACTCAGTTTGAAACATAAGTAGAGCTTAAGTTACAAAACAAATTTCACAGTCAGGGCTTAAGTAAAACTGAAGTTTGCAATGTTGAAAACCTAAGTTTTTGAGTTAAGACTCAATTTGAGAGCCAAAATGTTATGAAATGTTAATCTTTGTATTTATTGTAACTTGAAAAGGCTGCTCTATGTTCTAATCATACTAAAATACTAGATATTGATTAGTTTTTTTAAGAAATAATTACGAAAATTTTTATATAAAAAAAATTCTTCGTTTTGATATTTCCAATAAATAATTCACAATTATTTATTTACGAACCAAAAATTCACAATATTAAAATTATCTAAGCTTAATTTTTGTCCTACTTAATGCTTATGTAGAACTTAAGTCCAAAAGGTATCTCACAGTTAAGTAAATATTAGGTATTAATAAGATATATCGATTCTTTGCAATTTGATTTTCATCAATAAGAAGGCTGAACTAACATTGAATCCGAAAATAAAACAGCCAAACACAATTTTTTCATACTAAAGTAATTTTGTTACCAATAAATCGAGATACATATATTAGCTTGAGATTTCATTTCCATACAAAGCAATTCAGGAGATAGTCATATATCTCATATTTCTATTGACGCTTCAAGAAATCCATAATTTAAAGCAATCAAAATCAAATCACGTAAAAGATCCTGTGCGATTAATCTATATTACTATAAGGGTGCCTCCATTGTTTTAACACATTTAAAACTCCCAAAATTTGGTGATACCTGATCGTATGTTTACGGCTTCAAGCCGTAGAAATAATATGATATCATAAAAACAAAGCAAAATTATTAATTAATGTGAAAACTAAATAAATATGCTTTTATGCAAATTATATGCACTTTTCGTTAAAATAGACATTTTGAATGGAATATGCGAAAATATGCCCTAAAAAATAAGTGTTAAAATTCAAAGATTAATTTCTTGCTCATTTCTCAATTAAGTTGCAGTCAAAAAAGCATGTAAATGTATATTTTCGATTGCCCTAATTATGATATAGTTTGTCAAACATAAATTTTACGTAAAATTCTGTACATTTTCCTTTCACCAGATCACCAGATCACCAGATGGGCAGTTGATCGTATAAACCTCCACCGCCAGCATGTTTATTAGCTTAAGACAAATTTGTTACGGCAAATTTGATATATTTATGTTTGGATGTTTTATCTGATTCAGTTCAATCGAAGGCTGATGCAAAGCTTAAATTTTAAGCTTTGTTGATAATGTTCCAGTTGTTTTTTTGAAGACCATATTGCCCTTTGGAAAAATTCTAATGGTGACTATTTCTATGCCATTTTAAATGGAATCTCTATTCATATTATATGCTCTTTGATTTAATTTTTATTATTAATATTTCCATAATAAAGAAGTTTTATATTTTAAATTTTTATACTGCATAATTGCCTTATAAACTAGAAAACATACCAAAAAATGTTTAAATTTACTTAAAAAGCAAAAAAAAAAAAATTTGGCATGAAAAATTAATTACCAGAAAACCAGAATTATTTTTACAATTTATTTAATTCTTTGTTAATTAATTTAAATGAAATTTGTAAGGAAAGAAAATGAAAACTAAAACATAAAAAAATGTTGGGCTGTGAAAGAATGGATAATCTTCTCATTATTTTTTTCTTTTTGTTTCATAATTGAATATTTCAAAATAAATTGTCATTTAACTAAATTGTTTGTACTTAATCTAATGTTTTCTGTTTTTTTTATTTTTTTATTATTTTTTTTATATAATTTCAATTAAAATAAATCCGCCAAAATTGAACTGAAATTGTTTTAAAAGAAATAAAAATTGAAATTTAAATAACAAATAATTTCTAATATGAGAAAAGAAATAATAATAATGGGAAATGTAAGTGGTCCTCATCTTACGTGTGATGTGATAATCACAATTTTAGTAAATTATTCTTTTTTTTCCAAAAAAAAAACCATTAATTTTTAATCAAAAGAAAAACAAAACAACAAAATTTTTTTATATGGGAAATTAAGAGCTTAATAAATTTTTTATAGAACTATAAATAATATAAAGTATTCAAATTTCTAATACCTGTCATGTTAATTTTTCTTTCAATCTCGCTACATGCATAACATGCATACACATTCATAAAAATGTATACACATTTATAAATGCATGTTAGAATATGAATGCACGAACATCGAAAAAAAATAAGAATGATTCGAGATTTTATAAGAGTGATGACGTAGTTTCCACATGCTTTACTCAATGAATTTTTTTTTCATTCCCTAGCTTTGGTTACTTTATAATTAGTCATATTTCACTTTTTATATACATTATAAACTTCCAATAATTGGGGTCTATTCTACGATTTTCTATGTTTCTTTATATTATATTACTTTGTCTTACTAAATAAGTAAGATTTTTTTTCAAATTTTTCATATTGTGGAAAAATTCTTTTATGGGGTATTTTACGTTTATAGAAAACCTAATTGAATATCTCTTTTTTTTAGTATATTAGGAATTAAAATTTGAAATTGTGACCATTGTTTAAAAAGTTACTTTATTAATTGAGTTTGTTTATCAACAAGAAAAAAAATCAAGCAAACTGTATTTTTTGCATAAAGTTTTGTATGAAGAAATTTCTTGTGCATAGGAATTCATTTTAAATATTTACTAAACATAAAAATATATATTCCGAACATAATTAGCATAATATTTTGGTTGCAATTCATACTCTCGACAGAAACTTAGTCTTTTTTATTTTCGTTTGATATGTCATTTAAATTAAGATTTAAAATAAATTTAAATAACAGAAAATTTTAAATTCATCTCTTTAGTCAATTCTAGTTGAAATTTTTGACAAAAAATCTCAAATTGTTTATAAAATATTTTAATAACACATATTCAGATTCTTTTTAATTTTGCTCTTTATAAAATAAGAAAATAACACAACGTATAACATTAAGTTGCCTTGTAGAAAACCAATTGCCAATGAAAAATATTATTTTATATATAATTTAATTTAACATAACATAAAATGTGAATGCAGAACAGACCCCATTGTTGCGCGTTCTCAGAAAAAAATCATAAACAAATTTTAAACTCATTTCGATTTGCAAGAAACCCCCAAAAAGGAATTTCTTGAATTGCACAAAACAAATTTAGTAAATTTGTTTCGATTCCAATTATTCCTATTGGAAAACGATACCAATTTATTAGGTTTTTTTTTTTTTTTTTTTTCAAAATTACTAGTAGACAACAAATTTTTATTGAATGTGAACCAAAAAAAGTATATATATATATAAAAATGCCTTTCTTAAGATGCCTTAAACCAATTGATGAAAAGATATGAAACTCGTAACCGAAACAAAAGAAAAAAATAAAAAGAACTAAAAAAAAAAATATCTAGTTTAAAATAAAACAAAATAATTAACTAATATTATTGAACATAAAAAAAAAATTGTATTTATTTTTCATTAAAACTTTTCACAAAACGAGAAAAAAAATGAAAAAATTTTAATAAATTATAAAAAATTGATTATTAATATTATTATTATTATCCTATGTTATTATTTATAATTATTTATAATAAATATATAAAATATAGAAAAAGAGAAAAATACAATATCCAAAAAGAAAGAAGAAAATTGGAAAAATTAATTTATTTAAACAAATATTTAACACTATTTTGTTAAATTATTTATAAAAATAAATTATTATTAAATTTTGAGAGGTAATTATAGCTTTTTTCCTTTGTTTATTTATTTTTTTTTGTTTTTTCTTATAAGTTTGGCAGACTGAGATAACGAAAAGATGTTTTTTTTTAAAGTCACTTTCATATTTGTTAAGTTGACGAACTATAACAAAACAATTGAACTTATGATTTCTGTTATTTCATTCAACACAAATCCATATATATAAAATAGTTGATCATATCAGCTGATTATGAAAGAATGAAGGAGAATATATACAAACGGTTATTATGAAACAATCTTATCTAAAATATTTAAATGGAAACAAGCCTAATAAATAATAAAGTAAATACCTGCTTCGCACGAAGTAACAATTTACTTTATTTTTTTAAGCATTAAAAGCACTATTATACTTTAGTAGCTATTATTTAGCTCTGATTTAGCAATAACATCCTTTAAGAATTTAGAATGTTATCACACATGCTGTCAGAGAAAAATTTATTATTTGCTAATTTAATGAAATGGTTGAACTATTTGATAACGAAACTAGTAAAAAGAAAATCATTTTATTAAGTCATGAATAACTACATAATAAAGCTGGTTAAGCGCTTTAGATCACTTAATAAAATGCTGTTTTATATTCGTTTGGTTATTAATAGCAGCGCATGTTTTAACTGGTCATGTATCACAAGTTCATCTGAGTTTACATCATTGAAGGATACAATTTTTCTTATTAAATGAATGAGATAGATGATGATTGTGGCCTGTGCCAGTATAACTTCCATTTCACCCCTAGTGTAGTAGGACTTTTACTTTTGTACGTTATTCGAATGAAATTAGTTAATTAAAAAACCTTAGCACACTTTTTCGAATTATGTATTTCAGACAATTGTCTTTATTCATTTAAAAAAAAAAAAAGGAATATTCTGATCAAAAATTATAATAGAATATGTTTTACATGAAAAATATCGATAAATACTTGAAAATACTTGCTAATAGTTATAATTAATTGACAATTTAAAAATTTGTTACTTGCGGTCATTTTTCGGTGAATGTTACTTTAGTCTATTCAACATTAAAATTTTTAAACAGTGGCCCCTTTGTGGTGCGGGCCCCTAGGCTGCAGCCTAGAGTTGCCTAATGGTAAATACGACCCTGGGTATAATATCCGCTTTAAATACTATTTAAATAGTAAACGTGACAGTTAATAGCTACTTTGTGAGGACCCCCCCTTTGTGAGGACACAGTGGGTACATTTTAATGAGTTGTGACATATGTTGCCATCTATATTGTTATTATACCGTTTTACTCTGAAATATTATTATAAACACTGTGAAATTATGAAGCTACCTAAAGCCATAACAAAAAAAATATAACTAGTAAAATAATTTTTGCTACCAAATTATATTTATGTATATGGAATATTTCCTGCATGAAAAAACGATGGTCGATTTTTGCGATTAGCTGTGTGCCACTGGATTCTACAGTATTCTATTTTGTTTACTTTTATGTGCGCGAGTGTTCTGAAATTGGTGTTACATTCACTTTTCGGGCCGAGAGTCTAGTCTCTAGACCAGTGTTTCCCAACCTTTTTTGTGCCATGCCCCACCTTAGCCTTTCTAAAATTCTTATGCCCCCTATGTAACATACATAATTTTTAATATTAAAAAATTGAATTGTTCACTTAAGGAACTAAATTTGGCACCGAAATCTAGCATTGCATTTAAATGGCCCGGAGCGAAAGGGTTAAAGTCGTGTCATGTCCATTTTCGAATTGCCCCCCTTAACAATCAAATTTCCCCCCTGTGGGGCGTGGGCCCCACGTTGGGAAACACTGCTCTAGACTCTAATAAAACATAAGCTAATAAGATAAAAAATCTAGGCCTAGATGTCTTTTGAAAGGCACTTCGTGTTTTTCTTTTCCGAACGAAATTATACATTTTAAAAATATAAAATTTTTAAGAACATTGTTTGTTGAAAAATATTTAATATTAATCAAAAATTAAGTACACATTTTTTTATGACATAGGAATTTCGATAAAATTTGCATATATTTGTAATTGGGAAACGATTCTCTTTCGATTAAGGATTTCAATACAATTCGAAAAATAATTGCTCTAATAAAAAACCAAAGAAGCCCAAAAATTATCCATTTGGTAAAAAGATACCGGCAACAAAGAAAATAAAATCCAGAAATTTCTTAGTTCAAAAACCATGGGTCTCTATGATTTTGCATAAGGTCGTTTTGACCGTAATAAAACTACTGTTTTTTTATTTCCCGATAAATGAATGTTTATAGGAAAGTACTATAATCGTGCGAAAACCTAACTTTTGATCTAGAAGGGCTAGGAAGATGAAAATAAGTGCAAAATCCGTTTCATCAAAGATAATTAGCCGTCCGTCCGTCCGCTTTTTTAAATCGTTAATAAAATCTGAATGGATGGTCCGATTTCCATGTAACTTTCACCATTTTGGTTCTGCATCAAATGCCAGATGGTGTTAGATTCTGGGCAACACTATTTGGTAACGCTTTTTTGTCTAAAAACGACAAAATTTTGTCCCCACGGTTAAGACTAAACTGTTGGGCCAATTTCGATAAAATTTACACAGGTCATGTATTTGATCCTAACTTAGATCTGATTAGTTTTTGGGCCATATTGGACTATGGTAACACTGTCTAAAAATACATTTTGTCTAAATATAGTCTATTTTTGCACTTGTTGTAAAATCGAAACTGCTCGTCCAATTTTGATGAGATTTGCACAGTTTGTGTACTAAGATCGAAGTCAGAACATATTAACTTTTCAACGGAGTTTACGTCTGGAAACACTAATGCGCAAAACTTTTTTAAAAAAATGTTGTGGTGGAAATATAGAAACTTCCCTAATTCGATTAATAATAGTCGGATTTTAATGAAACTTCGAATGTACGTTTGGGATGGACCAACTGAAAAAATAAAATATGTTTCCCCGGGGTGGGGGGTTGTGGAGTGCTACAAAAGAAAAACTTCAATAATTCACTCAATAATAGGCAGATTTTCTTTAAACTTGGTGTGTACATTCTGGATAGGGCAAGTGAAAAGATAGAATGCGTCTCCCCTCGGTGGGGGTTGCGGGAGGGTGATATAAAAAAAACCTTAATAATTCGGTCAATAACCGGCGGATTTTAAAGAAACTTGGAATGTACATTTGGGATGAGCAAACTGAAAAGATAAAATGTCTACCCTCGACGGGGGGTTGCGGAGAGCTGAAGTAGAAAAACTTCAAGAATTCACTCAATAATGGGCGAATTTTCTTAAAACTTAGTGTATGGCCAACTGAAAACATAGAATGCGACTCTCCTCTGTGGGGGTTACGGGAATGCAAAATAAAAAAAACCTTAATAATTCGGCCAATACTAGTCACATTTTCATGAAAATTGGAATGTACATTTAGAATAGGAGAACTGAAATGAATATTTGATGACATTATCGGAAAAGTTCCATAGTGGTCCGGCCGGTATAGAGAAAATGTAAATTCACTACTATGGTTTGCTTTGCTTATTTTTTTTTTCTTTGCTTTTAAGCCGATTTTTTTCGAATTGTATTGAAATTCGTTCGATTGCATCTTAATCGAAAACAACTCTTCTTCCAAATTACAAAGGTATAAAAACAATCTTCCGGAATTTCCTATATTGGAAAGAAATTTCATTTCTGAAATGCATGATTTCAGTAAAATGAAAACAAAAGCATTTGAAATTGAAAAGAAAAAAAATTCTAATGATTTTTAGACCGTCATAAAAAAAAAGTTTAAAAAATGAAATATACCCTTTTTGAGTTCGCTCACAAACATAAAAGTAAACGCAATTGGATGCAATGTAGAACTCAGTGGCACCACAGACAAGCATAAAATGCGACTATCCTTTTTGCTTACAACGAAATATCATTTTGTACCAATAATAATATTCTATGTATAACATTATCTTCAGTCATACTCTTTATTCTTATTGATTTGTGCATAAATGATCGTCTATCTCATTCATGTAGTTAGGATGCTTTTTTTGTTGCATCTCACAAGATGCAATATTAATCAATAAATAAAGAAATTGTGTAAACAACGATAATGCATTTATAGATTTATGCAGAAAAAACTAAAGTTTTTAATAATGTCAAAAAAAATTATCTAATCAATTTGTTCTAGTTATATGTACATTTTTTTCTTTTTTATATATATATAATTTCTCTGATACTTTATTTCTTTTTTTTGTATTAGACTAAATTTCTCTAGACAAAGTTAAGTATATGTAATAAATATAAACAAGAAAAAAAAGAAGAAAATATGTAGTAATTATGATAAAAAAAAAAATTAAATAAGGTAAAAGTGAAAAAAAATATGTTAAAAGTAATAATAATAAAATATAGAGAAAGAGAGACAAACAATATTAATATCATGATAAACTATTAAAACTATTATTATACTTAAAACCAAGCAAAAAAAAAGAACTAATTATAAATGTAATATTGAAAAAAAAACCAAGAAAATAAGAAACTAATATATTATCAATATATTATATTAGTTTAATATATAGTGATAAAGTATATATGTTATATAAATTAATTAAACTAATTTAAAAAGAGTATATTTCAGTAAAAAAAAACAACACAAAAATAAAATAAAAAAATTTTTGAAATAATTTTATGGAAAATTTTCTTCTTTTCATTGAAATAATTTTACATTTTCGAATTACTAATTGTTCCTATTGTAAGTTGTCCCCATAGATATACAGTGAGAGTCAAAAGTGAGTCAGCACCACAAAATTTCACTTTTCTGTACAAATTAAGTAGGTAATAAAAGGATCTGTAAATTTTTTTTTATACTTAAATGAAAGACTTATCTGACCGCAGTACTGCTGATGCATGGCGGCATCCGGTGTGGGAAATCTGGTATTCATTGAAAACACAATGAACAAAGAAGGCTACCTTGGGATTTTAAGACAAAACCTTTCACCTAGTGTATATAAATTGATGCTGTCTGTCTCATGGATCTTCCAACAGGACAATGATCCGAAGCATATCTCACACTTGGTGAAGGAATGGCTGCTTTATCGAAGGCCAAAAGAACTGGATCACCCTGCCCAATCACCGGACCTCAATCCAATTGAGCATCTGTGGGGGCATCGTGATCGCCAACTGCGCAAGAGGACCATTACTAGCACAGAATCGCTTAAGATGACGCTTCGCGAGGAATGGGAGAAAATAACTTCAGATACCACTACCAAATTGGTAGAATCAATGCCACGGCATATGGAAGCAGTGATAAAAGCTAAAGGGTTACAAACAAAATATTAATTTTTTTTTAAATACAAATTACCGTTATTTTTCATTCAGAAACTACAAGTGCTGACTCACTTTTGACTTATAAAATTGTGACTTTTTTTATATTATTGTGTGTAAAAACTGTACTATTTACGATATCAAAAAATTGTTTTGCAGCAGTACTACGGTCAGATAAGTCTTTCATTTAAGTATAAAAAAAAATTTACAAATCCTTTTATTACCTACTTAATTTGTACAGAAAACTGAAATTTTGTGGTGCTGACTCACTTTTGACTCTAACTGAATATATTACTAGATTACTCGAAGCAATAAATTCCTTCAGAAGCTAATGGCAAATTTTCGGACTTCTCTTTCGCATATTTACCTCCAGTGTAAAAGGATTGCCAGAATAGAAGAAAAAACCAAGTAAATTAAAAGTTCTCAAATATCAAAGTTCCAAGTAGGGCTTCTCATTTCCCGTAAAATTTAAATCCAAAAATTGTCCTATTCCTGGGATGCCGGGGTCTCCCGTGATCGGTTAGCAAACACGCATTAATCCCGTTTGTGTTCAAAACAAGAAAAATAAAATTCACCATGAGTTTAAAAAAAAATATATTCCTTTTAATATTGAAAGCTTAAATACAAAATAATTCGTTATAAACGAAACAAAAATAAATTCATATTAATTTGAATAAAATGAAAACATTAATTTCTGTAATCTGGCCTATTCTAAACTAACAAATCCATTAATAATGGACCTGTCAATGTCAAAACGTAGATTAAAGTCAACATTTTCATCATGGTAAAGTTCACGAACGAGCAACACTTGGAAATTATTAAAAATTACTATTGGAAGAAAATCCAGAATTTCATCAAAAAATCATCTTCAGCGATGAAGCTCATTTCTGGCTGAATGGCTTCGTCAACAAGCAAAATATGCGTTATTGGACAGCAACAAACCCACATGTGCTTCAAGAGACACCATTGCATCCACAAAAAATCACTGTATTGTGCGGTTTACATGCCGAAGGCGTGATTGTGCCGTATTTTCCGATCGCCATGTTACCGTCAATGGAGAGCGCTACCGTGCCATGTTGGAGGATTATTTTTGGCCAGAATTAGATGAAATTGATATCGGCTATATGTGGTTTCAACGAGACGGCACTACAAGCCACACAGCACGCGTTACAATCGATTTATTGAAGAAGTTTGAATTGTTATGTCCTTAATGAAAGACCCTTACATGGGTTGATAAGTAAGCTACCTAACAAGGAGAACACAATTTTTTTATCTAAACTCTTTTCTATTCTTCAACATAATCCAATTTTAGCTCGATACACTAAGTCGAGCGTTTTTGTAACATTTTTATACCAGTTTCGCAAAACGATTTTAAAAGTCCGTAGGCCGCAGTTTGCGCTTCAACTTCAGAATTAGAGTGAAATCTCGTTCCTTGGAGCATTCTCTTCAAGTTTGGAAAGAGATAAAAAATCGCTGGGGGCTAGATCTGGTGAATATGGTGGGTGGAAAACCATTTCGTAGCCCAATTGTTCCAATTTGGCCATCGATTTATGCGCTTTGTGTGCCGGTGCAATATCGTGAAGAAACAAAATATTTTTTCTCTGTGTACGCTTGCGTTTTTCTCTCAATATAGCATCCAATCGATCCAATTATGCTATGTCATAATCAGCAGTGATTGTTCTTCCGTGCTCAAGATAATCGACGAATATAATACCATCGGCACCCCAAAAAACACTGGCCAATACCTTTCCTGCGTCTGTTGTGTCTTTGGGCGTTTTGCACGGCTTTCACGTGGTCCTACCCAATATGACGCTTGTTTAGCGGATTCTGGTGTGTAGTGGTGGATCCACGTTTCATCCATCGTTACTACTCGAGACACAAATTTGGTTGGATTGCGCTTAAACATCTCCAATTCGCGCTCGGAAGCAATGACACAGTTTTCCTTTTGCTCCGCTGCGAGAACTCGTGGCACCCATCGCGCCAATAGCTTTTTCATATGCAAATGTTCATGCAAAATATTGTACACACGCTCTTTTGACATGTGCATGAGCTCAGCTATCTCACTTAATTTCAATTTGCGATCTTTTAAAACCATACGATGAATTTTTCGTATGTTTTCTGGAGTAGTCACCTCTATTGGACGACCTGAGCGTGGTTCATCACTTGTGTCTGTTCGGCCACGTTTAAATTCAGCCATCCAGTATTTCACCATATAATCTGACGGAGCTGATTCCCCATAATGTTTATCGAGCCTTTCTTTAGTTTCTTTTGGGGTTCTACCTTTCAAAAAATAGTGCTTGATCACAGCACGAAATACCCTTTTTTCCATTATAAAAAAAATAATCAAAGTTGTTCACTTTCTACGGCTGTCAAACAAGAACTAACAAACAGATTGTCATGAAACTTGACATGTAGTCGTCTGAAGGTTGGTACTATTTGAGAACAAAGTGATTTGTTCGTTTGTGGCTCCATCTACCGTTAGGTAGCTTACTTGTCAACCCAAGTAGTAACACATCGAAATAACCGTCGTAGAAAGGTTTTAATGGTATGGTTGTGTCGGGAATCAAAAGTTATATCGATTTATGTATGTCCGTCCGTCTGTCCGTCCGTCCGTATACAAGATAACTCAAAAATGCGTTAATCGATTTTGATGAAATTTAGAACGTGAGTTGCTTATTCCTTAACTTAGTTTCGTATTTCATTTGAGCAAAATCGATCCAGGGAGAGCAAAGTTATAAACGAAAAACCAGGGTGATCAAAAAGTTTTGTCGTTTTTTTGCTTATGGTTTTTCGGATTTAATCGGAAAATTTGTTAATCAATTTTATTGAAATTAATTATGCAGGTTAACTACCTAAATAGACGCTATGATGTTCAATTTCAATCAAATCGGTCCAAGGATAAAGGAGAAAGAAAGAATCCTATGACAAAATAACCCTCTCTATTAAGTTTTTTTGATGTACTTTAAAAACTAATACACCGATTTGAATAAAATACGAATTAGACTTATGCTATCAGGGTCTAGGTTACCTGCAAATTGCAAGAAATTTAGTAAAGAGGAAACAAAGTTATGAAGAAAAAACCTTGTAATAATGTTAGTTTTGACAGTTTTTCTTTCCCATTTCTACCATAGGGCATCAAAAAATCGGCTAGAGGCCGATTTTAAGTTACTATATGCTTATTTGTTGAATTCAACGACATACATTTTAATAACATTTAAAAAATTAAAATTTACTTAAATTAAATTAAATTCATAGCTTACATTTTTATTTTATGTACACAATTAGAAAACTCCTCCACAATATTTCTGTCGGAGAAAAAAACGTGAAATTTTTGATTTTTACGGAGTTTGGAATAACAAAATTCCGTACGGAATGAATTTCGAAATTCCGTAGGAGTCTATACCTTTTTAGTTACAAAATGAGAAAAGTGAACTTCAAAGTGGAATAGTAAACTTCAAAATGAGATTTTTATTTTAATTTAATTTAAAACAATTAATATTAATACAAAATATTTTAAATTAATTTATTAATATAGCATATTTTCTAAGTTAAGAGCTGCAGTAAATTTTCTTTGAATGCTTGCGATGCAATTGGCACATGTTGTTGGTGTAATTGTCTGCAGACCTTCTTCCATAAGGCTTTCTAAGGCTCTCTGTTCTTTGACCGATAATTCGTTTCTGCTGTTAAAAATACTTGACATCTTTCTTGTGAGCTCTCTTTTTACTATTCTCATATTGAAGTTTACTATTCCACTTTGAAGTTTACTATTCTCATTTTGAAACTGAAAAGGTATAGAATAGAAATTTTTATTCCGTAGGAAAATTCAACGGAGTTTAGAATAGCACAGATTATTTTTATTTCACTTTTTTTTTGACTTGAATTAGTTTAATCATATTTTTGTGTTGCATTTTTTCTTATAACTTTCTTTCGTAATCTGGGTTTTTTTTTTATTTTCATAAAATTTTTTTTTATATTATTAGATTTTTGGTTTTCTTATAAATATTTTTTTTTTAATAAATAATGAGATTCGGATAAAACATTTGTTGTTTTTAATTGGTATTTTTTTTTGTTGGTATCTCTTATCTTATAGTCTTTGAAATGAAGTACTAGAATTTTATTGTGCGAGCGGGTGAGTAATGTGAGAGTGGTGGAATAGGATGAATTCACCAAAAGGAGCAAAGGGACCATGTTAATTTGTTTGGGGAAAACATGGTCATGGGGCGTCCTGTTTTCGTGGACTTCATGGGTGGGATTAATATTAGCCCAGTTGTGAACAATATCATCGGTTCAAGCCCTCCTATGACAGCACAGGCGTCACACGCAATTTTGACGCCATAGATCGATCCGTCCGTTGTCCGTTGAGGGTTTTGTAATCATATAATTGATTCTCGTCTTTCCTATATCTGGGAGCCCTTGTTTGAACTTTTAGTTCACCGAAAGCTACAAGTCTTTATAAAATAAGTTTTATCTTTTTTATACACCTGCTGATGACACGAAAAGGTTTGGACGTAATAAACCCACTTCTCCGGCCTCTTTGTCAGCCCAAATCCTGGTGAAATTGAAACTTTATGTAGCACCGTGATTAGTGGTAGAAGGTAACTGCCCAATTACCTCCGATGAGCTAGTTAGAGCAAAGAAGCTAGGTGTAGCCTTTCTTGGTTACTTTCGTCTCTAGTACTGACACCAGTCAGTTATATGCCTTTTTAGCAAAGGATCATAATGTTAGGAAATTTTTTTGATCCAGCAAATAAATTCCTAACATACAACCAACATCGGTTGTTACAACTTGTTAAAAATGAAAATTGTGTGTGCAGTAATTTGTTGTAATGCTGAAAAAAAATTCGAAAAATCATCAAGGAACGCAACTACACAAACAAGATTATAAGAAAAATTGTTTAGAATTGTAAAATATTGAATTTAAAAAAGAAACTGATGGAAACACAGGTGAAGTTACGAGAAAAAAAGGATATACTCGACCAATTAGGCTACCAAGGTACTTTTCTACACTTGATTTAGTGAGTGGTTACCATCAAGTACTGGTTGATCGGGATGACAGACCCAAAACCGCTTTTAGTACGGCTTTCGGGCATTTTGAGTTCAAATGCATGCCTTTTGGTTTAACAGGAGCACCTGCGACATTCCAGCGGCTTATGAACCACATTTTGACGGGACTCCAAGGACTTAAATGTTTCGTGTAGTGAGATTATATAGTGATATATGGCATGAATTTAGTGGACCACAATACCAAGCTTATAGACGTACTAGAGAGGTTACGGGAAAGCAATCTGAAATTACAACCCAAGAAATGTAATTTCCTCAAATAGGAAGTGATATATTTAGGACACAAATGTTGATGGCGCTTAACCGGACCCTTCAAAACCAAGATGTCTACAAAACTTTCCAACCCCGCGCATCATACGCCAAATTCAATCCTTCCTTGGGCTTGCTAACTACTATAGGAAGATTATACCCAGTTTCTCACAAACTGCCGAGCCCCTGAATAAGTTGCTGAGAAAAAACGTAAAATTTAATTGGTCTCCAGAATGTGAAGAAGCTTTTAATAAACTTAATGAAGCACTCATCATCCCTCCATTGTTGATATATCCTGATTTTAGTGGTCTGTTTATACTAACCAGATATGCGAGCCAAAATGCTATTGGTGCCGTAATTTCACAAGGAGAAGTAGATAAAGACAGGCCAATCGCTTATCCGAGTCGTACGCTAAATAAGGCAGAACGGAATTACTCCACGATTCAAAAGGAGTTGCTGGTGATTGTATGGGCTACACGTAATTTCAGATACTATCTTTACGGCAAAGAGTTTATAGTCTATAAAAACCATAAATCAGTTTCCACCGGACGGACTATGGAAAGAATGAACCGGTCTTCCCAATGCTACGCGTGGTAAATGCCAATGCACAAGTTTTTGACTTTTGCCTGGAGGGTTCTTTAGTTCATTTCAGTAAATACGAACTGCGAAAAATTTTATATAATTCCTAATAATCGATGACTTTATTATGTATTAATTTTTTTACCTTTAGGCTCGATTTGAGCTGTTACTATAAAAACCCCTCAAAAACGTTTTCAATATAAAAGACCCCACGTCCCGGTTAAAAAATTTGCATCACAAGCCTTCGGAATGTATGTACTCGATAGAATATAAACCAGGTAAGTACAATAAAAACGCGGACGCTTTAAGTAGAATTGAATAGTTAACATCTGATGTTCCCAGCTGCTTGGTCGTGACTAGAGCTCAAAAAATTCAAACCGAAAATACAACAGAGCTGTTAAATTCGACTGAAGAACCCACAACTGCCATCAAAGAAATCATCGACGAAACAAATAGCGTTTGTAGCACAATAGTTTCGGGCGAAAGTAGCAGTGAATTTAGTATCCAATAATACTGATAATGATTTTCTGCTAGATTTTATGGAAGAATCCAATGTGGACTTCCTTTCGTAGTCTTACGAATAAAAATTAATGAATTTTGGCCAAATTACCTAAAATTAACTAAATTGGAAGAGAAAGCGCAAGCTTATATAAATTTCTGTATTTCCATTAACAAGAAATAAAAATGTTCAACATTAAAATTTTTAATATTAACGTTAACTCTTTGGTTTCGCATGAAAAAAGACTGTCTCTCTCCAGAGAAATATTTGAAATAAATCCTTTGGCAACTTTTGTAACCGAAACATGCTTAAGAAGTTGTCATAAACCTTCTTTTGACGGCTATGAATTACTTAGAAATGCTAGTGGCAGGGGCACTGCAATTTTAATAAAAAAAGGCATCAGTTTTGAATTAATTGGTTCCAACTTCGAATTCATTTCAGTCACTTTAGTTAGTTTACCATATGTTGATCACTTGGGCATTAGCAGAAAACTTCTACTTGCAGCAATCTATATACCTTGCAACTTAGGCATTAACATCAAAAATGTATCGATTGTCCAGGCAGTTTAATGGCTCAATTATCGGTGGGGATTTAATGCTAGGCATGAGTTCTGGGCTGATTCCAAACGCAATACTAATGGTTTACACCTGCACTCGTGGTTTACGAATGAACCTTTCGTGGACATGGAGATTTTGAATGCGGGACTTTCTTTTCCCAGATCTTCATCACACATTGACCTATTCTTAGTCTCCTCTTCCATTCTAAACTCAACAAACTCTGAAAGTTTTACATGCCATTCAATACTATTTGCATGTGATCACTTCGGGCTTATACTAAATATTAACTTCACGAGACTGGACCTATTTAGATCGGAGCCTTGTTCTTTCAGATCGTACAAATTCACTAAATGGAAGGAATTTCAAAAGGAGATTGGCTCTAATTTATCGGTAATACTACCTCCTGACGATCAAAATTTGAGTAATAATGAAATTGACAACTACTATATGTCACTCTCTTTACGGATATGTTAAATAACAGTATTGCGAATCACTCCGAACTCATTGAAGTTGGCTGCAATAAGTTCTATAAAAACATTTCAATTTTAACCCTTAAAATCATAAAAGTAAGAAAGAACTGACTTCGCATTCTAAAAAATATATTCCATAATAACCTTAATAGAGTTAACAGTGTGTATAAAGAATGGTCCGCTCGCATCTCCTGTCTAAGTAAGATTATTATGGACAGGATTCGACTTGAATTACATGAAAATTTCCGTAATAGGATCAAGTTAATTAAGCCCTCCCCACAAAGAAGGGAGCTTTATTCCACTCCTGATAAACTCAAGGCTTCTACTCTGGTCTATTCGCCGAAAAAAACCCGCAGTATAATATTACACTAAATCAGAGATCCATAGAGAAATTAACTCTTTCTCTAGCAATTCAATGAATTCTATATCTTGCTTCAATCGCAACAATCTAGCATCAGATCCGTCAAATACTGAATTCTTTGTCTCGCCTAATTCTATAAGATCTATTATCGAAAATCTTAACAGGAAAAAATCAGCTGGCCCTGATGGAGTTCCTAATTTCATTTTGGTGAAAGCCTCTCAGCAGATCTTGAAATTTTCTGCGAAGATAATAACGTAATTCCGAATTACCAATTCGGATTTGAGCGTGCTGACTCTACGGAGCATGCGTTATTACATTTCCAAGACTCTATCATACACAACCTGCGCCAAAAGAAATGCACAGTGGCATGTGCTATTGATTTGGAAAAAGCTTTTGATAATGTATGGTCCAAAGGTCTACTTTTTAAATTATTGTCTTTGAATTGCCCAACAGAACTGCTGAAAATCTATCAAAGTTTCCTCGATAACAGGAAACTGTTTATACAGACTAAGAACGAATACTCTGACTTGGTGGAGGTCAAATCGGGTGTCCCTCAAGGATCCATTCTTGTACCAAAACTCTGTAATAACTTTTTATCGGACTTCGCGCTATGGGGCAATATTTTAAAAGCAATTTTCTATGCTGACGATACCATCCTCTTTGCCTCTACCACTCTGCCACATGAAGCTCTTTGTCTGGTAAAATCGTTCTTGAATAAAGCACTGAAATTTTACAATGAATGGGGAATTAAAATCAATCTTGGAAAATGCGATCTAATATGCTTTCGTAATGCGAGTGGGAATGGTCATTACTTAGCAGTAGGAGAAAGTAAGCACCTAAGAATAAATATTGGGGGCCAAGACATTCCTCTAAAGACAGAAATCAAATACTTGGGTGTAAACTTCCACCACAGACTAAAATATAATCCTTACGCAAGATTTGCTCTCAACAAGGCAAGGAAAGCCACCGCTATTCTTAAACCAATGCTGTACTCTCCGGAGATGGAACCTAGAACCAAGCTTTTAATATATAAATCGCTAATTAGTCCAGTCATTACTTATGCATTTGGAATTTGGCTATTTATAACGGCAAATGTTGCATCGGATCTCCAAATATTTTAAAGAAAATTAATTAGACACTGCCTCTCAAAATACAGAAGAGACAATCCTAATAATATTATTTATGAGCAATCTAGAATAACACGCATCGTTCTATATATGCTGCATATAACTTGCGTATAACAGATTTGACAAACTAAAAGATCATCCAAACCCGTTAGTCAGGAGCATTTCTGATAGGAACTCAAACAACCAGTTAGGATCTGAATATTACGCATCTCCAATAAATATACTCAACGAAAGCTGTGCTGACTTGATGAGCCCCACTGGAGAAAATATGCACACTCTAAAATTTTACAACAAGACTTCCCCTGAGGTGTATAGGGGTTAACCCTTACCTACTGCTTCAGCTCTCTGGAAAGGATCGAACTCTAATCTAGTCAAGCAAAGAGCATGATGATGGATTCAGTTATCTCTTTGCATTCCACCTTCATATTATATAATATTTTAATAACGCATTAAAGTTTTAAAAAAGGTTCAAATAATATTAATTTTCTTTAATCCAATTTCAAAATATAAGCCATTGCACTGGTTTATTCTTTTTAACTAGTTTTAAGTTAATACTAAGCATAGACATAAAGTAGTGCCGGGAGCAAGCACCAACATAATTTTCATTTTTCTTCTTTTCTGATACAAATATTGATGTTTTAACTATATTAGTTTACTTGAAATCACTTAAGGCTGTAGCTAGGCATACTTTAAGCC
Source organism: Xylophagus ater (assembly GCA_963422695.1). Classification (NCBI taxonomy): domain Eukaryota; kingdom Metazoa; phylum Arthropoda; class Insecta; order Diptera; family Xylophagidae; genus Xylophagus; species Xylophagus ater. The sequence continues at coordinate 25,641,851 of OY730482.1, read as the reverse complement.
AGCATAATATACATTATAAGTCATATTAATAATCTAATATATATACTCTGTAATTTTATGTACTTTTTTAAGCCTCAATCATACTAATATTATAAAGAGGAAAGATTTGTATTTTTGTTTGTAACGAATAAACTCAAAAACTACTGGACCGATTTCAAAAATTCTTTCACCATTAGAGTGCTACATTATCCCTGAGTAACATAGGCTATATCTATTGCTAGAAAAAATTAGGGATCCCTACTAAAACTTAAATAATGTAATTCCGCATACATCTGTATCCAATAATCCTCACATTCATGTCTGTCGCGTCTAATATTCACTGTAGTCTAACTTCATGCACAAAGACCCTAATTGAGATTTTACGACTATTGCTTTCAATCACCCGATATTCAGTGTCATTAGCGATGCCTGGGATCCCATTGATCCATTGTAGGGCCTCTATAGTCTCCAGACTGGCGCCAGGTACTCGGACCTTCAGCGGACTCGCCGGTGGGACCCCAGACTACCCCCTCTCTCTATCTCCTTAAATTTCCACAAAATTCTACAAAATTAAATTACTTAAGTCATAAAATAAAAATGTACAAAAATGTAAATAAAGTCCTGCAAAAAGATACATTTACTCTACGTTTATCCCAAAATGTTTAAAAAATAAATGTCCACCCGTGCAAAGCCGGAACGGGCAGCTAGTAAATAAATAAATAAATAACAAGTGAATAATATAATATTGTGAAAATCATTGAAAACGTAGTGTTTTGGTGAAAAAAAGAAAAAAAAATTTGCAAAGGTGATAAAAGATAAAAAAAAAGATTTGCTATTTAATTAAAAATTTGCTTATAATTTCTTTATTTAAAAAATAACTAAAATAATAATAAAAAAAATTTATCTCATGAAATTATGTGGTAGAAAAGTTTGCTGTGATGTAATAAATATAAAAAAATAAAGTTTTTTATAAATAATAATTAAGAAGCAAAAAAAAAATTAAGTAGTTTTTCATTAAAAAGACATTTTAAAAAAAACCACCACGTGCAAAGCGAATAAAATTTTACAAAAAATTCTTTTCTTTTTTACTGTAAAATTTGGAATTATTTTCTTTTTAAAAAAAAAAAAAAAATTATCAATTTACCCATTTTTTCTGTTTCAGATGAGTGACACTTATTATATTAAAATCAATCAAAAGCTTTGCTCAACAATAATTGTAGCATCAAATTCATATTTAAAACAAAAACACACGACAGCAAACAACAACAATAATAATTTTAATAAAAACAACATAAAAGCAAATAGTATTGGAATGACAAGTCATGAAAGTGGTTTTTTCGAGGATAATAACATTTTTGGTGGTACAACTGGACAAAAACGTTCGCGAATTTCAAGTTCGAATAGTGATCCGAAATCTGGATATAAAAATGATATTAAAATGCGTTGTAATAATTTACGTGAAATACGTCCAAATGAACGTAAACAATGTTTTCAAGTAAAACATAATGATACCAATATAATTGAAATTGATGATAACGATGATGATGATGTTGTTGTTGTTGAAAATGCAATTATTGAGAAGATTTTTAATAATTCAACCAAAAATCCTTGGTCACATCAAGAAGATGGACAACAACATCAAAAGCAACAACAACAAAAATGGACACCAACCGATAATAATTGTAATAATAACAATAAAAATTGTGATAATAGTTCAATGAACTTAAAGAGGCCTGTTGTTAATATATTAAACAAGGACTGTGATTTATCAAAACCAGAATGCCAATCTAATACAATTAATAATTGTAAAATATCTGTTCAATCTCAATATATTAATGAAACTGTGCATCAAATTAAAAATGACGATAATAATGATGATGATAATATGGATGCCCATCATAGCAGTGGTTGTAATGATAAAGTTGTTTATATGACAAATTCTACTAATCATATATTGGATACCGATAAACGTCCACTTTCTGATGATCCAGCGGTAACAAAACGTGACAATAGTGGTGAAACTTCTGAAGCTGCTAAGATGAGAACAGAAAAAAGTGATTCTGTTGTTTGTACAGAAAGCTATACACAATTTGAACTGGAAATTGAAGAAGTTTCAAAAATTAAAACTAAAGGTTAGTGTTTAAAAAAATGAAATTTCACTTATATTGTATAAAAACAATATAAGTCTTTAAAGAAAATGCTGATTTTATGCAAAATACAATTTTAATTCTTTTTATTTTTTTCCGCTCAAAAATATTTTAAGATGCCTTTAGACCATATCATAAAATGAATGTGATACCTGGCATTGAAGTTGAGAAACTAAACCGTCAATATCTGGTTCGATTGACGTGGTTGCAATTGTCAGGCAGTTTTCAAGGTGTTCATCCAACATGTTGGTTCTAAGTTTACACTTAGTATGTTCAATTCTTCACTTAAGCCATCAGGTGACAAACAACAGAACAGTGTAGATGAGCGAGCAACCCAAACAGAAAGAGAATTTACTACATAACGAAAGAGCTTTCTGTTCTGGTCCTGTTTCTGTTGTTTGTCACTTGGCAGCTTTAGCACGAGAGCGCAAACACACAAATCATTCTTCAGAAAAATTTACATGCTTCAGTAACTTTGAATATTTTCGGGCCGCATTGATACTTGCCTTGGGCCGCGGGTTGGACAGCCTGGCTTTAGACTATCTGTTTTATCATATGTCGTGTTACCAATGTGTTCCCAATGAGTTCACGGTATTTATAGTGGAATCGCGTAGTTCGATTTGATTTGGTCTCAATCGAATTACACAATTTCACTTCAGAGTGGACAATTTTGGTAAAATGCATACGTATACGAAGACTAATGACAAAATAGAAGGTCTGAAGGTATCTTAAATAGTTATTGAAAATTTTATATTTCTAATACTTTATAGTTTCTACCGATTAATGTGTTTCCCCATCAATTTTTCTGTTTTTTATTTTTAATTAATTTTGATTCTAATTTAGATGTTTTTCTTGTTTAGTAATTAAACAGTCCACTGTGTAACTAAATCTAGGGGCATGTTTACACGTTATTTACGTTATTCGCCGAATTTCTGATAACGATATGTAAACTCTTTTATTTGCAATTTCTCTATGCAATTCTTTTTAGACGAAAGTAACATTTATGTCAAATATAAGAGATTTTTATTCCGTGGATAAATGTCAGCTGTAAACAAGGCCTAATAAAAATAAGAATAAGAATTCCTTCTTTTTTTAAACGGGAATCACAACAAAAAAAAAAATTTTTAGCAAGTTTTTCTTCATTTTATTTTTGTTGAATTTTGCAAAATTTTTACTACTACTTACGAAATGGAAATTAAAAAATTTTCCATAAAAAAAGGATTTTTGTACATTTTATCCGATAAAATTTTTTTTTGGGACGGATAAAATAATCAAATTGAAAATCTTGATAACATTTAAATTACCTTGGAAAATTTAAGAAGAGTGTCGCAATTATGGATCTACGTATTATCGATATGATTATATTAAAGAAAACACTATTTTTTCGTATTGTGTCGGCATTTTTCTACGTTATTTGGCTATTATTCGTGACTAGACGACTTGAAAAATCTCATCTATAACAAAACAACTACTCAAATTGGTCACTAACAAAACTACTAAATTGGGGACACTTACCTTAATAAAAAAGTTTTAATAACGACAATGTCATAAAAATCCAAAATCGAGTTACCTATATATATAAAGTGACCAGATTTTTTAAGGACAAATTCTTTATTTTGGGCTATTAATGAAATAAAACAACAAAATTAAATAATTTAATATATTTATAATTATTCCATATAAAATTGAAAAAATAACATAAAGAACTAAAAAAGTATCAAGTTCTAATACCAATCAGCAAGTCTACCCTACCAAGATTTATATGAGAATATTTTACGATATAAGAAATACAGATCAGATTTCGTAGCGCACATATTCTATGTCTAGATTAGTGTTGAAACACCGCGCTGCTACTCAAGCAGCGTATTTACATTAGAATTTTTTACATATGTACATAACTCAACTCCATGCATTTTAGCGTTAAATTGACAGAATTTCAATATCATATTTAGAAATATTTTCAAAATCAATACAATTAGGTCTATTCTGCGTTTTTATATGTTATATTATGTTATGTTAATTTCCCCTTAATTCTGAAATGATTTCTAAAATATTTTGAGATTTCGTATTCTGCGAAAATTCTTTTACGAGATATTTTAGGTTTAGAAAACGTACAAGATTTTCTTACTTTTCTAGTACATTAGTATTTGAAGTTCAAATATTTTTTTTAATTTGTGTGCTTTTTAAAAGTTTTTAAGGCCCTTTTTAAGAAAATTTTCAAAGAAAGATAAAAATTAGTTAACTCATAGTTAAATAAAAGAAAATATGACGAAAAATTTATCTAATTTTGAAAAGTGAGGTTAAATTTTTTTCAAATATTTAGTGATGAAAAAATAAATATTTTTGAAGAACAGCGCATGCGCAGTATGGAAAATATTTCTCTTTTTTTAATACTCGCTAAAATTTCTGACAAATGCTCTCAAATTATCCCTAAAATATTCTAACATGACCTATTCAGATCATTTTAGATTCGCTCTATGTGAAACAAGAAAATACTCTAACATAACATAAAATTTGTGTGCAGAATACGAAATTAACGAAAAATATTCTTTTACGGCAAATCTAACATAACATAACATAAAATGTGTACGCAGAATAGGGCTAAATATTCAGTACAAATTTTAAATCAGTTCATAGCCATGAAAATCAGTACCTGTATTGAATAAATCAGTATGTATGGTCACTTTACCTATATATCAAAAAAACTCTTTGAATATTTCTCATACAAATTGCTCTCTCAGTTTTACATGCATGCACATTCGAAAGTCTGAGCGAACTTATTAACGACATAAGGATAGAATCTCATGATTTCAAATACTGTGAACTCAGCACTTGTAAATAGATCTCTAAACCAATGGAGCTATAAGATCATTATTTCCATTTGTTGTATATTTTTCTTAAACTATACAAATGACAAATATGTATTTGCATAATGATTAAAACTCCTAAAAACTACTTATTTATTCTCTAAGTACACAAATTAAATTCTATTCTTCTCCTTTTATTCGATTGATTTCAGAAAACATCTTATATTTATTTATTTATTTTTATAACTAAAGGGCTTCGGCCCCTGCGACACTTCGGGCCGCCAATACCCATTGAACTTTCACTTAATTACTTCTATACACATGTTGAAATCATTTTACTTTCCACAAAACAAATAAATCGAAAAACTTAAAATCCCTCAAATTTTATTTTGCGGAAAATTAAATTCCGATATTTTGGGAATTAGAATGAATCATCATTAACTCAACAATTTATTAAAGTTTTTTTTATCACATTCCCTCCCACCCCTACCGAGTGGAGACCTATCTTTTCAATTGGCCTGTTCAGAATCTATATTCCGAGTTTCATGAAAATCCGACTACTATTGGCCGAATTAGGGAAGTTTTTATATTCCAAGAATTTTGATTGATATATAATTCGCTGCCTCTTGATAATACATTTTATATAAATACGAAATAATAAAACGTCACCATCCAAAATTGTTTTGTATAAATAGAAAGACTAAAGAGTGGGCAAAGAATGCCGCGTAAACCAACGTATTCAAATGTCAAACGTCATATTGAAATTTTATGTAAACACAATAGCGTAACCAATTATAGTGTAAGTTGATTTTATTTTCGTAAATAAATTCCCTCTTTTTCAATAAGATGGTGAAATTAATTATATCAAATGAACATAAAAACATAAAATATGAAACTTTTACCCTCAATAAAAATTTGATTATCACAAAAAATGTAAACAAAAACAAAGTGAGGTTAGAATATTTTGGTTTTCGCGTTTGACTTCAGATTTTAACAAACTTGTTCCGGTGGTTCCGTCGTTTTCGGGTCAATGTGGGTAGACGAATAGAAAACACACACACAGCAACTTTTGCATCAGGTTTTTTTTGGTTGCAGCTGCAAAAGTTGCGAGTCTTGTTTACACATTTATGTAAAAGTGGCGCGCAATCTGAAGTTTTTATGCTGCTGCAACCCAAAATGCTGCAACCTTAAAAAAATGGTTGCAGAGGTGTTCACACATAGCGTGCAGCTTTTATTGCTTGCAACTTCCTGGCAGTTTTTTCGTGTATGTATGCGTAAAAAATTTTACGTCTTCATTTAATTTTAACATTTAATTAAAGCAATAAAATATGTTTTATGGCGAGAAAGAACAACCTGTTGCATGTTTAACACTTATTTTATTGAGAAGAGAAAGATGACGGCGTAAAAAAGTAAAAGAAAATGCTGGATACAAAAAATGGATAAAATAACGTGAACAGTACGGATTTGTTCATAATTTATTACGTGAATTACGTGTTATTTTTTAAACATTTTTATAATTATCAGCATCTGATTTTGATTATCTTTTGGAAAAACTGAGACCCATAATAATGTGAATTTCATTACATTTTAAAAACTTTTCAGAAACAATAACACTGAACTGTCAAAAAACTTGCATGCAGCATGCTGCAAAAGTTTCAACCATTTTAATATTTTTTGTTGCATATGCAACTTTGTTTTTCGCTATTCACGCGTTGAAACTTTCCAGGTTGCGCGCAATATAAAAATCTAGTCATGCAGCAAAAAAGAATCGCAACTTTTTGTGTTGCAATCCTGTTCACACTATGCAGCACTCTAGTTTCGCCGCATCTTTTTATGCTGCATTGCAACAAAAGTTGCAGTGTGTGATCCTTAGTTTAATAAAGAAAATTGTGGAATAAGTGAAAACTGTCCTTTTTTGCAGATTTTGCATGAAAGGCGTTTATACGAATGTCTGTGAAATTTAATACTAATTCTTAATTTTAAAGTTAAAAATGGACGAACAAATTCCAATGAAAGAAACAAATAAACAGCTCTTCATTAGAACGAATGGAAATTGAAACACTGTTAGAAAGACAGCTGATGAAGGAAATATTTTTCATCATTTAGATTAAAAAAACAATATACGTGATATACGTAAGACTGTTTATCTGCAATCTATTTATTAACCTTTTTCCCATGTTTTGTATTATTTTTTTTAAAAACAAATAATCTTTGAAATAGGTTAATTTTATTTTGCAAAATTATTTCCTTCATTCTAATGATGTAGCTTTAACCAACGCCTAAACGAGAAATTATGATAAATTGCGAACATTTTGCATTAGGAAAATCAGCAAGAACGAAAAAATTTTCTTAAAATTTGAATTTTATATTTTCGTATACAGACACATTCGATAAATCGACACTTCTTGTAAACGAACGGATTGCTTTATTTTAAATACACAAATAATAATAATAAGGTACTCTTTTAACCAGATCCCGTATATAAACGGACATTTCTTGATTCATGTCTCCTCAAAAAAGTGTTGACTGTATTGCAAACGAAAAATACCATTTTTATTTGGCGGATCTGTAAGTGAGAATTTCCATAAATTAAAACTTTTCCCGACTAGTGAACCCAAATCGCATTTTTTTCCCTAATCTGCATGACATAGTCGCCAATTTAGCGATGGTGGAGATCTGTTAACTATTTCTATCTTTATCTACACTTCTTTGAGATTAGGGTGTCTTAAGAAGTTCTGAGAAGACTTCAAATCTCTTTGGTACCAGCAAATAGCTCGTCTATTTTGTGTCAATTAATTTTGAACTCCACTTGGGGTCTTTTGAAACATATTTCATTACATAATTTGGAATCATCGATTATGACATTTTTCGATGATAGATATTCCAAAGATTTATCAACTTCGTCACATTCTGGAACATTTTTTTTAGTTCTGTATCATTAGAAATTTTTTGAGTTTTCCATTCATATTTTAAGTTTCGAAAGAGATTAGGTGTACATATTCTCATTTCATCTATCAATCGATCAGTTTCTTGTTCTGAATCGTTTTCTGTTTGGCAACGAAGCAGTGTTCTGACTTTTGATGCGAAGAATTTAAAGTTCAAAATTGATCGACAAATTTTACTTGTATGACAAAAATGTTTCAACTTTCAAAAAACCAGAACGGGAAATCTCGCCGTTTGGCATACATTAACCGTACATTAGCTGCCACGATAAACAATGTGGAAATAATATGATTAACGACACTTCTTAGACAACACTCAAAATGAATTCAAATACCCAATACATATTATTATTTTATCTCTATAATACTTTTTCTTTTACTAATCAACAACTTTCTCATTTCGTAATTATTATTTGTACTTTTGTAATTCCAAAAAAAGCCGAAAAAAAATGTCAATCGAATGAGTGTACACGCGTTAAATGAAAATCCAATCGAATGGTTATCATCCCGTTAGAAAACTTATTCATTTTCACCTGTTGCACAACTTAAGAAAAGTAAAACATACATATGTATATGAAGAAATTTCATATCAGGTTTTTCTCAACATTTACAGTTACAAGATCTTCTCTACTCTATCACAAGAATCAATATTTTGTCTCACTCAATTCCATCATGATGATGTATATCAAAAATAAAATACCACCATACAAACCTCATACCCGATCTAATCATGTAAGGAGAATAGGAATACCAATTCACATATGAGAAGTATTTAATACTATAGGTTTACTTGAAATCTCAATTTCGAGCTCTAATAGAAAACACAAATTATTCTATAATTCCAATTGGAAACGATACATGTTGTAATAAGTATATACAAAGAGTTAGTACATTACAAGATTACAGACAATACGAATACTATACAGAATAGCGGGGCTCCGAAAAATATTTTTGTTATTAAGTATAGCTTATTCGGATATTTGATTGCCCGCTGTTCGGTTTCTGTTGTGTTTTATCAGAGACACAATGGTGGAGGACAACGACAACAACGACGACGACGGCTACTATGAACGACGCATAGTCTTTCTCGAGCCTAACGCACTTGCCGGAACAGCTTGTATACCGCATTGCGCGCGACTATTCCCTTCGACGATTACCGAACGACTAACTCGCAAGTGCAAAGGATACACTGAACTAACCGGTTTCTGTGTTACCTGATCACCAAGTGTATTCTACCTCGAAGGTGAGCTGCCTTAAAGCAGAAGCGTCTACATTTACTACAGTCAGGGCTTTCGACTGTTCTTATTTTTTTCGCCGTTAACAGTAGTATGTATTATTATTATTTTTTTTTTATTAAATAGAAAATATCAGGATTTTGTTCCTGTTCCTATAGAATATGGGAGTAAAATACCGTGATGTCAAAAATAGCAAACTCCATATTTTTGATGCATCTTCATATTTTGAGATATAGAAGAAAATGTCTGTTCATCTATTTGTTTGTGTTTTCACTATATTTTTCGAACGTCTTATTTTATATAATTGAGATTTAGGGAATTCTGGTTGGTTATTAGGAAGACCTGAACACTATTGCTTTTGAAAGGGGTGATTATGAAAGCTGTCATTTAATTTTATTTTGGAAACCACTTAACCGAATGCAATGAAATTTAGAACATTGATTCCTTAGATAATGTTCTTAGATCAGATTTAATTTGGCGTAAAAAAAAATCGGAAAAGCTCTTAATGTCAACTGAAATTAATTCTCTCGGTTTATATTATACATTAATATCTCAAATAAAGTTCCGTGACTGTTCCTATGAAAATGAAACGAAACAATATTTTTCAGTTTTTTGTTTTTCTTCATTCAAAGTAATCTTCAGATTCAATAAACTTTTTACAACGCTAATTGTGATTCAAATGCGTGTTAACTTAACTTAACTTGTAAGTGTTGATATTAGGTTAGGAATTGTTTCCTCATCCATCGTATTTTCTAGATATGCCCCCCAGCAACTATTCTGTTTCCAAACTTGAAAAGGGGAAGAGATTTGAATCAGATGAAGAGGTTGAATGCGAAACTGTTGCGTATTTTGCAGCCCTTCAGAAATCGTATTATACGAAAGGTGTGAAAATATTAAAAAAGCCCTGGACTAAATATAATATAAAGGGTTTTATAAAACGGACGGAATTTAAGATATTACTTTTGATGCCCTGTTTTAGATACTACCATGTCCGTCCGTCCGTGTACAAGATAAATGAAAATTGCGTTATCCTATTTTGATGATACAATGTGAGTTGGTTATTTCTTAACTCGATTTGGTATTGCATTTCAGCCAAATCGGGCGAATAGGAGCGAAGTTATAAAGCAAAAACCAATGTCACCATGCATATGGAATGAGCCTTTGCCGATATGTGGCTATAGTTTTAGGCAATATTTATTGTGAACGAGCCATGACTCTTTTTTTTATTGCTTTGATATCTGTCAACAACGTTCAGTGTTGAAAATTTGATTTGTAATACAACAACATAAAATTTTTTCGTGTTAAAAATGGAAAATTTTGTACCAACTAAAGAGCATCCGCCGACATCATTACTTTTTTGCTTTCATTTAAAGAAAACTGTTGCTGTCTGATTGAAGAAACTTATGGTGAATATGCTCTGTCGAAAACAACTTATGGAAACTGATTTCAACGTTTTAAAAGAGATTTTGATGTGAGAGACAAAGAACGATCAGGGCAACCAAAAAAGTTTGAAGACGCCGAATTACAAGCATTATTGAATGAAGATGAAGATGAAGAACTTGCTGAAGCATTAAGTGTTGATCGAACAACTGTTTCCAAACGTTTAAAAGCAATAGGAAAGATTCAGAAGTGTGGAAAATGGGTACCTCATGAATTGACTGAAAGGCAACAAGAAAAACGAAAAATCATCTGTGACTTGTTGCTTGGACGATACAAAAGGAAGTCTTTTTGCATCGAATCGTGAAGTGATGAAAAGTGGATATATTTTGAGAATCCTAAACGCAAAAAATCATGGGTTGCATCAGGTCAACCATCAACATCGACTACAAAACCAAATCGATTTGGTAAGAAGAGAATGCTCTGTGTGTGGCGGGATCAGAAGGGTGTGGTGTACCATGAGCTTCCGAAATCTGGTGAAACTGTTAATACTGATCGCTACCGACAACAATTGATCGAATTGAACCGTGCTTTGCTCGAAAAACGACCAGAATATCAAAAGAGACGACACCAAGTGATTTTCCTCCATAACAATGCACCATCACACAAAGTAAAACCGGTCCAGGAAACGATAGAAGCGCTTAAGTGGGAAGTTTTACGGCATGCGGCTTATTCACCAGATTTCATTCTCCGACTACCACTTATTTGTATCGATGGGCCACGTGCTTAAGGAGCACCACTTCAAAACATCTGAAGGACTGGAAAATTGTTTCTCTGAATGGTTTTCATCAAAAGAAGAAGAACTTTTTTGGAGTCCACAAATTGCCTGAAAGGTGGTCAAAATGTGTGGAAAGCGATGGACAGTAGTTTGAATAAAATATTTTTACTTTCCTATTAAAAAAAGGCGTTTTTTTAAAAATGTGCATAAACCTGGTATGCAGAAAAAGTATTGAAATATTATTAGTTTTGACTGTTCTGTACCATTTCTGCCATAGGGCATCAAAAAATCGGCTATAGACTGATTTTCAGTTAATATATGTTTTTTTTTTTTAAATCCAATTGATCTGAAATATTTCTGGTTTCTTTATTTTAACTGAAAGTATTTTGACCAAAAAACCAATCCGTTGGAGATGTTAGGCTCTAGAACATGAACTGTGTGAATTTCATCAAAATTTCTATGACAGTTTCGACGACACAATTAGTAAGGCAAAAAGTGTGCTTATATAGTATTCCCATTTTCGAATATAGCCTCTCTTAAGTTAGGTTTAAATACAGAAATTGTATGAAAATTGACGAAATCGGTCGAGCAGTTTATTCCGTATCGCATTTACAAAAATTTTACCGTTTTTCGTCGAAAATGTGTTTTCAAATAGTGTTGCAATAAGCTGATATAATTAAGCAGTTATGTTGCATCACTCAAACTCACATTGAAGCCACCGTACTAATCGTTTGGGTTCTATATGAGATTTTGTTTATCGAATGGACGGACGGACTTAAATGGAGGTAATTATTTTTGATGAAGCAAATTTCGCAATTGCTCTCACTCGTCTATTTTCTCTAGAAAAAATGTTATATTTTCGTTCGAATGTACCATAATATTTTACCTTAAAATCTTCATCCTGTACAGGTTCTGGCCTTCCCAAATCTAATTCGCGATGAATCTATTTTTTGTAGCTATCATTTCACAGCATCTTGATTAACAATATTCCATCACTAATTCATAGCAGTTTCGTCCTACCGGTTCGTCTTCTTTCTTTTGAAACGGTGTTTAAAATTCGTCTTCTGCCCATATAAGTCGCGCTAATTTGATTAAGATGACGACATCATTATTGCTGTATAACTCATGCCACTCACTGTTGTATTTTGATCATCAGTTGTCGCTTTTTTATATACCGAATATTTTTCGGAGGATTTTTTGTTTTACGCATCGAATCGGTTGTGAGTACTGGGAGCATTAGCATTGTATACAATTTAATTTTTGATTTTTGATTTTTTTGCTAGACCATAGTAGCATTTGTTGGCTAGCAGAATTCTTCATTTTATCCCATCCGTTATGTTATTTCCGATATTTACAGATAATCGCTTTTATTCCGGATATTGAAAGAAATATTTTAAAATAGAATAACTAATTTAAATTTGTTTAAAATTATTAAAAAATTGTCTGTTTCATTTTCAGTTAAACTTTCTGATGAGGATAAAGTCGACATGACCCATTTTGATCCAATTAAAGTGCTTGGAACTGGAGGTAAGTTTGTCTGAAAAAAAAATCAAAAGAAAACAAATTAAGACTAGAACAAATTTTTGGTTTTGATTTCTTTTAGCGTACGGTAAAGTTTACCTTGTTCGAAAAAAAGGTGGGCATGATCATGGTAAATTGTATGCAATGAAAGTATTGAAGAAAGCAACTATTGTGCAAAAGAAGAAGACAGCGGAACACACTCGCACAGAAAGACAGGCAAGCATACTATTTTTTTAATATTATGTTCGCATTTTTATGTAGAAGAGTTTAGATACCTTTCTTCGTACATTTTTTCAGTAGTATACATAGCTTTGCATTCTTTTAAAATTGCTCAAACACGGTATTGAGAATGAAATGTTTTGTATACATGGGAATACCTTTCATTCAGAGAAAATTCAGAACTAGAAGAAGAAGAAGAAGAAAGAAAAGAAATATACATAAAAAAAGCTACGATGCACAACAAAGTTAAGAAAGGCACATAAAACACAGTTCGACCGAGACTCGTATTTACCTTGTTTTATGACTTCTTTTACCTTTGGTCGAGTTTGTTAATTCCCGTTATGAAATACCGGTACTCTTGATGATGCACAAATTTTTTTTTATATACTACAACGATTTCTTAAGCGGGCCACATAATCGCGGACGATGGATAAAATCAAAACGGAAGAAGATATGTGTTGTGTTCTATATATCGTATTGGCAATAGTATATTCCCGTTTAAATAATAATTTCCAGTGATTCTCAAAGAGATCTTCACATTCATTTATAATTTATTGTTATTCTATAATAAGTTCTTGAAAGTTTATTCTCTAGATACTAAGGAGTATCTTACCATATTCTGCATTCTGAATGAAAAAAAAATTCAGCCAATTAGAATTTCTTTTCAAATTTTTTTCTCAACATAAGACTTAAACTAAAACATAGTTATATTAACTTTTAACTTCTATACGAAGTATATAAGTCTCTTTTCTTTTTTTTCAAATCTCCACGTTTTATAAGTTTCTAAATCGTTTGCAATCACTTTTATCCAATGTCTGGCTGTCGTCTGTCGGTCTGTCTGTCTGTCTGTCGTGTACAAGATTGCGGCCGTATTTTTGAAGTAATTTCCATGAAAATTGGTAATAGCGGTTTTTTCCTCATGAGAACCATTCTATCAGAAGTTGGGTTTGATCGGACTAAAACTTCAGGTAGCCGCCGAACAAAAGTTCGGTTTTTTGTGTTTTTACATTACAGGGTATTGTACCGTTATTTATGGACCGATTTCAATCAAATTTGGTATGAGACACTTTTTCAAAGAACAATTGTGTCCGAACAAATTTCGGATTTTTTTGTATGAAATTTGGAGCATAATTTTGAGTGCTCGAAAAAAAAATTTCGGGCCCAATTATCAGGACAACTTCTTTTCCACCTTATCTATGTGTATGTTGCAATATTTTTACTGTTGAAAAGGCTGAAAAATATGTAGTCCGTGTAATATTGGTAAAGTATACAGTAGAAGTTGAAATATACCCATTTACACTTTATTCTTAATAATAATTAATTTGACTTGACAAGTACTTGATCCTGCGACAATTAGACTGAGACTGATTAATTTATTTTACTTATTTCTGATAAGACGACACTAAAAAATTTACCGTTATCATTCGAAGTTTGCTAGTGCATTTCAGTTGCATTATTGCAACGATTTACATTAGAGTAAGAAGTTAATCAAAATGGCCTCTGAAAAAAATTATTTATTTTTCAATGGCCAAAAAGAATTTGTCGTTTAATGGTGTATATCTTTATTATTCAGGAAAGTTATTATACATATAAAAAATTATGACTATACCAAGTCCTTTGACAGTTCAATTTAAGATTTTTCAAAAAGTGGAGTTAATCGATTGTGCAGTGAACGGCTCAATTATAAAAATTTATTTTGTCTCCTTCAAAATAGGCTTCATTTGAAGCAATACATTTGTTCCAACGAAGAACCCAGCCGTCAAAGCACTTTTTAAACGCATATTTTGGTATGGACTTTAACTCCTTCAGCGATTTTTGTTTTGTATCTTCTGTCGACTCGTATCTAATACCACAGAAAAATATTTAGCTTTCTTTACCATAAGCATTATATTTGATTTAACTTCGGTTGAAAGGAAAGCAATAATTTCGTTCTGCCTTTGCTCTCCTAAATATGAGAGCATATATTTTTGAAATTCTTTTGAATATTGTATTCTTCGAATGTGTTCTAAAATAGTTGCATCAAATTTCGAATCAAAATTTCCATTACTACAAGTATAATAAAATAATAAGTTGACGATCCTCTAAGAGCCAAATTTTGTTTTGATAAAAAATATATTATATATACTAAACATACTTGGTAATTAATTATTACAAAAAAAAAATATTTAAATAGTTCTTGTCTTTTGTGTTTTTTTTAATTCTCCTTAAATTATTCCAGGTTCTTGAATCCATTCGTCAAAGTCCATTTCTTGTGGGAATGCATTATGCTTTTCAAACTGATTCTCGGCTTCATCTAATTCTAGGTAAAATAAAACTTTGTAATCAATAATATAAAATTAGTTTTTATAATACTAATGTGTTCTTATTATTTTGAAAAAAATTTTCATTATAATAGATTATGTAAGCGGTGGTGAATTATTTACACATTTGTATAAGAATGAACATTTCACAGAAGATGAAGTCCGTATATATATAGCTGAAGTGGTTCTAGCCTTAGAACAATTACATAAATTAGGAATAATTTACAGGGATATCAAATTAGAAAATATTTTATTAGATTCGTATGGGCATATTGTCTTGACTGATTTTGGCCTTTCGAAAGAACTTCAACCTGGGTCCAATGAACGTGCTTTTAGTTTTTGTGGAACACTAGAATATATGGCGCCAGGTAAAAATATTTTGTATATAATTGTATAATAAATTCAATTAACTTTGTTTCTCTTTATATAAACACAGAGGTTGTTCGTGGCGGCTGTACTGGACATGATACTGCCGTTGATTGGTGGTCCGTTGGTGTTTTAACTTATGAATTATTAACGGGTGCTTCACCATTTACAGTAGTTGATGAAAAGAATACTCAACATGATATATCACGTCGAATATTAAAAACTGAACCACCAATACCCGATGAATTGGCTTCTGAAGTTAAAGATTTTATATTAAAATTATTAGTAAAAGATCCTAAAAAGCGATTAGGTAAGTTAGAATTTTTTTCGTTTTTGTTTTTTTTGTTTTACGTAATAAAAATAATATTTTACAGGCGGAAGTAAAGCGGATGCTTCAGAAATAAAATCACATTCATTTTTTCGAAAAGTTGATTGGGATAAATTATCCAAAAAACAATTGCCCGCACCATTTAAACCAAAAATAGAAAATGAATTGGACACAAGTAATTTCAGTGAAGAATTTACACGGCTTCCATTAAACGATTCACCAGCAGCAGTACCTCCAAATTCTTATCGACTTTTTCGAGGTAATTATCAATATATATAAATATATATATAGAAATATTCTTTTTTTTTGCGAATTTCAATTTAAAATATAAATATTTCTAATACATATATATAATAATTTGTTTTCATAATTTTTCTTAGGTTATTCGTTTGTTGCACCAAAACATCTTAAATTGAAAAATGTCATCGAAGAAGTAATATATGATGTAGATGACAGAACATGTTCAGTTTCATCTTCCAATCGTTCATTATCTGATAAAGAATCATCTTTCCATGCGAAATATGAACTCTTTCCGGAACCTATTGGAAAAGGAAGATATTCTGTTTGTAAGAAATGCGTCAATCGATTAACTGGAGAAGAATATGCTGTAAAAATTAAAAATACAATATTTGGTGTAGATAATGAAGTTGAAACATTAAAATTATGTCGTGGACATCCAAATATTGTTAAATTGATAGAAGTTTTAAAAGATGAAGCATATACATATCTAGTTATGGAATTACTAGAAGGTGGTGAACTTTTCGAGAGAATACGAGAAACTGAGACAATCACAGAAGAAGATGCACGTCATTATTTCGAACAAATATCGAATGCTGTAAATTTTATGCATTCCAAGAATATCGCACATCGTGATTTAAAACCGGAAAATATATTATTTACACAAAAATTATCGAAAAAATTAAAAATTGTTGATTTTGGTTTTGCAGTTTATCAAAAAACTGGTTCAAATTTAACTAGCCCATGTTATACATTAGATTATGCAGCACCAGAAGTAATTACAACTGGAAATAAATTTTATACCGCTGCATGTGATCTTTGGTCAATGGGCGTCATATTATATACAATTCTTTGTCGTCATGCACCATTTAGAAGTAAATATAATCGAAATCAAAATAGTATTGAAGAAATAGCTGATCGAATACGTCGGGGTACATTTGATACAAATCTAACAACGTGGAAAGTTATTAGTCGGGATGCAAAAAATTTAGTTCAAGGTTTGCTTAATGTTAATCCAGAGAAACGATTCAAAATTGAAAATGTTTTAATCAATGATTGGTTCAAAAAAGTTTCCTCAAAACCTTTATATCATCCTCATGACAAAAGTTTTAACGATATGGAAAATGAAGTATGTGATACATTTGATGCACTCGGACAAGCTCAGAAAGAAGGTTTTCAATTGGATGAAGTTGTTAATGCGAAATTATCACAAAGAAGATGTAAAAAACTGTCCAGTTCATTAACACCGACAATTTCAAGTAGGGGAAGTGTAACAAGTGGTTTAGGACGACGTAAAAGTTCTAGCGGAATAGTTACATCGGATCTAAATAATCGTTCAACAAGTGATGCTACCTCAAATTCTGATATCGAAATAGAAAATAATAATCAAAAATTGATATCAAATAATGATATTGAAAATTCTATAAGACATATGGAATTAATAAGTAATACTTATGGAATTGAAACAAATCCTAAGACTGTTCAAGAATTGTCTCATTTAAAATACTCCACAAATAATAATAATAGTTTTAATTTGAATGAAAATAATTCTAAAGATGATGCTTACTTTTCGAACATCACAAATAATTCAAATAATGATGAGGAATTTTTAGGTTTTACACGTTCCGAAATTAAAGAAGATTCAAATCTATTACGACGGTATAGTGCACTATTGAAATCGCTAAGAAATAGGTCAATATCTAATAAATCAAAGTTAATACAAAAACATGTTGGTACGCGGAAGAAACGAAAAACAGCAGATAGTGGTGGTAAAACAATACAAAATTCAAAAACTTTATCAAACGAAAATCTATTATTATTAGTAGATCCGTATGCTATAATGAAACGACGAACAAAAAAATCCAAGGAATATAAAAAGGATGAAGCTGGTGGTGGTGGTGGTTTATTATTGACAAGTAGTATACAATATGGGCCGATAACACGTGCTATGAGAAGGCGTGAAGAAATTTCCGATCGTTTTGAATTTTTATTTTTAGAAGAACCGATTAAAAGAAAAGCTAGAAAATAATGATTGAAACTTAAAGTAAAACAGGATGAAGTGTTTTTATTCCCTGGAATTGAAATTATCTCGCGCCTATATACCAATATTATTATTATTTTTCTGTTTTTAGGTTTTTTCATGTAATTATAAAGAAATTTATTTTATATTTTATTTTGTATGCAATATTAAAAATTATTGAAGTTTGTTCATAGAAGTTGATTTAAACTTCTTTTATTGCATCATTATTATATTTATATATTTTTATATATGTATGACCATAATAAGCGGATTACATTGTATATATATATATATATACATGTTTTGTAGAAATTTTGTTTAATATTTGTTAGTTTAAAGAAACATCATATTTTGGCAATTATAAATACTATCAAGGAACCAGTTCATTGGTATTATGTATATATATTTATATTATGTATATATATTATATATAAGAGAGAAATGGAACATTAAATCATAAATTTATTCTTATTAATCATTGTTTTAAATATGTATGGATGTCAGATGTGTTGTAAAGCGTGAAATCGTATGAAAGATTAGAAGCACGAGAAGAATTAGAAATCTGAAAGAAACTGGTATCTACAAAGTAAAAAAAAATTTAAAATTGTACCAAAAAAAAGATTGATATATTCCCTTGTATCCTAAACTTGTTTGTTTATGATTATCTCTCTGTATATGCCGCCACATTAGGTTCTAAAGTTCCCGATTGCGTTGACATTTATATAAATTTTGTATGTAAGCAAATTTTTTTCATATAAATAAATTTGTCTGACGGAAATATATCTTTCTATATTATATATTATCTTTGCATTGTACGTACTCTTTCATGAATAGAGATATAGGGTTTTAGGAAAAGCATGCGGTTTTGTACAAGTAGGTGTTAAAAACGGATCAAAAATTATGTTAAGAATTTTCCATACGTACTCAAATGATTATACCAGAAAAGAAACAAAAATTTCAATTCCAATTCAATCATTTATTTCTAATTATTATTATTATTATTTTTTTTCTTCTTTTTTAGAAACTATTATAGAATTTAAACTAAAATATAAACAATATTTTAAAGAATGTCAATGTAAAAAATAAATATAAAATATATATATATATATATATATATAAATAAAAAAGACCAATGTTTAAACAGCTATTTGATAAAAAAAAAGAAGAAAAATATAATTAATTGAATTTTTTTATAATTCATAAAATAAACATTCTACAAAATGCAATTTTTACAATTTTTTTTTCTTTTTTTTCAAATATCTTAAAGAAATACAAAATATATAAGCACAAAACTAATCCGTGTAGACATTATTGAGAAAAAGAAAAACAAAAAAAAAAAAAAACTAAATAAATCTTAACACTTTGATCTAATATTTTCGAGAATTGTATTTTTTGATATTATAATATATAGTAATGGAAAATTCCCTCATATTTTATTTCAATATGTTTTTGTATAATAAAAAATCCTTAAAGTTGCCTTCATACTATAAAGCCATGAATGAAAGAATATAAAGATATGTCGGCCATTTTGAATTTTTATTTTCATACTTTTATGGCATCACGTGTGATTTCCTTTCAAATAAATAATCGTGATTTTTCATACGAACAATGTATTTTATGTCTCGCGTGACGTAGGTGCGTAGAAAAAAACAATTTGAAATATGGGAAAGCGTAATCTATATATTATTTTATTCATATTATAAAGCTATAAAGAAAGAAACATGTTTTGTCGTTTCGTAGTGTGATTGTGAAAAAAGAAACATGATTTATCAAAAATTAAGTGTAATGTTTCATTGGAAGGCAATTTAAAAAGTTTTTATTATTATTATTGTTGTTGTTGTTCCTTAACAATGTCATAAAGAAGTTACAAATCCCTTACATATATTAGATTGATAACAAAATTTGATATATATATATATATATATATTAACTTTTGTGTTTTTACAATATTTAATAAGAAAAAAGATAAAACAATTAGAATAAACCAAAACAATTTTTAATTTAGTCAAAAAAAAAAAACAAAAAAAAGGGAAATAAACATGTACATAAAAATATGTCTGTTAATTTATTTAACATTTAATTTTCATCAAGTTATAATTATTTATATTAAGACTTAAAAAGATTTCCAGAAATAAATATTATTATGTAATAACAAAAAAAGAAAAAAAAGCAGGAAAATATCATTGTTAGAAAATTGATTATTGTACATTTAAAATTATTATTGAAGTTCATGAATTAAAAATAATTGTTTTTAAGAAGAATGAAATACAAAAATACAATTTGTTGAAATTTTATAAAAAATAAAAATGAATGAATTTATTATTTTTGGCATAAAAAAAACATTTTGAAGACAAAAAAAACAACAAAAATGTTTTGTTAACAATATTATATAAATGTTCGGCAAATAAACAATTTCATTAGAAAGAAAGGTGGTACCGGGAAATAACATGCCAGAAAAAACACAATTCTAATTTTGATCCACATGAAAAAAACCAAAAGAAACAAACATTTCTTGTTTGAAATGTCTATTTTTCCGGATAAGTTTTCCAGCTATTAGATTGAAATTTTTCCGTATAATGCAAAAAAAAATATAAAACATACTTATTTTTGGTGTGTAATCATAAATTTTCCCGGTTATTAGAGGTTTCCGAATAAAAGAAGTTCAAATATAGTTCACTGCAAAAAAAAACTCATTTCCCAATTATGGACGTAGTTTATTTCTTGAAATGAGGCAATGTTAAAACTTGCAATTCAAAACTAAATTGTTTTTGAGATAATTGATAAAAACGTTTGTTTAATAAAGTATTTGTATTTATTTACTTTTAAAGTTTAATCCATAAAAACTAAGTAATTATTTAGGCCACATCTTATAAATCAAAATCTAGTATTTTATTTAATTACAAGTTTTCATATGAATTAATTTAAATTAGCTAGTATTGTTGAAAATGACGAGCTTTTGTTGCAAAGATTACTCAAAATTGCGAGTTTTGTTGCAACGACTTTGGAAATACGAGTAGCAATTATTGTTACTAACAAAACTGGGACAAAACATTTCTTGAACCATTCAGTGAAAATGGCAGTTGTTACCCATGCCTTTTGTTCGCCATCCATTAAACCGGTAATTTATTAAAGTCGACACCTTTCATTGATCGAGATTTAAGTGCGCGATTAACAAGCAGAGGCTTCAGCATACGGTCTCCTGAAGCATTGCTATAAAATAAAAATGTGACCTGATTCTTTGCTGCCTTAAACCCACTGGCACGATAATTAATGAACATTATTTCAGTTTATTTTCAAAAATTTCTTAGAACAAAAATACGTTACGCTAATGTAATAAAATGTTCTTAGGATACTTCAAATAATTTTTCCATAAAACGATATGAATTTTAATCAACATTTTTCTTTAAAATTTCAATCAAATAGCTTTTTTTAATAGTGCTAAATCAAATGAAATCGCGTAAAAACAGAATCAGTTTTTTTTTTCTAGACCGTGTTAAATCAAAATCGTGTAAAAAAAGACCGTGTAAAAACAGAATTCTTCGCACCAAATTTTGAAATTTTGGATTATTTATTAAAATTTCCGTCGAACTATTTTCAATTATTTAGTAAAACTATTTGGATGCTGAATATGTAGAATATCAAAATATCAATGTGAGTTTATTATTCCTCGATTTGGTAAAGCATTTCAACAAAACATTTCAGTAAAATCCATCCAGGATTGTGGACAAAGAAATAATCCTAGGAAAAAAAGTCTTCGTAAAGGTTTTTGATGTACGTTTAAAACGAATGTACCGGAATAAAATTTGCAGAATAAATTTATGTCATCAGAAGTCAGCCAGGCTATCTGTGATTTAGTAAATTCGAAAAAGTTATACAGAAACATTTTGAAATATTATTATATTGGCTATTTATACCCTATAGTAGGTAACCAGAGGGTCACTAAGTGTGTAACACATCGAAATAATTATCGTGGAAAAGTTTCAAGGGTATGGTTGTGTAGAGAATCAAAAGTTATATCGATTTATGCATGTCCGTCCGTCCGTCCATCCGTATACAAGATGACTCAAAAACGCGTTATCCGATTTTGATGAAATTTAGAATGTTAGTTGGTTATTGCGTAGCTGCATTTGGTATTGCATTTCAGCAAAATCGACAGAGGGGCAGCGAACTTACTAAGCAAAAACCAGGGTGAACAGAAAGTTTTGTCGTTTTTTTATATAGTTTTTCGGATTTAATTGGAAAGTTTGTCAAGCAATTTTGTTTAAATTAATTATGTTGGTTGACTACTTAAATAGACGATACCATTGTAAATTTCAGTGATATCGGTCTAAGGATAGTGGAGAAATAAAAAATCGTAGGAAAAAATAACAATCTTTATGAAGTTTTTTTGATGTACTTTCAGAACTAATACACCGAACTGGATAAAATTTGCAAATTAGACTTATGCTATCAGGGTCTGGGTTACTTACAAATTAGACGAAATTTTGAAAAAGGGAACCAAAGTTATGAAGATAACACCTTGAAATATTGTTAGCTTTATCTCCCATTTCTACCATAGGGCATCAAAAAATGTTTTTATGAAAATTTTTGGATTTGCACAATTCGGTGGTTTTCAAAGAAAGAAAAAATTAAATTTAAAATTCGCTAAAGTTAAACCAAACTCATGTTATTTCCCTATTGTACACTTTATACGGAAAATGCATATTTTATATAACAAAAACAAAAATATAGAAAAGGTTTCCAAATTTTTAGTCATATAAGTATTAATTAATTTTGTTTTAAAATTTCAATTAAATATATTTATTTTTTGAATACACCAGAAAACTTTTGAATACAAAAATAAGTTGTGTTTTTGATATATTTTAGAAAAAAGTTAAGAAAAAAAAAAAAAACATTAAACATGACAAGAGAAACAAATTTACAAAAAACAACAATTGTTTTAAAATAATTAGAAAATTAAAAATTATTGTTTTGAGTTGCTTTCATAAAATTTTAATTGTATAAAAATATTAGATACTTCTTATTCCTTCCTATTTTAAGATCCTTTTACCGAATTAAACAAAATATGTAAAGAATTTAATTGAAAGTAAGAATCTGACTATTCTTCACTTAATGTATGGAGGCACAGAATCTTTTAACGTTCTCAAAGATAAAATTCAATTTTAAAGGCCGCTCTACCTCCTGAAAGGTGTAAATGTCAAAATGTGTTAAAAAACGGAAAACTCTACACAATGTATTCGGTATTCTTACGAATCGAAACGAAAGAGTTGGGAAATTTCAACTTTTAACGAATACGTTAACCTCAAAGTAGTATTTATTATATTGTAAGTCAGATTAACGGTGGAATTTTTCCACATGTTTTAATAAAATAAAGTCAAAAAGTGAAAAAAGATAAATATATATTAATAATTGAAGAAACACAAATATTTTCTAAATTATATCACAGAAACGAAACTATATGTCTATCCATCAGCCTGAACACGTCAACAGAATGCGTGCTGTAACGAATTGGATCTGATCGAAACGAAAGCATTCTGTCGGAGCTTTAATATGTTACTACCGGCGTGGTACTTCGTTTTTTCTATTATATCTATTAATATATATATATTATATATATTAATATCTATTAATCTTAAACTTATCCTACTATGCATAGTTGAATACAATGGGTAAGTTTTGATATGTGGAACTATTCAAATATCCGCAAATGCACATTTTTTGGCTTTTGTAAACTTTTTGCGAGGAAAAATTAATTGTTTTCAAAGAAATCACTAGTTCAAATATCGCCAGCATCTTTTAAAGTTTGCTAAGTCCTTAATAAAAAAAAAATTAGCAGTACTAATAATTGATCCTCATCAATAATAACGGTGAAATCGCGACAAAGGTATTACGAATGTAAATTATTAATTACTGCGTGTGTACCTAGTTTAGGGGTACCTACGTCCTCTCGCGGGATATGGTTTCATTATTTAATGAAATTATATGTGTGTATAGTTTAAAAAAAAAAAAAACTAATCCGATGTTTCAATTCTCGAATTTATATTTTAATTATATCTTTCTCGCACATTCTATCTAATGCAAGCATGCTTGATACAAGCCTTTTTCGGACGCTTCGGAGAAATCGAAGTTTCTATTCTTCAACATATTAGTTTAACATTGATAGCTCCGATTGCAGACACTTATGAGATTTCTCATTAAAAACGAAATAGCCTTCAAAACTTTATTACTGTCGAAGTATTACCAAGAACCTAATAATATTAAATATCGTTGCAAAAGCGATAACTTACTTTGAATTAAAACTATTTTAAAGTTTTTTATTATATTGCTTCAATTAGTCAAATAGCTAGTTTTGAATTTGGTCCTCTTTGCTTCTGTGCCTTTCATATACGAATCAAGTTTTTTTCAACGGGCTTGACTCATAAAAGTTAAATTTTCGGGAAATTGGAAAAAAGTGTTTAAAATCTGTCGTACTATGTAAGATGTACTTTTGGCGGTTTTTACTTATTAAAGTTGTGAAGAAAAATTTTTTTTATTAAAATTAGATTCTTCTATTTTTTAAAGAATTTCAAAATCGTTCGTGAACAAAACAAATTGTGTGAAATATTTGATTGAAGTTGCAATGTGATTGTGCGATTAAATTCATTTCGTTCTTATTCCTATACTATGGAATTCACACTACATCTAAATATATTATTATGGAATGACAAATATTGCTAGCCGTCAAATGTACATAATCATGTTAGACTTTCTCCAGTATAACCAGTAAATGAACGAATCTTGAAGAGGAGTCGCTCTTTGCTCTTTGATTTAATTTTTATTATTAATATTTCCATAATAAAGAAGTTTTATATTTTAAATTTTTATACTGCATAATTGCCTTATAAACTAGAAAACATACCAAAAAATGTTTAAATTTACTTAAAAAGCAAAAAAAAAAAAATTTGGCATAAAAAATTAATTACCAGAAAACCAGAATTATTTTTACAATTTATTTAATTCTTTGTTAATTAATTTAAATGAAATTTGTAAGGAAAGAAAATGAAAACTAAAACATAAAAAAATGTTGGGCTGTGAAAGAATGGATAATCTTCTCATTATTTTTTTCTTTTTGTTTCATAATTGAATATTTCAAAATAAATTGTCATTTAACTAAATTGTTTGTACTTAATCTAATGTTTTCTGTTTTTTTTATTTTTTTATTATTTTTTTTATATAATTTCAATTAAAATAAATCCGCCAAAATTGAACTGAAATTGTTTTAAAAGAAATAAAAATTGAAATTTAAATAACAAATAATTTCTAATATGAGAAAAGAAATAATAATAATGGGAAATGTAAGTGGTCCTCATCTTACGTGTGATGTGATAATCACAATTTTAGTAAATTATTCTTTTTTTTCCAAAAAAAAAACCATTAATTTTTAATCAAAAGAAAAACAAAACAACAAAATTTTTTTATATGGGAAATTAAGAGCTTAATAAATTTTTTATAGAACTATAAATAATATAAAGTATTCAAATTTCTAATACCTGTCATGTTAATTTTTCTTTCAATCTCGCTACATGCATAACATGCATACACATTCATAAAAATGTATACACATTTATAAATGCATGTTAGAATATGAATGCACGAACATCGAAAAAAAATAAGAATGATTCGAGATTTTATAAGAGTGATGACGTAGTTTCCACATGCTTTACTCAATGAATTTTTTTTTCATTCCCTAGCTTTGGTTACTTTATAATTAGTCATATTTCACTTTTTATATACATTATAAACTTCCAATAATTGGGGTCTATTCTACGATTTTCTATGTTTCTTTATATTATATTACTTTGTCTTACTAAATAAGTAAGATTTTTTTTCAAATTTTTCATATTGTGGAAAAATTCTTTTATGGGGTATTTTACGTTTATAGAAAACCTAATTGAATATCTCTTTTTTTTAGTATATTAGGAATTAAAATTTGAAATTGTGACCATTGTTTAAAAAGTTACTTTATTAATTGAGTTTGTTTATCAACAAGAAAAAAAATCAAGCAAACTGTATTTTTTGCATAAAGTTTTGTATGAAGAAATTTCTTGTGCATAGGAATTCATTTTAAATATTTACTAAACATAAAAATATATATTCCGAACATAATTAGCATAATATTTTGGTTGCAATTCATACTCTCGACAGAAACTTAGTCTTTTTTATTTTCGTTTGATATGTCATTTAAATTAAGATTTAAAATAAATTTAAATAACAGAAAATTTTAAATTCATCTCTTTAGTCAATTCTAGTTGAAATTTTTGACAAAAAATCTCAAATTGTTTATAAAATATTTTAATAACACATATTCAGATTCTTTTTAATTTTGCTCTTTATAAAATAAGAAAATAACACAACGTATAACATTAAGTTGCCTTGTAGAAAACCAATTGCCAATGAAAAATATTATTTTATATATAATTTAATTTAACATAACATAAAATGTGAATGCAGAACAGACCCCATTGTTGCGCGTTCTCAGAAAAAAATCATAAACAAATTTTAAACTCTTTTCGATTTGCAAGAAACCCCCAAAAAGGAATTTCTTGAATTGCACAAAACAAATTTAGTAAATTTGTTTCGATTCCAATTATTCCTATTGGAAAACGATACCAATTTATTAGGTTTTTTTTTTTTTTTTTTTTCAAAATTACTAGTAGACAACAAATTTTTATTGAATGTGAACCAAAAAAAGTATATATATATATAAAAATGCCTTTCTTAAGATGCCTTAAACCAATTGATGAAAAGATATGAAACTCGTAACCGAAACAAAAGAAAAAAATAAAAAGAACTAAAAAAAAAAAATATCTAGTTTAAAATAAAACAAAATAATTAACTAATATTATTGAACATAAAAAAAAATTGTATTTATTTTTCATTAAAACTTTTCACAAAACGAGAAAAAAAATGAAAAAATTTTAATAAATTATAAAAAATTGATTATTAATATTATTATTATTATCCTATGTTATTATTTATAATTATTTATAATAAATATATAAAATATAGAAAAAGAGAAAAATACAATATCCAAAAAGAAAGAAGAAAATTGGAAAAATTAATTTATTTAAACAAATATTTAACACTATTTTGTTAAATTATTTATAAAAATAAATTATTATTAAATTTTGAGAGGTAATTATAGCTTTTTTCCTTTGTTTATTTATTTTTTTTTGTTTTTTCTTATAAGTTTGGCAGACTGAGATAACGAAAAGATGTTTTTTTTTAAAGTCACTTTCATATTTGTTAAGTTGACGAACTATAACAAAACAATTGAACTTATGATTTCTGTTATTTCATTCAACACAAATCCATATATATAAAATAGTTGATCATATCAGCTGATTATGAAAGAATGAAGGAGAATATATACAAACGGTTATTATGAAACAATCTTATCTAAAATATTTAAATGGAAACAAGCCTAATAAATAATAAAGTAAATACCTGCTTCGCACGAAGTAACAATTTACTTTATTTTTTTAAGCATTAAAAGCACTATTATACTTTAGTAGCTATTATTTAGCTCTGATTTAGCAATAACATCCTTTAAGAATTTAGAATGTTATCACACATGCTGTCAGAGAGAAATTTATTATTTGCTAATTTAATGAAATGGTTGAACTATTTGATAACGAAACTAGTAAAAAGAAAATCATTTTATTAAGTCATGAATAACTACATAATAAAGCTGGTTAAGCGCTTTAGATCACTTAATAAAATGCTGTTTTATATTCGTTTGGTTATTAATAGCAGCGCATGTTTTAACTGGTCATGTATCACAAGTTCATCTGAGTTTACATCATTGAAGGATACAATTTTTCTTATTAAATGAATGAGATAGATGATGATTGTGGCCTGTGCCAGTATAACTTCCATTTCACCCCTAGTGTAGTAGGACTTTTACTTTTGTACGTTATTCGAATGAAATTAGTTAATTAAAAAACCTTAGCACACTTTTTCGAATTATGTATTTCAGACAATTGTCTTTATTCATTTAAAAAAACAAAAGGAATATTCTGATCAAAAATTATAATAGAATATGTTTTACATGAAAAATATCGATAAATACTTGAAAATACTTGCTAATAGTTATAATTAATTGACAATTTAAAAATTTGTTACTTGCGGTCATTTTTCGGTGAATGTTATTTTAGTCTATTCAACATTAAAATTTTTAAACAGTGGCCCCTTTGTGGTGTGGGCCCCTAGGCTGCAGCCTAGAGTTGCCTAATGGTAAATACGACCCTGGGTATAATATCCGCTTTAAATACTATTTAAGTAGTAAACGTGACAGTTAATAGCTACTTTGTGAGGACCCCCCCTTTGTGAGGACACAGTGGGTACATTTTAATGAGTTGTGACATATGTTGCCATCTATATTGTTATTATACCGTTTTACTCTGAAATATTATTATAAACACTGTGAAATTATGAAGCTACCTAAAGCCCAATTTACATCACTAGGGGA
Organism: Xylophagus ater; assembly: GCA_963422695.1. Lineage (NCBI taxonomy): Eukaryota > Metazoa > Arthropoda > Insecta > Diptera > Xylophagidae > Xylophagus > Xylophagus ater. Next base: position 25,613,085 of record OY730482.1, on the reverse strand, counting down.
AAAATATACTGATTCTGATAGTTTAATTTAAATTTTCGTACGACAAAAGCGATATACGATATGCCGTACACTTATAAGCCCCACTAATTTTTATGCTTAACTTCTGTGGGGTTGGTTTCAACTTTATAATATATATTCGATACTTTTGAGCTTGTGCGAAAAATTACTAACATTTTTTAAAAATGTTTCCTGGAGAATTTTTATAGTAATTTCTTTAAAATTATAGTAACATCTCGCCCGCATTCAAAGAATTTATGGTATCATTTGGCACACACTTACCAAATATCTCGGCCAAAATGTTGCCTTCTATGTTTGCCATAACAAAAAAAATATAACTAGTAAAATAATTTTTGCTACCAAATTATATTTATGTATATGGAATATTTCCTGCATGAAAAAACGATGGTCGATTTTTGCGATTAGCTGTGTGCCACTGGATTCTACAGTATTCTATTTTGTTTACTTTTATGTGCGCGAGTGATCTGAAATTGGTGTTACATTCACTTTTCGGGCCGAGAGTCTAGTCTCTAGACCAGTGTTTCCCAACCTTTTTTGTGCCATGCCCCACCTTAGCCTTTCTAAAATTCTTATGCCCCCTATGTAACATACATAATTTTTAATATTAAAAAATTGAATTGTTCACTTAAGGAACTAAATTTGGCACCGAAATCTAGCATTGCATTTAAATGGCCCGGAGCGAAAGGGTTAAAGTCGTGTCATGTCCATTTTCGAATTGCCCCCCTTAACAATCAAATTTCCCCCCTGTGGGGCGTGGGCCCCACGTTGGGAAACACTGCTCTAGACTCTAATAAAACATAAGCTAATAAGATAAAAAATCTAGGCCTAGATGTCTTTTGAAAGGCACTTCGTGTTTTTCTTTTCCGAACGAAATTATACATTTTAAAAATATAAAATTTTTAAGAACATTGTTTGTTGAAAAATATTTAATATTAATCAAAAATTAAGTACACATTTTTTTATGACATAGGAATTTCGATAAAATTTTCATATATTTGTAATTGGGAAACGATTCTCTTTCGATTAAGGATTTCAATACAATTCGAAAAATAATTGCTCTAATAAAAAACCAAAGAAGCCCAAAAATTATCCATTTGGTAAAAAGATACCGGCAACAAAGAAAATAAAATCCAGAAATTTCTTAGTTCAAAAACCATGGGTCTCTATGATTTTGCATAAGGTCGTTTTGACCGTAATAAAACTACTGTTTTTTTATTTCCCGATAAATGAATGTTTATAGGAAAGTACTATAATCGTGCGAAAACCTAACTTTTGATCTAGAAGGGCTAGGAAGATGAAAATAAGTGCAAAATCCGTTTCATCAAATATAATTAGCCGTCCGTCCGTCCGCTTTTTTAAATCGTTAATAAAATCTGAATGGATGGTCCGATTTCCATGTAACTTTCACCATTTTGGTTCTGCATCAAATGCCAACACTATTTGGTAACGCTTTTTTGTCTAAAAACGACAAAATTTTGTCCCCACGGTTAAGACTAAACTGTTGGGCCAATTTCGATAAAATTTACACAGGTCATGTATTTGATCCTAACTTAGATCTGATTAGTTTTTGGGCCATATTGGACTATGGTAACACTGTCTAAAAATACATTTTGTCTAAATATAGTCTATTTTTGCACTTGTTGTAAAACCGAAACTGCTCGTCCAATTTTGATGAGATTTGCACAGTTTGTGTACTAAGATCGAAGTCAGAACATATTAACTTTTCAACGGAGTTTACGTATGGAAACACTAATGCGCAAAACTTTTTTAAAAAAATGTTGTGGTGGAAATATAGAAACTTCCCTAATTCGGTTAATAATAGTCGGATTTTAATGAAACTTCGAATGTACGTTTGGGATGGACCAACCGAAAAAATAAAATATGTCTCCCCGGGGTGGGGGGTTGTGGAGTGCTAAAAAAGAAAAACTTCAATAATTCACTCAATAATAGGCAGATTTTCTTTAAACTTGGTGTGTACATTCTGGATAGGGCAAGTGAAAAGATAGAATGCGTCTCCCCTCGGTGGGGGTTGCGGGAGGGTGATATAAAAAAACCTTAATAATTCGGTCAATAACCGGCGGATTTTAAAGAAACTTGGAATGTACATTTGGGATGAGCAAACTGAAAAGATAAAATGTCTACCCTCGACGGGGGGTTGCGGAGAGCTGAAGTAGAAAAACTTCAAGAATTCACTCAATAATGGGCGAATTTTCTTAAAACTTAGTGTATACATTCAGAATTGGCCAACTGAAAACATAGAATGCGACTCTCCTCTGTGGGGGTTACGGGAATGCAAAATAAAAAAAACCTTAATAATTCGGCCAATACTAGTCACATTTTCATGAAAATTGGAATGTACATTTAGAATAGGAGAACTGAAATGAATATTTGATGACATTATCGGAAAAGTTCCATAGTGGTCCGGCCGGTATAGAGAAAATGTAAATTCACTACTATGGTTTGCTTTGCTCATTTTTTTTCTTTGCTTTTAAGCCGATTTTTTTCGAATTGTATTGAAATTCGTTCGATTGCATCTTAATTGAAAACAACTCTTCTTCCAAATTACAAAGGTATAAAAACAATCTTCCGGAATTTCCTATATTGGAAAGAAATTTCATTTTTGAAATGCATGATTTCAGTAAAATGAAAACAAAAGCATTTGAAATTGAAAAGAAAAAAAATTCTAATAATTTTTAGACCGTCATAAAAAAAAAGTTTAAAAAATGAAATATACCCTTTTTGAGTTCGCTCACAAACATAAAAGTAAACGCAATTGGATGCAATGTAGAACTCAGTGGCACCACAGTCAAGCATAAAATGCGACTATCCTTTTTGCTTACAACGAAATATCATTTTGTACCAATAATAGTATTCTATGTATAACATTATCTTCAGGCATACTCTTTATTCTTATTGATTTGTGCATAAATGATCGTCTATCTCATTCATGTAGTTAGGATGCTTTTTTTGTTGCATCTCACAAGATGCAATATTAATCAATAAATAAAGAAATTGTGTAAACAACGATAATGCATTTATAGATTTATGCAGAAAAAAATAAAGTTTTTAATAATGTCAAAAAAAATTATCTAATCAATTTGTTCTAGTTATATGTACATTTTTTTCTTTTTTATATATATATAATTTCTCTGATACTTTATTTCTTTTTTTTGTATTAGACTAAATTTCTCTAGACAAAGTTAAGTATATGTAATAAATATAAACAAAAAAAAAAGAAGAAAATATGTAGTAATTATGATAAAAAAAAAAATTAAATAAGGTAAAAGTGAAAAAAAATATGTTAAAAGTAATAATAATAAAATATAGAGAAAGAGAGACAAACAAAAAGCAAATATATTAATATCATGATAAACTATTAAAACTATTATTATACTTAAAACCAAGCAAAAAAAAAGAACTAGTTATAAATGTAATATTGAAAAAAAACCAAGAAAATAAGAAACTAATATATTATCAATATATTATATTAGTTTAATATATAGTGATAAAGTATATATGTTATATAAATTAATTAAACTAATTTAAAAAGAGTATATTTCAGTAAAAAAAAACAACACAAAAATAAAATAAAAAATTTTTTGAAATAATTTTATGGAAAATTTTCTTCTTTTCATTGAAATAATTTTACATTTTCGAATTACTAATTGTTCCTATTGTAAGTTGTCCCCATAGATATACAGTGAGAGTCAAAAGTGAGTCAGGACCACAAAATTTCACTTTTCTGTACAAATTAAGTAGGTAATAAAAGGATCTGTAAATTTTTTTTTATACTTAAATGAAAGACTTATCTGACCGCAGTACTGCTGATGCATGGCGGCATCCGGTGTGGGAAATCTGGTATTCATTGAAAACACAATGAACAAAGAAGGCTACCTTGGGATTTTAAGACAAAACCTTTCACCTAGTGTATATAAATTGATGCTGTCTGTCTCATGGATCTTCCAACAGGACAATGATCCGAAGCATATCTCACACTTGGTGAAGGAATGGCTGCTTTATCGAAGGCCAAAAGAACTGGATCACCCTGCCCAATCACCGGACCTCAATCCAATTGAGCATCTGTGGGAGCATCGTGATCGCCAACTGCACAAGAGGACCATTACTAGCACAGAATCGCTTAAGATGACGCTACGCGAGGAATGGGAGAAAATAACTTCAGATACCACTACCAAATTGGTAGAATCAATGCCACGGCATATGGAAGCAGTGATAAAAGCTAAAGGGTTACAAACAAAATATTAATTTTTTTTTTAATACAAATTACCGTTATTTTTCATTCAGAAACTACAAGTGCTGACTCACTTTTGACTTATAAAATTGTGACTTTTTTTATATTATTGTGTGTAAAAACTGTACTATTTACGATATCAAAAAATTGTTTTGCAGCAGTACTACGGTCAGATAAGTCTTTCATTTAAGTATAAAAAAAAATTTACAAATCCTTTTATTACCTACTTAATTTGTACAGAAAACTGAAATTTTGTGGTGCTGACTCACTTTTGACTCTAACTGTATATATTACTAGATTACTCGAAGCAATAAATTCCTTCAGAAGCTAATGGCAAATTTTCGGACTTCTCTTTCGCATATTTACCTCCAGAATAGAAGAAAAAACCAAGTAAATTAAAAGTTCTCAAATATCAAAGTTCCAAGTAGGGCTTCTCATTTCCCGTAAAATTTAAATCCAAAAATTGTCCTATTCCTGGGATGCCGGGGTCTCCCGTGATCGGTTAGCAAACACGCATTAATCCCGTTTGTGTTCAAAACAAGAAAAATAAAATTCACCATGAGTTTAAAAAAATATATATTCCTTTTAATATTGAAAGCTTAAATACAAAATAATTCGTTATAAACAAAACAAAAATAAATTCATATTAATTTGAATAAAATGAAAACATTAATTTCTGTAATCTGGCCTATTCTAAACTAACAAATCCATTAATAATGGACCTGTCAATGTCAAAACGTAGATTAAAGTCAACATTTTCATCATGGTAAAGTTCACGAACGAGCAACACTTGGAAATTATTAAAAATTACTATTGGAAGAAAATCCAGAATTTCATCAAAAAATCATCTTCAGCGATGAAGCTCATTTCTGGCTGAATGGCTTCGTCAACAAGCAAAATATGCGTTATTGGACAGCAACAAACCCACATGTGCTTCAAGAGACACCATTGCATCCACAAAAAATCACTGTATTGTGCGGTTTACATGCCGAAGGCGTGATTGTGCCGTATTTTCCGATCGCCATGTTACCGTCAATGGAGAGCGCTACCGTGCCATGTTGGAGGATTATTTTTGGCCAGAATTAGATGAAATTGATATCGGCTATATGTGGTTTCAACAAGACGGCACTACAAGCCACACGCGTTACAATCGATTTATTGAAGAAGAAGTTTGAATTGTTATCTCCTTAATGAAAGACCCTTACATGGGTTGATAAGTAAGCTACCTAACAAGGAGAACACAATTTTTTTATCAAAACTCTTTTCTATTCTTCAACATAATCTCCTTTTAGCTCGATACACTAAGTCGAGCGTTTTTGTAACATTTTTATACCAGTTTCGCAAAACGATTTTAAAAGTCCGTAGGCCGTAGTTTGCGCTTCAACTTCAGAATTAGAGTGAAATCTCGTTCCTTGGAGCATTCTCTTCAAGTTTGGAAAGAGATAAAAAATCGCTGGGGGCTAGATCTGGTGAATATGGTGGGTGGAGAACCATTTCGTAGCCCAATTGTTCCAATTTGGCCATCGATTTATGCGCTTTGTGTGCCGGTGCAATATCGTGAAGAAACAAAATATTTTTTCCCTGTGTACGCTTGCGTTTTTCTCTTAATATAGCATCCAATCGATTCAATTATGCTATGTCATAATCAGCAGTGATTGTTCTTCCGTGCTCAAGATAATCGACGAATATAATACCATCGGCACCCCAAAAAACACTGGCTAATACCTTTCCTGCGTCTGTTGTGTCTTTGGGCGTTTTGCACGGCTTTCACGTGGTCCTACCCAATATGACGCTTGTTTAGCGGATTCTGGTGTGTAGTGGTGGATCCACGTTTCATCCATCGTTACTACTCGAGACACAAATTTGGTTGGATTGCGCTTAAACATCTCCAATCCGCGCTCGGAAGCAATGACACAGTTTTCCTTTTGCTCCGCTGCGAGAACTCGTGGCACCCATCGCGCCAATAGCTTTTTCATATGCAAATGTTCATGCAAAATATTGTACACACGCTCTTTTGACATGTGCATGAGCTCAGCTATCTCACTTAATTTCAATTTGCGATCTTTTAAAACCATACGATGAATTTTTCGTATGTTTTCTGGAGTAGTCACCTCTATTGGACGACCTGAGCGTGGTTCATCACTTGTGTCTGTTCGGCCACGTTTAAATTCAGCCATCCAGTATTTCACCATATAATCTGACGGAGCTGATTCCCCATAATGTTTATCGAGCCTTTCTTTAGTTTCTTTTGGGGTTCTACCTTTCAGAAAATAGTGCTTGATCACAGCACGAAATACACTTTTTTCCATTATAAAAAAAATAATCAAAGTTGTTCACTTTCTACGGCTGTCAAACAAGAACTAACAAACAGATTGTCATGAAACTTGACATGTAGTCGTCTCAAGGTTGGTACTATTTGAGAACAAAGTGATTTGTTCGTTTGTGGCTCCATCTACCGTTAGGTAGCTTACTTATCAACCCATGTAGTAACACATCGAAATAACCGTCGTAGAAAGGTTTTAATGGTATGGTTGTGTCGGGAATCAAAAGTTATATCGATTTATGTATGTCCGTCCGTCCGTCCGTCCGTATACAAGATAACTCAAAAACGCGTTATCCGATTTTGATGAAATTTAGAACGTGAGTTGCTTATTCCTTAACTTAGTTTCGTATTGCATTTGAGCAAAATCGATCCAGGGGGAGCAAAATTATAAACGAAAAACCAGGGTGACCAGAAAGTTTTGTCATTTTTTTGCTTATGGTTTTTCGAATTTAATCGGAAAATTTGTTAATCAATTTTATTGAAATTAATTATGCAGGTTATCTACCTAAATAGACGAAATCATGTTCAATTTCAATCAAATCGGTCCAAGGATAAAGGAGAAAGAAATAATCCTATGGCAAAATAACCCTCTCTATTAAGTTTTTTTGATGTACTTTAAAAACTAATACACCGATTTGAATAAAATTTACAAATTAGACTTATGCTATCAGGGTCTAGGTTACCTGCAAATTGCAAGAAAAGAGGAAACAAAGTTATGAAGAAAAAACCTTGTAATAATGTTAGTTTTGACAGTTTTTCTTTCCCATTTCTACCATAGGGCATCAAAAAATCGGCTGTAGGCCGATTTTAAGTTACTATATGCTTATTTGTTGAATTCAACGACATACATTTTAATAACATTTAAAAAATTAAAATTTACTTAAATTAAATTAAATTCATAGCTTACATTTTTATTTTATGTTTTATATTTATTTATTATTATTAATTAGAAAATTCCTCCACAATATTTCTGTCGGAGAAAAAAACGTGAAATTTTTGATTCCTACGGAGTTTGGAATAACAAAATTCCGTACGGAATGAATTTCGAAATTCCGTAGGAGTCTATACCTTTTTAGTTTCAAAATGAGAAAACTAAACTTCAAAGTGGAATAGTAAACTTCAAAATGAGATTTTTTTTTAATTTAATTTAAAACAATTAATATTAATTCAAAATATTTTAAATTAAATTTATTAATATAGCATATTTTCTAAGTTAAGAGCTGCAGTGAATTTTCTTTGAATGCTTGCGATGCAGTTGGCACATGTTGTTGGTGTAATTGTCTGCAGACCTTCTTCCATAAGGCTTTCTAAGGCTCTTACTCTCTGCTCTTTGACCGATAATTCGTTTCTGCTGTTAAGAATACTTGACAACTTTCTTGAGAGCTCTCTTTTTACTATTCTCATATTGAAGTTTACTATTATCATTTTGAAACTGAAAAGGTATGGAATAGAAATTTTTATTCCGTAGGAAAATTCCTATTTCAACGGAGTTTAGAATAGCCCAGATTATTTTTATTTGACTTTTTTTTTGACTTGAATTAGTTTAATCATATTTTTGTGTTGCATTTTTTCTTATAATTTTCTTTCGTAATCTGGTTTTTTTTTATTTTCATAAAATTTTTTTTTATATTATTAGATTTTTGGTTTTCTTATAAATAATTTTTTTTTAATAATTAATGAGATTCGGATATAACATTTGTTGTTTTTAATTGGTATTTTTTTTTTGTTGGTATCTCTTATCTTATAGTCTTTGAAATGAAGTACTAGAATTTTATTGTACGAGCGGGTGAGTAATGTGAGAGTGGTGGAATAGGATGAATTCACCAAAAGGAGCAAAGGGATCATGTTAATTTTTTTGGGCAAAACATGGTCATGGGGCGTCCTGTTTTGGTGGACTTCATGGGTGGGATTAATATTAGCCCAGGGGTGAACAATATCATCGGTTCACCCCCTCCGATGACAGCACAGGCGTCACACGCAATTTTGACGCCATAGATCGATCCGTCCGTTGTCCGTTGAGGGTTTTGTAATCATATAATTGATTCTCGTCTTTCCTTTATCTGGGAGCCCTTGTTTGAACTTTTAGTTCACCTAAATCTACAAGTCTTTATAAAATCAGTTTTATCTTTTTTATATACCTGCTGTTGACATGAATAGGTTTGGACGTAATAAACCCACTTCTCCGGCCTCTTTGTCAGCCCAAATCCTGGTGAAATTGAAACTTTATGTAGCACCGTGACTAGTGGTAGAAGGTAACTGCCCAATTACCTCCGATGAGCTAGTTAGAGCAAAGAAGCTAGGTGTAGCCTTTCTTGGTTACTTTCGTCTCTAGTACTGACACCAGTCAGTTATATGCCTTTTTAGCAAAGGATCATAATGTTAGGAAATTTTTTTGATCCAGCAAACAAATTCCTAACATACAACCAACATCGGTTGTTACAACTTGTTAAAAATGAAAATTGTGTGTGCAGTAATTTGTTGTAATGCTGAAAAAGAAATTCGAAAAATCATCAAGGAACGCAACTACACAAACAAGATTATAAGAAAAATTGTTTAGAATTGTAAAATATTGAATTTAAAAAGAAACTGACGGAAACACAGGTGAAGTTACGAGAAAAAAAGGATATACTCGACCAGTTAGGCCACCAAGGTACTTTTCTACACTTGATTTAGTGAGTGGTTACCATCAAGTACTGGTTGATCGGGATGACAGACCCAAAACCGCTTTTAGTACGGCTTTCGGGCATTTTGAGTTCAAATGCATACCTTTTGGTTTAACAGGAGCACTTGCGACATTCCAGCGGCTTATGAACCACATTTTGACGGGACTGCAAGGACTTAAATGTTTCGTGTAGTGAGATTATATAGTGATATATGGCATGAATTTAGTGGACCATAATACCAAGCTTATAGACGTACTAGAGAGGTTACGAGAAAGCAATCTGAAATTACAACCCAAGAAATGTAATTTCCTCAAATAGGAAGTGATATATTTAGGACACAAATGTTGATGGCGCTTAACCGGACCCTTCAAAACCAAGATGTCTACAAAACTTTCCAACCCCGCGCATCATACGCCAAATTCAATCCTTCCTTGGGCTTGCTAACTACTATAGGAAGATTATACCCAGTTTCTCACAAACTGCCGAGCCCCTGAATAAGTTGCTGAGAAAAAACGTAAAATTTAATTGGTCTCCAGGATGTGAAGAAGCTTTTAATAAACTTAATGAAGCACTCATCATCCCTCCATTGTTGATATATCCTGATTTTAGTGGTCTGTTTATACTAACCAGATATGCGAGCCAAAATGCTATTGGTGCCGTAATCTCACAAGGAGAAGTAGATAAAGACAGGCCAATCGCTTATCCGAGTCGTACGCTAAATAAGGCAGAACGGAATTACTCCACGATTCAAAAGGAGTTGCTGGCGATTGTATGGGCTACACGTAATTTCAGATACTATCTTTACGGCAAAGAGTTTATAGTCTATAAAAACCATAAATCAGTTTCCACTGGACGGACTATGGAAAGAATGAACCGGTCTTCCCAATGCTACGCGTGGTAAATGCCAATGCACAAGTTTTTGACTTTTGCCTGGAGGGTTCTTTAGTTCATTTCAGTAAATACGAACTGAGAAAACTTTTATATAATTCCTAATAATCGATGACTTTATTATGTATTAATTTTTTTACCTTTAGGCTCGATTTGAGCTGTTACTATAAAAACCCCTCAAAAACGTTTTCAATATAAAAGACCCCACGTCCCGGTTAAAAAATTTGCATCACAAGCCTTCGGAATGTATGTACTCGATAGAATATAAACCAGGTAAGTACAATAAAAACGCGGACGCTTTAAGTAGAATTGAATAGTTAACATCTGATGTTCCCAGCTGCTTGGTCGTGACTAGAGCTCAAAAAATTCAAACCGAAAATACAACAGAGCTGTTAAATTCGACTGAAGAACCCACAACTGCCATCAAAGAAATCATCGACGAAACAAATAGCGTTTGTAGCACAATAGTTTCGGGCGAAAGTAGCAGTGAATTTAGTATCCAATAATACTGATAATGATTTTCTGCTAGATTTTATGGAAGAATCCAATGTGGACTTCCTTTCGTAGTCTTACGAATAAAAATTAATGAATTTTGGCCAAATTACCTAAAATTAACTAAATTGGAAGAGAAAGCGCAAGCTTATATAAATTTCTGTATTTCCATTAACAAGAAATAAAAATGTTCAACATTAAAATTTTTAATATTAACGTTAACTCTTTGGTTTCGCATGAAAAAAGACTGTCTCTCTCCAGAGAAATATTTGAAATAAATCCTTTGGCAACTTTTGTAACCGAAACATGCTTAAGAAGTTGTCATAAACCTTCTTTTGACGGCTATGAATTACTTAGAAATGCTAGTGGCAGGGGCACTGCAATTTTAATAAAAAAAGGCATCAGTTTTGAATTAATTGGTTCCAACTTCGAATTCATTTCAGTCACTTTAGTTAGTTTACCATATGTTGATCACTTGGGCATTAGCAGAAAACTTCTACTTGCAGCAATCTATATACCTTGCAACTTAGGCATTAACATCAAAAATGTATCGATTGTCCAGGCAGTTTAATGGCTCAATTATCGGTGGGGATTTAATGCTAGGCATGAGTTCTGGGCTGATTCCAAACGCAATACTAATGGTTTACACCTGCACTCGTGGTTTACGAATGAACCTTTCGTGGACATGGAGATTTTGAATGCGGGACTTTCTTTTCCCAGATCTTCATCACACATTGACCTATTCTTAGTCTCCTCTTCCATTCTAAACTCAACAAACTCTGAAAGTTTTACATGCCATTCAATACTATTTGCATGTGATCACTTCGGGCTTATACTAAATATTAACTTCACGAGACTGGACCTATTTAGATCGGAGCCTTGTTCTTTCAGATCGTACAAATTCACTAAATGGAAGGAATTTCAAAAGGAGATTGGCTCTAATTTATCGGTAATACTACCTCCTGACGATCAAAATTTGAGTAATAATGAAATTGACAACTACTATATGTCACTCTCTTTACGGATATGTTAAATAACAGTATTGCGAATCACTCCGAACTCATTGAAGTTGGCTGCAATAAGTTCTATAAAAACATTTCAATTTTAACCCTTAAAATCATAAAAGTAAGAAAGAACTGACTTCGCATTCTAAAAAATATATTCCATAATAACCTTAATACAGTTAACAGTGTGTATAAAGAATGGTCCGCTCGCATCTCCTGTCTAAGTAAGATTATTAGGGACAGGATTCGACTTGAATTACATGAAAATTTCCGTAATAGGATCAAGTTAATTAAGCCCTCCCCACAAAGAAGGGAGCTTTATTCCACTCCTGATAAACTCAAGGCTTCTACTCTGGTCTATTCGCCGAAAAAAACCCGCAGTATAATATTACACTAAATCAGAGATCCATAGAGAAATTAACTCTTTCTCTAGCAATTCAATGAATTCTATATCTTGCTTCAATCGCAACAATCTAGCATCAGATCCGTCAAATACTGAATTCTTTGTCTCGCCTAATTCTATAAGATCTATTATCGAAAATCTTAACAGGAAAAAATCAGCTGGCCCTGATGGAGTTCCTAATTTCATTTTGGTGAAAGCCTCTCAGCAGATCTTGAAATTTTCTGCGAAGATAATAACGTAATTCCGAATTACCAATTCGGATTTGAGCGTGCTGACTCTACGGAGCATGCGTTATTACATTTCCAAGACTCTATCATACACAACCTGCGCCAAAAGAAATGCACAGTGGCATGTGCTATTGATTTGGAAAAAGCTTTTGATAATGTATGGTCCAAAGGTCTACTTTTTAAATTATTGTCTTTGAATTGCCCAACAGAACTGCTGAAAATCTATCAAAGTTTCCTCGATAACAGGAAACTGTTTATACAGACTAAGAACGAATACTCTGACTTGGTGGAGGTCAAATCGGGTGTCCCTCAAGGATCCATTCTTGTACCAAAACTCTGTAATAACTTTTTATCGGACTTCGCGCTATGGGGCAATATTTTAAAAGCAATTTTCTATGCTGACGATACCATCCTCTTTGCCTCTACCACTCTGCCACATGAAGCTCTTTGTCTGGTAAAATCGTTCTTGAATAAAGCACTGAAATTTTACAATGAATGGGGAATTAAAATCAATCTTGGAAAATGCGATCTAATATGCTTTCGTAATGCGAGTGGGAATGGTCATTACTTAGCAGTAGGAGAAAGTAAGCACCTAAGAATAAATATTGGGGGCCAAGACATTCCTCTAAAGACAGAAATCAAATACTTGGGTGTAAACTTCCACCACAGACTAAAATATAATCCTTACGCAAGATTTGCTCTCAACAAGGCAAGGAAAGCCACCGCTATTCTTAAACCAATGCTGTACTCTCCGGAGATGGAACCTAGAACCAAGCTTTTAATATATAAATCGCTAATTAGTCCAGTCATTACTTATGCATTTGGAATTTGGCTATTTATAACGGCAAATGTTGCATCGGATCTCCAAATATTTTAAAGAAAATTAATTAGACACTGCCTCTCAAAATACAGAAGAGACAATCCTAATAATATTATTTATGAGCAATCTAGAATAACACGCATCGTTCTATATATGCTGCATATAACTTGCGTATAACAGATTTGACAAACTAAAAGATCATCCAAACCCGTTAGTCAGGAGCATTTCTGATAGGAACTCAAACAGCCAGTTAGGATCTGAATATTACGCATCTCCAATAAATATACTCAACGAAAGCTGTGCTGACTTGATGAGCCCCACTGGAGAAAATATGCACACTCTAAAATTTTACAACAAGACTTCCCCTGAGGTGTATAGGGGTTAACCCTTACCTACTGCTTCAGCTCTCTGGAAAGGATCGAACTCTAATCTAGTCAAGCAAAGAGCATGATGATGGATTCAGTTATCTCTTTGCATTCCACCTTCATATTATATAATATTTTAATAACGCATTAAAGTTTTAAAAAAGGTTCAAATAATATTAATTTTCTTTAATCCAATTTCAAAATATAAGCCATTGCACTGGTTTATTCTTTTTAACTAGTTTTAAGTTAATACTAAGCATAGACATAAAGTAGTGCCGGGAGCAAGCACCAACATAATTTTCATTTTTCTTCTTTTCTGATACAAATATTGATGTTTTAACTATATTAGTTTACTTGAAATCACTTAAGGCTGTAGCTAGGCATACTTTAAGCCAGCATAATATACATTATAAGTCATATTAATAATCTAATATATATACTCTGTAATTTTATGTACTTTTTTAAGCCTCAATCATACTAATATTATAAAGAGGAAAGATTTGTATTTTTGTTTGTAACGAATAAACTCAAAAACTACTGGACCGATTTCAAAAATTCTTTCACCATTAGAGTGCTACATTATCCCTGAGTAACATAGGCTATATCTATTGCTAGAAAAAATTAGGGATCCCTACTAAAACTTAAATAATGTAATTCCGCATACATCTGTATCCAATAATCCTCACATTCATGTCTGTCGCGTCTAATATTCACTGTAGTCTAACTTCATGCACAAAGACCCTAATTGAGATTTTACGACTATTGCTTTCAATCACCCGATATTCAGTGTCATTAGCGATGCCTGGGATCCCATTGATCCATTGTAGGGCCTCTATAGTCTCCAGACTGGCGCCAGGTACTCGGACCTTCAGCGGACTCGCCGGTGGGACCCCAGACTACCCCCTCTCTCTATCTCCTTAAATTTCCACAAAATTCTACAAAATTAAATTACTTAAGTCATAAAATAAAAATGTACAAAAATGTAAATAAAGTCCTGCAAAAAGATACATTTACTCTACGTTTATCCCAAAATGTTTAAAAAATAAATGTCCACCCGTGCAAAGCCGGAACGGGCAGCTAGTAAATAAATAAATAAATAACAAGTGAATAATATAATATTGTGAAAATCATTGAAAACGTAGTGTTTTGGTGAAAAAAAGAAAAAAAAAATTTGCAAAGGTGATAAAAGATAAAAAAAAAGATTTGCTATTTAATTAAAAATTTGCTTATAATTTCTTTATTTAAAAAATAACTAAAATAATAATAAAAAAAATTTATCTCATGAAATTATGTGGTAGAAAAGTTTGCTGTGATGTAATAAATATAAAAAAATAAAGTTTTTTATAAATAATAATTAAGAAGCAAAAAAAAAATGAAGTAGTTTTTCATTAAAAAGACATTTTAAAAAAAACCACCACGTGCAAAGCGAATAAAATTTTACAAAAAATTCTTTTCTTTTTTACTGTAAAATTTGGAATTATTTTCTTTTAAAAAAAAAAAAAAAATTTTCAATTTACCCATTTTTTCTGTTTCAGATGAGTGACACTTATTATATTAAAATCAATCAAAAGCTTTGCTCAACAATAATTGTAGCATCAAATTCATATTTAAAACAAAAACACACGACAGCAAACAACAACAATAATAATTTTAATAAAAACAACATAAAAGCAAATAGTATTGGAATGACAAGTCATGAAAGTGGTTTTTTCGAGGATAATAACATTTTTGGTGGTACAACTGGACAAAAACGTTCGCGAATTTCAAGTTCGAATAGTGATCCGAAATCTGGATATAAAAATGATATTAAAATACGTTGTAATAATTTACGTGAAATACGTCCAAATGAACGTAAACAATGTTTTCAAGTAAAACATAATGATACCAATATAATTGAAATTGATGATAACGATGATGATGATGTTGTTGTTGTTGAAAATGCAATTATTGAGAAGATTTTTAATAATTCAACCAAAAATCCTTGGTCACATCAAGAAGATGGACAACAACATCAAAAGCAACAACAACAAAAATGGACACCAACCGATAATAATTGTAATAATAACAATAAAAATTGTGATAATAGTTCAATGAACTTAAAGAGGCCTGTTGTTAATATATTAAACAAGGACTGTGATTTATCAAAACCAGAATGCCAATCTAATACAATTAATAATTGTAAAATATCTGTTCAATCTCAAAATATTAATGAAACTGTGCATCAAATTAAAAATGACGATAATAATGATGATGATAATATGGATGCCCATCATAGCAGTGGTTGTAATGATAAAGTTGTTTATATGACAAATTCTACTAATCATATATTGGATACCGATAAACGTCCACTTTCTGATGATCCAGCGGTAACAAAACGTGACAATAGTGGTGAAACTTCTGAAGCTGCTAAGATGAGAACAGAAAAAAGTGATTCTGTTGTTTGTACAGAAAGCTATACACAATTTGAACTGGAAATTGAAGAAGTTTCAAAAATTAAAACTAAAGGTTAGTGTTTAAAAAAATGAAATTTCACTTATATTGTATAAAAACAATATAAGTCTTTAAAGAAAATGCTGATTTTATGCAAAATACAATTTTAATTCTTTTTATTTTTTTCCGCTCAAAAATATTTTAAGATGCCTTTAGACCATATCATAAAATGAATGTGATACCTGGCATTGAAGTTGAGAAACTAAACCGTCAATATCTGGTTCGATTGACGTGGTTGCAATTGTCAGGCAGTTTTCAAGGTGTTCATCCAACATGTTGGTTCTAAGTTTACACTTAGTATGTTCAATTCTTCACTTAAGCCATCAGGTGACAAACAACAGAACAGTGTAGATGAGCGAGCAACCCAAACAGAAAGAGAATTTACTACATAACGAAAGAGCTTTCTGTTCTGGTCCTGTTTCTGTTGTTTGTCACTTGGCAGCTTTAGCACGAGAGCGCAAACACACAAATCATTCTTCAGAAAAATTTACATGCTTCAGTAACTTTGAATATTTTCGGGCCGCATTGATACTTGCCTTGGGCCGCGGGTTGGACAGCCTGGCTTTAGACTATCTGTTTTATCATATGTCGTGTTACCAATGTGTTCCCAATGAGTTCACGGTATTTATAGTGGAATCGCGTAGTTCGATTTGATTTGGTCTCAATTGAATTACACAATTTCACTTCAGAGTGGACAATTTTGGTAAAATGCATACGTATACGAAGACTAATGACAAAATAGAAGGTCTGAAGGTATCTTAAATAGTTATTGAAAATTTTATATTTCTAATACTTTATAGTTTCTACCGATTAATGTGTTTCCCCATCAATTTTTCTGTTTTTTATTTTTAATTAATTTTGATTCTAATTTAGATGTTTTTCTTGTTTAGTAATTAAACAGTCCACTGTGTAACTAAATCTAGGGGCATGTTTACACGTTATTTACGTTATTCGCCGAATTTCTGATAACGATATGTAAACTCTTTTATTTGCAATTTCTCTATGCAATTCTTTTTAGACGAAAGTAACATTTATGTCAAATATAAGAGATTTTTATTCCGTGGATAAATGTCAGCTGTAAACAAGGCCTAATAAAAATAAGAATAAGAATTCCTTCTTTTTTTAAACGGGAATCATAACAAAAAAAAAAATTTTTAGCAAGTTTTTCTTCATTTTATTATTGTTGAATTTTGCAAAATTTTTACTACTACTTACGAAATGGAAATTAAAAAATTTTCCATAAAAAAAGGATTTTTGTACATTTTATCCGATAAAATTTTTTTTTGGGACGGATAAAATAATCAAATTGAAAATCTTGATAACATTTAAATTACCTTGGAAAATTTAAGAAGAGTGTCGCAATTATGGATCTACGTATTATCGATATGATTATATTAAAGAAAACACTATTTTTTCGTATTGTGTCGGCATTTTTCTACGTTATTTGGCTATTATTCGTGACTAGACGACTTGAAAAATCTCATCTATAACAAAACAACTACTCAAATTGGTCACTAACAAAACTACTAAATTGGGGACACTTACCTTAATAAAAAAGTTTTAATAACGACAATGTCATAAAAATCCAAAATCGAGTTACCTATATATATAAAGTGACCAGATTTTTTAAGGACAAATTCTTTATTTTGGGCTATTAATGAAATAAAACAACAAAATTAAATAATTTAATATATTTATAATTATTCCATATAAAATTGAAAAAATAACATAAAGAACTAAAAAAGTATCAAGTTCTAATACCAATCAGCAAGTCTACCCTACCAAGATTTATATGAGAATATTTTACGATATAAGAAATACAGATCAGATTTCGTAGCGCACATATTCTATGTCTAGATTAGTGTTGAAACACCGCGCTGCTACTCAAGCAGCGTATCTACATTAGAATTTTTTACATATGTACATAACTCAACTCCATGCATTTTAGCGTTAAATTGACAGAATTTCAATATCATATTTAGAAATATTTTCAAAATCAATACAATTAGGTCTATTCTGCGTTTTTATATGTTATATTATGTTATGTTAATTTCCCCTTAATTCTGAAATGATTTCTAAAATATTTTGAGATTTCGTATTCTGCGAAAATTCTTTTACGAGATATTTTAGGTTTAGAAAACGTACAAGATTTTCTTACTTTTCTAGTACATTAGTATTTGAAGTTCAAATATTTTTTTTAATTTGTGTGCTTTTTAAAAGTTTTTAAGGCCCTTTTTAAGAAAATTTTCAAAGGAAGATAAAAATTAGTTAACTCATAGTTAAATAAAAGAAAAAATGACGAAAAATTTATCTAATTTTGAAAAGTGAGGTTAAATTTTTTTCAAATATTTAGTGATGAAAAAATAAATATTTTTGAAGAACAGCGCATGCGCAGTATGGAAAATATTTCTCTTTTTTTAATACTCGCTAAAATTTCTGACAAATGCTCTCAAATTATCCCTAAAATATTCTAACATGACCTATTCAGATCATTTTAGATTCGCTCTATGTGAAACAAGAAAATACTCTAACATAACATAAAATTTGTGTGCAGAATACGAAATTAACGAAAAATATTCTTTTACGTCAAATCTAACATAACATAACATAAAATGTGTACGCAGAATAGGGCTAAATATTCAGTACAAATTTTAAATCAGTTCATAGCCATGAAAATCAGTACCTGTATTGAATAAATCAGTATGTATGGTCACTTTACCTATATATCAAAAAAACTCTTTGAATATTTCTCATACAAATTGCTCTCTCAGTTTTACATGCATGCACATTCGAAAGTCTGAGCGAACTTATTAACGACATAAGGATAGAATCTCATGATTTCAAATACTGTGAACTCAGCACTTGTAAATAGATCTCTAAACCAATGGAGCTATAAGATCATTATTTCCACTTGTTGTATATATTTCTTAAACTATACAAATGACAAATATGTATTTGCATAATGATTAAAACTCCTAAAAACTACTTATTTATTCTCTAAGTACACAAATTTAATTCTATTCTTCTCCTTTTATTCGATTGATTTCAGAAAACATCTTATATTTATTTATTTATTTTTATAACTAAAGGGCTTCGGCCCCTGCGACACTTCGGGCCGCCAATACCCATTGAACTTTCACTTAATTACTTCTATACACATGTTGAAATCATTTTACTTTCCACAAAACAAATAAATCGAAAAACTTAAAATCCCTCAAATTTTATTTTGCGGAAAATTAAATTCCGATATTTTGGGAATTAGAATGAATCATCATTAACTCAACAATTTATTAAAGTTTTTTTTATCACAATCCCTCCCACCCCTACCGAGTGGAGACCTATCTTTTCAATTGGCCTGTTCAGAATCTATATTCCGAGTTTCATGAAAATCCGACTACTATTGGCCGAATTAGGGAAGTTTTTATATTCCAAGAATTTTGATTGATATATAATTCGCTGCCTCTTGATAATACATTTTATATAAATACGAAATAATAAAACGTCACCATCCAAAATTGTTTTGTATAAATAGAAAGACTAAAGAGTGGGCAAAGAATGCCGCGTAAACCAACGTATTCAAATGTCAAACGTCATATTGAAATTTTATGTAAACACAATAGCGTAACCAATTATAGTGTAAGTTGATTTTATTTTCGTAAATAAATTCCCTCTTTTTCAATAAGTTTGTGAAATTAATTATATCAAATGAACATAAAAACATAAAATATGAAACTTTTACCCTCAATAAAAATTTGATTATCACAAAAAATGTAAACAAAAACAAAGTGAGGTTAGAATATTTTGGTTTTCGCGTTTGACTTCAGATTTTAACAAACTTGTTCCGGTGGTTCCGTCGTTTTCGGGTCAATGTGGGTAGACGAATAGAAAACACACACACAGCAACTTTTGCATCAGGTTTTTTTTGGTTGCAGCTGCAAAAGTTGCGAGTCTTGTTTACACATTTATGTAAAAGTGGCGCGCAATCTGAAGTTTTTATGCTGCTGCAACCCAAAATGCTGCAACCTTAAAAAAATAGTTGCAGAGGTGTTCACACATAGCGTGCAGCTTTTATTGCTTGCAACTTCCTGGCAGTTTTTTCGTGTATGTATGTGTAAAAAATTTTACGTCTTCATTTAATTTTAACATTTAATTAAAGCAATAAAATATGTTTTATGGCGAGAAAGAACAACCTGTTGCATGTTTAACACTTATTTTATTGAGAAGAGAAAGATGACGGCGTAAAAAAGTAAAAGAAAATGCTGGATACAAAAAATGGATAAAATAACGTGAACAGTACGGATTTGTTCATAATTTATTACGTGAATTACGTGTTATTTTTTAAACATTTTTATAATTATCAGCATCTGATTTTGATTATCTTTTGGAAAAACTGAGACCCATAATAATGTGAATTTCATTACATTTTAAAAACTTTTCAGAAACAATAACACTGAACTGTCAAAAAACTTGCATGCAGCATGCTGCAAAAGTTTCAACCATTTTAATATTTTTTGTTGCATATGCAACTTTGTTTTTCGCTATTCACGCGTTGAAACTTTCCAGGTTGCGCGCAATATAAAAATCTAGTCATGCAGCAAAAAAGAATCGCAACTTTTTGTGTTGCAATCCTGTTCACACTATGCAGCACTCTAGTTTCGCCGCATCTTTTTATGCTGCATTGCAACAAAAGTTGCAGTGTGTGATCCTTAGTTTAATAAAGAAAATTGTGGAATAAGTGAAAACTGTCCTTTTTTGCAGATTTTGCATGAAAGGCGTTTATACGAATGTCTGTGAAATTTAATACCAATTCTTAATTTTAAAGTTAAAAATGGACGAACAAAATCCAATGAAAGAAACAAATAAACAGCTCTTCATTAGAACGAATGGAAATTGAAACACTGTTAGAAAGACAGCTGATGAAGGAAATATTTTTCATCATTTAGATTAAAAAAACAATATACGTGATATACGTAAGACTGTTTATCTGCGATCTATTTATTAACCTTTTTCCCATGTTTTGTATTATTTTTTTTAAAAACAAATAATCTTTGAAATAGGTTAATTTTATTTTGCAAAATTATTTCCTTCATTCTAATGATGTAGCTTTAACCAACGCCTAAACGAGAAATTATGATAAATTGCGAACATTTTGCATTAGGAAAATCAGCAAGAACGAAAAAATTTTCTTAAAATTTGAATTTTATATTTTCGTATACAGACACATTCGATAAATCGACACTTCTTGTAAACGAACGGATTGCTTTATTTTAAATACACAAATAATAATAATAAGGTACTCTTTTAACCAGATCCCGTATATAAACGGACATTTCTTGATTCATGTCTCCTCAAAAAAGTGTTGACTGTATTGCAAACGAAAAATACCATTTTTATTTGGCGGATCTGTAAGTGAGAATTTCCATAAATTAAAACTTTTCCCGACTAGTGAACCCAAATCGCATTTTTTTCCCTAATCTGCATGACATAGCCGCCAATTTAGCGATGGTGGAGATCTGTTAACTATTTCTATCTTTATCCACACTTCTTTGAGATTAGGGTGTCTTAAGAAGTTCTGAGAAGACTTCAAATCTCTTTGGTACCAGCAAATAGCTCGTCTATTTTGTGTCAATTAATTTTGAACTCCACTTGGGGTCTTTTGAAACATATTTCATTACATAATTTGGAATCATCGATTATGACATTTTTCGATGATAGATATTCCAAAGATTTATCAACTTCGTCACATTCTGGAACATTTTTTTTAGTTCTGTATCATTAGAAATTTTTTGAGTTTTCCATTCATATTTTAAGTTTCGAAAGAGATTAGGTGTACATATTCTCATTTCATCTATCAATCGATCAGTTTCTTGTTCTGAATCGTTTTCTGTTTGGCAACGAAGCAGTGTTCTGACTTTTGATGCGAAGAATTTAAAGTTAAAAATTGATCGACAAATTTTACTTGTATGACAAAAATGTTTCAACTTTCAAAAAACCAGAACGGGAAATCTCGCCGTTTGGCATACATTAACCGTACATTAGCTGCCACGATAAACAATGTGGAAATAATATGATTAACGACACTTCTTAGACAACACTCAAAATGAATTCAAATACCCAATACATATTATTATTTTATCTCTATAATACTTTTTCTTTTACTAATCAACAACTTTCTCATTTCGTAATTATTATTTGTACTTTTGTAATTCCAAAAAAAGCCGAAAAAAAATGTCAATCGAATGAGTGTACACGCGTTAAATGAAAATCCAATCGAATGGTTATCATCCCGTTAGAAAACTTATTCATTTTCACCTGTTGCACAACTATATATGAAGAAATTTCATATCAGGTTTTTCTCAACATTTACAGTTACAAGATCTTCTCTACTCTATCACAAGAATCAATATTTTGTCTCACTCAATTCCATCATGATGATGTATATCAAAAATAAAATACCACCATACAAACCTCATACCCGATCTAATCATGTAAGGAGAATAGGAATACCAATTCACATATGAGAAGTATTTAATACTATAGGTTTACTTGAAATCTCAATTTCGAGCTCTAATAGAAAACACAAATTATTCTATAATTCCAATTGGAAACGATACATGTTGTAATAAGTATATACAAAGAGTTAGTACATTACAAGATTACAGACAATACGAATACTATACAGAATAGCGGGGCTCCGAAAAATATTTTTGTTATTAAGTATAGCTTATTCGGATATTTGATTGCCCGCTGTTCGGTTTCTGCTGTGTTTTATCAGAGACAGAATGGTGGAGGACAACGACAACAACGACGACGACGGCTAGTATGAACGACGCATAGTCTTTCTCGAGCCTAACGCACTTGCCGGAACAGCTTGTATACCGCATTGCGCGCGACTATTCCCTTCGACGATTACCGAACGACTAACTCGCAAGTGCAAAGGATACACTGAACTAACCGGTTTCTGTGTTACCTGATCACCAAGTGTATTCTACCTCGAAGGTGAGCTGCCTTACAGCAGAAGCGTGTACATTTACTACAGTCAGGGCTTTCGACTGTTCTTATTTTTTTCGCCGTTAACAGTAGTATGTATTATTATTATTATTTTTTTTTTTATTAAATAGAAAATATCAGGATTTTGTTCCTGTTCCTATAGAATATGGGAGTAAAATACCGTGATGTCAAAAATAGCAAACTCCATATTTTTGATGCATCTTCATATTTTGACATATAAAAAAAAATGTCTGTTCATCTATTTGTTTGTGTTTTCACTATATTTTTCGAACGTCTTATTTTATATAATTGAGATTTAGGGAATTCTGGTTGGTTATTAGGAAGACCTGAACACTATTGCTTTTGAAAGGGGTGATTATGAAAGCTGTCATTTAATTTTATTTTGGAAACCACTTAACCGAATGCAATGAAATTTAGAACATTGATTCCTTAGATAATGTTCTTAGATCAGATTTAATTTGGCGTAAAAAAAATCGGAAAAGCTCTTAATGTCAACTGAAATTAATTCTCTCGGTTTATATTATACATTAATATCTCAAATAAAGTTCCGTGACTATTGCTATGAAAATGAAACGAAACAATATTTTTCAGTTTTTTGTTTTTCTTCATTCAAAGTAATCTTCAGATTCAATAAACATTTTACAACGCTAATTGTGATTCAAATGCGTGTTAACTTAACTTAACTTGTAAGTGTTGAAATTAGGTTAGGAATTGTTTCCTCATCCATCGTATTTTCTAGATATGCCCCCCAGCAACTATACTGTTTCCAAACTTGAAAAGGGGAAGAGATTTGAATCAGATGAAGAGGTTAAATGCGAAACTGTTGCGTATTTTGCAGCCCTTCAGAAATCGTATTATACGAAAGGTGTGAAAATATTAAAAAAGCCCTGGACTAAATATAATATAAAGGGTTTTATAAAACGGACGGAATTTAAGATATTACTTTTCATGCCCTGTTTTAGATACAACCATGTCCGTCCGTCCGTGTACAAGATAAATGAAAATTGCGTTATCCTATTTTGATGATACAATGTGAGTTGGTTATTTCTTAACTCGATTTGGTATTGCATTTCAGCCAAATCGGGCGAATAGGAGCGAAGTTATAAAGCAAAAACCAATGTCACCAGAAACTTTTGTCGGTTTTTTAATGGTTTTTCGGATTTAATTCAGAACACACCAATTTCATTGGAATTCCATACATTGACTACATAAATAGATGATATTGGGCTAAATTTCAACAAAATTGGTACAAGGATAATAGGGAAAGAAATTGTCGTAGGAGAAAATAATCCCGTTCATGATACACTTGAAAACTAATATTCCGATTTGAATAAAATTTTCAGAATAGATTAACGCTGTTACGGCCTACGCTACCTGTCAATTAAAGACAATTTGAAAAATGCGCAACAAATTTACCAGGTGTATGCATATGGAATGAGCCTTTGCCGATATGTGGCTATAGGTAGGTAGGTAGAGTAGGGGTACAAACGTACAGCACCAGGCACCTTAATGGGCTCATTGTGATCCCTACGGGACCAGGAGTTACCCTGGGGGAACCTATTCCTCTTCAAAGCATTTAACTTTCCTACAGAATTTCATTAGACTTCCCATGTCGGTCGCCTGAAGCATTCCTAAATTCCCGAAGAAATGGTTGCCCAAATAATTGTTACGAGCTCGAGAGAGAGCTGCGCACTCGCATAAAATGTGCTTGATGTCTTCAGCCACCCCTATGTCTCCACAATAGCGACAGAGGTCGGTCTGCACCAAGCCCAGTCTTTTAGCGTGCTTCCTCAACAGACAGTGTCCCGTCAGTATCCCGATAATCGTTCGTAGACGATTCCGATTCCAGTCTATTAAGAGCCTCGACTTCTTCTGATTCATTTCCGGCCACAAACTTTTTGACACTTCGTGCCCACTAAGATTGTGCCATCGTGTGTTGGCTTCCCCGAAAATTTTGTCCTTGATACGTGCTTTAAACGCCGAGAGGGAAGGCAGTACGTCAGTGATTTCGTGTTCTGAATCGTCTGCACCTTCCTTTGCCAGCATGTCTGCCGATTCGTTTCCCTCGATTCCGCAATGGGCTGGAACCCAGCATAATCTAACATTATTCTGAACGCATAGTGTCTTCAACACCTTGCGACAGCTACTGACTATTCCCGAGTTAACAGCTACCGAACTAAGCGCGTTCATGGCTGCCTTGCTGTCTGAGTAGATCGAGATATCCCTGGAGGATATCTTCTCCAGACTAGATGTTTCTGCAGCCTTTTGAATTGCCAATATCTCCGCCTGGAAGACATTGCATTCCAGTGGAAGTCGGAAAGATTTCGCTATGCTGAGATCTTCCGAGAATATCCCCGAGCCTACGCCGTACTCTGTTTTACATCCGTCTGTATAAATGGCGATTTCGCCTTTGATAGGAACCTTATTGTCATACCAGTCTGTTTTTTCCGGGTATAACATCCTGTAAGGGGTATCAAAGTCCAATATTTCCAATATGGTGTCCGTTGCCGCCTTGGAACCGCCACCTAAGGTCCAGTTTAGGATCTTACCATGACCTTTATCCAGTCTCTTGAGAAACCCATGGTTTCTTAGCCTCAGAGCACTGTTACCCGCCGCTTGTTTTATGTACAAGTCGATCGGCAACAGATGCAAAATCGTTTCCAGAGCTGCCGTTGGTGTAGTACGAAGCGCACCTGTCGCACCAATACAAGCAGACCGTTGAACCCTAGTGAGTTTCCCTTGTATGTGTTTTTTGTTTGTGGCCTCCCACCAAACCAGTGCCCCATAGGTTAGAATTGGCCTCGCCACCGCGGTATAAAGCCAGAGCATTATACTAGGATTTAGCCCCAATTTCTACCTACAGCCCTCCTGCATACATACAGAGCATTGTACGCTTTCTTTACTCTGTTTTCTGTATTGATTCCCCATGCTAGCTTTTTATCCAGCCAAAGTCCTAGGAATTTGACCTCCTCAGATATGTTCAAGGTGACTCCATCAAGCTTTGGTAGTCTGAACTGGGGTACCTTGTACATTCTGGTGAAGAGTACCAATTCCGTCTTGCCCGGATTGATGCTAAGACCGTTGCAACCGGCCCATTTGCTGAGCCTGTTGAGAGCTGTTTCCAATAGTTCGCTAATGGTGTCCAGAAATTTACCTCTAGCAATTAGTGCAAGATCGTCAGCGTATGCTACCACTGAGATCCCTCCATTGCCGAGTTTCTTAAGAATACCGTCAACCACTAAGATCCAGAGGAATGGAGATAGTACTCCTCCCTGGGGTGTTCCTCTGGATACTCTCATCCTTGCTTCACTGTCCCCGTAGGCCGCATTTATATATCTACAGTGCAGCAGCATGTTTATCCAATCAGTAATTCCCCCTTCCACATTTGTGTCTTCTAATGCGCATATAATGGCTTCCCTTTTGACGTTGTTGAACGCCCCTTCAATGTCCAGGAAAGCTACAAGAGCACATTCCTTATTGCTGATGCTATCCTCTATCTTACTAATGACTTCATGCAAAGCCGTTTCCGTATTCTTATGTTTGAGGTATGCATGTTGGGAGTGCGAAAGAGCCCCTCCGCATACCTCTTTAATATGAGTATTGACCAATCTTTCCAATATCTTCAGGAGAAAGGAAGATAGGCTGATAGGTCTGAAGTCCTTAACCAGTGTATGACTGATTTTTCCTGCCTTTGGTATGAAGATTACCTTAGTTTCTCTCCACATCCTAGGCACATATGCCATTCGTAGACAACTTCTGAAAATTGTCTGAAGCCATCTTTTTACAGCTTTTGGTGCTTTTTGTACCATTATTGGTCTGATGCCATCAGGTCCTGGGGATTTGTATGGCATGAAAGATTCGACTGCCCAAGTGAGCTTATTCCCACTTGTGATAGAGTCGATCTTCCGCCAGCTGAGTTTCCGCACTGCCGGAAGTTCCTCTTCTTCTTCCCGTTCCACGCTTCCTGGAAAGTGAGCGGCTATAAGCGATTCTAAAGCCTCTCGACTGTCTTCCACCCATGATCCGTCCCCCCTTTTGATAAAGCTGGGGACGTTGTCCTCCTTTGACAGTATCTTCCTTAGTCTTGAAGCTTCGCTAGTTTCCGTGATGTCCTCGCAATACGTTCTCCACGAAAGTCTTTTAGCCTTTCTGATGACGTATTTGAATTCCCTTTTATTTGCCTTGTACAGTTCCCAGTCTTCTCCAAGGTTACTCCACCTTGCTTTGTTGTAGAGTTTCCCGACATTCTTTCTCATGACCGTAATATCTTTGTTCCACCAGATAGGTTTCTGCCTTCTGGTAGGTCTAGATATGTGGCTATAGTTTTAGGCAATATTTGTTGTGAACGAGCCATGACTCTTTTTTTTATTGCTTTGATATCTGTCAACAACGTTCAGTGTTGAAAATTTGATTTGTAATACAACAACATAAAATTTTTTCGTGTTAAAAATGGAAAATTTTGTACCAACTAAAGAGCATCCGCCGACATCATTACTTTTTTGCTTTCATTTAAAGAAAACTGTTGCTGTCTGATTGAAGAAACTTATGGTGAATATGCTCTGTCGAAAACAACTTATGGAAACTGATTTCAACGTTTTAAAAGAGATTTTGATGTGAGAGACAAAGAACGATCATGGCAACCAAAAAAGTTTGAAGACGCCGAATTACAAGCATTATTGAATGAAGATGAAGATGAAGAACTTGCTGAAGCATTAAGTGTTGATCGAACAACTGTTTCCAAACGTTTAAAAGCAATAGGAAAGATTCAGAAGTGTGGAAAATGGGTACCTCATGAATTGACTGAAAGGCAACAAGAAAAACGAAAAATCATCTGTGACTTGTTGCTTGGACGATACAAAAGGAAGTCTTTTTGCATCGAATCGTGAAGTGATGAAAAGTGGATATATTTTGAGAATCCTAAACGCAAAAAATCATGGGTTGCATCAGGTCAACCATCAACATCGACTACAAAACCAAATCGATTTGGTAAGAAGAGAATGCTCTGTGTGTGGCGGGATCAGAAGGGTGTGGTGTACCATGAGCTTCCGAAATCTGGTGAAACTGTTAATACTGATCGCTACCGACAACAATTGATCGAATTGAACCGTGCTTTGCTCGAAAAACGACCAGAATATCAAAAGAGACGACACCAAGTGATTTTCCTCTATAACAATGCACCATCACACAAAGAAAAACCGGTCCAGGAAACGATAGAAGCGCTTAACTGGGAAGTTTTACGGCATGCGGCTTATTCACCAGACTTCGCTCCTTCCGACTACCACTTATTTGTATCGATGGGCCACGCGCTTAAGGAGCACCACTTCAAAACATCTGAAGGACTGGCAAATTGTTTCTCTGAATGGTTTTCATCAAAAGAAGAAGAACTTTTTTGGAGTGGTATCCACAAATTGCCTGAAAGGTGGTCAAAATGTGTGGAAAGCGATGGACAGTAGTTTGAATAAAATATTTTTACTTTCCTATTAAAAAAAGGCGTTTTTTTAAAAATGGTCATAAAACCTGGTATGCAGAAAAAGTATTGAAATATTATTAGTTTTGACTGTTCTGTACCATTTACGCCATAGGGCATCAAAAAATCGGCTATAGACTGATTTTCAGTTAATACATGTTTTTTTTTTTTTAAATCCAATTGATCTGAAATATTTCCGGTTTCTTTATTTTAAATGAAAGTTTTTTGACCAAAAAACCAATCCGTTGGAGATGTTAAGCTCTAGAACATGAACTGTGTGAATTTCATCAAAATTTCTATGACAGTTTCGACGACACAATTAGTAAGGCAAAAAGTGTGCTTATATAGTATTCCCATTTTCGAATGTAGCCTCTCTTAAGTTAGGTTTAAATACAGAAATTGTATGAAAATTGACGAAATCGGCCGAGCAGTTTATTCCGTATCGCATTTACAACAATTTTATCATTTTTCTTCGAAAATGCTGATATATTGTAATTAACCAGTTATGTTGCATCACTCAAACTCACATTGAAGCCACCGTACTAATCGTTTGGGTTCTATATGAGATTTTGTTTATCGAATGGACGGACGGACTTAAATGGAGGTAATTATTTTTGATGAAGCAAATTTCGCAATTGTTCTCACTCGTCTATTTTCTCTAGAAAAAATGTTATATTTTCGCTGGAATGTACCATAATATTTTACCTTAAAATCTTCATCCTGTACAGGTTCTGGCCTTCCCAAATCTAATTCGCGATGAATCTATTTTTTGTAGCTATCATTTCCCAGCATCTTGATTAACAATATTCCATCACTAATTCATAGCAGTTTCGTCCTACCGGTTCCTCTTCTTTCTTTTGAAACGGTGTTTAAAATTCGTCTTCTGCCCATATAAGTCGCGCTAATTTGATTAAGATGACGACATCATTATTGCTGTATAACTCATACCAAATCACTGTTGTATTTTGATCATCAGTTGTCGCTTTTTCATATACCGAATATTTTTCGGACGGTTTTTTTTTTATGCATCGAATCGGTTGTGAGTACTGGGAGCATTAGCATTGTATACAATTTAATTTTTGATTTTTGATTTTTTTGCTAGACCATAGTAGCATTTGTTGGCTAGCAGAATTCTTCTTTTTATCCCATCCGTTATGCAATATTTACAGATAATCGTTTTTAGTCCGGATATTGAAAGAAATATTTTAAAATAGAATAACTAATTTAAATTTCGTTAAAATTATTAAAAAATTGTCTCTTTCATTTTCAGTTAAACTTTCTGATGAGGATAAAGTCGACATGACCCATTTTGATCCAATTAAAGTGCTTGGAACTGGAGGTAAGTTTGTCTGAAAAAAAATCAAAAGAAAAAAAATTAAGACTAGAACAAATTTTTGGTTTTGATTTCTTTTAGCGTACGGTAAAGTTTACCTTGTTCGAAAAAAAGGTGGGCATGATCATGGTAAATTGTATGCAATGAAAGTCTTGAAGAAAGCAACTATTGTGCAAAAGAAGAAGACAGCGGAACACACTCGCACAGAAAGACAGGCAAGCATACCATTTTTTTAATATTATGTTCGCATTTTTATGTAGAAGAGTTTAGATACCTTTCTTCGTACATTTTTTCAGTAGTATACATAGCTTTGCATTCTTTTAAAATTGCTCAAACACGGTATTGAGAATGAAATGTTTTGTATACATGGGAATACCTTTCATTCAGAGAAAATTCAGAACTAGAAGAAGAAGAAGAAGAAAGAAAAGAAATATACATAAAAAAAGCTACGATGCACAACAAAGTTAAGAAAGGCACATAAAACACAGTTCGACCGAGACTCGTATTTACCTTGTTTTATGACTTCTTTTACCTTTGATCGAGTTTGTTAATTCCCGTTATGAAATACCGGTACTCTTGATGATGCACACATTTTTTTTATATACTACAACGATTTCTTAAGCGGGCCACATAAACGCGGACGATGGATAAAATCAAAACGGAAGAAGATATGTGTTGTGTTCTATATATCGTATTGGCAATAGTATATTCCCGTTTAAATAATAATTTCCAGTGATTCTCAAAGAGATCTTCACTTTCATTCATAATTTATTGTTATTCTATAATAAGTTCTTGAAAGTTTATTCTCTAGATACTAAGGAGTATCTTACCATATTCTGCATTCTGAATGAAAAAAAAATCAGCCAATTAGAATTTCTTTTCAAATTTTTTTCTCAACATAAGACTTAAACTAAAACATAGTTACATTAACTTTTAACTTCTATACGAAGTATATAAGTCTCTTTTCTTTTTTTTTTTTCAAATCTCCACGTTTTATAAGTTTCTAAATCGTTTGCAATCACTTTTATCCAATGTCTGGCTGTCGTCTGTCGGTCTGTCTGTCTGTCTGTCGTGTACAAGATTGCGGCCGTATTTTTGAAGTAATTTCCATGAAAATTGGTTTTTTCCTCATGAGAACCATTCTATCAGAAGTTGGGTTTGATCGGACTAAAACTTCAGGTAGCCGCCGAACGAAAGTTCGGTTTTTTGTGTTTCTACATTACAGGGTATTGTACCGTTATTTATGGACCGATTTCAATCAAATTTGGCATGAGAGCAAAGAGCAGTTGTGTCCGAACAAATTTCGGATTTTTTTGTATGAAATTTGGAGCATAACTTTGAGTGCTCGAAAAAAAAATTTCGGGCCCAATTATCAAGACAACTTCTTTTCCACCTTATCTATGTGTATGTTGCAATATTTTTACTATTGAAAAGGCTGAAAAATATGTAGGTGTAATATTGGTAAAGTATAGAGTAGAAGTTGAAATATACCCATTTACACTTTATTCTTAATAATAATTAATTTGACTTGACAAGTACTTGATCCTGCGACAATTAGACTGAGACTGATTAATTTATTTTACTTTAATTCTGATAAGACGACACTAAAAAATTTACCGTTATCATTCGAAGTTTGCTAGTGCATTTGAGTTGCATTATTGCAACGATTTACATTAGAGTACGAAGTTAATCAAAATGGCCTCTGAAAAAAATTATTTATTTTTCAATGGCCAAAAAGAATTTGTCGTTTAATGGTTTATATCTTTATTATTCAGGAAAGTTATTATACATATAAAAAATTATGACCATGCCAAGTCCTTTGACAGTTAAATTTAAGATTTTTCAAAAAGTGGAGTTAATCGATTTGTGCAGTGAACGGCTCAATTATAAAAATTTATTTTGTCTCCTTCAAAATAGGCTTCATTTGAAGCAATACATTTGTTCCAACGAAGAACCCAGTCGTCAAAGCACTTTTTAAACGCATATTTCGGTATGGACTTTAACTCCTTCAGCGATTTTTGTTTTGTATCTTCTGTCGACTCGTATCTAATACCACAGAAAAATATTTAGCTTTCTTTACCATAAGCATTATATTTGATTTAACTTCGGTTGAAAGGAAAGCAATAATTTCGTTCTGCCTTTTCTCTCCTAAATATGAGAGCATATATTTTTGAAATTCTTTTGAATATTGTATTCTTCGAATGTGTTCTAAAATAGTTGCATCAAATTTCGAATCAAAATTTCCATTACTACAAGTATAATAAAATAATAAGTTGACGATCCTCTAAGAGCCAAATTTTGTTTTGATAAAAAATATATTATATATACTAAACATACTTGGTAATTAATTATTACAAAAAAAAATATTTAAATAGTTCTTGTCTTTTGTGTTTTTTTTAATTCTCCTTAAATTATTCCAGGTTCTTGAATCCATACGTCAAAGTCCATTTCTTGTGGGAATGCATTATGCTTTTCAAACTGATTCTCGGCTTCATCTAATTCTAGGTAAAATAAAACTTTGTAATCAATAATATAAAAGTAGTTTTTATAATACTAATGTGTTCTTATTATTTTGAAAAAAATTTTCATTATAATAGATTATGTAAGCGGTGGTGAATTATTTACACATTTGTATAAGAATGAACATTTCACAGAAGATGAAGTCCGTATATATATAGCTGAAGTGGTTCTAGCCTTAGAACAATTACATAAATTAGGAATAATTTACAGGGATATCAAATTAGAAAATATTTTATTAGATTCGTATGGGCATATTGTCTTGACTGATTTTGGCCTTTCCAAAGAACTTCAACCTGGGTCCAATGAACGTGCTTTTAGTTTTTGTGGAACACTAGAATATATGGCGCCAGGTAAAAATATTTTGTATATAATTGTATAATAAATTCAATTAACTTTGTTTCTCTTTATATAAACACAGAGGTTGTTCGTGGCGGCTGTACTGGACATGATACTGCCGTTGATTGGTGGTCCGTTGGTGTTTTAACTTATGAATTATTAACGGGTGCTTCACCATTTACAGTAGTTGATGAAAAGAATACTCAACATGATATATCACGTCGAATATTAAAAACTGAACCACCAATACCCGATGAATTGGGTTCTGAAGTTAAAGATTTTATATTAAAATTATTAGTAAAAGATCCTAAAAAGCGATTAGGTAAGTTAGAATTTTTTTCGTTTTTGTTTTTTTTGTTTTACGTAATAAAAATAATATTTTATAGGCGGAAGTAAAGCTGATGCTTCAGAAATAAAATCACATTCATTTTTTCGAAAAGTTGATTGGGATAAATTATCCAAAAAACAATTGCCCGCACCATTTAAACCAAAAATAGAAAATGAATTGGACACAAGTAATTTCAGTGAAGAATTTACACGGCTTCCATTAAACGATTCACCAGCAGCAGTACCTCCAAATTCTTATCGACTTTTTCGAGGTAATTATCAATATATATAAATATATATATAGAAATATTCTTTTTTTTGCGAATTTCAATTTAAAATATAAATATTTCTAATACATATATATAATAATTTGTTTTCATAATTTTTCTTAGATTATTCGTTTGTTGCACCAAAACATCTTAAATTGAAAAATGTCATCGAAGAAGTAATATATGATGTAGATGACAGAACATGTTCAGTTTCATCTTCCAATCGTTCATTATCTGATAAAGAATCATCTTTCCATGCGAAATATGAACTCTTTCCGGAACCTATTGGAAAAGGAAGATATTCTGTTTGTAAGAAATGCGTCAATCGATTAACTGGAGAAGAATATGCTGTAAAAATTAAAAATACAATATCTGGTGTAGATAATGAAGTTGAAACATTAAAATTATGTCGTGGACATCCAAATATTGTTAAATTGATAGAAGTTTTAAAAGATGAAGCATATACATATCTAGTTATGGAATTACTAGAAGGTGGTGAACTTTTCGAGAGAATACGAGAAACTGAGACAATCACAGAAGAAGATGCACGTCATTATTTCGAACAAATATCGAATGCTGTAAATTTTATGCATTCCAAGAATATCGCACATCGTGATTTAAAACCGGAAAATATATTATTTACACAAAAATTATCGAAAAAATTAAAAATTGTTGATTTTGGTTTTGCAGTTTATCAAAAAACTGGTTCAAATTTAACTAGCCCATGTTATACATTAGATTATGTAGCACCAGAAGTAATTACAACTGGAAATAAATTTTATACCGCTGCATGTGATCTTTGGTCAATGGGCGTCATATTATATACAATTCTTTGTCGTCATGCACCATTTAGAAGTAAATATAATCGAAATCAAAATAGTATTGAAGAAATAGCTGATCGAATACGTCGAGGTACATTTGATACAAATCTAACAACGTGGAAAGTTATTAGTCGGGATGCAAAAAATTTAGTTCAAGGTTTGCTTAATGTTAATCCAGAGAAACGATTCAAAATTGAAAATGTTTTAATCAATGATTGGTTCAAAAAAGTTTCCTCAAAACCTTTATATCATCCTCATGACAAAAGTTTTAACGATATGGAAAATGAAGTATGTGATACATTTGATGCACTCGGACAAGCTCAGAAAGAAGGTTTTCAATTGGATGAAGTTGTTAATGCGAAATTATCACAAAGAAGATGTAAAAAACTGTCCAGTTCATTAACACCGACAATTTCAAGTAGGGGAAGTGTAACAAGTGGTTTAGGACGACGTAAAAGTTCTAGCGGAATAGTTACATCGGATCTAAATAATCGTTCAACAAGTGATGCTACCTCAAATTCTGATATCGAAATAGAAAATAATAATCAAAAATTGATATCAAATAATGATATTGAAAATTCTATAAGACATATGGAATTAATAAGTAATACTTATGGAATTGAAACAAATCCTAAGACTGTTCAAGAATTGTCTCATTTAAAATACTCCACAAATAATAATAATAGTTTTAATTTGAATGAAAATAATTCTAAAGATGATGCTTACTTTTCGAACATCACAAATAATTCAAATAATGATGAGGAATTTTTAGGTTTTACACGTTCCGAAATTAAAGAAGATTCAAATCTATTACGACGGTATAGTGCACTATTGAAATCGCCAAGAAATAAGTCAATATCTAATAAATCAAAATTAATACAAAAACATGTTGGTACGCGGAAGAAACGAAAAACAGCAGATAGTGGTGGTAAAACAATACAAAATTCAAAAACTTTATCAAACGAAAATCTATTATTATTAGTAGATCCGTATGCTATAATGAAACGACGAACAAAAAAATCCAAGGAATATAAAAAGGATGAAGCTGGTGGTGGTGGTGGTTTATTATTGTCAAGTAGTATACAATATGGGCCGATAACACGTGCTATGAGAAGGCGTGAAGAAATTTCCGATCGTTTTGAATTTTTATTTTTAGAAGAACCGATTAAAAGAAAAGCTAGAAAACAATGATTGAAACTTAAAGTAAAACAGGATGAATTGTTTTTATTCCCTGGAATTGAAATTATCTCGCGCCTATATACCAATATTATTATTATTTTTCTGTTTTTAGGTTTTTTCATGTAATTATAAAGAAATTTATTTTATATTTTATTTTGTATGCAATATTAAAAATTATTGAAGTTTGTTCATAGAAGTTGATTTAAACTTCTTTTATTGCATCATTATTATATTTATATATTTTTATATATGTATGACCATAATAAGCGGATTACATTGTATATATATATATATATACATGTTTTGTAGAAATTTTGTTTAATATTTGTTAGTAAGAAACATCATATTTTGGCAATTATAAATACTATCAAGGAACCAGTTCATTGATATTATGTATATATATTTATATGTATATATATATAAGAGAGAAATGGAACATTAAATCATAAATTTATTCTTATTAATCATTGTTTTAAATATGTATGGATGTCAGATGTGTTGTAAAGCGTGAAATCGTATGAAAGATTAGAAGCACGAGAAGAATTAGAAATCTGAAAGAAACTGGTATCTACAAAGTAAAAAAAAATTTAAAATTGTGCCAAAAAAAAGATTGATATATTCCCTTGTATCCTAAATTTGTTTGCTTATGATTATCTCTCTGTATATGCCGCCACATTAGGTTCTAAAGTTCCCGATTGCGTTGACATTTATATAAATTTTGTATGTGAGAATTGTAGCACTGTGGTAGGCTAGATGAGAAGGAAATATTCATGGTCAAGACAACAAGAATAGATAATGATGACGAGACTAGCATCAGAAATGAACAGCTAAAGGACAAAGATATTGGACCAACTCTTGAATGGAAAGAACAAGATCAGCGTCCGGGACGGAGCGATATTGCAGCTTATAGTAGTACAACAAAGAATTATTGGGCTCAGTGGGACTCGCTGGAAATAGAAAATGGCGTTCTCAGTAGAAGATGGGAATCTTCTGATGGTAGAGATGCACTAATGCAGTTGATTGTGCCCAAGTCCAAAGTACATGAGGTACTTGGTGAAGTACATGGTGGGACTTCAGGGGGACATCTGGGAACGTAGGCCAGCAGGCACTGCCGGAATACAGACAAGCGAATCGGCACAATATCTAAATGTGTTGAATTATAAAAAATGTGATTACAGAAAGATGCATAGGGTGCAGAAAATTATTGTCATACGCCACTGGAATAGTGATTCTTATTTTTTTACATAAGTGTTAGAATTGTTTATTAAAGATAAATCTGTTTCTATCTCTGTTTTGCTAACATAATGTAATCTATCTATCATTTTTTTAATAAAGAGAATCATCTGTATTTTTAAGAGGAAATTTTTTTTTATTTTTCTTCCATATAATAAGTTTTTTCTCTTGGTAATTAGTCAATTTTGCTTAAAAAGTTTTTTTTACATAGGAAGGAATTAATTACCTTAAGGCCTCAATTAACCAGTTGTTCACAAACCTCAAAAAGTAATTAATCACCCAATGCCCTACTGGGAGCCCTTGTTTGAACTTTTAGTTCACCTAAATCTACAAGTCTTTATAAAATCAGTTTTATCTTTTTTATATACCTGCTGATGACATGAAAAGGTTTGGACGTAATAAACCCACTTCTCCGGCCTCTTCGTCAGCCCAAATCCTGGTAAAATTAAAACTTTATGTAGCACCGTGATTAGTGGTAGAAGATAACCGCCCAATTACCTCCGATGAGTTAGTTAGAGCAAAGAAGCTAGGTGTAGCCTTTCTTAGTTTCTTTCGTCTCTAGTACTGACACCAGTCAGTTATATGCCTTTTTAGCAAAGGATCATAATGTTAGGAAGTTTGTTTGATCCAGCAAATAAATTCCTAACATACAACCAACATCGGTTGTTACAACTTGTTAAAAATGAAAATTGTGTGTGCAGTAATTTGTTGTAATGCTCACAAGGAGAAGTAGATAAAGACAGGCCAATCGCTTATTCGAGTCGTAAGCTAAATAAGGCAGAACAGAATTACTCCACGATTCAAAAGGAGTTGCTGGCGATTGTATGGGCTACACGTAATTTCAGATACTATCTTTACGGCAAAGAGCTTATAGTCTATACAAACCATAAATCAGTTTCCACCGGACTATGGAAAGAATGAACCGGTCTTCCCAATGCTGCGCGTGGTAAATGCCAATGCACAAGTTTTTGACTTTTGCCTAGAGGGTTCTTTTGTTCATTTCAGTAAATACGAACTGAGAAAACTTTTATATAATTCCTAATAATCGATGACTATATTATGTATTAATTTTTTTACCTTTAGGCTCGATTTGAGCTGTTACTATAAAAACCCCTCAAAAACGTTTTCAATATAAAAGACCCCACGTCCCGGTTAAAAAATTTGCATCACAAGCCTTCGGAATGTAAGTAGTCGTTAGAATATAAACCCGGTAAGTACAATAAAAACGCAGGCGCTTTAAGTAGAATTGAATAACATTAACATCTGATGTTCCCAGCTGCTTGGTCGTGAGAGCTCAAAAAATTTAAACCGAAAATACAACATAGCTGTTAAATTCGACTGAAGAACCCACAACTGCCATCAAAGAAATCATCGACGAAACAAATAGCGTTTGTAGCACAATAGATTCGGGCGAAAGTAGCAGTGAATTTAGTATCCAATAATACTGATAATGATTTTCTGCTAGATTTTATGGAAGAATCCAATGTTCTTTTTGGATTTCCATTCGTAGTCTTGGCCAAATTACCTAAAATTAACTAAATTGGAAGAGAAAGCGCAAGATTATATAAATTTCTGTATTTTCATTAACAGGAAATAAAAATGTTCAATATTAAAATTTTTAATATTAACGTTAACTCTTTGGTTTCGCATGAAAAAGGACTGTCTCTCTCCAGAGAAATATTTGAAAAAAATCCTTTGGCAACTTTTGTAACCGAAACATGCTTAAGAAGTTGTCATAAACCTTCTTTTGACGGCTATGAATTACTTAGAAATGCTAGTGGTAGGGTCACTGCATTTTAATAAAAAAAGGCATCAGTTTTGAATTAATTGGTTCCAACTTCGAATTCATTTCAGTCACTTTAGTTAGTTTACCATATGTTGATCTCTTGGGAATTAGCAGAAAACTTCTACTTGCAGCAATCTATATACCTTGCAACTTAGGCATTAACATCAAAAATGTATCGATTGTCCAGGCAGTTTAATGGCTCAATTATCGGTGGGGATTTAATGCTAGGCATGAGTTCTGGGCTGATTCCAAACGCAATACTAATGGTTTACACTTGCACTCGTGGTTTACGAATGAACCTTTCATGGACATGGAGATTTTGAATGCGGGGCTTTCTTTTCCCAGATCTTCATCACACATTGACCTATTCTTAGTCTCCTCTTCCATTCTAAACTCTACAAACTCTGAAAGTTTTACATGCCATTCAATACTATTTGCATGTGATCACTTCGGGCTTATACTAAATATTAACTTCACGAAACTGGACCTATTTAGATCAGAGCCTTGTTCTTTCAGATCGTACAAATTCACTAAATGAAAGGAATTCCAAAAGGAGATTGGCTCTAATTTATCGGTAATACTGCCTCCTGACAATCAAAATTTGAGTAATAATGAAATTGACAACTATGTCACTCTCTTTACGGATATGTTAAATAACAGTATTGCGAATCACTCCGAACTCATTAAAGTTGGCTCCAATAAGTTCTATAAAAACATTTCAAATTTAACCCTTAAAATCATAAAAGTAAGAAAGAACTTACTTCGCATTCTAAAAAATATATTCCATAATAACCTTAATAGAGTTAACAGTGTGTATAAGGAATGGTCCGCTCGAATCTCCTGTCTAAGTAAGATTATTAGGGACAGGATTCGACTTGAATTACATGAAAATTTCCGTAATATGATCAAGTTAATTAAGCCCTCCCCACAAGCCTTCAAAGAAATGTTCAGATTAACAGGTAGGAATTCTGTTACGAAGGTCGGGAGCTTTATTCCACCCCTGATAAACTCAAGGCTTTTAAAAAATTCTACTCTGGTCTATTCGCCGAAAAAAACCCGCAGTATAATATTACACTAAATCAGAGATCCATAGAGAAATTATTTCTTTCTCTAGCAATTCAATGAATTCTATATCTTGATTCAATTGCAACAATCATCAGATCCGTCAAATACTGAATTCCTTGTCTCGCCTAATTCTATAAGATCTATTATCGAAAATCTTAACAGGAAAAATCAGTTGGCCCTGATGGAGTTCCTAATTTCATTTTTGTGAAAGCCTCTCAGCAGATCTTGAAATTTTCTGCGAAGATAATAACGTAATTCCGAATTACCAATTCGGATTTGAGCGTGCTCACTCTACGGAGCATACGTTATTACATTTCCAAGACTCTATCATACACAACCTGCGCCAAAAGAAATGCACAGTGGCATGTGATATTGATTTGGAAAAAGCTTTTGATAATGTATGGTCCAAAGGTCTACTTTTTAAATTATTGTCTTTGAATTGCCCAACAGAACTGCTGAAAATCATCCAAAGTTTCCTCGATAACAGGAAACTGTTTATACAGACTAAGAACGAATACTCTGACTTGGTGGAGGTCAAATCGGGTGTCCCTCAAGGATCTATTCTTGTACCAAAACTCTTTAATAACTTTTTATCGGACTTCGCGCTATGGGGCAATATTGCAAAAGCAATTTTCTATGCTGACGATACCATCCTTTTGCATCTACTACCCTGCCACATGAAGCTCTTTGTCTGGTAAAATCCGTCTTGAATAAAGCACTGAAATTTTACAATGAATGGGGAATTAAAATCAATCTTGGAAAATGCGATCTAATATGCTTTCGTAATGCGAGTGGGAATGGTCATTACTTAGCAGTAGGAGAAAGTAAGCACCTAAGAATAAATATTGGGGGCCAAGACATTCCTCTAAAGACAGAAATCAAATACTTGGGTGTAAACTTCCACCACAGACTAAAATATAATCCTTACGCAAGATTTGCTCTCAACAAGGCAAGGAAAGCCACCGCTATTCTTAAACCAATGCTGTACTCTCCGGAGATGGAACCTAGAACCAAGCTTTTAATATATAAGTCGCTAATTAGTCCAGTCATTACTTATGCATTTGGAATTTGGCTTTTTATGACCCCAAATGTTGCATCGGAACTCCAAATATTTTAAAGAAAATTAATTAGACACTGCCTCTCAAAATACAGAAGAGACAATGGGAAGTGGTTTCCTAATAATATTATTTATGAGCAATCTAGAATAACACCCATCGTTCTATATATGCTGCATATAACTTGCATATAACAGATTTGACAAACTAAAAGACCATCCTAATAGGCCCATTACACTACACATGCATGCATGCGCAATCACTTGCTTGCGCATGCAGAATGATAGTGTGTGGCGATGATTGTGTGGTTGCACATGCTGACTGCGTAAATCAAAACTATTTTGATTCGATTTCTACTGCGCATGCATGCATGTGTAATGTGTGGTGAAATTTACGCAGTTTAACGATAGTTGTCGGCACGTAAAGTGACCAGATTTTTTGAGGACAAATTCTGTACATTTTTTATTTTGGGCTATTAATGAAATAAAACAGCAAAATTAAATTATTTAATGTATTTATATTAATTATTCCTTAAGAAATGAAAAAAAATTGAGAATATTCTACGATATAAGAAATACAGATCAGATTTCCTAGCGCATATTGTCTTTATTTAGATTAGTGTTGAAACACCGCGCCACCAATCAAGCAGCGTGTCAACGTTAGAATTTTTTACATAAATACATAACTCAACTCCAAGCATTTTAGCGTTAAATTGACCGAATTTCAATATATTATTTGAAATATTTTCAAAATCAGTACAATATTCGGTACAAATTTTAAATCAGTACATAACTATGAAAATCAGTACCTGTACTGAATAAATCAGTACGTCTGGTCACTTTATCGATACGTAAAGCAAACGCTACTAGAATTAATGGGCGAGCATCCAACATGATGAATCAAACTGCGAAAATAATCTGATTTATAAAATAAAGACTGCGTAAACTTGACGTAAAGAATGCGTTGTGTGTGGGCAAAGCAAAACTGCACAATCAAGTGATTGCGCATGCGTGCATGTGTAGTGTAATGGGCCCATAACCCTTTAGTCAGGAGCATCTCTCACAGGAACTCAAACAGCCAGCTAGGATCTGAATATTACGCATCTCCAGTAAATATACTCAACATAGCTGTGCTGACTTGATGAGCCCCACTGGAGAAAATGCGCACACTCAAAAATTTTACAACAAGACTTCCCCTGAAGTGTATACGGGTAACACTTACCTACTTCTTCGGCTCTCTGGAAAAGATCGAACTCTAATCTAGTTAAGCAAAGAGCATGATCAAAGACAATAAATAGTTATAAGATGTGTAAAATTGGGTTTGCCCACAAATTTCGACTTAAAAAACTAAATGAAATATAAGGAAAAAATATACGAGGAGAATTCTTTCTTATTTTTACATTTCGTTCTTGAGCTTTGGTTTTTGTACTGGATTGATAACTTTTTTCAAATCATTTAAGGAAATTAAGCTTTAAATTCATTCATCTTATAAATGGATGAGTATATTTTGTTCTTGGTTTTTTTGTTTCTTTCTAATTTTAGAATTAACGTGTTTGATGGTAGAGCAACTTTTGTTCTATTCATGGGCGCATATAAGCAATTTGTGGCTTTGAATATAGGTATCTTATGGAGAAATATGAATGGTATGATTTTAGAATTCAAATGTACTTTTAGAAACATTTTTTATGCTCGATTGTGTGTGTAACAAGATAATGTCGATTGTATTATATGTATTTTTTGAACAAATTTTTTTCTCAGAGTTTCTCGTGTACTTTTAGATAATGCTAAATAAAGAATTTAAAATCTTTCGAACTTGGGCCAAAAATTGAATTGAATTTTGTTTTAAATATTCGACATATTCATTTCTTTTTTAAAAATTATATAGTAGAATATTGATATTTTATGGTCAACTAAGGATTATTGGATTTCCGTAAATTTGAAATTATATATATTATATGTAAAGATTAGTATATAATATATTTATTTGGAAGAATTTTGTCTAACTCATTTTAAGTACTTTCGACAGTTAATATGTGATGATATTTGGCAACATACCTTTTCCAACAATTTTAACATCGAATGTTGACATAATTTGTTTCAGGAATGCTTTGAATAACCAAATAACTGATTTCATGATGTCGTGTTAGAAGGTTGGAAAATATATATCAGGATTATTTATTCATTTAAAATTTTTAAGCGTGGGTGTTTTGTAAAACTATTGGGTAAACTATTTCCATTTTTTTTGACCCAAGAACAATTCTTTTTTAATAGAACCAGAATTAAAAAATTTAGAACTTCCTTTCGATGTTCTAAACATTTATTTTTTTCAAAATAGTTTTTAAAATTCCATAGCCGACAATATATCTTTTTGCTGGGTCTGCGACGTCGGAATTACTCTTGGAGTTTAAGATTTCATTTATTTTCCCATCTTTTTCTATATCATCCA
Source organism: Xylophagus ater (assembly GCA_963422695.1). NCBI lineage: Eukaryota > Metazoa > Arthropoda > Insecta > Diptera > Xylophagidae > Xylophagus > Xylophagus ater. The sequence goes on along the minus strand of OY730482.1, from coordinate 25,570,296 downwards.
AAACAATTTCAGAAGTTTGTGCCAATAATCTGGATGTAATTTCATTAGAATTATCAATATAAGTATCTTCTAATGGATTATCCCAATTAAGTAAAATGCCTTCATCAGTTTCACAATTCTTATTTGCATATGAGAACGTTATAATTCTCATTGACATTAGGCGCGCAACTATTCCATTGAACTCGTAGACACTAGGATTTTTGTTATTACCGCCCTTTGCCCGAATTTGCGCAAACATATTCTCTAATGGATCCTGATTTAGTCGAAATGTTAATATAAAGTTAATTTTTAAATATTTGTGCGAAAATATATCTGTGCTTAAATTTAAAATACCATTAATTGTAAGATATAATCCGTCAAAACAATAGTTTTTTTTGCAGGGAGACACAATTTTGTAAGATATTCTTTGAATTCATTTAAATAATTAAATTGAGTACAATTTTTTGTTAATGGCTTCCGATATGGATTTTTTTCCGCACAATTACGACTATTTAGGCAGTCAAAAACTTTGTCAAAACTACGAGCGAATTTACTCGTCGCTGCTGCATATAATTTAATCGTTTGTGGAAAGGAGTTATTTTCTAATAATGCATCTATTGCGTCTGCCATACTATTGCTCAGGACTTGCACTGCAAGTCTGACATTCATTTTATCAAAAACCCCTGGTTCAATATGTTTTTTTGTTATCTTTGGACACAACCTAAATTTTTTGGATTTTTCGTCTATGCTATAAACACTTTTTATAACTTCCCAACTCGCAGGTCCGTCAGGAGTCTCAATAGTGCAATCTTTGAGTGTATTTCTTATATTTTTTAATAAATGAGGAGGATCATATAATGCAATTATTTTATTCCGATTATAATAGAAATATGGCTTCTCTTTATTAATATCTAACAGCCTATAGCATTTTTGATTATTCATACCTTGATCGCACACTATAGCTCTAACCGTAAGCCCTATTTCGAAGCATATTTTTACATTAGCCTCCAATTTTTGTTTTAAAATGGCACCATCAATGCTGTTTTCAGAAACAAAATAGCTAATTATATATTTCCAATTAGAAAACAAGCCCCTGATCATGAAAACGCATATTTGTTTTCCTAGTAATAATTTCCTATCATATTCATCTAAATGCACTAACCCATCTACGAGATCATGAGATGTATTATAAACTAAATCTCTTCTGATTGATATTTCATCAAATAATAACACTGCCTGCTTACACTGCTTGTCCATTTTATTAACTAATTGTACCAAATTTTATATTAAAAGATCATCAAAACCTGGTTGAAGTCGTTTCACAGGACTCCACTTATATATGGCTGACTGACTAGGTAAGTGAAGACCTAAATCATCACGCAAGAAATTATAACAAGATGCAGATGTATAATTGACATTTTGAGGCAAATATTTTTGGATATCATTATAGCTATTCTTTTCAGCTAAAATCAAGAAATGAATATGTCGATTACTTAAAACAAAATTCAATTCAATTCTTGGCCCAAGTTCGAAAGATTTTAAATTCTTTATTTAGCATTATCTAAAAGTACACGAGAAACTCTGAGAAAAAAATTTGTTCAAAAAATACATATAATACAATCGACATTATCTTGTTACACACACAATCGAGCATAAAAAATGTTTCTAAAAGTACATTTGAATTCTATAATCATACCATTCATATTTCTCCATAAGATACCTATATTCAAAGCCACAAATTGCTTATATGCGCCCATGAATAGAACAAAAGTTGCTCTACCATCAAACACTTTAATTCTAAAATTAGAAAGAAAAAAAAACCAAGAACAAAATATACTCATCCATTTATAAGATGAATGAATTCAAAGCTTAATTGCCTTAAATGATTTGAAAAAAGTTATCAATCCAGTACAAAAACCAAAGCTCAAGAACGAAATGTAAAAATAAGAAAGAATTCTCCTCGTATATTTTTTCCTTATATTTCATTTAGTTTTTTAAGTCGAAATTTGTGGGCAAACCCAATTTTACACATCTTATCATTATTTATTGTCTTTGGCATGATGATTGATTCGGTTATCGCTTGGCATTCCACCTTCATATTATATAATATTTTAATAACATTTTAAAGTTTAAAAAAAGGTTCAAATAATAACTATAAGCCAGCATAATATACACTATAATAGTCATATTAATTATTTAATATATGCTATAATTTTATGTACTTTATAAAGCCTCAATAAATAATAATAATAATAATAATAGCAATGAATTTGAAGACGAGAAAGAAGTGAAAATACAGTCGGTCCTAAAGTAGAACCACGACGCTCTCTTAGGGGGTCATAAAGCCGCTTATAAAACACATTTGCGTATCAAACGAAATTACATTTGGAAAGGCATGTTTCGCTATGTTCACCACTATATTAAGAAATGTCAGAAATGCCAACAGGCAAAACCTTCCAGATCGCATAAGACACGGCCACACTACCTTTTGAGAAAGCATTGTATATCTGGATATAGTAGGTCCGCTAGACGAAACTCATCATGGAAATAAGTACATCCTAACATTTGATGAAGATTTAACGCGATTTATGGACTGTTGTGCTTTACCAGACATGGAGACAGTCACAGTGGCAAAACTATTTTTCCAAAAAATTATTCGTCAATATGAACTACCCTAGCGGCTTGTAACTGATCAAGGTACCAATTTTACAAGCGATTTTTTTAAGCAATGTGGCAAATTTCGGAGGATAAAAAAAAACTCCAAATAACAGCGTACCACCCCCTATCGAATGGAGCTTTGGAGAGAGCACATAAACCATTGGCAGAATATTTAAGAATATTTGTGGACAACTCGCCAAATACATGGGATGAATACCTCCGAACCGCAATCTTCGCTCACAATTCAACAATTCATCGCTCTACTAAATTTACCCCAATGGATTGCCTGTACTGGTTTACACCAGAAGTACCCTCAGTATGGACAAAAAATTCCCGAACTCGTTAACCACTGTGAAAATTACGTGCTTGATTTGAAATTTAAATTACAGAAAACTTTTGATATCATTAAAAAATATTTAATGGATAGTAAATCAATATCCAAAAAATACTACGAGAAAATATGCACCGGGTATCTTTTCACGTAGGATATTAACACCGCAGAAAACAGTAGCATACAGTTAAGTAGGAAAACGTGTAGAGTACACAACAATCGTCCAAAACCCTTCAATGAACAAAATGAATTTCCTCTTTTTCGTTCAACCCTATTGGTCAAAATAAGTTCGATCAGTATCTTTTTAATCGTTATATCAACTTTACCAGAAGTTAGGTCTAGCCAAATGAACAAAACCACCCCACTCTACTATTTGGTGATCAGGTTCCGCAATATTAATACTGCTGGCATTAGTAATAATCGGTTTCTTTTGTCTGCCTTCTGCAAAACAATTTTTAAGAAGAGGGAAGAATGTGGTAATATTAAAATAAACATTAAATTTTAATATTGAACTTTCTTTAGTTCATTTCACTTTGAAAGAATATGGAATACCAAATTTGCGAAGACGGTAATGGTTCATAATAATTATTTCATTTTAATTATTAATATCTAATTGCGAAATTACATCATTGGCGATATTAACAATATTATGGTCACCAAAGCAATATTGCTAAAATAAGCGATTTCAGTGAAAATTTCATTATCTTCCAAAATAATTTTGCATATAATAGTTAATATATCCCGAGGAGAAATCATCCTTTAACAACTGGATCAGTTTTGGTATTAACGAATTTCCAGAATTGTTTTGGATCTGTGATTAAGCTATCATGCATTTTCGACAGATATGAGTTGTACTCCAATTTGAGCAAAAAATGGAATTCCGTCAGCCATGTTAAATACTTGGTATGGTCAGAATCACTGTTGGAATTCAAATACTTCAGCCTTCAGCCATGCTTTATTCCGCTGATTACGCAAACCCCTGAATTTACTGGTATACCAAGGAGGAGAAGAAGTTAGATTTTTTGCGAACAATAGGGCACAATACCATAGGGCATAATACGAAACATCCAAATATCGCGGAATAAAAATTCGCTATAGCAACATTTATGGTATATCAGAGTCAGTAATAATATCCTCAAAAAGAATGTCATGAAGCAAAGAGTTTAGTAATTTGAAGTCAGCCCTACGAAAGTTAAACTTGCAAACATTATAAGGAAATCATTCGTCATTGGTCAAATCGTAGGGAAATAGCAATTCCAATAAGGATCAATGTCAGAAAAACTAACGTCGGCCTGTCTGACCATGCAGTTTTTAGAATTGGAACAGAAAACTAGGTCCAACAATCTATGCATACTATTCTTAATACCATTAATCTGTTTAAATCGCATGCAGTAAAGCAGTGAAGCGGAAAATAATTGGAAGTAATAAAATAGCAATCATCATCTGACTGCACCCATGTCAAGTGGGTATATACTATATATAGCGAAAAGCGCAGCATTATATGCGGCTGGAGCAAATTAATTGCATTTCAAATGTTAATGAATGTTAAAGGACCCCAATGACGAATTTATTCAAAAATTAAAACAATTTGATTCCATTTATAATAATACTAGCTGTACCCGCCCACGCGTTGCTGTGGCTCAGTCTGGTTAAATCGAAAAGAAAAGATAAAGCGCACGTTTCTCGTGTATTTAATTTCACAATGCTTGTGGTTATACAACATTTTTTGTTGTTCCATTTTCTGTGCAGATATAGTGATTTTCTGGTTTGCCGACTCTAGAACACGCAACATATAACTGTCCGTGTGAGAAGCAATCCGTGTCTAGATTGCAATCTCTTAAATTGAAATGGCATATCCGTTGGAATCATAGGAATGCGAGGAATGAGGACATCTTCAGCTTTAAAAGGTCCTGTCAAGATTGTTGCTTCTACGATGTTGCTCTTTAATTTTTTTACTGCAAGCCGCGTGCCGTTGCAAAGCTTTGGCTGGTTGATCTTTCACAACATGATAATTGGCACACCGACTTTCAATTGCAGTCCGTGCAGTGGCATCCCTGGCAGATCGAGTGAATTCAAAAATTCTGTTGGATAATTAACCGCTTCATCTGCTTCCACAACAGTGTCGACGGACTTGTATGTGACTACCTCGCTTTGAATGTTAGAGTGAATAATATTGTTAAGTTCGTAGACGTCTTTGTTCGTTTGTTCGTTCACTTAGCCAATCGTGATTCTTGTAATTGGTTTTAATATTGGGAAATGCTTTTTTAACCAATTCTTCTTTTGACGTCACTAAATTGCAGAAGTTATGAGGTAATGAAATTCGTCCTGACGTCAGATCAACCGGCACCTTTCCGTTCCTAATTTCCAGCAATTGATGTGAGAATATCTCTGCTGACCGATCGCATATTTGTAGTTAATTTTAACGTCTTTACGCGTCGCTGCAAAGTAGAGTATTTCAGGCAGGCATTTATTTCATCCGCTGGTGTCGATCGAGGAATTACAGGTAATTTGCCTGAAATCGCCTGCAAGCAATATTAATGCGTTCCCAAATGGTCTGATATTTGCACGTAAGTCTTACAATGATCGATCAAGGGCCTCGAGCGATTTTTTGTGCGCCATTCATCACAAACAATAAGTTTGCATTTCTGCAATATTTTTCCCATGCCGGATGCTTTGGAAATGTTGCATGTGGGACTTTCAATGAATTGAATGTTTAATGGCAATTTCAAAGCGGAATGAGCCGTTCTTCCAACACTTGGGAATCCCCTCTTTTGCTATTCCACTGGGTACATCCAGCAGCGCACAGACCCAAACACTTCATGCTTTACCATGAATTCCATCAGCGATTTCAGCTTCTGTTTGAAAACACGTGCTGTAATGTCATGCCTATCCACCGGCGAGGCCAGGAAGTAAGAGCTTTTGTATTGTAAATCGTCCAGCGAACAATTTAATTTTGTACGCTGAAGATAAACTTGTTTTTTGGAATAAATAACGCAAACATTTTTCGCAATTCTGATGTTCCAGAATACATAAGCATTAAGCCCATTTTAAGTGTTGCCCCTCCGAATTAATATTTTTAACGCCACCACTACGCCCATCTTTATTTTTATAATATAAGCTTATTAATGTATGCGCGTGTGAGTAAGAAAAATCACGTTTTCTCGTTGGAGAACAATCATTTTGAACATGCTTGTGGCTATGTGTTAGTGATTGGTTTTTTTTAATCAATTATTACCTGACTCAGGTGCAACATAGGTAAATAAAAAGTATGTAAGAACCACCTCATATTTATAAGGAACATCCTATAAAAATTTCAAGTCAATTGATCAAGAAGTTTCGGAGATTATCAATTTTGTACAAACGTGCAGATACGATTTTATTTATATAGATAATAAATAGAGATAAAAATTATATGCATTATTTTCTATTTCAATCCCAAAATTTTGAAATAGATAATAAAATTAAAGAAAATTTTTTTTAGATGTAAGAAAATTGTTTTTAAACGAAAAAGAAGGGTTTGACCAAAAACCAAATAAGAAAATCTTTCAATATAGAATCAATAAATTCAATCTTTTTATATTATATTATATTTAATTATAATATATTATTTTACTTATTGTTTTACTACCAAATCCATTTTGTACGTACATTTCCATAGTCAAATCAAAGACAGTAAATAATGATAAGATGTGTAAAATTGGGTTTGCCCACAAATTTTGACTTAAAAAACTAAATGAAATATAAGGAAAAAATATACGAGGAGAATTCTATCTTATTTTTACATTTCGTTCTTGAGCTTTGGTTTTTGTACTGGATTGATAACTTTTTTCAAATCATTTAAGGCAATTAAGCTTTGAATTCATTCATCTTATAAATGGATGAGTATATTTTGTTCTTGGTTTTTTTGTTTCTTTCTAATTTTAGAATTAACGTGTTTGATGGTAGAGCAACTTTTGTTCTATTCATGGGCGCATATAAGCAATTTGTGGCTTTGAATATAGGTATCTTATGGAGAAATATGAATGGTATGATTTTAGAATTCAAATGTACTTTTAGAAACATTTTTTATGCTCGATTGTGTGTGTAACAAGATAATGTCGATTGTATTATATGTATTTTTTGAACAAATTTTTTTCTCAGAGTTTCTCGTGTACTTTTAGATAATGCTAAATAAAGAATTTAAAATCTTTCGAACTTGGGCCAAAAATTGAATTGAATTTTGTTTTAAATATTCGACATATTCATTTCTTTTTTAAAAATTATATAGTAGAATATTGATATTTTATGGTCAACTAAGGATTATTGGATTTTCGTAAATTTTAAATTATATATATTATATATAAAGATTATTATATAATATATTTATTTGGAAGAATTTTGTCTAACTCATTTTAAGTACGTTCGACAGTTAATATGTGATGATATTTGCCAACATACGTTTTCCTACAATTTTAACATCGAATGCTGACATAATTTTTGTCAGGAATGCTTTGAATAACCAAATAATTGATTTCATGATGTCGTGTTAGAAGGTTTGAAAATATATATCAGGATTATTTATTCATTTAAAATTTTTAAGCGTGGGTGTTTTGTAAAACTATTGGGTAAACTATTTCCATTTTTTTTGACCCAAGAACAATTCTTTTTTAATAGAACCAGAATTAAAAAATTTAGAACTTCCTTTCGATGTTCTAAACATTGGTTCTCAGCAAACCAACTGGGGTAAAATTCATTAGTTCTTTGAATGCATTCCTCGATAGTTTTTGCTTTTAAGTTGGCAAAATGCAAATAATTATCAAAAAAAGTTTCATATATTTGAAAATGCAATTTGCAAATTTCGAAAAAAAGATCGGAAGGATTTTGTAGAAAATAAGTTTTTCCGACGGTAAAAGAAAATCACATTCGTCTTTATTCATTATCATGGCACAATTTGGACAGTTTATTTTTTCCAAAAAAAATTTTTAAAATTCCATAGCCGACAATATATCTTTTTGCTGGGTCTGCGACGTCGGAATTACTCTTGGAGTTTAAGGTTTCATTTATTTTCGCATCTTTTTCTATATCATCCAAAACAATTTCAGAACTTTGTGCCAATAATCTGGATATAATTTCATTAGAATTATCAATATAAGTATCTTCTAATGGGTTATCCCAATTAAGTAAAATGTCTTCATCAGTTTCACAATTCTTATTTGCATATGAGAACGTTATAATTCTCATCGACATTAGGCGCGCCACTATTCCATTGAACTCGTGGACACTAGGATTTTTGTTATTACCGCCTTTTGTCCGAATTTGCGCAAACCTTTTCTCTAATGGATCCTGATTTAGTCGAGATGTTAATATAAAGTTAATTTTTAAATATTTGTCCGAAAATATATCTGTACTTAAATCTATAATACCATTAATTGTAAGATATAATCCGTCAAAACAATATTTTTTTTTGCAGGGAGACCCAATTTCGTAAGATATTCTTTGAGTTCATTTAAATAATTAGATTGAGTACCATTTTTTGTTAATGGCTTTCGATATGGATTTTTTCCGCGCAATCACGACTATTTGGGTAGTCAAAAGCTTGATCAAAACTACGAGTGAGTTTACTCGTCGCTGCTGCATATAATTTAATCGTTTGTGGAAAGGAGTTATTTTCTAATAATGCATCTATTGCGTCTGCCATACTATTGCTCAGGACTTGCACTGCAAGTCTGACATTCATTTTATCAAAAACCCCTGGTTCAATATGTTTTTTTGTTATCTTTGGACACAACCTATATTTTTTTGATTTTTCGTCTATGCTATAAACACTTTTTATAACTTCCCAACTCGCAGGTCCGTCAGGAGTCTCAATAGTGCAATCTTTGAGTGTATTTCTTATATTTTTTAATAAATGAGGAGGATCATGTAATGCAATTATTTTCTTCAGATTATAATAGAAATATGGCTTCTCTTTATTAATATCTAACAGCCTATAGCATTTTTAATTATTCATACCTTGATCGCACACTACAGCTCTAACCGTAAGCTCTATTTCGAAGCATATTTTTACAGTAGCCTCCAATTTTCTTTTTTAAATGGTACCATCAATGCTGTTCTCAGAAACAAAATAACTAATTACATATTTCCAATTAGAAAACAAGCCCCTGATCATGAAAACGCATATTTGTTTTCCTAGTAATAATTTCCTATCATTTTCATCTAAATGCACTAACCCATCTACGAGATCATGAGATGTATTATAAACTAAATCTCTTCTGATTGATATTTCATCAAATAATAACACTGCCTGCTTACACTGCTTGTCCATTTTATTAACTAATTGTACCAAATTTTGTATTAAAAGATCATCAAAACCTGGTTGAAGTCGTTTCACAGGACTCCACTTATATATAGCTGACTGACTAGGTAAGTGAAGACCTAAATCATAACGCAAGAAATTATAACAAGATGCAGACTTATAATTGACATTTTGAGACAAATATTTTTGGATATCATTATAGCTATTCTTTTCAGCTAAAATCATTTAAAAAAATTCTTTGCTATTTAAGTTTAGGCTAGGTAACGAATCGATATGAGCATCAATGGACTTGTTTTCTTTCAATTGTTTTGTTTTTTCTAACAACATTTCCTTTTCTTTCCGTAATTACATGCATTCCTCAGAAAAATTTTAGCATTCTTTTTATAACATTCCAATGTTTAGAACATCGAAAGGAAGTTCTAAATTTTTTAATTCTGGTTCTATTAAAAAAGAATTGTTCTTGGGTCAAAAAAAATGGAAATAGTTTACCCAATAGTTTTACAAAACACCCACGCTTAAAAATTTTAAATGAATAAATAATCCTGATATATATTTTCAAACCTTCTAACACGACATTATGAAATCAGTTATTTGGTTATTCAAAGCATTCCAGAAAAAAATTATGTCAACATTCGATGTTAAAATTGTAGGAAAACGTATGTTGGCAAATATCATCACATATTAACTGTCGAACGTACTTAAAATGAGTTAGACAAAATTCTTCCAAATAAATATATTATATAATAATCTTTATATATAATATATATAATTTAAAATTTACGGAAATCCAATAATCCTTAGTTGACCATAAAATATCAATATATCTATAATTTTTAAAAAAGCAATCAGATACATGCATATGTCCATTACTTAAAACAAAATTCAATTCAATTCTTGGCCCAAGTTCGAAAGATTTTAAATTCTTTATTTAACATTATTTAACAGTACACGAGAAATTCTGAGAAAAAAATTTGTTCAAAAAATACATATAATACAATCGACATTATCTTGTTACACACACAATCGAACATACAAAATATTTCTAAAAGTACGTTTGAATTCTAAGATCAGGCTAGGAAAAAACCGACACCAAATATATCAATCATATTTCTCTATAAGATATATTCAAAGCCACAAATTGTTTGTATGCGCACATTAATAGAATAAAAGTTTCTCTACTATCAAACACTTTAATTCTAAAATGAGAAAGAAAAAAAAAACCAAGAACAAAATATACTCATCTACGGGATTTATAAAATGAATGAATTCAAAGCTTAATTTCTTTAAATGATTTGAAAAAAGTTATCAATCCAGTACAAAAACCAAAGCTCAAAAACGAAATGTAAAAATAAGAAAGAATTCTCCTCGTATATTATTTCCTTATATTTCATTTAGTTTTTTAAGTCGAAATTTGTGGGCAAACCCAATTTTACACATCTTATCATAATTTACTGTCTTTGGTCAAATCAAAGAAATAAATAATAAAGATACGTAAAATTGTTTTTGCCCACAATTTTGATTTAAAAGCTAGATGTAAATATTAGGAATTAATATGCGATGCTTTTTTTGCTCTTTGTTTTCATTAGAGAATTATTTAGGGAAAGCTTTCTTTACTGGATTGATAGTAGAGAACATTTTTTTCAAACGAATTTGTGGCTTTGAATACATTTAAGTGCCGGATTACACGCGGTGTTTTTTGGGTAGAATTCTACTGCAGCCATAGGTATCGGTGGGTTGGGGATGAGGCAGAAGATCTACCTCTCGAAATGTTGGCGCAACGGAGTTTTTTACGCACACAAACAAGAGTCACTGTTTTTGTCGGTTTCGAAAAAAATTGAAAATTCAAGCGCGCCATTCGCTTACTGACCGTCAACAGGTAATCATAATCTAAAAGTACATAGTAAATAGTAAAATAGTAGATCTTAACACACTAATACACTCCTTGTGTAGCTTGTATAAAAGACTGTGGTATAAACATTCCTCGTCTAATCGGTTTGGTAGTTTTCTACCCAAAACTTGACGGTAGATTTCTACCGAGTGTAATCCGGCACTTACGGACAAATATGAATGGCATCGATGAGTATATTTTGTTTATAAACATTTCAATACGTTGACTCAGTATAATAAACAGACAGTAATTTGACTGGGAAATAAAGAGAAATTAGACGCGATCTTCCCAATACCTTCTTTGAGAATGACAGAAACAAAAAATTCCGCACAAAATTAGGAAAGAAAATTACAATTTTTCATTAGAAAGAATGAAGTTATGGGTCTCTGGCGTAATAAAATTATAGTTTTTATTAATTTTTAATATTATTTTTATTAAAAATTATTTTACAATTTTTATAATTTTATAGTTTTGTTTTTTTGATTAGAATGACGTTGAGTTATTTCTCAGCTTGCTGCTTTTAATAAATTTTGTATTTTTTCTATTTTACTGAAGACCAGGTTTTTATGATATTTTATGTAGATTTTTCTAAGTTGATTCCTACAATACTCCCCTGCCAGTGACGGAGTCACGATGAATATTTCTCTGGGAATCTTACTGTCCGTCCTGATCTGGTTTGCCTAATGATATCTGGTTTTTCTGTGTTATTACTCTTCTGTTGTTCAATTTCTTCAGGTGTTTCATAAGCTGCTTTCAATCTATCTATCGACACGTTGACTACCTTTTTGCCAATTTCTAGATCAAATGTTTTTGTGCCACGTTTTAAGATTTTGTATGGACCATCGAATGGTTGTTTTAAAGGTGGTTTCACTTTATCGTCTCTAACGAATAAAAATGTTGGATTTTGAATGATTTGATGTTGGTACTGGACGAAATTGGTTCATTGTTTGTTTCAGATCAATGATGAATTCATTCTCGGTTATCGACTGATCACTTTCGATCAAAAATTCTCCTGGAATTCTTAGTGACGACCCAAAAATCATTTCCGCTGCTGTTGCTTGAATATCATTTTTCCAACTTGAACGTAAGCCTAATAAAACTGTTGGAAGTACATTAACCCAGTTGTTTGTATTAAGGCATTTGATGGAGTTCTTGAGTGATCTGTGCCATCGTTCAATGATGCCATTTGCTTGTGGATGGTATGATCATGTCCTAAGATGCTTGATTCCCAACAGTTTTGTTAGTTCACGATATAATGTGCATTCAAATTGACGACCTTGATCCGTTGTGATTTTTAAAGGTACACCATATCTTGAAATCCAACACGATATTAGTGCTCTTGCAACTGTTCCGCAGTTATGTCAGGCATTGGAATCGCTTCTGGCCATCTGCTAAATCGATCAATGCATGTTAAACAATATCGATTGTCCCTTGATAATGGAAGTGGTCCAATGATGTCTATATTGATGTGTTCGAATCGCTTGCCGGGAACTAAAAATGTTGACAATGGTGTTTTGTTGTGCCTGTGAACTTTTGATTTTTGACATGGAATGCATGCTTTTGCCCAACTTCTAACATCTCTATTGATTGAAGGCCATGTGAAACGTTGAGTAATTAACTTAACTGTAGCATTACACCCTGGATGGGACAATCCATGTAGTTGACTAAAGATAGTTTTACGATAAGTCTTTGGTACAAATGGTCGAATACAGTTATTATTTATGTCGCAGTAAATCGGTTTCAATGAAGTTGGTAGATTTACTTTTTTTAAATTGAATTGCTGTATTCAATGAAATTGCGTTCAATTCGGGATCGTCTTTCTGGTCATTTGCTAATTTTTCAAAATTTATTACTTTCATTTCAGCTGCTTCAATTCGTGATAAGGTATCAGCTACGATATTTTCGATGCCTTTCACATGCCGAATATCCGTTGAAAATTGTCCAATAAAATCCAAGTGTCTTAACCGTCTTGGCGATGTTTTGTCAATTTTTTGATTAAACGCATAAATTAATGGCTTGTGGTCGGTGTAAATTTGAAATGAACGACCCTCTAACATGAAACAAAAATAATTTATGGATTGATATATTGCTAATAGCTCCCTGTCATAGGTGCTATAACGTTTCTGCGTGTCAGTTAATCGTTTTGAATAAAATGCGAGCGGTTGCAATCTGTTATCAACTATTTGATGAATGACTGCTCCCACTGCATCATTTGAGGCATCAACATGTAGTGTTAAAGGTGCATCTGAAATTGGATGTGCCAATAAAGTTTCGTTTGCTAATTCATTTTTGCATTTTTGGAATGCTTCGATACTTTCTGGATCCCATTCAATTATTCGGTTGTCTTTCTTTTTGTTTCCTTTAATAAGTCGCTGTAATTTACCTTGCGTTACTGCTGCATCTGGTATAAACCTACGGTAAAAATTATTTATTGCGATGAATCTTCGAAGTTCATGTGCTAATTTTGGTTGAGGAAAATCGATGATTGATTGGACTTTTTTGGGCAATGGCTTAATTCCTTCTGCTGTTACTAAATGGCCCAAAAATGCAATTTCAGATTTTGCAAATTCACATTTTTCTAATATGATGGTAATGCCGTATTCTCGAAATCTTTCAAATACGATTCTGACATGCTGTTCATGTTCAAATTCATTACTTGAAGCTATACAAACGTCGTCAATGTATTTTATTGTGAAGTCCAATCCTGCTAGAACTTCATCGATGAAACGTTGAAACGTTTGTGCTGCATTGCAAAATCCAAAACCCATTACCACTAATTCAAATAAACCAAATGGTGTGATTATCGCTGTCTTCTTGATGTCTTCATCAGCAATCTGTATGTGGTTGAATGCCTTCTCCATATCAATTTTGGTAAATCTTTTCTTACCTTCTAATATATGAGAGAAATCGTGTATATGTGGGATAGGATACCGGTCCGGAACTGTGATTTTGTTCAATTGTCTATAATCACCGCAAAGTCTCCAATCACCATTCGGCTTTTTGACTAGATGTAACGGACTTGCCCATTCGCTTTTTGATTGACGACAAATACCTTGGTCCAGCATAAATTGAAATTCTTTTTTTGCTGCGGCTAATCTTTCTGGACACAATCTTCTTGCTTTTGCGAATACTGGTTGACCGTTTGTGATGATCTGATGTATTACGTTCATTTTCTTACCTTTCTTTAGTGCTGATGGTAATGTCAAATCTTTAAATTCTTCAATCAGATGTTTATATTTGATGTCTTGCATAATAGTGCTGATTTTGGGACAATCTGTTGGTTGAACAATTGCGTTGATTTCTAAATTTGTTTTGGTATCAATCAGTTTTTTTCTTTTTAGGTCGACTAATAATCCAAAGTTCTTTAAAAAATCTGCACCGATGATTGATTTGGCTAAATCAGCTACTAAGAAAGGCCATGTAAACGCGCGACGTAAACCTAAATTTAACGTGATGGTTTTCACTCCGTATGTTTTTATTTTAGTGTTGTTTGCTGCATACAGGTAAAAATCGCTGCCTGGTTTTGTGTTTACGTTTTTGCTTGGTGGTAAAAGTGATAAATCAGCCCCTGTGTCAATTAGAAAACGAAGGTTTAATTTAAAATCTGTGATGAATAAGCGACTGTTTACATTAAGGCACAATTCATCTGCCGCTTCGGATGAATTGCCTATTAGTTTTCCCACAATTTTTTTAAATTACATGGTTGCACACTTTTGTTTGCTCTTTCCTTAAATTTATAATGATACCAGCAAGTTTCGTAAGTTTTTGAATTTGCTCGATGTCTGGATGAGGATCGACTTTTACTTCTGCTTCTGATATTTTCTTTTAGTTCTTGACATGTTGTTTTTAATTCAGAAATTTCCTTTTGTAAAGATGCTGTTTCCACTCCAGAATCCAGTTGAATGACTTCCATCACTTTGTCTGCAATAGCTGCCATTTTGTCCAAACTTCCTTCGCTTGTAGACACGATTGTACGCACTGGCATTGGTAATCTTTTCAACCATAAAGTTTTTATTGCATCATCTGTCATGGATTGTTTGGCCAAGTCTCTATGTTTCTGTAAAAAATGAGATGGTTTGCTGTTGCCTAATTCCAAATTCTCCAATAATTGTGTTAGACGTTTTGTTTCTGAGTCCGTAAATTCTTCAATTAATCGTTGTTTTACAGCTTCATATTTGTTGACTGCTGGTGGATTTCTCATAATTTCTGCAATGTAGTCTAGATATTTTGGATCTAAAACTCCAATTATCTGGTCATATCTAGTCGTGTCTTGCGTAATATTTGCTGCACGAAATTGACTTTCTACTTGCAAAAACCATAAATCCGGTTTTTGAGGGTAAAAGGGTTTTATTCGTGCTGACACACGAAAAATTTCCTGATGAGTTTGATTTTCTTGGGATCGGGATTTTTGCTGCGAAATTATTAATTGCTGTTGTTGCTGCAATTGATTTTCCATTTCTTTTATTTTTGTTTGTAACTCAGCCTCAACCATTATTTTTTCAGTTTAATACTAAAAAAATAAATGTTAAAAAATTAATGAATTAATTTTTTAAATTTTTGATGAGATTGTTGTCGTCGGGGTCACCAATTATGGGTCTCTGGCGTAATAAAATTATAGTTTTTATTAATTTTTAATATTATTTTTATTAAAAATTATTTTACAATTTTTATAATTTTATAGTTTTGTTTTTTTGTTTAGAATGACGTTGAGTTATTTCTCAGCTTGCTGCTTTTAATAAATTTTGTATTTTTTCTATTTTACTGAAGACCAGGAGTGGAACTTTGTATTTCGATCCAACTGAATTTTCGATTCGATTTAATATTCGATCTGAATTCTTTTTGGCATCCTGTAAAATTATCGTATCGTAAATTAGTGTGGCCTTTGAGAATTCCACGCAAATGGTATAAATTTTCAAATTGCCCGATGAAATGTAATGAAATTTTGACAGCTGGTAGTTTTTTTTTTGAAAACAATAATTTAAAATGTTTGTGTTTTAGATTTGTTTTTAGTTTTGAATTATTTTTAAATTAATATTTATTAATTAATATTAAAATTGTTGGTCTCAGTGAAACAAAATATCTTTAAGTGTCTTCGGTCCTAAATTTGGTGTCGTTTTTTTTATTTTGTTATACTTATAATTTTCACTTCGCTCTTAGGGCCATCTTATTTGGTTGTAATTTCATGAAAATCTTGATAATTTTTTTAAATTCAATACTTTCAAGTTAACTTTTGCAAGCTTGGGATTTTTTTGCATGAACTCAATTTGCATGAACTCAAGTGAAAAAAAAATTTTTAAAAAAATATTTTATTTTTTTTTTTTTTGTGAAAACTACAATAATTTAGTAAAAATTTAAGGAAATAATTGTCAAATTTCTTGTACTTGGGTTTTTTTCATTAAAGAAATTAAAAATATGACAATAAACATAAAAAAAACATGTTTTCGACAACTCAACACTGATCGAATGAATTTTATACGATCACAGTATAAAATATTTTCGATCCAATTTTAGCCGATACCAAATTGGTTGGTCGAAGTCGTATATACGATCCAATTGGGTCAAATCGAAATACAAAATTCCATTCCAGGTTTTTATTGGTTGATTCCCACAAAGAAATCTATAAATCAAATATATTCTATGTTACAACGTGCTCCCTATAAGATAATTGTAGCAAGGGAGATCAATAATAATCTTATGCGTTTTGGACAAAAGAATGAATGAAACAAAGAAAGCAATCGAAATTTTTTTTCATTTCTCAAGTCCCAATTTTTGTAAACAAAAATCATGTTTTTTAAGCGCCATTTTGATAGTCCCAAAGACTTTTCAAGTGTTGGTGCCTATAAGAATAAGCCTCGATACGATTTTTGTTAAGCACGTGGGTTTTTTTTAAGTAGAAGAAATTTTTTGTTATGGATTTTTCAAATATTTTAAGTGTTAGTACTTGTATGAATTATTATTTACATAAAAGTTAGAACTGTTTATTAAAGTTAAATGCAGATTCATCTCTGTTGCACTAATATAATGTAATCTAAAAAAAATGATAGGTAGCTGAAAAGATGGCGGTTTGAATTTATATGGCTATTACTGAGAAAAACCACACATCCATTGTATTTAAAAATAGAGGCGGAAACAAAATTGGGCATAATTATGCAAAACAAGAAAAGGCGACGTCGCTCGTCAGTTTTCACATCTTATTCCCCTGCTTTTTTACTGTATATTAATACTGTGACGTTGGTTCCTGCGTCATTCTGTTTCAGCCTTTGGTAAAATTTTATTTAGTTTGCGGTGGCTCTCATAGCCATTAGCCTGTCAAAAATTCTTAAAGCAGACGATTGGATAACAGTTTTGATATGATTTTTATTTTTAAGCGCAATGGATGATTCGAATTCAGTAATTTATGGCTTGGAATTTCAGGTTAGAATAATTAACATTCATATTATTAATAAAGTTTATATATTCGTTTGTAGGCACGAGCTTTAACACCTCAGCAAGCTGAAAATAATGAAGTTCGCTTTTTTATCGCAACGCAATCGTTAAAACCGAACAATCAAATACATTTAGTTGAATATAATGAAGAGAAAAATATCCTGACACCAAAAGCTAGTATATTTAATAATTTTCAAGTGATATATGATTTTTATAGATTTTATAGGTTTTTGCTCATCCGCTGGGAGAGGTGTGGAAACTGAATAGCAGCCCACATGATCCTCGTGTATTGGCCTCTTGTTTTAGCATACAGAAAGGATCTCAAGTTTTAACTCAAACAGCTGTTTTAGGAGTTCCGGAGAGTCTCGATTCAACTGATCGAGAATTTCTTGATTTTGAAAATGTAGAAGTACTGAATACAGAGGTATGGTGTATATATTATAGTTTTACTATTTTATCCGTGATATATTTTCAAAGGAATATGGAAATGATGTGCGAACAACCGAATTTCATCCAACAGATAGTAAGACTTTAGCAACAGTTGTTGATGGGAAAATAATAATTTTAGATCGTTCAGAATCAAAAACACGCCTTGTTGGAGAAATAAGTGCAAAGAATTCTTCAAAGTTTACTACAGGAAAATGGTCCCAACATCATCAGGGTAATCAATTTATAGCTCTTTATGAGTGTAGTATACGATCATACGATGTTCGTGATTTAAATCATTGCGCATGGAGTATTGAAGATTCACATTCGCAAATGGTTAGAGATTTAGATTGTAACCCAAATAAACAATGCCATATTGTTACCGGCGGTGATGATGGCTGTTTAAAAATATGGGACTGTCGAATGACAAAAGAATCTGTTTTTACGAGAAATGATCATTCCCATTGGATATGGAATGTACGTTTCAATACATTCCATGATCAATTAATTTTATCCAGTAGCAGCGATTGTAAGGTTCTTTTAACATGCGCAGGAAGTGTTAGTTCGGAAATTTTGGAGGAAACAAATGAGCCAAAAAAAAGGTAGAAGAAACATATTTTTCTTATTCAATTATATTTATTTTGTTATTTTTAAGATTATCAGATGGTTTATTGCAAACTTTTGATCAGCACGAGGATTCCGTTTATTGTGTTGAATGGAGCAATGTGGATCCTTGGGTTTTTGCGTCACTGAGTTATGATGGCAGAGTTATAATCTCTAAAGTTCCGAAGCAGTATAAATATCAAATATTATTTTGAACTGAATCTAATTTATTATGTGTTATTTGACTAGAAAGAATAAAATATACGTTTTTAATATATTATTTAAAATCTTAGCAATTAAATTTCTAAAGCAATTGATTTAAAAAAAAAAAGCACTTATCAAGTTCATATAATTTGTCCATATTTTGTTAAAATTTTGGAAATTTTCGATCTAGTTTAGATATGTTTGATAAATAATGATAATATGGGGCAGAGAACTTAATGTGATTTACCCAGTATCCTCAGATGTACAATCGGAGGAATCATTCGCATTGCCGGTATGTTCGATCGAACATATTCGTTTGATTAATTCGTTTTCAATTGATTTACCATTATCTGTACTTTCCTCCATTTGTACATATTCAACAGTAATTTGGTCTTTTTCCTCATGAACGTTTCTATTTTCTTTGGTTTGCTTCGCTTCCACATTGTCCACTGCAACACCAGTCGCATCGTCCTCGGCTTCTTCTGCAAAACTATTTCTTTGCGGTTGTGCTTCGGCAAAAGCATTTGGATATTGTTGACTTATTTTGGTTTTAATAGTCCGAATTTTCCGAAATATATAATCGACATCTTTTTTCATTTCATTTAAAAGTTTAACATGTTTTTTAAAATCTTCACCAGCTGTTTTTAAACGACCTACACTAAGTGCATTGCAATTGAGAAGCATTTCGTTGGTTTTTTCAAATCGTTGCAGCCTATTTATTAAAAGAAATTTATTAAATCTTTTATATAAATTTTTTTTTTTTTTATTATAAATTAATATAATTACATGTGTTTTTGTGCCCGTATCATACTTTCGATGTCGCCTTGATTGACAAGACCGGCAAGACCTAAAAAAAAAAATTATTCTAATTATTATTTTGGATTATTTGATTTACAATTTCAACCTTGGATGAAGACTTCCGAGGCTGTATAATTTTGGAAACATTCAATACTGAATTCACTTTCTGGTGTACCAGGTCCACCTAACTTTCGAGATGCCATGGAGCTGCTCATCTCAGAAGCCATTTTCAATAAATAAAAAAATTCTCTTTTTCCAATAAGACAAGAATTATTTTGTTTATAAAATTTTGACAATCCACTTAATTGAAGAACATAGAAAACTGAAAACATAGAATATAGAAAATATCCAAGACACTAGTTCATATTATGTGTCTTCAATTGTTTTCGTCTAGTTTTACTTTCTAGTGGAACCCAAATTTTTTAATTAAAGGCCTATGCAACAGATGTCGCACTTTTTTTTTAACTCTTTGTAAAAATGTTTTATATTCAATCCGATTTAATTTTGAAAATTCACTTTATTTACGATTTGCACTCGCCTTAAATCATTTTTTTTGTGTATTATGTAAAAAAAATTTATTATTATATTTTACAAACATAAAATAATATAATATTCTTACTGAAACTATTTAAAACTAAAAAGTTTAAATATATTCAATTAAAATTAAATAACATTTGGTAATATTGCAAGTTATTTTTTTCAAAACGATTCGAGGGAAGCGATTTTCAACAAAAAAAAAATATTTCATTTGAAAAATTTTCCAACGCATCGTATCGCATAAGCACATTACATTTTTACATCTGGTACTGCACGTCGGCTGGAAGTCATTTTGTATTTTTAACGTTAAAAACTGTCAGACGCTTTGTCAGAGAAATTTGCCCCGAATTATTTAGTTATTTTTTTTGGTAATTTGCACGTAAACTTCTCTTGAAAATGGCACAAAATATTAATCCAGATCATCCACAATCATCAAATTTAACTAAACATAATGAAGAAACAGTTACAATAAAAGATAATCACGCTGTAAGCAAAAGGTGAGTCGAGTTTTTCTACAATGTCGATAAAAATCAAACAAATTTTCATATGGAAAAATCCTCCCAAAAAAAAAAAAAATTAAAACTTCAAAACAAATTTTTTGGACTTTTTTATGAAATATATAATTAAAATTGTTTTTTTTGTTTTTATTTAGATTGCAAAAAGAACTTATGGTATTAATGATGTCTTCCGAGAAGGGAATTTCAGCTTTCCCAGATGGTGAAAATATTTTCAAGTGGATCGGAACAATAGCAGGCCCTGAAAGTACAGTTTATACTGGACATAAATATCGTTTACAGCTAGAATTTCCTAATTCATATCCATATTCTGCACCGGTAGTAAAGTTTTTAACACCATGCTTTCATCCAAATGTCGATTTGACGGGATCAATTTGTTTGGATATACTTAAAGATAAATGGTCAGCTTTATATGACGTCCGAACAATTTTATTATCAATTCAATCACTACTTGGCGAACCAAATAATGATAGTCCTTTAAATGCACAAGCATCGATGATGTGGTCGAACCAAACAGAATACAAAAAATATCTGGACGCTTTCTATGAAAAGCATAAAGATGTTTGAAAAGTTTTTAATGGCGCGACACACGTAAACACCGAGAGTCTGATTTGTTGGTGGGAAACATCACAGTCAAGAATTCTTAGTAAAAAAAAAAAAAAAATTTTTAAATTGTCGAATAATCAAATGGAAAAAATTAAATGAAATTAAAAAAAAATGATAATGAAAAAAAAAATATTGTCTAAGGATTTGCAACTTAAATATAGTTTTAAATTATTATATTTCTTTTTTGATGTAATTAATATGATTTTTTGTAATTTCTTTTTTAGTAATTAACTTTGCATTCTTGTGAAATATTTTTTTTTTTTTTTTTTAATATAAATTATTGTATGAATGTAAATTTTGTCGAAAAGTAAAAGAAAATCATTAGCCGAAAATTGTTTTGATTATATAGAATTCTAATTTTCTAACAAGTTCCGATTTTCTTGTGCCCTACTAAAGAAAAAAATAGAAAACATTCGTGATTCAAAAATTCAAATTTAATCTACAGCAAACAATCTAGTTTGTTCAGTTGCTTTTTGATTGAAATTTTCTCGATGATATTTGAACATATCAGCAATGCCAGCTTCCAATGGACTATCCGGATTCGGTGATGATAAAAGCAGTTGAACAGATAATAAGATTGATTCCAATGTTATTGCTGGATTGTAGGTTCCTGTCGGTGGCATTTGTAGAACGTCCAAGCATATTTTTCCAGCTATAAAATGATTGATAAAACAAACAAAAAATATATATATATATATGACTTTTAGGCTTAACGGGAGAAATAAAAACTTACTACTATCAATATTCGGATGATAAATTGGTGTGATGAATTTCAATATAGGCGGTCGGAAGGGATAGTGTTCATCTAATTCAATGCTCAATTTAAATTTACCAGTTTCATATGGAGTATTTTTAGGTCCCGGCAAGATTCCTTCTAAACGGGAAAAGTTTGAGTCATCAAGAAGTCTGCATGACATTCCTTTGTGAGAACATTTTTAGAAACATTTAATTATCGGCTTATACATATAAAATACTTTCACTACCATGATTAAGAAATGATGTTTGAATTTGCTTTAGCTCGACTGGAATTCGTCTTGTTCTAATTTCAAATTTATTCATTGTATTCATTGTGTATTGTTTTTATTTTTCGCGCCATTAAATTCATATTAATCATACACAAACGCATTCCAAAAATTTTGATCGCAATTGTGTGGGCAAACTAATAAATTATTATTAAATCGATTAGTTTTAATTAAAATTAAAAATGAATAAGATTTGTTATTAAAACATGATTAAAATGTGATTAATCGTTATTTTTCCTTCAGTTATTTGAATTTTAAACTTCGACATTTCCTGTTTTTCCTGTTGCATATTACATCTACTTGGTTTACGTGGTGACTTCAGAATTGACTTGAGATCGACTTGAAACTCAACCTGCCTTTTTTACCTTTACAGGATTGCAAGATTGACACGCGGTAGAAATCTACCGTCAAGTTTTGATAGAAAACTACCAAACCGATTAGACAAGGAATGTTTATGTCAGAGTCTTTTTATACAATCTACACAAGGAGTGTATTAGCGTGTGTGAGCACAGCATCAATCGTACTTAAACCGTCAAACTGTTAGGATCTACTATTTTACTATTTCCTATGTACTTTTAGATTATAATTACCTGTTGACGGTCAGCAAGCGAATGGCGCGTTTGAATTTTCAATTTTTTTCGAGACCGACACAAACAGTGACTCTTGTTCGTGTGCGTAAAAAACTCCGTTGCGCCAACATTTCGAGAGGTAGATCTTCCGCCTCACCCCCAACCCACCGATACCTATGGTTGCGGTAGAATTCTACCCAAAAAACACCGCGTGTAATCCGGCACAAAGAGAAAAATAGCCAAAAAATGTCAAGGAACAGTTGGAAAACATATTTGTGACAATACCAACATCAGCTGTAATCAGTTCCCCTGTAGTAGTGTTGTGATAATTCCGCGCGTAATTTTTTTTTTTTAAACAAAATTGTTTTAAAACTTTTTTTTATTTATTTACATCAAAGCTATTCTTTTTTTCTCTCTTTTCTTTTCAACGATGAATTACGTCCAAAGATTTTAAAAATTTCACTATAAAAAAAATTAGTAAAAAATTCAAATTTTCTTGGAATTATTAATTTACTTTCATTTTTATCTGTTCCACACAAAATTTAAATAATTTTCACTTCAATTTTCCTTTTATTAACACACAATTTCAAATTTTATGTCACTTTTTAATGAGTTCCGATATTTTTAACTCACTGGTAAAGTTACAGCAGCTTTGACAGCAACTTATAGTACAGTTACACATACATATGATTCCATAATAGGAATTTCGACATTAATCGGATCTTTGTGGCTACATGGCGAATTTACGATTTGAGAATAATACCCTTCATCACTATAAATGTTTAAGTCGCAGACTTAACAAATAGAATAAATAAATGAGTCAAAATTAATGTAAATTTAATGTTTATTTATCCTTGCCCGAAAAAACTATTTTTTTACTTTTATGTCGACGTTTTGGTATTAAAACAGTCACTTTTAGAAAAATGCATTTTTTGAATGTTTATTCTTTTGAGAAACAATAAAACTAAAATTTATTTTTTTTTTGTTATTGTTATTACTGCAATGAAACACGGCACACATCATTTTTTAATTTAAACTTTTTGTGAATTCACATCCTTTTTTAAACGTTAATTATTTATTCATTTAGTTTTTGACAGCATCACCCGCGTGACGTCATAAAAGTATGAAAATAAAAATTCAAAATGGCCGACATGCAGATGGCGCAATATGTATATTCTTTCATTCATGATACGTTCGAACATTATATATTCTAGTACTTTCTTTACGTCTAATCTTAATATTTACGAAAACGTCAAAATTATATTGCACGTGGGTCCTGTTATTAGATTCTTAAAAATTTTGTTTCTCATGAGGATTGTTGATTAAGTTGTTAATATAAAATAGTAATATTACTCAAGACTTTGTATTGGAACTATTTAATATTCAATTAAATTTCAGAAAATGTCTTCGCCTGAAGTAGATTCAGAAAATATAGTAGAGAATCCTACCAAGATTCCGTTCGACATTAATATAAAGGACATTGTTGGAAAGTATGAAAAATTAAAAGGGAAGTCATTGTTTTTACGATTTCCAAGAAAACTTACCACCAACCTTCAAGATTTGCAGAAAGAAATAAAAGATATGTGTGGTTTAGTTGCAAAAGTTCGACGGCCAAGGCAGAAAAGTGCACGGTTTTGTTCTGTGGATTTTGATAGTGAATCGGATAGAGTAAAAGCCATGAAAAAACTCAAAGATGTTGAAATAAATGGAAAAAAACTTATCGTGGATGTTCCCAAATTTGAGAAACCCGGATTTGTAGATGATTTATTGGAAAGAAGGAAACTTAAATTTGAATCTAGTTTAGCTGCAAATAAATTAAAGAAAATTGCGAAAAGGTCTGAAGCAAAAAAAACAAAAAGTTTTACTACAACATTAATTGTGAAGAATGTTCCGATATCTACAAAAACATCAATTCTTAAAAAGAATTTTACCGATTCAATTGATGTTAAAATAATTCGTTCGGATAATGACGATACATATCAGGCCGCCATTTCATTTCCAACTCCGAAAGATGCTACTATCGCAAAGAGGAAAAAAATTGAAATTGATGGAAAATTATTGACTTGTTCTTATGCCAATGAACAAACAACAGGGAAAGATTTTAATGAAGTTAAGAAAAAAGCTACAAATGTATTAAAACGAAAAATTGTGAAAGAAATTAAGGAAGAGAAAGAAGAAAGTAACGGATCAGAAAGTGAGGGCATTGAAGATCACACAGAAGTAAGTAAACCGGCTAAATTGAAAAAGTTGGAAAAAGTTAAGAATAAAAAAGTGGGCTCGAAAAAAAGTAAAATTTTAAAAAATTTTGGAAGAAAATAAATCATTAAACTTTTACTTCATATTTTATTTAATATTTAAAATTTTAATATTTTCTTTTATGGCTTATAATCAAAAATCCCTTTTTGTGCCCTGTGGTAGACACTCAAAGGGTATATTAGTTTTGTGTAACGCATAGAAATAATTGCCGTAGAGCGGTTTCAAGGTTATAGGAGTGTAGAGAATCAAAAGTTATATAGATTTATGTATGCCTGTCCGTCCGTTCCTGTACAAGATAACTTAAAAACGTGTTATCCAATTTTGATGAAATTTACAATGTGAGTTGATTATTCCTTAACTCATTTTAGCGTAATCGAACGAGGGAGAGCGAAGTTATATGTAAAGCAGGTTGATCAGAAAGTTTTGTCGTTTTCTTAAAAGGTTTTTCGGATTTAATTAGAAAGTTTGTATACCAATTTTATTGACATTTTTTCCATACATTGACTACATAAATAGGCGATATTGTGCTAAATTTCAACGAAATCGGTGTGAGGATAATGGGGAAAGAAATAATCGTAGGAGGAAAAGCCTGTAGTTTTTTGGATGTACTTTAAAAACTAATGAATAAAATTTTCAGAATATATCTACGCTATTAGGGCCTATGCTACCTGCAAATTTGAAAAATAAGAAAGTTATGCAGATAAAGCCTTGACATAATATTAGGTTTAGTTGTTTTTCTGTCCCATTTCTGCCATAGGGCATCAAAAATTCGGCTATAGTCCGATTTCCAGTTAATATATGTTTTCTTTAATTTCGAAATTGAATTTACGAGAAAAGTTTTGTGTGACTGATGGCAAAACACATTCAGTGGTTCTTAACCTTTTTGTACTCGCGGCCCACTGAAGCAAATTTTGCATAATTTGGCGGACCCCGGGAAAACTTCTCACGGACCCCCAGAGGGCCGCGGCCCACTGGTTAAGAATCACTGCACTAGAGTGTCCAACTTATATTTTCATCTGGCACAGATTTTTATTCGTAGTCTGTAAACAATATATTTCGGTATTAGGGTTTGTAAAAAAGCCTGTGTGATACAAAATCCACATATATTTACACTTTTTTTTTCACAATCGCTAATAAGAAAATAGATTTCTATGCAGCGCGGCAACGATGCCGAAAATTTATGCAGAAAAAATTCTGTTGCTCTTCTCTGCGCTGATGGTAAGTTTTTTCCTTAGTTAAGGCCAATCTCCACACAGCCGACACCCTATTCTGATGAAAATATGGGATACACTTATGCAAAGTTTGGTTAAACAGAAAGGGAAAAACAATCATGCTATTAATTTTGTCGGCTTCTGCATTTCTGATTTCCCCCGTCTGATTTTTGATCTGCAGATGATTCCCCTCAAAAGTAGATAAACATGTTTATCTGATTTATATGGCACTTCATCTGCGTTTGCATATTCTCACAATATTCACACACGATACCTCAGTCTCAGTATAATAAACAGACAGTAATTTGACTGGGTAACCCTGGAGGCAATCTCGACGAACGCAATGAACGCGTAAATTGTCAAAAACGTTAGTGACGGTATAAATATTTTTGTGTAGGCAAACTCGACGCCGTTGATGAAGTTTGTAATTTTTATTATTATTTGATATAATCTTTGTGTTATAAATTTAAATAGTTTTTTAAGTAGTGTAAATTAATAAAAGAAACAAAAATACCGTTTTTAAATGGAGTTTTCATAAAATAATTCACACACAAAAAGTTTAAAATGACATTTGAACGCGACCGTCACGTAAAAGTTGAATACAAATCAACTTTACAACGTCTGAACCGTCGCGTCCGTCACGTCTACGTCGAGATTGAAGCAAAATTAGACGCGATCTTCCCAATACTTCCTTTGAGAATGGCAGAAACAAAATATTCCGCACAAAATAAGGAAAGAAAATTAAAATTGTTCATTAGAAAGAAAGAAGTAACCTATAAACCAAATATATTTTATTTTACATCGTGCTTCCTATAAGATAATTGTAGTAAAGGAGAGATAAATAGTCTTATGAATTTTGGACTAAAGAAAGATTGAAACAAAGAAAGCAATCGAAAATTTTTTGAACTCAGATTTTGTAAACAAACACCACGTGCTTTTTAAGCGCGAAATGATTTGGCCAAAGTTTTTATCTATACAAAGAAGCTGGGCCAAAGTTTTTTCAAGTATTGGTGCCTGTAAGAATAAGCCTCGACACGATTTTTGATAAGCACTTGGGTTTTTTTAAGCAGAAGAAATTTTTTGTTATGTATTTTTCAAATATTTTAAGTGTTAGTGCCTGTATGAATTATTATTTACATAAATGTTAGAACTGTTTATTAAAGCTAAATGCATATTCATCTCTGTTCCACTAACATATACTTCGTTTACATGGCGATTTCAGAATTGAGTTGAGATCGACTTGAAATCCAACCCGAGTTTTTTATCTTTACCGGATTGAAAGATTGACTTGAAATCGACTTCAAATCAAAGTCAATTTCATAGACGCAGCCAAACAAATTTTTCTTTTTTAGGTTATGTTTCCATGTTTCCATACCATAATCAACATTACCATTTCAATGCCGCAAATACGAAGAGTGGGAGCATGGTGGGGGTCAAAACGATCGCTTTTTTAACAAATTCTTAATGGTGAATTTCTCAATTTTCCCACACCAGTGTTTTTCGTCGTTGTTTTTGTTGTTTTTTCGTTGTTCTGGCTTCAGTTTGCAGACGACTCGTGGTGTGTGAAGATGTGTCGCGTCGGCTGTAAACTCAAAATGGCTTGAGTATTCAGCCATTGGAGTTTTTTTTTTCTTTTTGGAAGAAGTACCCATTTTTTGTTTGTTTTTTTTTCTTTAAAAATAATTGAATAATAATAATAATAATTGAATAAAAATAATTCAGTGATTTGAGTGTGATTTATTGAATATTGTTAATATTGTTTTGAATTTTAACCTCAAAGTACCTCGTGTTTCAAGAAATGTAAGTAAATATATTTTCATCGAAATTATGCACTGACGGGCGCCATTTTTCCAGACTGTCTTAAACAAATTTCACAGATTTCACAAACCACAGTAAGTACAATGAGGTTTTAAATCTTCCTATAACTAACTGATTTTATTTTTCAGACATTTTTGATGAACTGATCGGCGCAGGGCTGCCAATTTGACAAAATTGGAGCAAGGCGTCGATCAGGGAGTTGAATCAATTGGAAGAGTAAGTAGAATTCAGAGTGTTCAAACAATGTACTAATATTTTCTATCTTCTAGGTGAATTACGAGACATCTAAAAACTCAACAATTTACAAATTCCGGAAGTGTTTGGACTGTCTTAAACAAATTTCACAGATTTCACAAACCACAGTAAGTACAATGAGGTTTTAAATCTTCCTATAACTAACTGATTTTATTTTTCAGACATTTTTGATGAACTGATCGGCGCAGGGCTGCCAATTTGACAAAATTGGAGCAAGGCGTCGATCAGGGAGTTGAATCAATTGGAAGAGTAAGTAGAATTCAGAGTGTTCAAACAATGTACTAATATTTTCTATCTTCTAGGTGAATTACGAGACATCTAAAAACTCAACAATTTACAAATTCCGGAAGTGTTTGGACTGTCTTAAACAAATTTCACAGATTTCACAAACCACAGTAAGTACCATGAGGTTTTAAATCTTCCTATAACTAACTGATTTTATTTTTCAGACATTTTTGATGAACTGATCGGCGCAGGGCTGCCAATTTGACAAAATTGGAGCAAGGCGTCGATCAGGGAGTTGAATCAATTGGAAGAGTAAGTAGAATTCAGAGTGTTCAAACAATGTACTAATATTTTCTATCTTCTAGGTGAATTACGAGACATCTAAAAACTCAACAATTTACAAATTCCGGAAGTGTTTGGACTGTCTTAAACAAATTTCACAGATTTCACAAACCACAGTAAGTACCATGAGGTTTTAAATCTTCCTATAACTAACTGATTTTATTTTTCAGACATTTTTGATGAACTGATCGGCGCAGGGCTGCCAATTTGACAAAATTGGAGCAAGGCGTCGATCAGGGAGTTGAATCAATTGGAAGAGTAAGTAGAATTCAGAGTGTTCAAACAATGTACTAATATTTTCTATCTTCTAGGTGAATTACGAGACATCTAAAAACTCAACAATTTACAAATTCCGGAAGTGTTTGGACTGTCTTAAACAAATTTCACAGATTTCACAAACCACAGTAAGTACAATGAGGTTTTAAATCTTCCTATAACTAACTGATTTTATTTTTCAGACATTTTTGACGAACTGATCGGCGCAGGGCTGCCAATTTGACAAAATTGGAGCAAGGCGTCGATCAGGGAGTTGAATCAATTGGAAGAGTAAGTAGAATTCAGAGTGTTCAAACAATGTACTAATATTTTCTATCTTCTAGGTGAATTACGAGACATCTAAAAACTCAACAATTTACAAATTCCGGAAGTGTTTGGACTGTCTTAAACAAATTTCACAGATTTCACAAACCACAGTAAGTACCATGAGGTTTTAAATCTTCCTATAACTAACTGATTTTATTTTTCAGACATTTTTGATGAACTGATCGGCGCAGGGCTGCCAATTTGACAAAATTGGAGCAAGGCGTCGATCAGGGAGTTGAATCAATTGGAAGAGTAAGTAGAATTCAGAGTGTTCAAACAATGTACTAATATTTTCTATCTTCTAGGTGAATTACGAGACATCTAAAAACTCAACAATTTACAAATTCCGGAAGTGTTTGGACTGTCTTAAACAAATTTCACAGATTTCACAAACCACAGTAAGTACAATGAGGTTTTAAATCTTCCTATAACTAACTGATTTTATTTTTCAGACATTTTTGATGAACTGATCGGCGCAGGGCTGCCAATTTGACAAAATTGGAGCAAGGCGTCGATCAGGGAGTTGAATCAATTGGAAGAGTAAGTAGAATTCAGAGTGTTCAAACAATGTACTAATATTTTCTATCTTCTAGGTGAATTACGAGACATCTAAAAACTCAACAATTTACAAATTCCGGAAGTGTTTGGACTGTCTTAAACAAATTTCACAGATTTCACAAACCACAGTAAGTACAATGAGGTTTTAAATCTTCCGATAACTAACTGATTTTATTTTTCAGACATTTTTGATGAACTGATCGGCGCAGGGCTGCCAATTTGACAAAATTGGAGCAAGGCGTCGATCAGGGAGTTGAATCAATTGGAAGAGTAAGTAGAATTCAGAGTGTTCAAACAATGTACTAATATTTTCTATCTTCTAGGTGAATTACGAGACATCTAAAAACTCAACAATTTACAAATTCCGGAAGTGTTTGGACTGTCTTAAACAAATTTCACAGATTTCACAAACCACAGTAAGTACAATTAAGTTTTAAATCTTCATACAATATACTAATTGTTGTCTTTTTTCTAGCTGAATTTCACTCTAAGGGGGGTAAACTATATGTGATGGCTCGCCGTCCATATATGTGCTACCTACCCAAGATTTGCTGCGGAAGAGCTTGAACGCGAAAACGCCTGCTTTGCAGGGCGTGCGTCAATCCTGAGGCGCAAATTTAGCGCCCTCGTCTACGAGGGGGCTAACATGGAGTATTAACATAACATAAAAATATAAAAAAATCTTTCATTTAGCTTTTATTCAAATTGCTTCGTTGGTTTTGGGTATTTAAAAATTACTCATTTAAACTGTAGTTGATTTTTGCCTCTAATAAATGAATTCATTGAAATGTGTGTTTCGTTAACTTTTTTTTGTTTTTTTTTTTTAAATAATTTTAAAATAACGAAATAAAACGGGGAATAGACTTATTTTGCCATATTTTGCTTTGAAAAGCCATCAGCCAATCATATTCAAAAAGTGATCTTATCACCAAGAATGGATTACAATCTGACAAACGGCAATTATTTGAATTGCTCGTCAAGTTTTGACGCTTCATCGTGCCAAGGATCTGAAGAATCCAATATATTTATAACTACAACGACCCCGCCTAGTAGTGTATCAGTAATGCCTTCTACTCAGCAAGTTCGAGTAATTTGTGACGGTCGATTTTATGATGAATCAAGACAAAATTCAATATCACCACCACCTCTACCTCAATTAAATAAGCCCGCAATACAAGCATTTGAAAACGAAAGGGATTCACGTCAACTATACAAACAACAATCGGCCTCTACTCAACGGAAATATATGGTACCGCGTCATGTGAACGTCATCTCAACAAGCAAAACTGAATCGTTTGATAATGTAAACCATAATGTAGTTAATAGCAGCGACACAGTATAATAAACAGTAAGAAAACTGGCGAACAAAATGTGAAAAATTACGAATGACCTCGCCAATTTTGCGTTTATTTTTAGAATTTTACACCCGCTTTTGCCACCCATTCTTGTTATTTTCCATGCATGTGTGCTTTTTCTCAATAAAAAATGTATATAAAAAAAAACCGCTATCTTTTTATGTTCTATCATTTTTTTTAGATTACGCTATGTTGGTGGAACAGAGATGAATATGCATTCAGCTTTAATAAACAGTTCTAACATTTATGTAAATAATAATTCATACAGGCACTAACACCAAAAATATTTGAAAAATACATAACAAAAAATTTCTTCTACTTAAAAAAACCCACGTGCTTATCAAAACTGCTGTTAAATAGGCACTAACACTTGAAAAAAGCTTTAGTACAATTTGAAAAAAGTGTCAGGACATGGATTAGGCGCTTAAGAAGCACGCGGGGTTTTTTGCTTTCTTCGTTTCATCCATTCTTTTGCCGAAAACGCATAAGACTATAATAAAACTATTATTGGTCTCCCTTGCTACAATTATCTTATAGGGAGCACATGTTAAAATTTAATATATTTGATTTATAGGTTACTTCTTTCTTTCTAATGAAAAATTTTAATTTTCTTTCCTTATTTTGTGCGGAATTTTTTCTTTCTGTCATTCTCAGAGGAAGTATTGGGAAGATCGCGTCTAATTTCTCTGCATTTCCTAGTCAAATTACTGTCTGTTTATTATACTGAGGCAGCGATCTAGTATTTAGAACTCCAGTTGTATCTAGCAGTACACCAATGAGACCCCCGCCTCCACCGCCACCGCCAAAGATCAAAAATACATCATGTTCTGTCATTGAAGAGCAGCCATCAAGTTCAATTCCGGATTTGGGTATGTTTTCATTATACTTTTGTTTCACTTTTGTTTGATCACAATTGGTGGCATAAGCTCAAACTGTTGTAATCTGATTGAATGCATGTCGGTAAATAAATCTTTATTGTATGCCTTCAGAATTCACTTTCCACAAGGATTTATTCAACCAACAAATATCAACTAATTTACGTAAAAGAATAGAGAATTTAAGTTAGAGAAATGCAATTTGGTAGGTACTATCTGAGGGTATATTAATTTTGTCACTAAGCTTGTAATGCATGGAAATATTTATCGGATATCGATTTCGAGACTATAGATGAGTAGAGAATCAAAAGTTATATCGATTTATGCATGTCCATCCGTGTACAAGATAACTCAAAAAGCAGTATTCGATTTTGATGAAATTTACAATGTGGTTTTTCCTAAATCGGTCGAGAAGGAGCGAAGCTATAAACCAAAAAGCAGACTACTCCATGTTAAATTTTCAATTCGATTTGAAGTCGATCTGGGTATACATGCAAATTTCAAGTCGATCAGAAAAATTTTTTTGATCGGATTGACTCAAGTCGATTTGAAGTCGATCTGGGTATACATGCACAATATTCGGATTGAAGTCGACTTCAATCCGGTCATGTAAGCGAAGTAATAACGTAATCTCCAAAAAAATGATAGATAACTGAAAAGATGTCTGGTTGAATTTATACACATTTTTTATTGAGAAAAAGCATACATGCACGGAAAATAAAAATAATGGGTGGCAAAAGCGGGCAAATAATTCTCGAGGTCACTCATCAGTTTTCGCATTTTGGTCCACTGATTTTTTACTGTATATTAATACTGTGACTGTGCAATACCTGCTTAACTCTCGTAAGTATTTTGAACAATCCTATGTTGGAGTAGCCATTGACATGAAGCATATGAAGTTTGTGTGCATGCAAACTTCAGTGTAGTCTGACACTTGACAGTTTTATTTATTGTGTTTTGTCAAAATTCACATAACAAAATTATAAGAAGTCTTTTCAGAAATTGTTCTTATACAAATGACTGGAAGAAATTTGGCTGTTGAATGGTCTAGCGATGAGACTGGAGAGGTCATTAATTAATTTGTGAAAGAATTTTCTAATTATTAAAATTTATTTTTTGTTTGGTTTTTAGTTAAACGATTCAAAATATGGACGTTCAATTGCTCGTTTAAAATTACTTTTGTATGCAGAAGTTGGTGCAAAAACTTTACAAAATGAGAATCAGTTGAAACGTTTACAAAATTTAAGGAAAGAATTGAATTACATAAAAGATACTGAATGGCAATACGAACCAATAGAAAAACAGATCGGACAATCCTAATAACTTTTAGAAACGTAGTTTTTTCTTTTTTTTTAAGTACAGAAAGACAAGTGTAGAAATATCTGAAATTTTATCCATTTCGACTTTATTCAGGTAGTGTTCCCTTCTTGAGAAAATTTTAGAATTTTTGCATATTACTTAAACTTTTTTGATTTTACAAAATTATTCGCATTTCATTTTCATACAAATTTCAGATTTCACAATTTTCAAATGGTCGAAAGAATATTCTGACCAGTAATGGACGATGTTTAAAGTTGATAGGTTGTCCACTTTGTATATTTAGCTTTAATATTAACATTAATATTATTAATTATTATTTTATATGTTCGGCTTTTTTTGTTTTTGTACATGATTAGAGCAGTGAATTATTTTATATTATGTATTGTGTATACGGCAATTATTTAGGTTTAATTACGTAGATTTTTTTATTACAATCTTTCTACTCTTCTGTAAATTCGCAGTTAAAAAACTTTGCTTTAAGACTGGTTAATTAAATAAATAAATAAATATGGGGATTCTTTTTTAACTTCCTAATCATTTTGTTTTTTACTTTTTAATATTAAATACTATGTCGCCAACTTCAAGATTTTTTTTTTTTTTTTGAAAGTAAATCAGTATAATAAACAGTAAGAAAACTGGCGAACAAAATGTGAAAAATTACGAGTGACCTCGCCAATTTTGCGTTTATTTTTAGAATTTTACGCCCGCTTTTGCCACCCATTCTTGTTATTTTCCATGCATGTGTGCTTTTTCTCAATAAAAAATGTATAAAAAAAAACCGCCATCTTTTTATGCTCTATTATTTTTTTTAGATTACGCTATGTTGGTGTAACAGAGATGAATATATATATGTATTAATAAACAAATACACTTATGCAAATAAATCATGCGGTATCCAAAATGTTTTTTTACGATTTTTAAGAACCAGCTGTGCTATTTACGCTGTTTTCCAATTTAAAAAATTTAAAAAAACAAAACATGATTTTTGTATATGTTATTTTAAATTATATTCTTTTCAAAAAACTTAAATATTTCTCTAAAAATGGTTAATTTGTAATTGTTAATGATAATCCACTTAGAATAAAAAAATCTATAATGATTTTTATTTTACAACATATATGTAAAGAATTTAATGCAATTTCACGATTCTTCATTCATATAATACTAGCTGTACCCGCCCACGCGTTGCTGTGGCTTAGTCTGGTTAAATGGAAAAGAAAAGAAAAAGCGCACGTTTCTCGTGTATTTAATTTCACAATGCTTGTGGTTATACAACATTTTTTGTTGTTCCATTTTCTGTGCAGATATAGAGATTTTCTGGTTTGCCGACTCTAGAACACGCAACATATAATTGTCCGTGTGAGAAGCAATCCGGGTCTAGATCTAAACCGCACAATTTTAAAGATTGGCTCTGAGCCTTGTTGATGGAGATTGCAAACGCCAATCGAATCGGGAATTGCAATCTCTTAAATTGAAATCCGTTGGAATCATAGGAATGCGAGGAATGAGGATATCTTCACCTTTAAAAGGTCCTGTCAAGATTGTTGCTTCTACGATGTTGCTCTTTAATTTTTTTACTGCAAGCCGCGTGCTGTTGCAAAGCTTTGACTGGTTGACGTCGCTAAACTGCAGAAGTTATGAGGCAATGAAATTCGTCCTGACGTCAGATCAACCGGCACCTTTCCGTTCCTAATTTCCAGCAATTGATGTGAGAATATCTCTGCTGACCGATCGCTTTGCAGCTGTAGTCGCATATTTGTAGTTAATTTTAACGTCTTTACGCGTCGCTGCAAAGTAGATTATTTCAGGCAGGCATTTATTTCATCCGCTGGTGTCGATCGAGGAATTACAGGTAATGTTTGCCTGAAATCGCCTGCAAGCAATATTAATGCGTTCCCAAATGGTCTGATATTTGCACGTAAGTCTTACAATGATCGATCAAGGGCCTCGAGCGATTTTTGTGCGCCATTATGCATTCATCCCAAACAATAAGTTTGCATTTCTGCAATACTTTTCCCATGCCAAATGCTTTGGAAATGTTGCATGTGGGACTTTCAATGAATTGAATGTTTAATGGCAATTTCAAAGCGGAATGAGCCGTTCTTCCAACACTTGGGAATCCCCTCTTTTGCTATTCCACTGGGTACATCCAGCAGCGCACAGAACCAAACACTTCATGTTTTACCATGAATTCCATCAGCGATTTCAGCTTCTGTTTGAAAACACGTGCTGTAATGTCATGCTTATCCACCGGCGATTGTCCAGGAAGTAAGAGCTTTTGTATTGTAAATCGTCCCAGGCTGGAAATTTCATCTAAGATTTTGTTAAATTCAGCATTTTCATTTTTAAATGCCTTTTTTGGTTTTAGGGTTTCCAAAAAATGAGACTCTACGTATTAAATGTCTTTCGGCTTTGGGTTTTCAAAATGTTACGCCAATTAGTAGAGATATAATTTGCTCGTTACATTTCAATAAAGAGGATCTAAAGCGAATAATTTAATTTTGTACGCTTAAGAGAAACTTGTTTTTTGGAATAAATAACGCAAACATTTTTCGCAATTCTGATGTTCCAGAATACATAAGCATTAAGCCCATTTTAAGTGTTGCCCCTCCGAATTAATATTTTTAACGCCGCCACTACGCCCATCTTTATTTTTATAATAAAAGCTTACTGATGTATGCGCGTGTGAGTAAGAAAAATCACGTTTTCTCGCTTGAAGATTTTGATTTTAAAGATACTTGTGGGTATGTGTTAGTGATTGGTTTTTTTAAATCAATTATTACCTGGCTCAGGTATAACCTAGGTAAATAAAAAGTACATGTAAACATGGTCATAATCACATAGGACATTCTGTGAAAGTTTCAAAGCAATTGGTCAAGAAGTTTCGGAGATTACCGGTTAGGAACAAACGAACATTTACGATTTTATTTATATAGATGTATTTAAAACATTTTAAACTAAAGTTATTGTTTCTTTAATTCAAAACTTTAATAAAAATGTCGATTTCTGTTTTCGAATACATATAATTATATTGATGCAAAATGTTCAAATATTTGAAATATTTTAAATTAATTGTGTGTTTAATTAAAAGCTTAAAAATAATGATATCATGCGCAATTTTTTCCAATTTTAATGTTAAAATGTAATTTCTGAAATTAAAATAGTGTTTTCCAATTATTGAAATATAAAACAAATCTGCAATGCTGTTTTCCAATTATTGAAATAAAAAAAAAAAAAATTTCCTCTACTTAAAAAAAACCCACGTGCTTATCAAAAATGCTCTAACACTTGAAAAAAACTTTGGTACAATTTATTCTTACAGGTACCAAAACTTGAAAAAAGGTTAGTACGTGAATTAGGCGCTTAAGAAGCACGCGGGGTTTTTTGCTTTCTTCGTTTCATCCATTCTTTTGCCGAAAACGCATAAGACTATTATTGGTCTCCCTTGCTACAATTATCTTATATGGAGCACGTGGTAAAATTTAATATATTTGATTTATAGGTTACTTCTTTCTTTCTAATGAAAAATTTTAATTTTCTTTTCTTATTTCGTGCGGAATTTTTTCTTTCTGTATTGGGAAGATCGCGTCTAATTTCTCTTCATTTCCCAGTCAAATTACTGTCTGTTTATTATACTGAGGTACTAGTCCTTGGCTGCGTTCACTCACCAATTAAAAGTAACTAAAGCGACTAACCCTGGAGGCAATCTTGACGGACGCGACGGACGCGTGAAGTGTCAAATAAAAGTTAATTTCATATGAATTGTATGGGAGGTGGCAATCTCGACGTAGACGCGACGGACGCGACGGTTCAGACGTTGTGAAGTTGATTCGTGTTCAACTTTTTACGTGACGGACGCGTTTAAATGTCATTTTAAAATTTTTGTGTGGGAATTATTTTATGAAAATTCCATTTAAAAACGGTATTTTAGTTTTTTTTATTAATTTACACTACTTAAAAAACTATTTTAATTTATGACACAAAGATTATATCAAATAATAATAAAAATTACAAATTTCAGCATCTTTTCCGCATCTTTTCCGCAAAATTTTGCTGACAATATTTGAATTTTTTTTTTTTTCAGACTGTTTTTGATTTGACATGTCAAACTTGACAAACGCCAAAATGTCATATGTTTATGTTATTGTTTTGATTATTTAAAAAACAAATGTTTTTATGCATTATTTAAAGAAATTGTTGATTATTTAAAGAAATAAAATTAAGTTCAAAATGAATGAAATTGATAACAATGATATTCCTGAAGCAACAAAAGAATTATCAAAAACAATAAAACCAATTGGAAAAGATACTGTTCATAAAATATGTTCCGGACAGGTTGGATATTCGATTCGCAGAATTAAATTTTCCATTTATTTTAGGTGGTACTTAGTCTTGCAATAGCTGTAAAAGAACTTGTTGAAAATTCATTAGATGCTGGTGCTACTTCAATTGAAGTCAAATTAAAAGAACATGGATCAGAATCGATAATTGTGTCTGATAATGGTTCTGGAGTTGAAGAATCGAATTTCGAAGGGATGAGTAAGTATTTAAGCGGAATCGAAGAAGTATTCACAAATCAATTTGGATTTTTGAAGATTTGCCAAATCAAGACCTCATTTTTTTTGTATCCCAAAGAGGAATGAGAAAGTCAAAATACTCAATGAAACATCTATGTCGGAGCTTTCTATTTATTTCATTTCAGTAGACTAAAATCAGGGCTGTGTGAATATATTTATAAGTAGCTGGTACCCACAGCTTCGTTTGGATTAGTTCTAGAATACGATCTCATAGAAATCTGCCCACTATTGATCGAATTATAAACATGTTTCTATGGTTGTCTGTCTTAAGTGAGTTCTTGTTCACTCTTCTTAGCTATGTCGGCCACATAAGGTGCAAAAAATACAATTCTATTGTGCAAAAATCCAATACCGAGTGCACCTTTTCCTTGATGCTTTAAGTACATGCTTATTTTGGATATAATTTATAACACTGACTAAAATTTTTGCTAATTCTATTTCTTATTTTAGCTGCAAAATATCATACATCAAAAATAACTGAATTTTCCGATTTAGAAGGTGTAGAAACATTCGGTTTTCGTGGTGAAGCACTTAGTTCATTGTGTGCTCTTTCCGATATGACTATTACAACTCGTCATAAAACATCTGAATATGGTATATGGAATTATTTAAGCTTTTTCTACTCAATTTTAATTTATTTTACCTTTTTTTTTCTAGCCATTGTGCATTGAATGAGTTTAGATTGTGGGAATGGCCAGCCTCCCGGAGCCTACAATGAAGCTGGACTGATGTAGCTTCCATTGATGGCATTTGGTTCGATAAACTGGTCGCCGAAAGTTTTGTGTCTGTTACATACTTAGTGACAAAACTAATATATCCTTTGGTGTAGTACCCAGCATAGGGCATAATAATGACACGGGTAAATGCAAATTTAATATTCCATTTAAAAGAAACGAAAGATTTTTGTATACATTTTTTTTAATAAAGAAAAATAATAAAAGTAGAGATACAATCTTCTTTCTAAACACTGATAGTCCGAAAAACATTGAAACCGCTATGAGCTGTTGAAAATATAACACCCGGTAATTGTCGATGCCAATGTAATTCTTTAATATCTTGTTGCCCTTGATGGATAAATAATAGCTGAGGTGGTAAATTTTGAACATCATCTTGTGTTGTTTGTTGTCCATTTTCTGTTATTGTATCGATATCTTTTTCAACTGCCAAATCCCATATTGCTATTTGATCATCAGCACCACCAGATGCTAGAACTGTTGAATCTTTTGGATTCCATTCAATTGATGTTATATGATGTGTATGATGTTTAAATGTTGCTATAGATTTTTTCGTTTGAAATTGTCTTAAATCCCAGATATGTAAGAAACCATCATCACCGCCACTAGCTATAAACGGTTGGTTCATGTTGATTCCATGTTATAACATTAATATCACTTTCATGACAGTCCTCATTTGTTAGCATACAGGCTTTTTGTGGTGGTGCTCGACAATCCCATATACGAATACTTTTATCCACCGAACATGATGCTAAAACACACTTTTCTCATTTGGACTCCATTGTAAATCTTCAACAGATTCTTTATGACCGATTAATGGTCGTTGATCAATTTTCCATGTACCATCTTCTAATGGTTGCCAAATATGTATATCACGTCTGAAATATGAAGGAAATGTAATAAAAATTCAATTGTAAACGATTTAATTTCTTAAAATACCTGCAATCTCCGGTTGCCAATACTCCCGGTGCTACTGAACTCCAATCAATAGCAAAACCTTCTTGTTGATGACCGCTAAACGTAAATGCCGGCTTAGCTTGATCACTTAAACCATTCTTTTCGTATTGTTTTAATATATTAATATCATCAACAGCTTGC
Organism: Xylophagus ater; assembly: GCA_963422695.1. Taxonomy (NCBI): domain Eukaryota; kingdom Metazoa; phylum Arthropoda; class Insecta; order Diptera; family Xylophagidae; genus Xylophagus; species Xylophagus ater. The sequence goes on along the minus strand of OY730482.1, from coordinate 25,530,233 downwards.
ATTTGATCGGATAAATCCCATATATTAACACGTCCCAATTCACTCCATGATCCGGCATAGCGAGGTGGCTAAATCTGCTTCAGGATGACGCCTGCAAGTCAGGCGTTCAAACGCTTCCACAAATCTTGGGTGGGTAGCACATACATGGATAGCATGCAGTTTACCCACCCTTGTATATTTGAATTTCAGCTAGAAAAAAGAAAAGAATTAGTATATTGTATGTACATTTTAGACTTCATTGTACTTACTCTTTCACGAACAGATTTGACCCTTCCCAGTCTTTGCCTTGCTCCAGTTTTGTCAAACTGGTCGCCCTGCGCCGATCTGGGATTTATCAAATAAGTCTGGAAAATAAAAGCAATTAGTTGTGCGAACATTTTAAACTTAATTCTACTTACTGTGATTTGGTAGAACTGAAATTTGTTGTATGTTGGAATAATTTTATGTTGAAATTCACCTGGAAAATAGAATCCAATTAGTATATTGTATGAACATTCTGAATTCTACTTACTCTTTCACGAACAGATTTAACTTCCTGATCGACACCTTGCCCCAATTTTGTCAAATTGGCAGCCCTGCGCCGATTAGGTTACCAAACTAGTCTGGAAAATAAAAGCAATTAGTTGTATGAACATTTTAAACTTCATTCTACTATACTTACTGAAAAGATGATTTCATTTGGGCCTGTCACGAGACTTGAACGCAGAACCGGTATTGATCAAAATAAGCCTGAAAATGCAGAGTAATGAGTATTTTATATGAAGATGTTAAATTTCATTATACCTACTTGAATCAATAGAGTTAACACAATTCTCTTAATAAAGGACGGGCCGTTGAACCGCCGACATGGTTTAGGCGGTTCTGCAGCTGGAGTTGTTGATGGACTAACTGTTGTTATATTTGGACTTATTGTAGTAGTTGTTGTTTTAAAACACCTAAAAAATAGAAATTAATGAGTATTTGTATAAGCGCTTCAAAATTCATTAAACTTACTCTTTCAAGCACTAATTTGAGCCTTCCCGGTCTTTGCCTTGTTCCAGTTTGGGCAAACTGGCAACCCTGCGCAGACCGGGAGTTGCCAAAATAGTCTGCGTGTTTAGGCAAACACTGAAATTCAAAAAATAATAAATGTTAAATAATACATATCAAGTTATTGTAATAACTGTTTACTTTCTTAAAGAATATAACACCTAAAAAGCCACATGAAGGCTTTTTAGCTGCGCCGCGATTTGTCTGAAATTAAAAACAATATTAATATTGTATTTTGTTTTTGTACATTACCATTATGACTTACATGCAGTGATGTTACGAAGAATTAGCTTTTCAAAAAATAAATCAAGATGTTGAAGAGATTCCCGAAAGACAGTCAAAACATCCACGCACAATCTCGATTCAGCAAGTCATTAAATTCAAATCCAGAAATGGGGTTGAAGAGAAACCATTCTTAGATCATTTCTCGACTTGAAAGGGAACACCAAAGGCGAATACGAAAGAAACCAACGATACAAACAAATACCGAATACCCAGAAGTATTACAATATGACATCGAATCAAATTTGTTTGTTTCAGCACGGGAATAGAAAACTTTTCCGGAAATTAGGAATACCGGCGAAAACGCTAATCAGCGATTGCTAAACCGACTTATGTCATGCCATCCAAACTGAATGGTATAAATATATACTACAAAGATATTTCGAATTGAAGGAGACCATATCCATATTTTAAGCCTATTTTCACCGAGAAAACAAATACGATATGATTCTTTGGCTTTCTATCAGTACCAAAGTTCAGCAGGAATAACAGAATGATAAAAGAAAATTATTCGCGCAGTCTTCAGAACAAAGTGTTCTAATTTCTTTAACTACAAAACAGAGCACAGTCATAAGTTAGATTTTTCAATTCGTACAGTGCCGAAAAAAACTGGAGAAATAACCTAGTTTGAAGACTTGGAAACAACCCTTCGCAAATTTTACTCACGACATTACACAAAACCATGGCAGCTGACCCCAGCAAACATATGCCACTGTAGAATATAACAAATTCTGAAGAATTTCTCACAGAGCAGAAATTGAGAAAGGGTTAGGATAAAATTCAATCCAGAGATAACAAGGTTTCAGGTTGAACAATCAAATGTATGTCAACTAATTCCAACGAACACGTTAAATTTGAACTTTCACATTTAAAAACTAAAAACCGTTGTATTGCCAAAGAAAAAGTTGACGGGGAAAAATATATGATATTGCAGAAAACGACAAGTTTATTGCCAAGAAATTAATTGGGAAAAAAAGTGCAATTTTTTCATGAGAAGAGCTACTGCTAACAATTCACCCAATGAAACGTATGGCATGTCCGAACTCCAACGTTATTCGGAAGATGAACCAGATCAACAAAACAAGTTCAAAATATTTTGACTATCCATGCGTTCACTGCATCTGAATTACAATAGAGTTTCAATATGAAGAAACACATCCCACTCTCGCGATGATATTGTATTTAGAATGTTTCATAAAGCAACGTACCTTAAAGGCAAAAGAACGTTGATTTATAATCCATTAAAAATACACAAATCACGGGAGTGGAACGTGTTATCACATTGGTGCTCTATTGAAATTCTGATGCAATTCCAAACCAAGTAACTTGCATCTGCCTTTATAATGCATGTTACTGGCCGCATTTATGTCCCGATTCCACACAGTTTTGCAGTTTGGGTTTATGCAAACTGCAAAACGGTGTGGTGATCGAGAAATATTAAGATTTTCAAAACATTTCGAGCAGAGTTTTGTCGATCTAAATTCATCGACCAAAACAACGTCGCACAGTTTTTTGAGATAACTCAAAACGAGACGGTGCGGAGTTCGAACATAACCTTTCATGGGAGAATTTGCCGCAGCTGTCGCTCCCCCCATAAAAAAAAGTACACTTTCATTCCCAACGAACTTCTTTGCTAACTCATGCGCCGTTTTATGCGACATCATATATTTTTGAAATTTTAACCGTGCAACTTTTCGTTTACAATACTCGGTTTGTAAAGTTTTTAAATGTTGGAGCTGAAATTCAACGTATTCGTTAAAATTGCTCGATATACACGAAATTGTTCTCCCTGTCGCCGTTTCCCGATCTTCGCGAAACCTCGTTACCCTAGATTGAACTTCACCAGTCCATTTCAACAATTTCCTTTTCCGCGAGAATTCTCCAGAATCATACCTGTATTGGGCCGATTTGTATTTTAAGTTTACAAATCCAGCCACAGGGTTATATTCTGCAGTAGCATACATTAACTTCAAGCCGGGGTCACAACCTATGACTTTGTCGTAACCTCCCGAGGAAAATTTTTGCCGAATTGTTCCCATTCTAGCATCTTCCAAACTAGGATCTAACTCCAGTTTCTTCCGACGGAATAGCAACGAAATAGCTACTCCATCTGTACGAATCGAGAAATCGAACTTATGTCCGCTCGTTTCCAATTTTTTGTAGTTGTTCTCTAACTGGCCGGAATAACTCCCATTCTTTTTTATCGCCCTGTAATCTCACTGAACAGAGTACGTCGAAGAAAGCTTTGGAATCATATTGTATATGTTTCCTCCCTTTCTTGAAAATAGGGAAAATACGGAAATTTTTTATCTCCTCCCTTTCGAAATACCGTTGCAAGCGATATAAAAATGGTATATATTTGTACCATTCAGTTTGAAGATTTGGAAAACCACCCGAGTGGTTTAAAATAGACATAAGCCGATCTAGCAATACCTGATCAGCGTTTTCTTCAGACCCATCATTGAACAGATGGTCCAATGTCAAAAATGGGTCTATATCCGGTTCTAATGTCCGGAAAAATTTCCTAACCCTCCGATACATATGAAGCCTAATATTATTTTTTAGGCTGGTTTCATATGTAACGGCCGCTGATACAAACAAATTTGACCGATATGACCCGTCATATTGCTCTAAATCTGTGTAATTCCGTATTTGCCTATAAGCCGGTTTCATTTCGTATTTCCTTAGGCTATTGGCTTTCAAGCCGTAGAAATAATCCAAGAATCTTGGTTTCTCTTCTATAACCAAGTCTGGATTTGAACTCAAACGGTTACTGTAATCGTGAAATATGTACATGGATGCTTCAACCATCCAACAGGATAGTACTTCAACATCCAGATTTATTTTTGCAAAAAGCAACTCGTTTTTACATATTGTGGCCAAGCCACATTTCACCGCAAACGCCTGATATTGTTTATTTTCAGGCTGGTGCAACCGTTTCATAGTGACTGAAAAAAGACCAAACAAAAAGTTGGTTAGAATTTAAGTTGCGAATGGAATTCTTCCCATTTCAAACTAATTTCCCACAAATCCCTTTTTAAGCTGGTTGCTTTTATATTCTATTTCCATTTTAGTTTTTGGATTAATATGAAAACAGAAAACAATACAGTGTAAAACAATAGTTGATATCTGCATTAATGCAATACAAGAGCATATACGAAAAGATATGCCCTTCCATTTTTCAAATGCAACTAAAGTCGACTGTTTAAATAATATCAACAACAAAATGTTATTTGTATTAAAAAGACTTTTAAGTGAAATCTATATTTATTTCTTTTTGATTTATCTTCAACGATATTTAGAAGATTACGCACCGAAATTTTTTGTAAATGCTTAATTTACGTTTCCGATAAAGGGATAAATAAAATAAATAAGGAAGTAAGTAAAATAATAATAAGACTCAACTAGCATCAAAGTCACATTTCCTATTAGGAAAGTGGATCATGACTTTGATAATAGGTAGATAAATAGATAGATTTTGTTAATGTTAGCAGTTATCAAGTCAACCCCAATCCCAAAGCAGTAACATGTATAGTAGATATTATTATATATTATATTATATATTATCATAGAATAAAATCATATTCATTCCATTTGATTACATATCATTTTCAGTAAAAAATATCAAATATCAATTTAAATGAATTTAAAACAATTTTCCATCTTCATCAACGTAAAAAGAATTCAATTGGATCCTTATATTAATAAGTAGCAATTTTGTAAGATTAAATTTGTTTTGTTTACAAATAAGGTCTTTAATAGTACTTATTCCAAACTCCGTCGTAATTAGAAGTTTGATATTTCAAACTCCGTAGGAATCTCAAAATTGAGGTTTTTTTCTCCGACAGAAATATTTTGTAGGAATTTTTGAATTGTGGACATAAAATTAAAAGGTTTGCTATTAATTTATTGTAATTTAAATAAATTTTAATTTTTTTAATGTTATTAAAATGTAGGTCGTTAAATTCAACAAATAAAAAGCAATACAAAAGATTGATTGAATTGCTTAGCGAATATCCTAGTATTGCACAAGGGTATGCAAAATAAAAAAGGAAAAAGTAGTTAATTTCCGGGAGATAGTTACTAACGAGCTAAATGCAATGAGTCCTTTTAAAAAAGTCTGCACTGGTTGGAAAAAGGTCCAATAATGATTTCAAAAAAAAAAAAAAGGAAGTGTGCTTTTGACCACACTGTAGAAGTGAAATAGAAGCTTTTCTTTATGGTTTGTCAGCGAGTTGCATTTGTTCCGTTTGTTTAGCAAGTTGCCTAGCCCTACATGTCCGCATCCGTTCTGCACCAGTCATAGCCGTACTCGTCGAAGCCTTGTCAACGACTTGTGTTTGTTCGACTTGTTGAGCAAGTTACCTAGCCCTACGTGCCCGCGTCTGTTCTGCAATAGTCATAGGCGTTCGCGTGAAAGTATTATCAGCGTGTTGTGATTGATCGGATTGTCGACTCGCAAACAATTCTTACCCGGAAATATTACTCATTATAACCTCCACAATAATACCGAACATTGTAATCGTCTAGGACGTCCACATAATAAAATATTTTGTAATGTAACGTTTCGTCAAAGTTCAAAAATTGTTATTGAATACAGCGCCGAAGTGGTGGGAGATAAAACTATTGTGTCTTCAACGGAATTACTCGCCATAAAAACCTCTACAACTTTGCCGAACATTTCAATCGTGTACGACCTCTACATAAAAAGTTTTAAAAAATTTCAAAAATTTCTGGTGATTTTGTACGTTTAGTTTCACATCATCTAGTCGAGAGAGATATAATATCGGATCATTTAAAACAATATTGTGCATTGTGTCATCTGGAGGAACCTCCAAAGACAACGTACGGAATGAGAAAAAAAAAACATAAACGACAAACAACTTTAAAATAATTTATTTTATTTATTTTCTACATAATTATCACTGAGTCTGGATTAAAATTAAAATGCCAACTTAAGTATTTCGGACGTCACCGTATTACAATTGGTACCTGTATAAGTTTGGGAACATTTTTACAAATGGGTTTTCTAAAAGATCATTTTACTCATATTTTAATTGATGAAGCTGGTCAACGTATAGAATCTGAAGCTATGGTGGCTATTACACAGGTGGATCCTTATTGTGGACAAATTATATTAGCTGGTGATTCTATGCAATTAGGACCGATTGTTTTAAATAAATATGCAGCTGAAAGCGGTCTAGAGGCATCATTTCTTGTTCGAATATTAAATCGTTTTCCTTATATGAAAGGTAATAGTAGATTTCCGATTGATAACGGTTATGATCCCAGATTAGTTACAAAACTCATCTATAATTATCGATCTATTCCGAGTATACTTAATGTGTATAATGATTTATTTTATGATTCTGAATTGAAATCAATGATCGATGAAGATGAAAGTAATGAAATTATATTTTTAAGAACATTAAGTGATATTTTACCAGAGAGTCCAACAAATCATGGAGTATTTTTTATTGGTGTTCGTGGAGAAAATCGACAAGATTCTGATTCACCATCATGGTATAATCCATCCGAGGCAAGTAGTGTATGTATCAAAATTTTTGTTTGCAATTAAGAAAAAAAAATGTATAGTAAAATTTAATTTGAATTTTAGCTATTTATGTTCTTAATAAAATTATATAAAAAAAAAGTTCAAGCTGAAGATATTGGAATAGTAACACCATATCAAAAACAAGTACGAATTATAAGGAATTTTTTGCTTGAGGGTGGTCTAAAATTGCCAAAAATTGGTTCAGTTGAAGAATTTCAGGGGCAGGTAAGATTTTTTTTTTTTAGTTAATACTTGTTTCATTATTTTTTCTTTGTTAGGAAAAGCCAATTATTTAGTTTCTACAGTTCGATCGAAACAGTCACTTCTTCATGTTGATGTAAAACATGCTTTGGGATATGTAAATGAATGAACGTGTCTATTTCACGTTCTCGATCATTATTGGTTATTTTTGGCAATCTTCATCTACTAACTTACGATCGATGTTGGGAGCATTTGATTAAACATTGCATAAAGAACTATGCTTACACTGGGTGCGATTTACCATCAAATTTGATGTAATTTTCGTTGTAAAAATATACCTGTTTGTTACTTAAAGTACGTCAAGTTCAAATTTAGGAAAGCAATGAGCCTCGTTTAATGCTCCACTCGATTTTGTTAGTCTTTAATGTGGCCACAGGAAGTTAACACCAATTGACATTCTGAACATCTATTGAAACACCAAATTTTGCATAATTTAACAAACTATTACTATAATTAATTGCCAGTCAATCTGTGATTTTGAAGATTTCAATATTTTGAATTTATATTTTAAATTTAAAATTAATAAAATTTGAATTTTTGTTTTAGTTTAGTACAAGAAATTTTTTTTATTTTCATAAATTGTACAATTTTATAAAATTGATAATCAGCACCAGCTGATTTACTGTAAAAAAAAACTTTTCCAAAGAAAGATTAAATATATTAATTGTTGTAATTCTTTTGTTTTCTTTAATAATACTTCCAATTGTCAGCTGATTCGGAATTTTTAGCTTTATGTTTACGTTCAACAAGACCTGTTAATGCTTCAGATCGTACAGAAAGTGAATCAATCTTCTCCACTAGTTGTTGATATGGACTAAGCGGCTGAGTTCCCATCACAACATGCCCCAATTTAGAATCAATTTTCGCATCTAAACGTGCGTTACGAATTAAATTTACAATCCAACACTCAGCATCATCTGGACTCATGTTCAATTTATCTGCTAGCATACCAATTGTTATGCATTGATGAATACGGCAGAAAGTTTCGAATATCATTAAACGAGCATTTTCAATAAACTCATTTAAACTTGCGACAATAAAGAAATCATTTAAAATAACTGTTTGGCACTCATGCAATTTCATACGGGCACCATCAAAATCGAAATTAACATAAAGACATTCAAGAAATTCTGTGATTGGATCACGATACGTATATGATTCTTGTTGTATCACTTTGATGAGATCTTTCAAAGCATTTCTTCGAGTTCGGTTAATAATAACTGCAGTAGCTAGATATCGCAAAATATGTGGGCATGTCGTTTGAATTGCATTCAAATAGAGAGGTTTGTATAATAACATTTCGATAACAAGATCACGTCCTTTCGAATGATTAAAAAATACAATTACACTCCAATGAATTAGCCATGTACGCTGTTGCAATGCTTGAATGTTTGAAAAATTGCTATTATCAATATGGTCACGAAGACGGTTCAAATCATCCAATGCAGCAGACCAATTTAAAACAAGAATTTCTGCAGCCAATTTTCCCCATAATAAACTCAAATAATTCTGTAAAAATGCATATTAGTTTTTATAGATTTTATGTTCACTAACACGTACCTTATCGGATGGATTCATGCCTGACAAACAGAAAGACATGTAACAAATCGCATCTTGATAATTACCGCACTCATATAAATATTTAGCCAATTTATAGACGCTTTCAATATTTTCGCTTTTAAAATTTGGTTCCTTCTGTAAAGTCAAAGAACTCTTGCTGTCTTTTACAGCTTCGAGAGGCGCCAAAGTGTCCTGATTTAATGCTTGAACTTCAGTTTGAAGCTTTTTCAAAGTAGCTAAAACTTCATTTTTCCTCTGTATTAATTCTTCGGGAACTTCTTCGCCGAGATTGAGACGCTTCCTTGTATCCATAATATAATCAATCATGTTTGTTCGTGTAATTGTCTCCAACATATATTCCAAAACTGCCTTTTGATCGTAAATCTACAAAAGTGATAAAACAGTTTTAAATATATTATTCGAAGATAAAGAAATAATAATAAAAAAAAGAAAATTCATAATTAGTGCATTATGAACCTAACCTCTTTCGCCACCAAAAATTCCATTAAAGGAAAAGTTAAATGTCGGTCAAGATATTGACAATTTTTTGCAGTTAGATCAAATTGTGCCATTATGTTTTACACTAATTCTTTTAAGGATTTTTATTTAATTTTACAAAAATATTTCAAGTTAAACGTGACAAAAATTTGCCGTCAAACTCTCAAACGTAGGCTAGTTTAGGAAAAGAAACAATTCGCATCACATTCGGATAAATTATGACACGACCGTCATTGATAGCAGCGCCTGTTTTGTAACAAAAAATGGAGCGACTATTTAACGAATTAAAAATTTTTAAAACTAGATTCGGTTTACGCAGCCCTGATTAGCAAAAATGTCAGCCAGTTTTGTTTACTAGTATATTTCAAAATTTTATATTGAGTTATAATTAAATAATTAATAAAGTATTTCATTGTACAATAATAAAATGCGACGTTCTCAAGCACCTTCTATTAGAGGTAATTCGGCTAAATTTAATTCACAAAAGATTGTTCCAACCATTAGTAATGTTCAATTGAGTTTTGACGAGAGAAAAAGATCTAAAACGGAATCAGAAGTTTACACAAATAATGATAAAAACTCAATTAAATCTTCATCAGAGAATAAAATAATATATAATATAGTTTGGAGTAAGTTAAGCACAAAGAAACATAAGACATGGGAAGGAGATGGAATTCTTGAAATTAAAAACAAGACTAGTGTTTTGAAAGATATAACAGGAAGCGTTCTTGGAACATCGAACTCAATTAAATCGGAAGATTTGTATGAAGGTAATCGTCTTGTTATTGGAAGTAAAGAATTTGAAATTCAAGAACAACTTACTTCAATGCCGTGTCCGATTGCATTGAAAAGGGAAATTGAAGAAGAGAACGATTCTGAATCTAAGAAAAAAAAAGTTGAAACCGTATTTAAACCCACTTTATGTCTTCCCACAAGAATATGCCATAACTTGAAATATAATAAAAACGATTTTGAATTATTGAAACTTCCAGATCCCGATTATTCACACCAATGGAAGTTCAATGAAAAGAAATTACCAATAAATCATGTTTATGTTTCAAATTCATTAGTAAAACACTTAAGGCCCCACCAACGAGAGGGTGTAACATTTTTATATGAATGTTTACAAGGTTTTAGAAATTTAGATTATTTTGGTGCAATTTTGGCGGATGATATGGGTCTAGGTAAAACGCTACAAAGCTTAGCAGTATGCCATACTTTATTGAAGAAAAGTGCATATGGTGGAGAACCGACTATCCGACGAGTATTAATTGTTACTCCTAGTAGTTTAACAGAAACATGGAATAAAGAAATTGTGAAATGGTTGAATACAGAACGTTTGTTTGCTTATGTTATTGATGCAAAACATAAACTAAGTCAATACTCCCGACAAATTCATGTACCTTTCATAATTGTTTCATATGAAATGTTTATAAATAATTATAATGATTTTGAAAATATCAATTTTGATCTATTGATATGCGATGAAGGTCATAGACTGAAAAATAGTTCAATAAAAGCCGTAAATTGTTTAAAACAATTGAATATACAACGTAAAGTGATCCTAACAGGAACACCACTACAAAATAATTTACAAGAATTCTATTCATTAATTGATTTTGTAAATCCCGGAATATTGGGATCTTATCAAGAATTTAAACATCGTTTTGAAACACCCATCGTCCAATCACAATCGCCAGATGCTTCTGAAGATATTATTAAAATTGGAAATGAAAAAGCTTTAGAGTTGAATCGTATTACGAACAAGTTTGTATTGAGAAGAACTCAAAATGTTAACATAAAATATTTACCAAAGAAAAAAGAATTTATAGTATTTGTCCGTCCATCAGAATTGCAAAAATCTATGTTATCAAAAGTTTTAGAATGGTATGACGATTCGTTATTGAAAAAAACAAGCCCATTACAGGTTGGTTTTAATTAATTGAAATATACAATAAAAACTTATAATTCTTGTATGTTTTCAGATTATTACGTTTCTTAAGAAAATCTGCAATCATCCTTCATTGATACAAACAACCAAGAAAACGGATGATTTACTAACGAAACATTTGATTCAGTTTTTGCCTGCATGGTCTGAGATGGGACCATTCGATTCGGGAAAATTGGAATTAGTGCAAAATTTTCTACAGGAAACAATTGATCGAAAAGAAAAAATCGTCATCGTTTCAAATTACACGAAAACTTTGGACATGTTAATGGGACTTTGTGAACATTTCAATTATAATTATTCAAGATTGGATGGGAATACACAGAACACCGAAAGATTTTCACGCGTTGAAAAATTTAATCGTTCAAATTTTGATATTCCAATTTTTCTTTTAAGCGCCAAAGCCGGTGGTGTTGGATTGAATCTGCATGGTGCATCTCGTTTGATACTTTTTGATAACGATTGGAATCCAGCGACTGATTTGCAAGCAATGTCAAGAATTTGGCGTGATGGACAAAAATCTGATGTTAAAATTTATCGTCTAATTACTGCTGGAACTATTGAGGAAAAAATATTCCAAAGGCAAATTGCGAAAACATCATTAGGTGGCTGTGTAATCGGTCAAACATGTAATATGAACACAATGAAATTCTCACAAGAGGAATTGAAGGATTTATTCACTATACAAGATGATTTTAAGAATTGCGCTACACATGATATTTTAGGTTGCGATTGTCAAGGAACTGGTGAAGTATGCCATCGATGGATGATATTTCTTCGAGATTAATTGTTTTCTTTTAGGACTCTACACGACCAAAAGATGAAAAGATAGTCGATGACCCTCTTCAATTGTCTATTGACCAGGATGAAGGAAACAGCCCATTACAAATGAATGAGCTAATATATTGGAAACACTATAAGCCACCTTTAGCAGATGATATTTTAAAGGTCTTCCCATATGTTTTTATAAGGTTTTGATTTAAATTTTTCTTTTTATTTTTAGGAAGCTTGTCTAACCAATTCAACTGAAAATATAGTTTTTATGTTTTGTAATGAAACTACATTAAAATAAATGTGTTAGGAGTATTTTTATTAATCTGAAATAATTTATTAGACGTGCCTTCATTTTTTTTTTTTATCAGAGCAACGGCAAAGAACAAAATTTTGTATCATTAATTCGCAACCACACGTAAAATAAACGTTGAACATATAAATAAAATATCAAATTTTATGCGAAATAGACGAGAAAACCAAATTTAAGAAACTATAAACTTACAAAATTGCCCAATTCAATATAAAAATGGAACAAAATTCTCATACTAAATAAGATGTTAAGAGGTATATGCAATGTAAAATTTTGTTTGTTTCGGAAATTTATAAAAAATGAATTCATTTTAAATTAATCATCATTCTCTAAAGAAATATTATTTCCGAAACGATGATACAATTGTGCTTTTAATTCGGCCATAATTTGTTGAATACTTTGGCATTTATCTTCAATTTCTTTTATTTCTTTTTGTTTTTTCGTTTTTTCTTCTGCTAATAATTCTCTGGTTTTTGGGACATCGTGGGAAACGAAAACTTCACCAATTAAAAATGGTATCATTTCGTCATCATCGAATAATTCAATTTCATCGACAGCATCTTCGAGATTTTTTAAATCATTCTTTTTTATTTCCAAATCCATTTTATAATCTTCTAGTCTGGCATTATGTTTAGCAAATTTGTTAATTTTTTGTTGATCTTCATAAGTGATATGAACATCGGAATCCTGAAAAAAAAAGAAAAAAAATTAAGGTTATGTAAACTATATGTGGGTGAAATGGTGCATGGCGAGAAATTAATTAAAAATAGAATAAAATAAATTAATAATATTACCGGTTGAAAGCCTTTTCCTACAGCTGCAACTTTTGTAGCCATTTTCAGTTTTATATAGATCTACAATAAAATAAATTTCAATAAAAACTACCCAGATGGACTCAGACAGAAAATTCTATTGACAGCAAGAACGAGAAGTATACTTTGACAGTCATGTTCACTCGTCAACATCGGTGTAAATAAATGTCAAAAAAATTAAATGTATATTTTAAGGCTGGATTAGATTGCAGTAACAACAACGAACGTCGTGAATGCTGCTTTTTGAAAGACATTAAACGACAGCAACAGCAAAATTTTTGATGAAGACTTCTTTTTCAATTGCTTGAGGTTTTTCCTAATATTATTTCCAGTACCGGGGGACCGAGCTTGCAGGCAAAGTTAAAGTATGCCGAAAAATTGCGAAAAATTTAAAATATAGAAATGTGAAAGTTCTTACATTTCCATATTTTTCAACAAATTTTCGGCAACCTATTGGGAGTTTTTTGGTCGCTTTTTTGAGATGCTTGTATTCAGCCAAACGGGTTGGTTATAATTGTGCAATAAAATTTGCGCGAATTGATTTGTGCGTCAGTATGTATTGCGCATAAAAATTTACACCTATAATTTTATACGCAACAAATTTTTTCGCCAAAAAATTGCATTTAAAATTGCACTAAAAAAGTTGTACCTAAACAAATCTTTGTCTAAAAAAATTGCACCTGAAAATATTGCGGCCTAAATGCCGGCGTGAGAAAAAAATTCAAAAAAAAATTGATTTTTTTAAAGTTAATTTTTTCTCAACTTTCTTTCAATTTTTCTCAACTTTTTCTTATGCTTGAATTCAGTCTAAAAATATTTTTGTTTTAAAAATTGCGCTAAGCATATTTTAGCTGGAACGGTTATATATTTACCCGGTTTATTTATAGGTTTACAATTTATAGCTATAAATTTTTATCTTAAGCCTTTTGTGTAGCCGCATTTTGTTAAAGCATTCGGCAAGTTTTTATGCGTTTTTGTAAGTTTTGAGTATAGGAATTTATAGGCATAGGATCACCCTGCTTGATAAAACACTAAAAGATCAAGCCTTGTTACAAACTCGGTTAATGTTAACATCCCTTTGTTTATCAGCTGCTTTTTTTGAAAATCTTATTTAATTTTATAGTTGTTGTAAGGGATAGTATTTATGATATTCTTATTTATCAAATTTTTATTTATCAAAGGCTATACAGTTAAGAAATACAATAAAAAGTGTAATTAGTGTTTGTCTATATCAGAGGTTCCCAAACTTTTTTTGTCTCGTGGACCACTTGCCATGCTTTTCGGTTTTGGGTAGACCTTCTGCTTACCTGATATTGATTTTTTGTAACTTCATCAACTTTAAATGTATTTTTGACAGCTGGTATAGCACTACTCACTTTGAAAGGCCTAAAAGTGACTATGCCACCCCAAGATCATAAATATAATGTAAGATACTATGCAACGTTGTATATATTAGAATGGACAAGAATTTCTACTGCACGTATGTGTGTAACATGATGATACTGGTATATAATTATCTGCAAGTTTTTGAAAGTTCAAATTGTATGGCGACCACAAAGCGAATGCCTACTACTTACAAAACCGTAGTAGTGCGTAATTCTTAAACAGTTTCATATATCAGAAAATATACCTAATAACTTAAATTTTAATATAATTCTTCATCACGTTTCATGTCTAAAAAGGTTTACTTCATAGATACTTTTTTAATTTATGTATATTATAAGGTAGTATTATGTAAGTAAATAGGTACTACCTGTGTATGGGGATTATTCAAAATTAATGTTACGACATGCTTATATGAGATCCACTACTGTTGACCCCCATTTTCCTTTCATGGGGCCCAAAATTTTTTTTTCGCTGACATGGACCCTTTGCTGGTCGTCGTCCACCCTTGGGGGTCGATATAGACTACTTTGGGAATCACTGATCTCAGGCGCGGCTCTACCTTAGGGGCTAATGGGGCTAAGCCCCACCTAGCAAATCTACCGAACAACTGAAAGTTTTCAGTTAAAATTTATTTTAAAAATATACAATATTAGAAAATTTAAACATAAACGAAAAACTATATATTGTATATATATATATTATATTAACTTAAATACAAAAATAAATTAAATGAAAACCTTTGCTTTATTTTCTTATTTAAAAAAAAAACGAAAAAAAAATCTCGCTAGCGTAAACACAAACAGCAAAACATCATTGAAAAGAAACACAAAATCTCACTAGCTTAAACACAAAAAAACCAACAGAATCGAGTATTTCTATGAGCTTAAACAGAAGAAAAAATCGTACGAAATAGGGCTACATCAAATTCAGACCCAATCCACCAACAAAATTATTATACACTACGCATTTTTTTCTTCTTCTTCTCTTTTTTGTCTATTAAAATTTCATACATTTTGGGCTAATTTAAATCAGCCCCAAAGAGACAGGGGTGGCTCAAAAATTTTTTTAAAACCCCGCGCCCTAGGCAAACTTTTTTGTTGCGCCCTGCCTATCCAAGGAATAAAATTTTTTACAAAAAGTTATAGTTATAGTTTATTAAGTATGAGCAAAATAATATAAATATAATTATTTGTAAATAAAAAAGGTATATAATCTACCCACCTATTATATAAAAAAGTTTTCTCCGCAAATCATTTATAAATTTTGTAGGAGACAGAAAAACTGAATAAATAATAAGTTATAAGTGACAAAATAATCGGGCACCGGACTGGGTTCAAACTTCAACACAGTCTCTTTCGCGCTATGCCATTGACTTCACTTTTCCAAGCAGTTCAGATTCGGTAATATCAAATCAAAACTGAATAAATAATTCTAACTCTAAAAAAAAATAATCGCCATTGCCTGGGTTCGAACTTATGCATAGATCATTTTACTAAATAACTTGCTTCCTCACCGAGCCACTGACTTGACTGCTTAAAGTAATTCAAATTCCATAACGTCTTAATAAAGTTTGTATACTTTATTTATTTAGATATTTAAAGAAAAAGAAAAATAGAATCTTATTCTATCATTCATACAAAAATGAGGTGTTCATATAAAAGTGAGGTGAGGTGGTCATACAATTATGAAATTATCTTGCCTTTTATATGAAAATTGTTTTTTTTTTAATCGAATGCGAATTGGTTCTAGTTCAAATTCCGTTGGAATGTTTTACTGTAAATCTGTGATTAATCAATTGATTTTAGATTTTATATGAGAATGAACAAAAAAATTGCAAATGCCGTATTTATTGGCGCCCTCAACAGTTTAGCGCCCTAGGCAGCCGCCTAATTCGCCTATACGGTAAAGCCACCCCTGCAAAGAGATGATTAGTGGAAGTATTGTTCGCGTAAGAAAGTCGTCAGTTCAAGTTTTGACCAATTTAATGAATATCTTCATATTTATATCTCTCTTTATTCTCTCTGTTTGGAAATCTAACAATCAATTTTTACACAGATGATATGATAATATTTCAAACACCATTATCAAAACTAAGAACGGAGATTTTGCCATTTTTGAATGAAATTGATAATTTTTTAAAATTTTTGAAGGCTTTATTTAGATAAAAAATTTGTAGTTTATTTTGATACCTTACTTTATAATGAAAGCATGGGTATAAAGAAATGTTAATTATTTAATTAATTGTAATGAATTTAATTAAAATTTTTTGCACAAAATATTCATATAGAGTTAAGATTTTGAAATTTTCAATTATTTATTAAAATTTCCGGTGAAGTATTTTAAATTATTTACTAAAATTATTTGGAAGCTCAATAATTAATTATTTTTTTTTATTCCCCTGAAAATTAAAATATCAATGTGAGTTTCTTATTCCTCGATTTGGTATTGCATTGTAACAGAAAATTTTAGTAAAATCCATCTAGGATTGTGGAGAAAGATATAATCGTAGGAAAAAAATGTTCATAAAGGTTTTTGATGTACCTTTAAAACGAATTTACCGATTAGAATAAAAGTTTCAGAATAAATTTATGTCTTCAGGGACCAGCCAGGCTGTGATTTAGAGAAAATTTGAAAAAGTTATGCAGAAAAATTTTGAAATATTATTATAACTTTTATAGTATTTATCCCCTATAGTGTAACTGTAACACATCAGAATAATCATCGTAGAAAGGTTTAAAGGGTATGGTTGTGTAGAGAATCAAAAGTTATATCGATTTATGTATGTCTGTCCTCCAGTCCGTGTACAAGATAACTGAAAAATGCGTTATTCGGTTTCTTTGAAATTTAGAATGCTATTTAGTTAATCCTTAACTGGATTTGGTATTGCATTTCAGGAAAATTGACCGGGGGGGAAGGAAGTTATTAAGCAAAAACCAGTGTAATCAGAAAGTTTGTCGTTTTTTATATGGTTTTCGGATTTAATTGGAAAATTTGTAAAGCAATTTCGTTTATATTAATTATATTGGTTACCTACATAAATATTTCGTAATCGATTGACAGACAGACAGACAGAAAAAAAATTTTGTTAAATTTAAATACGTATATAAAAATCAGACTAAATTTAGAGTAGAGTAAACTAGTTGAGTATTTGTTCAATATGGTATTCTAAAAACTGTACTTTACTCCGTTTAGTCCGAAATTCGGAGTGAGTAGCATTCTGACATTTAGTTGTGATTTCATGTGATTTGAAATTTCAGTTAGTATTCATTACGGTTAATTAGGATCTAGACGTGTCAATTAAAATGGATTAAAAATTAAAATTAATGATTTCATAATAAAAAGCATTACAAAGAAAATTTATTTGCAAAAATCCAATAAGCAAATTAGATTTTAATAATTATAAAATAGAAAAGATTATGATTCGGCCTTTTCTTATATAAATTGTTTCCTCGACAAAGTTTCCATATCATAATACTGGACCGACCGATTTACGAATCTACTAGCATCTCTACTAAAAGTGAATTTAAATTTTATTACGAGATAAATTTATATCTAACGCAATAAAACACTTTTCCTCCTCCATTGTGTCAGTATAAAATAATCTTCCAAGTAATAACTGATCCGATTTCGATAAATATTAGGAATTAAGACATTTTACATTAACTTCTCTACAATACAAGAAGATAAGTTCAAATTTGCAATGTTTTTATTTAACGTGTTTGTGTAAAGTCCAACGTACACCAACGTGCCCAACGTTGAACACGTATGCTTCGCATGCTAGTACGGTATAAAAATATATAATTTGCGACCCTTGTATATCACCAACGCCAACCTACAAATTTTGTTATTAATTTAAGTAGAATTTAAATTAAAAATACTATAATTTGAAATAAGTTTTACCTGAAAACCAGGATCTCCAACATAGCGCAAAAATACTTTCATTTTATGTACATTGGATAATGCGCCACCCCAAGTTTCAGCATATTCCTCAAGGAACGTGTTGGCCAGTATGCAGCCATTGCATTATACTAGGTTTTAGTCCCCAATTTCTACCTATTGCCTTCGAACAAACGTATAGAGCATTGTAAGCTTTCTTTACTCTGTTGTCTCTGTTTATTCACTATGTTAACTTTTTGTCTAATCATAGTTCTAGGAATTTGACTCCGTTCCGATGTTTAGGGTGACTCCATCAAGGTTAGGTAGCCTGAACTGAGGAACCTTATACATTTTGATGAAGAGTGCTAATTCTGTCTTGTGTTGATGCACACAGCCTATTGCCGTCGGCCCATTTCCAGAACTTAGGGAGAGCCGATTTCAGTTATTCGCTGATGACGTCCAGAAATTTCCCTCCAGCATGTAAATCAGTTTCCGCGGACTTATGTTTGAGGTGTGCATACTAGTAGTTTAATGGAAATTCTTTCCATGCCTTTGTCACAGGGTAGATATGCGTAGATTAAGCTCAAGGACTTTACATTCCTCAGCTTCGGTTCGCAGATTAGTGCCATGATATCTTCTGAGCAGTAGTTATCCTAAAGAAAAGCTTCAATTCTACTTTTTAAAAGAATACAAGTTCTAGCTTCCTCATCCGATTTTTTATGGAAAGGAGCAGAGATGCAAACCGCTTTCTTTGAACCACTTTGAACCGAACCAAAACCACTGAACCATCGAAATTTTCCGAACAAAAACCAAAACCAAAACCAAACCACTTTTAAAATGATTCGGTCGAACCAAACCAAAACCAAACCACTTTTAAAATTAATACTTGAACCGAACCATAAACCGAAATTTTTCTATTGGTTTATGGTTCGGTTCAACAGAAAAAATTGTCCTATAATTTACATTTTCCTTTTAAAAAAACTAAAAAAGCCTACTACATTTTCTTATAAAAACGATGGTTATCAACATTCAACAGTTTGCCAGTTTTCTTTTTTTTTTTTTAACGAGTAATCATAATTAAAATAAAAACAGAAACAAACACAAGAAGGAAGAATATACTTAAAATTAAAAGATATAAAATTCATATCTAAATGACAAATGTAAGCAAGTCTGTATATTTTTGAGTTTAATAATAATTTTTTTAGTATTTCCTAAAAGAAAATGCCAGGCAACAAATATAAAAATTACCCGGTTTTTGAAAAATTTGTTTGTGATTCAATAACAAATAGCAGTAAGTACAATGAATGCTGCATTGTTATGACAAAAAATCACCCAGAAAATTTAATGCGGCATCTTAAAAAAAGGACTCCGAATCCTATGACATAATTGACACGAAGCGAACAAAAAAAACAGCTGAAAAAAATTTGCCAAGCAAATCTACATTGGCTTCCTTCGTTTCTGTCACAACAACTAAGAAAAAAGACATATTAGTTCAGAACCAAAACCAAAACCAAACCAAAACCAAAACCAAAAATTATGTAGTCTTTAAACCAGAACCAAACCAAAACCAAATTTTGAAATATTTAGAAACCAAAACCAAACCAAAAACCAAAAAGAAGGTTTATGCTTAAACCAAAACCGAACCAACTGTAAAAAAGTCTTGGTTTGCATCTCTGGAAAGGAGTAAAGTTTCTTACTTTTAGTCCTGATACTTGTTTCCGTTTGTTGATCCAGGGCTCCTGGATTAATGCCGATAGAGTATACTTCCTAGAAAGTAGTTCCACTACGTGATTGCTTTACTGTGATGGAGGTTGATTTTCACTACCTCCATCATGGTTTACCAGCTAGCTCCTCATTTTCGATGCCCTTGGTAGGGGCAAGTGATTTTATCATCGCCCTGCCCAAGCTGTATCAGACCAAATCCTTGCATCTCTTCGAGTAGCGAAGTGATTCCATGCTTTGAGATAGCAGAAAGTTTTGTCCGTGTTCCCTCTGGGAACCTGCTTTTAGAACTTTCCATCCCTCAAGTTTCAGATTCCTACTCTGATTCCTAAGTTGGAGATCCAAACCCATACCGTCAGTATGCCCAATCTCCTAACTAGTGCCATCAAAAAGCAATTTATGGTTTTCGACGGTCAACTCGTAAAAGGTCAGCATTGCCATCTGGAATTTCTACTCAGTATTTTGCCACTTGTCGATTGGTAAGCGATCAATCTGCGTGTTGCTTATTGACAACATCATCTTCATCAGAAAGCTGACCGTTACATCCGTTTTTATTTTTTCATTTTTTGTGTTCATGTGTTGGTCGTACGAGTATGGTGAAAAATAAAAGTCCACATCAGCAGAGCTCCCGGTATTTATTTATTTTATTTATTTATTTATTCATTTAACCATCAAAGCCCAAGGTTAACCCTTATAGACAAGTACACATTACAAAAGCATCATGCTAGAATAGTAGCTATAAACTTAAATCTAAAAATTCATTTTTCTTACAACTAAAATCCATCTTATGGTGCCTGCATATGCTAAGGACAAAAAAAAAATAGAAAAAGAAGACTACGTAACTAGGAACAACATTATACAACCCTTTAAAATGTCGCCAACCCCTAATATAACAGAAAGGAATAGAATGAAGGTAAAACACCTGTATTATTGGTGGGCAGGCAAGCAAACAAAAAAAAAAAAGAAAAAAAGAAAAAGAAAAAAAAAAATATAATAAAAGCAAAAATAGTAAAATAGAAAATCTTCAGCTCAGGAAAAAGGTGTAAAGAGTCTGATCGTTAGACCTTACAAACTAGAAACAAATGGACTTAAATTCATGAATAGTACGTGCTGAAGTCACATTAACGGGAAGTCGGTTCCAAATCCATATAGACCGTACAAAAAATGAGAGTTCCCCGATGCGGGTACGAAATAGCGGTAAAACCAAGTTTCTGACCCTTATGGACTGGCAAAACTTTAAATGCGATTGCAAGTTAGACGGAGTTTGGAAACGAATGGTTTTAAATAATAGGAAAACTGTACGAAAATGAAACCACCCTGCAAGACTGCAACCAATAAATTCTGTAACATGACTGGAAACATACGCCCGCCACGGCAGGTGATACACAAATCTGATCATGGCATTAAAACAGAGACGAAGTTTGTTAAAAGATGCCATCGTACAACCAGAAAAAATTTCACTGCCGTAGAGAAAATGTGGCATTATTAAGGCACGAGCGAGCTTAAGCTTTAACTGGGAAGGCAATGGATAATTAATAGAATTAAGCTTTCGGAGGCCAAAAAAGACTTTCTTAGAGATAGTGGCAAAGTGGTTGTCCCAGCAAAGAGTCTCGTTCAGGGTAATTCCCAGGCTTTTGACATTTTTGACCCATTCAATAGCTAAGTTATTAACTTATAATTGATTAAGGTTACTGGCTATTGGCACTTTCCGAAGACGATTGCTTGAGATTTAAGCGGGTTAAGAATAAGTTTGTTTGTACTAGCCCAGCGAGAGATAGACTCCAAATCCGAGTTAAGTTCATCAATGCATTGAGGAAGATAATCCAACGCCGAAGAATGAAGTACATGTACATCATCCGCAAATAAATGCACAACTGAACTACGTACCACCAAAGGTAGATCATTGATGAGCAAACTAAACAGAAGCGGTCCAAGAATAGATCCCTGTGGGACTCCTCTGTCTAGAGCCCGAAAGGCGGACATGGTTCCACCTAGTGAAACGCACTGAGACCTGCCAGAAAGGTAAGAATATATCAAATTGCAGGATACACTGGAGAAAGAAAACTGGGATTTAAGTTTAGCACAGAGTAAAGCGTGGTCTATTGTGTCAAAAGCTTTCGAGAAATCTAATAGAGCAAGTACAGTGGGTCGCTTATTATCCAAATTTCGTCTAACAGTTTCCGTAACGCCTAGCATTGCCGTAATTGTACTATGGTGTTTTCTGAAACCCGACTGGTTGGGAGAAAGAAGATTCTTAGACACAAGAAATGCATCAATCTGTTTATGCCCTATGGTAGGTACTACCAGAGGGTATATTAGTTTTGTCACTAAGTGTGTAACACATAGAAATAATAATCGGAGAAAAATTTCAAAGGTATGGTTGTGTAGGGAATCAAAAGTTATATCGATTTATGCATGTCCGTCCGTCCGTCCGTCCGTCCGTCCGTCCGTCCGTCCGTAGACAAGATAACTCAAAAACGCGTTATCCGATTTTGATGAAATTTATAATTTGAGTTGCTTATTCCTTAACTTGGTTTGGTATTGCATTTGAGCCAAATCGATCCACGGGGGGCAAAGTTATAAAGGAAAAACCAAGGTGACCAGAAAGTTTTGTCGTTTTTTTCGTTATGGTTTTTCGGATGTAATTGGAAAATTTGTGACCCGATTTTGTTCAAATTAATTCTGTAGGTTAACTGCATAAATAGACGATACCGAGTTAATTTTCAGGCAAATCGGTCTAAGGATACTGGAGAAAGAAATAGTTGTATCCTAAAATAAGCCTGTTCATAAAGTTTTTCCAATGTATTTTAAAAATTTATATACGGATTTGAATCAAATTTACGAAACGTGTTTATACTATTAGACGCCAGCCTACCTGTGAATTTGGGCCAATTTGAGAATGAAGAAACGAAGTTATGGAGAGAAAAACCTTAAAATATTCAATTAAGCAGAAATTGTGAAATTCTGGCAGAACAAATTGGGGTAATTGGGTTTTGAAAATGAGCCAAAATTCTGAAAAAAATTCCCTATATTAATGCTCCATGTTTGGTACTACCGTCCGTCCGTTGACAAAATAACTCAAAAACGCGTTATGCAATTTTGATGAAATTTAGAATGCTACTTGGTTATTGCTATAGTGGTTTTGGTATTGCATTTCAGCAAAATTGACTGAGGGGCAGAGAAGTTATTAAGTAAAAACAGGGGCGGCCATAAAGTTTTGTCGTTTTTTTTTATATAGTTTTTCGGGTTTAATTGGAAAATTGGTAAAGCAATTTTGTTTAAATTAATTATATTGGTTGACTACATTAATAGACCATACCATTATAAATTTCAGTGATATCGGTCTCAGGATAGTGGAGAAAGAAGTTGTCGTAGGAAGAAATAACCCTGTTCAGAAAGTTTTTTTGATGTATTTTCAGAACTAATGCACTGATTTGAATGAAATTTGCAAATTAGACTTATGCTACTAGGGTCTGAGTTACTTACAAATTAGAGAAAATTTTGAAAAGGGCAAACAAAGTTATGAAGGAAAACCTCGATATATTGTTAGTTTTCACAATTTTTCTCTCCCATTTCTACCATAGGGCATCAAAAAATCGGCTATAGGCCGATTTTACATTACTTTATGTTTTTTAATTAAGACTTCACAGACTTTGGAGAGTGATGGTAGTATGGTAATTGGTCTGAAATCTGAAATTGCCTTCGGTAAACTCTTTTTAGCGAAAGGAATTATTTTACCAAGTTTCCAACCAGATGGGAAAGTTGAAGTAGTAAAAATAGTATTCATAACGTGCAACAGATAATTTTGGAAGAAGGGCAAAATGGATTTGACAAACTTTAAAGGAATATCATCGATCGCAACGGCATTTGACTTAACCTGGAACACAGCTGACCATAGTTCATCAGCGGAAACATGGCAGAAGGAAAAAGTCGGGACATTCTCTGGAAGCAAATCATCAGATCGATTCACTTGAGTACCACATGATGTAAGAACAAAGAAGTCATTAAATTGATCTGCGGAAATGTCCAAAAAATCGTTAGTGCTTAAATCATTGGTAATTCCAACGCTCCTAATTTTACGCCATAAAACAACAGGAGGTTGGTCCGCTGAAAAATATTTTGAGGCGTAATTTCTTTTTGTAGCTTTGATAAGCTGAGTAACTTTATTTCTGTATGTTTAAAAGTAATCCACCTAGCATCCTTTTCGCTGTGATTAATGCATTCATAGTACGATCTAAAGGCTAAGTCACGCACTTCCTTCGCTCTAGCAATGCCACTGTGATACCATTGGCTCGAGGCAGATGCGAACAACTTTGCTCTAATTGGGACATGCGAGTTGAAAAGCGAAAGTAGGCGGTTGTTTAATAACGACAACTGTTCATTAACGCAATTGGTCGTATATAATCCACTGAAATCACAAGCCAAAGTGTCAGACATCAAAGCAGCGAAATTCACACTCCTATAGTCACGGTAAAAAAAGGTGTTGCTTCCAGAAGTGGGATGTTGAAAAACAGTGGTAATGTGAATCAGAGCATGTTTAGATAATCCAGGCACCCAGAACTGGTCAGAATACGTAATATTATCAGTACATGAAACAACAAAGAAATCAAGCAGTGATTGACTATTATGATGAACATCAAAGTGAGTTGGCTGAAAATTATTATAAGAATACTGCACCCAAAGGTGCCAAAAAACGAAGAAGACGAGTTTAACGTGCTTGCATTAAGTAGATTTGTGTTGAAATCACCCATAATATAGATATACTGGTAGCTCGAAGCCAAACAGTTCAGGGGACTTCCAGCGTGGAAACATCCCCTGTTGGACAATATACAACACCTACTAACACACGTACAATACCGACAGACACCTCGATAAATAAATACTCAGATGTGGGATCGTCTGAGCTTGACACAACCTTATAATTATAGTTATCTGCCATATATAAAGCTACACCACCACCTCTTCTATTTTCGCGATCGTTGCGAAGTATTTTGTAGCCTGGGATAGTAACAGCTGCGTCAGATACATGGGACTTTAGCCAAGTCTCAGAAACGCCAAAAGCAGCAAACCTAGAATTTATGAGAATAAATCTCAGCTCATCAAGTTTAGACGAATCAGTACCTGGCTTCAGGCTTTGAGCATTCACATGGCCGATTTTAAAAGAATCAGTAATGCTACTACCCACTGTAGACCCACCTATTTTAGCCATTATAATAAAAGTAACTAGCTATAGATGCCGGGCGACGTTTATAGAAAGGAAGTAAAAGCAAAGAACGAAAAAAATAAAAAAAAAATACACGATAAAAATTAAAACAAAAAAAAATACAAAAAAAAATTAAAAAAAAAAAGGAAGTGTGCTTTTGACCACACTGTAGAAGTGAAATAGAAGCTTTTCTTTATGGTTTGTCAGCGAGTTGCATTTGTTCCGTTTGTTTAGCAAGTTGCCTAGCCCTACATGCCAGCGTCCGTTCTTCACCAGTCATAGCCGTACTCATCGAAGCCTTGTCGGCGAGTTGGTTTTGTTCCGCTTCTGGTACAAGTTGCCTAGCCCTACATGCCCGTATCCGTTCTGCACCAGTCATAGCCGTACCCGTCGAAGCCTTGTCAGCGAGCTGCTTCTGTTCCACTTGTTGTTGCCTAGCCCTACGTGCCCGCATTCGTTCTGCACCAGTCATATCCGTAGTCGTCGAAGCCTTATCAACAAGTTGCATTTGTTCCGCTTGTTGAGCAAGTTGGCTAGCCCAATCATAGACGTATTCGTTCAAGCCTTTTCAATGAGTTACTTGTGTTCCGCTTGTTGTTGCCTAGCCCTACGTGCCCGCGTCCGTTCTGTAATAGTCATAGGCGTTCGCGTGGAAGCCTTGTCAGCGAGTTGCATTCGTTCCGCTCGTTGAGTAAGTTGCCTAACCCTAAATGCCCGCGTCCGCTCTGTACCAGTCATAGCCGCAGCTGTCGAAGACCTACTCTTCGAAGCCTTGTCAACGAGTTGCTTGTGTTCCACTTGTTGAGCAAGTTGCCTAGCCCTACATGCCCGTATCCGTTCTGCACCAGTCATAGCCGTACTCATCGAAGCCTTGTCAGTGAGTTGCTTGTGTTCCACTTGTTGAGCAAGTTGCCTCGCCCTACATGCCCGCATCCGTTCTGCACCAGCCATAGCCGTACTCGTCGAAGCCTTGTAAGTGAGTTGCTTGTGTTCCGCTTGGGTACAAGTTGCCTAGCCCTACATGCCCGTATCCGTTCTGCACCAGTCATAGCCGTACCCGTCGAAGCCTTGTCCGCGAGTTGGTTTTGTTCCGCTTGTTGTGCAAGTTGCCTAGTCCTACATGCCCGTATCCATTCTTCACCAGTCATAGACGTACTCGTTGAAGTCTTGTCAGCGAGTTGGTTTTGTTCCGCTTGTTGAGGAAGTTGCGTAGCCCTACATGCCCGTGTCCGTTCTTCACCATAAATTCATCAATAGTTTTAATTTTAACTTATTTCTTCAATTCAACTTTTAATTTTAGCTTATTTCTTCAATTCAACAATAGTTTTAATTCTAACCGTTACTTTTCGATCTCCGTTTTTTTATCTGATCAACAATATTTTTCATCTTCTCTTCAGTGTAAATTTTAAACACCACATTTTACTACTTTAAATCTAAATTAATTTCAACAATACTTTTTTAACTTTTAACTTATTTCTTCAATTTCAACAATACTTTTAATTTTAACCGTTACTTTTCGATCTCACTTTTTTATCTAATATCTTTTAGCTTTTAATTCTGGCTTTTATAGGAAAAAAGTTCTTAATTTGCAAAAATGGTATTTCACAATTTCCGTTAGCGGAAATGCAATTGAAACCATTAATTGATTTTGCAATATCATCTGAACGATCAATTTTGAAAATTGATACTTCTGATTTCAAATTATAGGTTCAAGGTTCTTTGAGTGTCTTGAACCTATAATTTTTCCGTTGAAATTGTATGGTACACTTTTTCTTAGTGTACTTTTTTTTAAAACCGTTAGTTTTGGATCTTTACACAAATTTCACTTCGTTAGTTTGCTGGATCCTCAACGCAAATTACACTACATTCTGGTTCCCGTACCGGGAATCGAACCCGGGACTCCTGGGTGAGAGCCAGATATCCTCGATAGACACTAAACGAAGACTGAAATGCTGGGGTTGCGGCAAGGAAGGTCATTTAGAGGGGCAGTGCCCCAACCAGACAAAAGCACCGATTATGGTATCTGTCTCTCTCTTACAACAGTCTAATGACAGACTAACAACGTAAGGATTAATTGCTGCTCGTAGATGCAGGATCATCGTAGATACTGCCGCAAGTAGATCCATCGTAAACAGGAAACTCGTTAGTAGAAAAGACATGAGCGGAAGCAGTAACAGTGTTCTTGAAACGGTTACAGGGAATCATCTCCGATTCTGGGTGAAGTGATTCTAGCATTGGGGCTAGATGAGTATGTGTTACGACATACGTTTTTGGTCGCTGATATAATGGAAGATTGTATCACGTGCAGAATGGATTGAGCGTAAACATTGAAGATGGATTATTGCGATGTGGAAATATTGAGTTCCCGTTAACGTTGGAGGAAGCAGATTCCAGTGTCAGCAAATCAAATCTACGAGACCAACAAGTTACGTCAGATGCGAATGCTGTTGTAGAAGTGAAACGGACGAACGACATTGGAGTGACAACTAGAATTACGGAGTTGCCAAAAAGTAAGAATAAATCGAAAAGAAGGAAATCCAGTGTCGTAGATACTGAAGGGGCTTTGAAGGAAACGAGTGAGAACTGCAGGAATGTAAATAAGGTAGTAGCTGTCCGAGCATTGAGGATTGGAACAGAGAACGTGTCGGGCATCCGAAACGAGCAGGTAAAGGATGAAGATGTTGGACCAATCCTTAAATGGGAGAAAAAAGGTCAGCGTCCAAAATGGGGTGATATTGTAACATGCAGTGATACGACAAAGAGTTATTGGGCTCAGTGGGACTCAATGCAGATAGAAAATGATGTTCTGAGGAGAAAATGGGATTCTCCTGGTGGTAAAGCTAAGCTAATGCAGTTGATTGTGCCCAAGTCCAAAGTACATGAGGTACTTGTTGAAGTACATGTCGGGACTTCCGGGGGACATTTGGGAGTCAACAGAATATTAGCGAAGGTGTGAGAACGATTCTATTGGGTACACTGGCAAGCTGATGTCAAAAGTTGGTGCAGGAATTGTGACACCTGCACAAAAAGTCGAGGACACCAAGAAGAAGCCGAAACTTCAGTGAGGCAATATGTGGACGCTGTATTGTAGCAAGGTACGAGCGAACAGGATAGGACCGAACAGACTTCACCGCAAAGATCATCTGGACAGCATATACGGGTTCCAATGAAAATAAAATTAAAAGGAACAAATTAGAATGTTGGATGTTTCTCGAAAACCATCAAACATTCCAAGGAAAACAACAAAATTACTGACATTCGTTTCTTTCAATTTGATATTTCTTGAATTTTATAGAAAACACGTTTCAATGAAGCTTCTCGAGTTTAAAGCTATGAGTATATAAGGAGGAACATCGCCGAAACGAAAACAGTTGAAGTCAAACTTCGCCAGAGATTGAATCAAAAAGACATTTGAAACTTGATTATTTTGTGGTTGGTTTACAAAGGGATTGTAAAAGTAATTTGTTTGAAAAGTGATTAATAGTGATTTCCATTGCGATTAAACTGTGATAAAATAATTTTGTAATAATTAAATTATTGATAGCCAAATATTTTTAAGACTAATTGTTAACGCAGAAATAATTATAAATAAAGTTTATACACTAAATTCACATAAATAAAAAGCGTTATCATTTTCATAACATCGAACCAAAGGGGTAGCACGTCACATTGGTGTCAGAAGTGCAATTATTTATTGTGAATCAGTGCGGAAAAGACAATTGTGCTAAAATTTGTGCGGGAAATTTCGAAATCAGACTAGAAACTTCTGCAAGAAAATTCGAAATTGTACTAAAAACTTCTATTTCGAAGAAATTCGTTATTGTATAAGAAATTCCAGTGACTGTATAATAATTTTAACGGTGCGAGAAATTTCAGGGGCGTACAAGAAGTTTTTGTGTACTTTTGTGTGTGTTGTATAAAAATTTCGACTGTGCGAAATTTGAGATTATACGTCGTGTATCGTGTAAAAATTTCGAGTGTACGAAAAATTTCGTGGAAATTAAGATTATACAAAGGAATTTCGTGGTATTGTAAAAGAATTTACATACTGTGCGAGAAGTTTCGGTAAGATATAAGAATTTCGAGTTAAGTAAACAATTAAAAATATTCGAATAATGAAAAATAAATTATTAGACAGTTTGAATTCAACACAGCTATCCACACTTCTGCGTGTGTGGAATTTAGCTTCCACGGGAAATAAAACTGAGAAGAAGGAAAGAATAATAGATGAATGCGAGGCAAAAGAGCTAGACATTAATGTATTCGCTTTTACTGAAATTCTGAAGAAGGCAAACCAAGAAGAAGACGACAAAGAAGACGGTCCAAAAGCAGCGGAAAATGATAAACTCGAGAAGCTTATGACCATGATGATCAATCTTCAAACTAAAATTGATTCAAATGCTTCCAGCCTACAGAGCGAAATGAAATCGAATGCTTCCAATTTACAAGGCGAATTAAAATCAACTGCTTCTAGTCTGCAAAGTGAGATGCAATCCAATACAGCAAGTCTCAAAAATAGAATTACAGATGTATCTGATATGCAGAATAAAATGGAATCCAGCATGGATAAGTTAAAAACAAAGGTTGAATCCAGTGTTGCGAACTTAGAAAACAAAATCACTACCGAATTCTCTACAGTTCGCGCAGAAGTAAGCAAAATTGAGCAGAGATTGGAAGTAAAAGTAACAGAATTAGAAACAAAAACAATTATTGCAGTTCGCACGGAAGTTACTAACGTAGATCAAAAATTGGACCAGAAATTAGAACAAAAAGTAGCGGAACTGGAAGCAAAGCTAGCCGAAATCAAAAAAATAAACCAAATATTGACTCATCGGGTAGAAGCCACCAATATTTGACGGCCAAACTTCATGTCCGGTGTACAAACGACAGTTTGAAGCGGCTGCTGGTGCGAATGTCGGTCCGATAAAGAAAAAGCCAGAGCATTAATACTGGCTTTGCGTGAAAATTCAGCAGATTTGTTGCGAACAATCTCACCGGAAAATGGGAAAGATTACAATTACATTGTAATGCAGTTGGATAATCGTGTTGGGGACAACCACATGAAGGATGTATACAGGATCGAGCTCATCAACAGGACACAGAAATCTGGAGAAACGCTCCAGGAATTAGCAGCGGAGATCAAACGTCTGGTGTACATGTCCTATCCTGATTATCCTGTGAACATGCGATGCGAGGTGGCAGGGGAAAGATTTTTCAGCGCCATAAGAGATCCGGACATACAAAATGGAGTCCGGGTTAGCGGAAAGCGAACGCTGCAAGAGATATTGGCGTTCACTTTAACACTAGAAGGTGCAAAGAAAGCCACGAGATCAGCCCCACGGATCAGGGCTGCTACAATTGCTGAAGCGTCGCCTCAACTGGATATCAAAGACCTCAGGGAGCAGATAAAGGAAGTACTGAGGTCAATCCAGAAAGGAGGTGATAAAAATACACGCAGGCAAATCACATGCTGGGGCTATGGAAAAGAGGGACATGTACAACATAAGTGCCCGAACCAAACAACAAAACAAAAAGGTTCGGGAAACGAAAATGAGCTAACATAAAGGGGGACAAGTTAGCTCCGCAAAAAAATACCCCCAGCATCGTTGTATCTGTCTCGCTTATGCAACACAACAACAACTGTCTAATGGTACAGGGTGTAATTGCTGGTCATCAGTGCAGAATTATCATAGCTACAGGCGCAAGTAAATCCATCATTAACAAGAAACTCATCAATCAAAAACACATCAGTGAAAGCAGTAACAGGGTGCTTCAAACCATTACGGGTGAATTCTCTCCGATTTTTGGCGAAGTCGATCTAGCATTGGAGCTAGATGGGTATGTGTTCCGACATACATTTTGGTGGCTGATATAATGGACGATTGTATCATGGGCCTGGACTTCATGAAAAAGAATGGAGTGAGTGTGAATGTTGAAGAGAAAGTTCTGCGATGTGGAAATATTAATTTCGCGCTAACGTTGGAGGAAGTAGGTTCCAGTGCCAAAGTAGAAATTCTACAAGACCAAACAATTGCGGCAAATACTGAAGCTGTTGTAGAGGCGAGATTGGTCGATGGTACTGGGAGGCCAGCAATACAAATTATAGAACCTGACAGTCAAAACTTAAAAGATGGACTAATGATAGTACGAACAATAGTGACAGTGAACGAGAAAGGGACAATTCCAGTCAGAGTGGCGAACTTTTCAAAAATTAACAAGAAATTGAAAAATGAGCAAAGCAAACCATAGTAGTGAATTTACATTTTCTCTATATCGGCCGGACCACTATGGAACTTTCCCGATAATGTCATCAAATATTCATTTCAGTTCTCCTATTCTAAATGTACATTCCAAGTTTCATGAAAATGTGACTAGTATTGGCCGAATTATTAAGGTTTCTTTATATCACCCTCCCGCAACCCCCACCGAGGGGAGACGCATTCTATCTTTTCACTTGCCCTATCCAGAATGTACACACCAAGTTTAAAGAAAATCTGCCAATTATTGAGTGAATTATTGCAGTTTTTATTTTTCAGCCCCCCACAACCCCCCACTGCGGGGAGACATATTATACTTTTTCAGCTGATCTATTCCAAACGTACGTTCGAAGTTTCATTAAAATCCGACTATTATTGGCCGAATTAAGGAAGTTTCTATATTTCATTATTATTAGGGTTTTTTTATTTCACCCTCCCGCAACCCCCACCGAGGGGAGACGAATTCCATCTTCTCACTTGCCTTATCCAGAATGTACACACCTAGTTTAAAGAAAATCTGCCTATTATTGAGTGAATTATTGAAGTTTTTCTTTTTTAGCCCCCCACAACGCCCCACCGCGGGGGACATATTTTATTTTTTCGGCTGGTCCATCCCAAACGTACATTCGAAGTTTCATTAAAATCCGACTATTATTGGCCGAATTAAGGAAGTTTCTATATTTAATTATTATTAGGGTTTTTTTCACCCTCCCGCAACCCCCACCGAGGGGAGACACATTCTATCTTCTCACTTGCCCTATCCAGAATGCACACACCAAGTTTAAAGGAAATCTGCCTATTATTGAGTGAATTATTGAAGTTTTTCTTTTTTAGCCCCCCACAACCCCCCACCGCGGGGGGGCATATTTTATTTTTTCGGCTGGTCCATCCCAAACGTACATTCGAAGTTTCATTAAAATCTGACTATTATTAACCGAATTAGGGAAGTTTCTATATTTCCGCCACAACAATTTTTTAAAAAAGTTTTGCACATTAGTGTTGCCAGATGTAAATTCCGCTGAAAAGTTAATATGTTCTGATTTCGAATATAGTACACAAACTGTGCAAATGTCATCAAAATTCGACGAGCAGTTTCGGTTTTACAACAAGTGCAAAAATAGACTATATTTGGACAAAATGTATTTTTAGACAGTGTTGCCATAGTCAAATATGGCCCAAAAACTAATCAGATCTAAGTTAGGATCAAATACATGAACTGTGTAAATTTTATCGAAATTGGCCCAACAGTTTAGTCTGAACCGTGCGGACAAAATTTTGTCGTTTTTAGACAAAAAAGCGTTACCAAATAGTGTTGCCATATATTAATTTCGCCCAAAATCTAACACCATCTGGCATTTGATGCAAAACCAAAATGGTGAAAGTTTCATCGAAATCGGACCATCCATTCAGATTTTATTAACGATTTAAAAAAGCGGACGGACGGACGGACGGACGGACGGACGGACATGGGGCTAATTATTTTTGACGAAACGGATTTTGCACTTATTTTCATCTTCCTAGCCCTTCTAGATCAAAAGTTAGGTTTTCGCACGATTATAGTACTTTCCTATAAACATTCGTTTATCGGGAAAGTAAAAAGGGAACCATTGTCGGCAGTGCTGAGGGGGTTTCGTCAATAACAAATGAGGATTGCAGAGACAAAGAAACTCAACGGGAGGAACGGGTTCTTCCGGAAGCCTTGAAACCACTTATCTCTGATATCACTACAAGAGTATCAGAGTCTGAAGCAGTTAAAGCTATAGATTTATTGAAGGAGTTTGAAGATGTCTTCGTATGCAGTAAAGGGGACTTTGGACGAACAGACCAAGTGAAACATAGAATCAATACCGGCAATGCAGATCCTATTCGTCAACCACCAAGGAGACTACCATTAGCCAAACAAACAGAAGTTGCTGACATGATCGAGGAAATGCATCAGGAGGGAGTAATTGAACCACTACAAGGTTTTGCGTAGATTACCGAAGACTGAATGACGTAACTAAGAAGTATAGTTACCCTCTTCCTCGCATAGATGACACATTACATACACTCTCAGGAGCAACTTGGTTTTCAACACTTGATCTAAAAAGTGGCTATTGGCAAGTTGGAATTGAACCGGAAGACAGAGAAAAGACAGCGTTCACAGTAAGAACAGGCTTATGGCAATTCACAGTGATGCCATTTGGATTATGTAATGCACCGGCAACATTCGAACGACTGATGGAACATGTCCTACGGGACTTAACATGGAAGACGTGCCTAGCATACTTGGACGACATCATCGTAATCGGAAAAACATTTGATGAACATCTCCAGCGATTACGAGAAGTATTGGAACGTCTTCGAGCAGCTAATTTAAAGTTAAGTCCGAAGAAGTGCGAACTATTTCAACATGAGGTGAAATACTTAGGACATGTTGTGTCTGCAGAGGGAATTTCCACCGATGAGGGCAAAATAAAAGCAGTTCAACAATGGCCAGTGCCAAGAGATAAGCATGAAATCCGGTTATACTTAGGCTTGTGTACTTACTACCGGCGCTTCATAAAGAATTTTGCTAATACAGCCGGTTGTCTACACAAGCTAACGGATAAGGGAAAACCATATGAGTGGACCGAAGAATGCCAGTCAGCTTTCGAGGAGTTGAAACATCGACTATGTTCTGCTCCGATATTGGCGTATCCAAAATTTGGAAAAAGATTTATAGTGGATACGGATGCTAGCAATATCGGAATTGGAGGGGTACTCTCTCAACAGATCGAAGGTGAAGAAAAAGTCATCGCATACTTCAGTAGGAAACTTTCCAAACAAGAGGTAAACTACTGCGTCACCCGGAAAGAACTCTTGGCAGAAGTTGAAACTGTCAGGCATTTCAACAAATACCTCTACGGTGAGGAGTTCCTACTTCGAACCGACCATGCGGCATTTAAATGGTTGCTATAATTTAAGAATCCAGAAGGTCAAGTGGCAAGATGGATTGATCGACTACAAGGGTATCACTTCAAGATAGAACATAGAAAGGGGACATCGCATGGTAATGCTGACGCCTTATCTAGAAGACCATGCGATGAGAATTGTAAGCACTGTGGTAGGCTAGATGAGAAGGAAATAGTCATGGTCAAGACAACAAGAATAGGTAATGATGACGAAACTAGTATCAGAAATGAACAGCTAAAGGACAAAGATATTGGACCTATCCTTGAGTGGAAGGAACAAGATCGGCGTCCGGGACGGAGCGATATTGCAGCTTATAGTAGTACAACGAAGAGTTATTGGGCTCAGTGGGACTCGCTGGAAATAGAAAATGGCGTTCTCAGTAGAAGATGGAAATCTTTTGATGGTAGAGATACACTAATGCAGTTGATTGTGCCCAAGTCCAAAGTACATGAGGTACTTGGTGAAGTACATGATGGGACTTCAGGGGACATCTGGGAGTCAACAAAACATTAGAAAAAGTACGAGAACGATTCTATTGGATAAATTGTCGAGCTGATGTTGAAAGTTGGTGTCGAAATTGTGACACATGTGCAGCGAGCAAAGGACCACAAAGGACCAATTGCTTGGAATACATAAAACCAGAACAACACTCCTGCACCCGTAATCTGATGGTATGGTAGAACGTTTCAACCGAACCCTAGAGGAACATTTATCAAAGGTGGTAACATCAGACCAAAGTGAATGGGACAAACACATTCCATTGTTCCTAATGGCATATAGGACTGTAGACCACGACAGTACAGAACATACTCCATCGGAAATCTTGTTTGGACGCAATATACGCCTTCCTGTGGATATAATGTTTGGTAGAGCTGAATGTGACAAAATGGAAGTTAGTGACTACACCAATAAACTGAGGGATCGTCTAGACGAGATACATCACATTACAAGGGATTGGATAAAAATTGCTAGCGATCGGATGAAAATAAGGTACGACATTGCTACGAACAGCTGTGGATTCCAGGATGGTGACTTGGTATGGCTCTACAATCCACAACGGAAAAGGGGAATGTTACCTAAATTTATGCCGAAATGGGAAGGTCCATATACCGTCATAAAAAGGATAAATGACGTCGTATATCGCATCCGAAGATCTCCAAGGGCTAAAATGAAAGTGGTTCATTTAAATCAGCTAGCAAAGTATCACGGGGCGGCTTTAGAAGATTTTGTTTGGGACGAACAGATTTAAAGAGGGGGTAGTGCACTATAAAATACCAGAAATGTTCAATTTCTTTATAAAAGAAGGAAATTGGACATTTCTGGAAAACACTACACAAATTCACTATTATTAAACACCACACGACCGAAAGAATAACCATGACATTTCTCGAATTTGAAATAACATAAACAAAACAATGTTGAGAAATGGAGACTGTTCGAGAAGTGTTGCCACACAGTATAAGCCGGCGAGAATCGAACAATAATAACAAAATAATAGGATTTTTCTAGTAGAATCTTGAAACACTCTGACTGATATAAATAGCCGCCGGGATTCAAGTGGAAATCAAATAAATCGAAAAGTCAAGCTGTGCATTTCAAATATTCTAAGTAAAGCCTAGCGCAGAACAGAAACTTTGAATCTAAAGTAATAAATAGTGATCAATTATTGAAATAGTGATTGTGTATTTTGTTAAAACTGTGATAAATTAATTGTAATAATTAATTCTTGAAAGACAAATATTTTTAAGACTTATTGTTAACGCAGAAATAATTATAAATAAAGTTTATACACTAAATTCACATAAATAAAAAGTGTCATCATTTTAATAACATCGAACCAAACGGGTAGCACGTCACAATAGTTTTAATTTTAACTTATTTCTTCAATTCAATTTTTAATTTTAACTTATTTCTTCAATTCAACAATAGTTTTAATTTTAACTTATTTCTTCAATTCAACTTTTAATTTTAGCTTATTTCTTCAATTCAACAATAGTTTTAATTCTAACCGTTACTTTTCGATCTCCGTTTTTTTATCTGGTCAACAATATTTTTCATCTTTTCTTCAGTGTAAATTTTAAACACCACTTTTTACTACTTTAAATCTAAATTAATTTCAACAATACTTTTTTAACTTTTAACTTATTTCTTCAATTTCAACAATACTTTTAATTTTAACCGTTACTTTTCGATCTCACTTTTTTATCCAATATCTTTTAGCTTTTAATTCTGGCTTTTATAGGAAAAAAGTTCTTAATTTGCAAAAATGGTATTTCACAATTTCCGTTAGCGGAAATGCAATTGAAACCATTAATTGATTTTGCAATATCATCTGAACGATCAATTTTGAAAATTGATACTTCTGATTTCAAATTATAGGTTCAAGGTTCTATGAGTGTCTTGAACCTATAATTTTTCCGTTGAAATTGTATGGTACACTTTTTCTTAGTGTACTTTTTTTTTTAAAACCGTTAGTTTTGGATCTTTACACAAATTTCACTTCGTTAGTTTGCTGGATCCTCAACGCAAATTACACTACATTCTGGTTCCCGTACCGGGAATCGAACCCGGGACTCCTGGGTGAGAGCCAGATATCCTCGATAGACACTAAACGAAGACTGAAATGCTGGGGTTGCGGCAAGGAAGGTCATTTAGAGGGGCAGTGCCCCAACCAGACAAAAGCACCGATTATGGTATCTGTCTCTCTCTTACAATAGTCTAATGACAGACTAACAACGTAAGGATTAATTGCTGCTCGTAGATGCAGGATCATCGTAGATACTGCCGCAAGTAGATCCATCGTAAACAGGAAACTCGTTAGTAGAAAAGACATGAGCGGAAGCAGTAACAGTGTTCTTCAAACGGTTACAGGGAATCATCTCCGATTCTGGGTGAAGTGATTCTAGCATTGGGGCTAGATGAGTATGTGTTACGACATACGTTTTTGGTCGCTGATATAATGGAAGATTGTATCATGTGCAGAATGGATTGAGCGTAAACATTGAAGATGGATTATTGCGATGTGGAAATATTGAGTTCCCGTTAACGTTGGAGGAAGCAGATTCCAGTGTCAGCAAATCAAATCTACGAGACCAACAAGTTACGTCAGATGCGAATGCTGTTGTAGAAGTGAAACGGACGAACGACATTGGAGTGACAACTAGAATTACGGAGTTGCCAAAAAGTAAGAATAAATCGAAAAGAAGGAAATCCAGTGTCGTAGATACTGAAGGGGCTTTGAAGGAAACGAGTGAGCACTGCAGGAATGTAAACAAGGTAGTAGCTGTCCGAGCATTGAGGATTGGGACAGAGAACGTGTCGGGCATCCGAAACGAGCAGGTAAAGGATGAAGATGTTGGACCAATCCTTAAATGGAAGAAAAAAGGTCAGCGTCCAAAATAGGGTGATATTGTAACATGCAGTGATACGACAAAGAGTTATTGGGCTCAGTGGTACTCGATGCAGATAGAAAATGACGTTCTGAGGAGAAAATGGGATTCTCCTGGTGGTAAAGCTAAGCTAATGCAGTTGATTGTGCCCAAGTCCAAAGTACATGAAGTACTTGTTGAAGTACATGTCGGGACTTCCGGGGGACATTTGGGAGTCAACAGAATATTAGCGAAGGTGCGAGAACGATTCTATTGGGTACACTGGTAAGCTGATGTCAAAAGTTGGTGCAGGAATTTTGACACCTGCACAAAAAGTGGAGGACACCAAGAAGAAACCGAAACTTCAGTGAGGCAATATGTGGACGCTGTATTGTAGCAAGGTACGAGCGAACAGGATAGGACCGAACAGACTTAACCGCAAAGATCATCTGGACAGCATAAACGGGTTCCAATGAAAATAAAATTAAAAGGAACAAATTAGAATGTTTGATGGTTCTCGAAAACCATCAAACATTCCAAGGAAAACAACAAAATTACTGACATTCGTTTCTTTCAGTTTGATATTTCTTACATTTTATAGAAAACACGTTTCAATGAAGATTCTCGAGTTTAAAGCTATGAGTATATAATGAGGAACATCGCCGAAACGAAAACAGTTGAACTCAAACTTCGCCAGAGATTGAATCAAAAAGAGATTTGAAACTTGATTATTTTGTGGTTGGTTTACAAAAGGATTGTAAAAGTAATTTGATTAAAAAGCGATTAATAGTGATTTCCATTGCGAATAAACTGTGATAAAATAATTTTGTAATAATTAAATTATTGATAGACAAATATTTTTAAGACTAATTGTTAACGCAGAAATAATTATAAATAAAGTTTATACACTAAATTCACATAAATAAAAAGCGTTATCATTTTCATAACATCGAACCAAAGGGGTAGCACGCAACAGTATATTATACCATATTTATTAGTACTGAATATCGAAATTGTAGTCCGACAAGAGAGGGAGGAAATGGGGTTGAAGTTCTAGAATTCTAGATGAATCAGGTGTAATAACAGAATTAAGCGCCAATTGATTTAATTGTCCCAAAATTAGAATTTCTACAATTGCTTTGATGTCAAATACATATTTGTTGATATCTGAATGAAACATCAGTCGTTTGAATTTCCTGGTCTCTTAGGTAGTTGAGTTTTTCAAAATGCCATAAGCTAGGCTGTGAATTATTACAAGGATTAAAGAAATTTATAAATAATGAATATCAAATACGCGACATTAAAATAGCATTAGAAAATTGGTGGTTGAAGTGGTTTGAAAGATAAAATTCAACAGGGGTAATACAGTTTTATATCAGAGGCATCATTTCTTGTCAAATGCATTTATTAAATTTTTATGCCCTATGGTAGGTACTACCAGAGGGTATATTATTAGATTATTTTGATGTGTTACAAATGGAGTGGCAAACCATTTGTAACACATCGAAATGATCGTCGTAGAAAGGTTTTAAGGGTATGGTTGCGTCAGGAATCAAAAGTTATATCGATTTATGCATGTTTGTCCGTCCGTATACAAGATAACTCAAAAACGCGTTATCCGATTTTTATGAAATTTACAATGTGGGTTGCTTATTTCTTAACTTGGTTTGGTATTGCATTTGAGCAAAATGGATCCAGGGGAGCAAAGTTATAAGGGAAAAACCAGGGTGACCAGAAAGTTTTGTCGTTTTTTTGTTTATGGTTTTTCGGATTTAATTGAAAAATTTGTTAATCCATTTTGTTGAAATTAATTATATAGGTTAACTACACAAATACACGATACTATGTTAACGAAATCGGTCCAAGGATAAAGAAGAAAGAAATAATCTTAAGAGAAAATAACTCTCTTTATAAAGTTTTTTTGATGTACTTTAAAAACTAATACACCGATTTAAATAAAATTTGGAGATTAGATTTATGCTAGTAGGATCTAGGTTACCTGCAAACTGGAAGAAGGAACAAAGTTATAAAGAAAAAACTTTGAAATAATGTTAGTTTTGACAGTTTTTCTGCCTCATTTCTACCATAGGGCATCAAAAACTAAGTTACTATATGTTTTTTTTTATCATTCTACCCTTGTATTGTTTATAAATGATATTCTAGAAACAAATTTGCTTAAGATCATAGATTCTATAAAAAAATATTGATTACCTAAATCATAAAATTAAGCTTCGTTTATGACATCATAAATAATGAATTTCCAGAAAGTTTTCATTGAAATTTTCTATTATTTATTATCATAATTTATTTGCAAAAGAGCAATGAACTTCTTATTATTTGTTCAGTTTTAACTATTATTATTTTATTTTATCAAATTGAATAGTTTTGCCTTCCGGCTTCCACGAAGTCATCGTCATTTCTTTGAATGAAAAAAAAGAAAACAGAAAACAATCGTAGATTTCACTTGAAGAAGAAGAAGGGCCTCTTTAGCAACCATATTACAAACAATTTGGCGCTTTTCCTTTACAATATAGCAACGGATCTAACTTTGGGTCACACTAAAGTACGAACACGTTAACAATAAATATGCTTCATCAAACAACAAAACGGCATACAATATCATTATAATCATCATGAAACCATTGAAAATTATTATTTTCAGTTAAGTTTTTTTCTCGTCTTCTAAAACTTTCGCTTTCTAGTTCATTATATTTTAAAAAGAGGTTACACGATTCAAGATTAAAAGAAAATGAAAATGTATAATTATATTAGTTTTGTTTTTTAATCGATATTGTTAAATGTTTGATCTACAATATAATAATATGAACAAGTTTTTAAAACTGAATGTTTTTTCTTTTTCATTTTAGTACAATATCTATTAAGGCTTTAGTTTTTGTCATATTATTATTATAGATTAGATACTAACATGCTTATTCTGGCATTGTGACAGTTTTGCGGTCAGAAATATTTATGACAATAATATTCTGACTGAAATTATGACTGGTACGAAAATTCGTATTCTGGAGAACGGGTCATAATATGTCCAAAATATGAATTTATAAAACTTTAAAACTGGTATAATTTGAGCGAGCTTTCGTGTTAATTGAGAAATAGTCTCGAAAATGTTTGTATGGGTTTGAAATTTTTCTATCGGTGTAAAATTATTTGTGTGTTGAAAAGAATGGTGGAAATTATTCTATATTTATCACTTGAATCACTCAGAGAACCCATATAAAATTCCGTTGTGATCTAAAATATTGTCGGTCAGAACTTATGATATTTTTTTATGACAGTTGTTAGTTATGAGCGCGCCAGAATACCAAATAGTATTAAAAAAAAAGTTATGACAATGACGTCGTTTTATGCCAGTCAGAACTTGTTATGACTGCGTTCAGAATAAGGGGGTTAAACTAAATTTATTAATAAAGCATATAGAAACTTAAAATCGGCATAAATACCATTTGCTGATGCTATGGTAGAAATGGGATTCGTAACGAAACCAGCAAGTTCAATGAATTAACTCTTGGAAAAAATAACAACGAAAATAATAATATTTTATTGTTTTTCTGCATAATTTTATTTCCTCTTCTTCAACATTACTCAATTCAAAGGTAGCCTGGTAACCCAAATAACATAAATATTTTCGGCAATTTTTATTCAAATGGTATATTAGTTTTTGGACTGAACTGAACTGAACTGAATGGAAAAACCTTATGAACACGCCAATGTTTTCCTACAACTATTTCTTTTTTCTACTATCCTTGAACATGTTAACATGTTTTGGAGTTATCTTGTACACCGGACGGAAGGACGGACGGACATACTTGCATAAACCGATAAAACTTTTGGTTATCTACATATCTGTAGCCTTAAAACCATTCCGCGATCATTATTTGTAGGTTTTATAATTCTAATGACAAAACTAACATATCCTCTGGTAGTACCTACCATAGGGCATAAACAGAATAAAAGTGTAAGAAAAATTACATTTTTTTTTTTAGAAAAATTAATTTGAAAAATCGGTTATGCTTCAACTGAGTGAATGAAATTTTTTTCCAATTTTTATAATCATTCTTAACAATTTTTCATTTCATTTTTATTTTAATGTAAAAATCCTCTTTTATTTTTTTGATTTAGCAATGAAGCATAAAAAAAAGTTTTCTTTCGTTCCATTTTAAGATTTCTGTTACGGCATTCTAATTTATATTATAAACACTTTGGGGAAAAAAAGAAAGAAAAATATTTATATCTACTTAAAAGAAAAATGGTATATTTAGCAATATTAGGAGACGGAAATTATATACTTTTTTAAAATGGGTTCCATTGCAACAGTTTTTTTTGTTTTTCGAAAAATTGTTATAAAATGTGTTTTGTGTTTGTTTATTTTTATTTTAATTGTTTTGAAAAAAAAATTTCATAAAATCTGTATATTTTAACTGAAATTGACTTAATTTCAAAGATTTTGTTATAATTCCAAAAATTAGCATTAATAGCGTTTTCTTCTATTGTGCAAAAAAAATGCAAAATATTTTCATTGAATAATTCTACATTTTTTTCTCGAGACAAGAAAATACTATTATTTTAGTTAAATGTTTAATAGGGTAAAGCACCTAGTGGCTGGCACTGGAATATCTAAATTTGGATTGGTTGTGAAATTTATCTACAAGGGCAGTGTCAGTCCGTGCGGTTTTTCATGCGCAGGCGAGATCCAAATTTGCTAATCTACAATTCCTTTCTCAATTGAAAACGAAGCTAAATTTAAGAAAATGACACTCACGACT
This sequence comes from Xylophagus ater, assembly GCA_963422695.1. NCBI lineage: Eukaryota > Metazoa > Arthropoda > Insecta > Diptera > Xylophagidae > Xylophagus > Xylophagus ater. Next base: position 25,487,678 of record OY730482.1, on the reverse strand, counting down.
TATACTGCTTTAGACAGTTGCCGAAATTGCCTATACATAAAACTTGCCCTGTAAAAGGATCTTAAGATTCTTACTTTAAAGAAGAATAGCTTAATACAATATCTAAGTTTTCAATACAAATACATTTTTGCAGTTTTTTTCATTTTGACTGTATTATTACTTGCAATTAATTATTTCCTTATATTTACTTTATAGCTATTTAAAAAATTCATAAAAAAGGCCTTCTCTATATCATTACAGCAGTCATCGAGGCTTATGATTTATTCAATATCCAAATTATTTTAGAAAAATTCCATATGAATAAAAAAAGATTTTTATCATGACAAAGATTCATTTTCAAATACAAAATAATACAATTGAACTTTCATTTGAGGAAGAACATATTCTTGCCTATATTTTCTGTATTTTCATTTTGATTTGCTATCTTTATTGCAAAAACATATAGACCCATATTCTATTTTTTGATAGCCTATGGTAGAATTGGGACGCGTAGTTAAAGAATCTATATAAGCTCTTAAACAAAAAAATAAACCAAAACTAATAACATTTAAATATTTCTGAAGTGAAATACTATTGTGCCCAAAAACTAGTCGGAATTTTTCGATTTAAATTACGCGGGTAAATATTTTCGCTCAAACCAAGCGTAAACCAAAAACTAATGATGATATTGACATGCAATTTCTCACAGATGTCACTAACAGTCCTACCAACTTAAAAAAAAAAATATTGAGCGAAAATATTTACCCGCGTAATTTAAATCGAAAAATTCCGACTAGTTTTTGGACACAATAGTCTTCTATGGGGGCAATTAGCAAAAATTATTTGACGATTTTCTGTGACGAAACGTCAGATTACCAAATATCTCATTATATGGACGTCCTTAACCATTACAATGTTCAACAATATTGTGGAGGTTGTGATTAGAATTATTTTCGTTGAAGACCAAATAGTTCTATCTACCACCATTTTAGCGCTGTAGTCGATACAAATTTTTGAAATTTTTTTAAACTTCTTCTAGAGAGGTCGTACACAATTGAAATGTTCGACAAAGTTGTGGAGGTTTATATGGGGATTATTTCCGTCGAAGACACAATAGTTCTTTCTCCCACCACTTCGGCGCTGTATTCAACAACAATTTTTGAACTTTGGCGAAACGTTACATTACAAAATATCTTATTACATGGACGTGCTAGACGATTACAGTGTTCGCAATTATTGTGGAGGTTATAATGAGGATTATTTCGGTCGAAGACCAAATAGTTCTATCTGTCACCGTATTAGCGCGGTAGTCGATACAAATTTTTGAAATTTTTTTTTGGAACTTTTTATGTAGAGGTCGTACACGACTCAAATGTTCGACAAAGTTGTGGAGGTTTTTATGGGGATTATTTCCAACGAAGACCCAATAGTTCTATCTCAAACCACTTCGTCGCTGTATTCAATAACAATTTTTGAACTGTGACGAAACGTTACATTACAAAACATCTTATTATATGGACGTTCTAGAACCTAGAAGATTACAATGTTTGGCGATATTGTGGAGGTTATAGTGTGGAGTATTTCCGTCGAAAACCGAATAGTTCCATCTGCCCTGTAGTCGATACAAATTTGTGAACTTTATATATAGGGGTCATCTCCCACGGCGGTAGGCGACTTAACGCGGAGTGGGGACTTAAGTTGTGTGGGCCATCTCAGCAGGCCCAACCTGTAAGATGGTCCGAGCAACGTACCAAGAACTACCCTCCCTAAGCCAATGGTGTTATGCGACCCTGCCCAGTGGACTGGTTGGTAGTTCGGGGGTATACCGACTACCGAAAACGGAACCAAAGGGAAATACACCCTTCGCTATAGATTTGGCAAGGTGGAGGTCCGCGGACTAAGAAAGGAGAAAGGGAAGGGAGATGATCCTCCTATACCAATTGAGAAAGGTGCCAAGACATCGGCTGAGGAGGTAGTCATTCCTCTGCTCGAAAAGAAGGCGGAGTCGGGAAAAAACTTCTGTTTCACTTCTATAGTGTGGTCAAAAGCACACTTCCTTTTTTTCTTAATAATTTGTTTCGTTTTTGTAGATTTTGCCCTAAATAACTCGTTTTTGATCAAATTCGGAGAAGTTAAACTAAAAATCTATAACACTTTATGACAAAATCCAATTTTGCTCTATAACTATTTCTTTCGGTACTAACTTTGAATCGATTTTACTGAAGTTCAACATAATACCATTACAATATATAATAAACGTGTATAATAAATTTAAATGAAATTGATGTACAATTTTATCAATAGTACAACGAACTTCAGTCATGTTTTTAGAGGTTTGAACAAAATTAAAAATTTTTGTTGTTTTAAACAAATAGTGAAATTAAAACAAATAAAATTTTGGAAAGCGGCAATTTGAAATATTGCTTTAGTCAAATGAAACTCTAAATAAAAATATTCAAAAAATAAAAATTGAGGAAAAAGCTACCGAAATCAAGTATGATTCTAATATCAAACAAATTTTCTGTTCACTTCAAAAACTGCAGGGATGTCAAACAAAAAAAAATGTTCCGATTTGCGCCATCTATATTTCAAACATAACATTGAATAACTTTGTTAAAAATAAACAGTTATAAATAACATTGTTTAAATAAGTGGGTGTTCTTATTCTTCCCGATAAACACATCTAATAGCAACTAAACCGCAAAAGTGAATAATGACACAAGGACTGTTTTCACGAGAGTCATGATCTGCGTCCATTCAAATCATCTTACCCTGGAGGCAATCTCGACGGACGCGACGGACGCAATGAACGCGTGCATTGTCAAAAACGTTAGTGACGCTATAAATATTTTTGTGTAGGCAAACTCGACGCCGTTGATGAAATTTGTAATTTTTATTATTATTTGATACAATCTTTGTGTTATAAATTAAAAGAGTTTTTTAAGTAGTGTAAATTAATAAAAAACAAAAATACCGTTTTTAAATAAAACAAAATAATTCATACACAAAAAGTTTAAAACGACATTTGAACGAGTCCGTCACGTAAAAGTTGAACACGAATCAACTTTACAACGTCTGAACCGTCGCGTCCGTCGCGTCTACGTCGAGATTGCCACCTCCCATACAATTCATATGAAATTAACTTTTATTTGACACTTCACGCGTCCGTCGTGTTCATTGCGTCCGTCGAGATTGCCTCCAGGGTTAAGGTACGGTTTCACTGGGAGCTGTTGACGGCGGCCATTAGCCGTCAACTGTCGACGGCCGCCGTTGAACAGCGCCGTTAACTGTTTTGGTTGCAGCCGTTGAATAGCTGGTTATTGTCAAATCTAAGTGCGGAATTAAATATAAAATAATAATGGATTTCTTGAAAATATTATTAATTGAAGAGGAGGAAGAAGAAGAATTTCTAAATTTATTACTGTTGAATAAAAGGCAGCCGATAAATAGTATTTTTAAATTCCGTGAAGAAGAAGGATGTTTTAGTCTACTTATAAATGGCCAATGGTTAAATACATCTGGTGACAAGTTCCGTGAATATTTTAGACTGAACCGAAAACTGTTTGAATATATATTACAAATTGTAAAAAAAGATTTAATTAAAAACATTTCAAATGCTGTAAAAAACCCGATAACTCCTGGTGAAAAATTAGCATTAACTTTACGGTATGTCTACAAATGAAAGACAATTGATTTTTTTATTTATTTAATTAACACATATGTATGTATATCCATAGGTACATAAGATAATAATAAATAATTATTCGTATCTCGTGTTTTCCGCAACTGAATAAGAAATTATAGTTGAATTTCGGAAAGAAAAATTCTGGTTTTCACCCGAACTTGATGGAAGTGAAGAAAAGATGTTCCGGGATTCATCAATATTATTTGAAGTTTCAAGCTCTGCAGTTTCAGGTTGCGTGAGATCAATATAATTCTCTTCTAAAAACTCCTGAGTACTTGTTAAATTGCTTTTGATCCTGAAATGAAGAATGATAACATATAAAAATATATACAGATATATTTACATACGTTCTTTCATGTTCAATGTTATTTAGAAATTGCAGTTTTTCGAAAAGAACCCATTTTGGTGAATGCGACGAAGAAGCTGATCCTGTGGGCAGTTTATGTTTTAATTTTTGTCGATAGAAATTAAAAAAATCATAAAAAATTTGACATTATAATAAACAAAATGTATTTAAATACTTATAATATACATTTATTCAAAAAGATATCGAATTTTTACTTACCAGATCTCTCAACATTTCGAGCTATTATCAGCCATATATTATTTTTAATCAATTAATTTTTATAATCTCTATCACGCAGATTCTAAATACACCCATACCTCGCTTTACGGCCTAGATACGTTCCACGAAACTTGGCCGCAAAGCGAAAAGCCGTATAAGGAATCAATTATTCTAATACAAATTCATACATATTCAATGGGATCGGTTCCAAATTTATTAAATATGTAACATTGTTTATCATTCAAAATGCAAATCTGAAGACAATGAAGAAATGGTAACCTGCAGATCACTGTCGTCATCATTTTTCGCTGGTAAGGATGGGCCTGGCTTAAAAAAATTGTCCAACATTGTTTGTCTTGCCTTTTTGTCTATTTCGTTCTTCAGTGATTTATAACAGCTAATGGCTGAGTTAATTCCTCGAGAAACTTTAGCGCTACGTTCGACGTCAGGATCGTTTTCAAGGAGGATGTTTAGTCCTTGTTCGAAATAGGAAAAAGCTTTCGACAAATTTTTTGATGTTAGCTGTTTGGATACAACAGGCTCTGTCTCTTCATCAAATGCCGGTTCTGCTTGCAACTGAATGAGTTCCTCATATGAAAGGGGTCCCCTATCAGCTTCAAGTAGATCAAGCACATCATGTTCGTTCAAACCTTCAAAGCCGAGGTCATGTGCTAGATCCAAAATGTTTTGCCTAATTTCAGGAAGGAAATTAACTTCAGCATCAGTACTTTTTACACATACTGGCCATATTTTTTTCAAAACATGGTTCATTGTTGTTAATTTGAATTCCTTCCATGATTCACTGATGCTGTCAACAGCATCCTTGATGTTATAGTTTTTCCAAAATGTTTTAATTGAAGATTTACCATCAGTTTCCCTTATAAGTTGTCAGAAAGTTCGGCGTAGGTAATATGCCTTAAAAGTGGCTATTGCACCCTGATCCATTGGTTGGATCAGAGCTGTTGTATTTTTCGGAAGGTATTCAATCATGACATCTTCAGATAGTTCGGATAAATTAGTAGGATGCCCTGGTGCATTATCCAAAATTAGCAAAGCCTTGTTGCTTAAGTTATTGTCTCGCAAATATTTTTTCACTTCTGTACATAAGTGATTTTTGAACCAATCCTCAAAAGTAGCTTTAGTCATCCAAGCTTTCTTGTTGGATCTCCATATGACGGGTAATTGATTTTTATTTAGTCCTTTAAGAGGCCTTGGATTTTCGGACAAATATATTAAAAGTGGTTTTAGCTTAAAATCATCAAACAAGAGGAAATAGAAAAGAGTGTGTTGGCAACATGTAGATATATCGACATCGAAAAAGTTTTTTTTGCCGTTATAGCGAAACATTTTAGGCCGTAAATCGAAAACGTGCCTTAATTGAAGATGGCCGTTATAGCGAAATGCCGTATAAAGAGCGGCCGTACAGCGATGTATGGGTGTAGTAGGATTTCCTTGAATATATTCAATAAGGATTTCATCCTCTTTGCTTCTGAAATTTGGAGCCATATTTTACAAGAATTTCACTATATAAGTATTAACATGAAATTAAAAATTTGTTCACTTATAGAAATTAAAAATCTATTCAAGAAAAATTCAAACGAACAGCTTCGACAGCGCTGTCAGACTGGTTCAAAAGCAGTCGAACGGAAACAGCTAGCTGTTGACAGCCGCCGTCAAGCTGTCGAATAGCGTGAACGAAACTACTCACACGGTTCTACCATAAGACGAGTCATTTTCAACGGCGGCCGTTGACAGCTGACGGCCAACGGCCGCCGTCAACAGCTCCCAGAAATCCGTACCTTTAGACGGAAAAGTATAGTTGGTAATTCTAACATGTTCTAAATACAATAAATTAGCCAATTGCAGATGCTAATAAACATATTTAACAACAAAACATATGATATGACTCGTTTAATTGTCGTCACTTTAAAATTTACACATTTTTACCTAATGTGATGTTTTTTTTTTTTATTCAAATCAACAAGTTTTAAGGAAAAATTAGTCAAGTTTTTTTCTTAATATTTGTTAAACTTATTGTAAACAAAATATTTTTGTTTTGAACCTTCCAGGTAATGACGCCTGCTTGTGAATTTTATTATCACGTCTTCATAAAAACTTTGGCTTGTTTTAAAATCAATAATATTTTACATGTAACAATTTTTTTAGTAAATATATTAGAATCGATTCTTTTGAAAGACATAAAGATGCTTTAAAAACTGGAATATGCAGCGACGTAACTAGGCAGGTGCAACAGGTGCACTCGCACAGGGCCCAGAGATCTAGGGCCCTAAAACGAAATTGTTAATTGAATTTTCTTTACAAATTTGTTTTACAAAAATTTCCATTCGAGATTTTAAAATAAAATATGTATTCTCAGTACAATACATTTTTTATATGATATCTATTTGAACTATAATTACTTTTTCCCAAAAATATAGGGGCCCTAAAAAAAATTTTGCACAGGGCCCTAAAAAAGCTAGTTACAGCGCTGGGAATATGGTTCGAAAATTATTTACTTGGAATACCACATTAATATGAATACGCTCATGATAGACTTGATCGGAAAGGATAAGGAATATCTTCGTTCCAATGATATTCGTAATATTGTTGGATATGAACAGTAATGTTTTCTTTCAATGAATGAAAACTCCTTTGGCTGGGATGTTGCTGACATCATTATTTCCTTTAAATTATTCATTTTTATGCCCTATGGCAGGTACTACCAGAGGGTATATTAGTTTTGTCACTAAGTCCGTCCGTCTGTCCGTCCGTCTGCGGACAAGATAACTCAAAAACGCGTTATCCGATTTTGTTGAAATTTAGAAAGTAAGTTGGTTATTCCATAACTGCGTTTGATATTGCATTTCCGCAAAATCGACCGAAGGGGAGGGAAGTTATTAACTAAAAACTAGGGTGACCAGAAAGTTTTGTCGTTTTTTTTATATGGTTTTCCGGATTTAGCTGGAAAATTTGTAAATGAATTTTGTTTAAATTAATTATATTGGTTAAATACGTAAATAGACGATACCATGTTAAATTTCAGAAAAATTGGTCCGAGGATAGTGGAGAAAGAAATAATCCTAGGAGAAAATAAGTTTGTCCATAAAGTTTTTTTGATGTACTTTAAAAACTAACATACTGATTTGTGGATTGGATTTATCCTATTAGGGTCTAGTTTACCTGCAAATTAGAAGAAATTTTGAAAAGAGGAAACGAAATTATGAAGAAAAAACCTTGAAATACTGTTAGATTTGACTGTTTTTCTGTCCTATTTCTACCATAGGGCATCAAAAATCGGCTATAGGCCGATTTTAAGTTACTATATATTTTATAATATAGTTTGTATACGATTTGTGATTTTGATTCCTCAAAGCAGATTCTTTAAGAAAAATTACGACACCAAAATTTCGTTACAGGAATTCCTGGAAACATTTGCCTTCAGTTTTTTTTACAAATTTTCCTCTAAATTCTTAAAAATATGTATTGACATTATGAATATACATACTCGTATGTACATACAAGAAGCACCAAAAATATTTCAAAGAAAGTTTGTGGAAAGTTTTAGACAAATATTTCCTTTTGCAAATATTGTGTAAAGAATAATCATAATAATAATATTGAAAATTATTAAGAGAAATTAAAAGATAGTAAACTCAAATTAATGGAAGAAGTTGAATACCCTTTTTGGCTGTGCATTTAATTAAATTTTTTTCTCAAAAAAAAAAGAAAATTTAAATAGTGAATAAGTGAAAATAAAAGAAAACAGAAACAAACCATTTAAAAAACTGTATAGCTAAAAACAAATTGAACATTCGTGTGAGTCTTGTATATTTTTATTGTTTTTTTTTTATTATAAACAATTTTATTCATAAAAAAATTTGTAATAATGATGAAGTCGAGATGTGGTAAAAAGAATCCTATAACTACCTTTGAACAACCAATGGTCTATGTTGATAGATGGTTTTTACGTGATTTTGCACGAAACGAAATTCAAAACGACATTGAACTCATCCATAGTAGTATAAAAGTGAATCGCGATGATAAATTCAAAATCCAGCAGCGTACCAAGTTGTAAATTGCACCAAGAATGGAGAAAGACTTTCGCTTTTCATTATAATAAAAATCTATTTTCGGAAAATAATGAAATTATTTATTTAGGGTACGATCGGGTGAGTGGGATAAAAGGTTTTTCTTTCAAAAAAAATATTAATAATTAATAATATTATTATACTACTATAACTATACTAGCGAAATTTTTGGCACGGCCTCCTCTCTCCACGCATAAAGGAATCAAGGAAAAAATTCTAAAGGAAGCAAACACTCGCTGGTATAATATAAAGGGACACGGAGTATATAAAAGTTTATGGCCGAAGCTGGATCAAAAGAAGTCGCCTCTTATGATCGATTGGAATAGGAATAAATAAGTTGAGCATTGGGGTTTAATCGTAGTAACCATCGTTGATCTGATAGATAAATCTCATATTTCGGATAATTTAATGAGGGCTTTCGCTGACTTAAGGCATGATAGAAATGACATTGACTGAGGCAACGAAATAGGAATATTTCTATATGGCACGTACAAAATAGTTGTATTTTTGACAAGTATTTAGGATTAGTTGTCCAGACTGCCTCGTTATGTCAAAAGAATAAAACAAAATTTTCTAAAATCTAACAATATAATATAATATTGAGGACATAGATGACAGTATTATGAATCATATACCTGTTTGTATGGCTGTCTTCTTCATAAATCAAGAACATATGACCTTAGTAGAATTTAGTACAATACTATAGTCATATGAGAGTCATAATAGTTGTTATTTGATTGGCTTTATCTGTAAGTATTACCCGAATTGTCTATAATTTTTTCTTCACTATTACTTGAAGATTGTCCTCTTTTCACTACATAACATATTATAATTTTTTGGTGAAGAATAAATAGAAAAAATTATATAGATTTTTCCATTATATTTTGTGGTTAAGTAAACAACATTTATTAGATTTTTTTCAATTATTTATTTTAACTAAAGTTACCTTATTTGAATTTTCCATAGAGCAATAGTAATAGCATTTCGAAAACAATAAAAAAAAAAATATAAAATAGGAACTTCTCACGTTAAAATAATAAATTTTTATTTATTATATTATTTTTTGATAGAAATGAAAAATTTTAATTATTTTATAAAGAACTAGGGGGCTCCGCGGCCTGCTCGCTACGCTCACCATAAAGTAATAAAAAATAAAAATAGCGTTTTTAAAAGGAGTTTTCACAAAATAATTCACACACAAAAATTTTAAAATGACATTTGAACGCGTCCGTTACGTAAAAATTGAATAAAAATCAACTTTACAACGTCTGAACCGTCGCGTCCGTCGAGATTGCCTCCAGGGTTAGGGTCTTTCCATTTGGACATTTTTAGTACTAATTGGAAAAAAGTCAAAAAATTTGGCTCAAAAATCTGATTACAACTACTTAATCAAATTCGTTTTAGTAGACGGATGTAAGTTTCGCTAAGCTCCTGGACTTGTTCCTTTTTTTTAATTTAAATGGAAGAAAGCATTCTTCCAGTGTATGCATTGGCAGTGTATTTTAAATAATGTTTGGGAAAATTAATGTGTTTTGAGTTCAATAAAATAAATCTCACTACGTCATTATATTTTGCGGCATTTCTGAATTGAAGATCAATAAAATTCGAAAGAAAAAGACTACTTTCTATCTTGAAATCGGATCCGACCTGGTTCAATGAATATATTTCGTTTGGTTTTGGTTTCATTTTTATTTGCCTTTTTTGTGTTTATTCTTGACTAACAATTCGATACAAGTAATTTGCATTCTCATTCATACAAAAAATATTTACATGGTCAAAATTCTTAATGCACTCGCATTTTATCGCTGTTTTTGTCAAAGTATTTTGTATTTTTTTAAATTATAACATTCCTAAAAACATGACGAATCAAATTACTTATTATTATTATTATTATTTTAAAATTTCTTTTTATTTTATAAATTCTAAAAGTTCACGTTAAAGAAAGTCAGAAATTTAAATTACAATAACATCTTTCGGGACCATAAATGCATTTTATATAAACTTTCTGTATAGTTATTTCTGTAAAAGACAAATTTTCTATCTAGATAAAATTATTGTTGTTATAAAGCAAAAGTGTATTAGAAAGGCATAGATAAAATAAGAAAAAAATTACAGATTTGTTTTTATTACACTTCTGTTCATGTTAAAAACTCTCACTTTTTGACTTATAACCCTCTTCAAAAATAAGAAAATAAAAACCCCTCGTGGACATGGAAGTGGGTTTATTAATACATTATGATTATACATATGCGGACGACAATATATAGTCAACTTATGAAATTACAATTTCCAAGATTTCAGACTTATGGGAATTTTCTTTTGGTCTTAATAAATTATCCCAGATCCACTGCCTCAGACTTACCATATTTGTAATGTTGGAGATTTAATGCTTTTGTGATTCATTTATAGTTTTAATATAAAGGGATTGGCTATTGTAGTAAGGACCCCACAATTATGCGACTTAGAACACGTTTTTCCGGAATTTATTATAGCCCTATGATGGTCAATAATTACGCAACAAATTCGTAACTTATGACAAGCTCAAAGGGATCTCCACTATCGTGGCAGAATTCGAATTTTCACAAAACTGAATCACCAATTTGAGTCTGCATGTCCTATGTCTATAGGAACACTGTTTTCTTATGATTTTAAAAGCCCTACAAAACCAGTATGCATACATCCAAATCGCGTTAAAATGGCCGGTTTTACACTGGTCTTCTTCTTCTTGTTGAAAATTTTCCACAAATTTCATCATTATAGCCCTTCCCTATGGCTGGATTGATTCATGCGGCAAACAAAAAACGAATTTAGTTGTATATAAATTTTCATCATGCCAAACTTTTAACTTTTTCACTCTTCTTTCAACTTTTTTAATAAATATAATTTGGTTTCGCCATCGATCATTGATCATATTATTTCGAAAGTATTATAAGATATCTAAAAACATTACGGCATGCGGAGAGAAGCATAGTTTTAACCAAAGTGTAACTATAGTAAAGTGGCGAAAGTTCCTATCCTTACCGCAAAGTGTAACTATAGTAAAGTGGCGAAAGTTCCTATCCTTACCGTACCGCCGTTTTTCAAATTTTGACTGTTCTTTTTCAAACAATTTTCTATCCACTGCTGAAATAGATAGCACTAAAAATTGTACATATGGGTGAAAGAGAAACATAATGTCATATGATTTTGAAAAACATCCCTCATTTTTTTGTTCGAAAAATTGATCCCATGATGGTGTTGCCATTAATGTATTTTTTTTAAACTGACTGTTTAACTTTTTTAAAAAATGATGAAAATCTTTAATAATTGAGTTATTATTTAAATGAATTTTTTAATAATGAAAAATGAAATTAATATTTCTCCATTCTTTGCTATTTTAGTTTTAATGCAGTATTAGGGTGGCTCTCACTTTTACATTAAAACAAATTTGAAATTTGTGAAAAGTAGAAGTATTCTTTAATTGTTATTTCTATTAAAACATGTTCTATAAAATTTATGCGAATTATAGGTATTTTTATACAATTTTGAAAAAAAACAAATTCGATCCACCCTAATATGCATAAACAAATTAGATGCACCCTAATGTACACATCTTTATTAAATACAACACTTGATTGCAAAATGCACTAACCGTTCCGGATTTGTCGGCAATTTAAAAAACCGTACTTGACTGTTTTCAGATGTTGAAAAGCAGCCAGGCACAAAACACTTAAATTTATTTCGTTTCAAACGTTTAAAATTTTCCATATTTTAAACCGCATCTATCTATTATTTTGAAAGAATAACATTTTGCAATATTGGCAACACCACTAATGGGTAATTTTAAAATTTAAACAAAAATACTGAGTCAGAAATTTGTATACAAATGCACACATACCAGAAAAAAATTTGGCGCAAATTTTTTTTTTCTGGGATATATGTAAAATTTGTGCCCAAACTTAAGATTCCGGGATCAAATCATAAGATTCCATATGATTTTTAAGAACATTTCATTCTCTCTCTTGCTAATGGATTTTGCCTATGAAAAATATATGTACTCTTGCGTATTCTTTTCCCCGCCTGCCACGTGCTTTTTCTAGCTACTTCGCTAGCTTTCCTCACTTTACCATAGTTACACTTTGCCTTACCGTACCGCCGTTTTTCAAATTTTGACTGTTCTTTTTCAAACAATTTTCTATCCACTGCTGAAATAGATAGCACTAAAAATTGTACATATGGGTGAAAGAGAAACATGATGTCATATGATTTTGAAAAACATCCCTCATTTTTTTGTTCGAAAAATTGATCCCATGATGGTGTTGCCATTAATGTATTTTTTTTAAACTGACTGTTTAACTTTTTTAAAAAATGATGAAAATCTTTAATAATTGAGTTATTATTTAAATGAATTTTTTAATAATGAAAAATGAAATTAATATTTCTCCATTCTTTGCTATTTTAGTTTTAATGCAGCATTAGGGTGGCTCTCACTTTTACATTAAAACAAATTTGAAATTTGTGAAAAGTAGAAGTATTCTTTAATTGTTATTTCTATTAAAACATGTTCTATTAAATTTATGCGAATTATAGGTATTTTTATACAATTCTGAAAAAAAACCAATTCGATCCACCCTAATATGCATAAACAAATTAGATCCACCCTAATGTACACATCTTTATTAAATACAACACTTGATTGCAAAATGCACTAACCGTTCCGGATTTGTCGGCAATTTAAAAAACCGTACTTGACTGTTTTCAGATGTTGAAAAGCAGCCAGGCACAAAACACTTAAATTTATTTTGTTTCAAACGTTTAAAATTTTCCATATTTTAAACCGCATCTAACTCCAACGATTTTTTTTGAAAGAATAACATTTTGCAATATTGGCAACACCACTAATGGGTAATTTTAAAATTTAAACAAAAAAACTAAGTCAGAAATTTGTATACAAATGCACACATCCCAGAAAAAAATTTGGCGCAAATTTTTTTTTTCTGGGATGTATGTAAAATTTGTGCCCAAACATAGTTACATAGTTACCATAGTTACACTTTGTTAAAACCAAAGTGTAACTATGGTAAAGTGAGGAAAGCTAGCGAAGTAGCTAGAAAAAGCACGTGGCAGACGGGGAAAAGAATACGCAAGAGTACATATATTTTTCATAGGCAAAATCCATTAGCAACAGAGAGAATGAAATGTTCTTAAAAATCATATGGAATCTTATGATTTGATCCCGGAATCTTAAGTTTGGGCACAAATTTTACATATATCCCAGAAAAAAAAAATTTGCGCCAAATTTTTTTCTGGTATGTGTGCATTTGTATACAAATTTCTGACTTAGTTTTTTTGTTTAAATTTTAAAATTATCCATTAGTGGTGTTGCCAATATTGCAAAATGTTATTCTTTCAAAAAAAATCGTTGGAGTTAGATGCGGTTTAAAATATGGAAAATTTTAAACGTTTAAAACAAAATAAATTTAAGTGTTTTGTGCCTGGCTGCTTTTCAACATCTGAAAACAGTCAAGTACGGTTTTTTTAAATTGCCGGCAAATGTAATTTTCAATTTTGCAATTATATAAAAAATCAAAGAAAATACTGCATTAAGACTAAAATAGCAAAGAATAAAGAAATATTAATTTCATTTTTCATTATTAAAATATTCATTTAAATAATAACTCTATTATTAAAGATTTTCATCTTTTTTTAAAAAAGTTAAACAATCAGTTTAAAAAAATATATTAATGGCAACACCATCATGGGATCAATTTTTCGAACAAAAAAATTAGGGATGTTTTTCAAAATCATATGACATCATGTTTCTCTTTCACCCGTATGTACAATTTTTAATGCTATCTATGTCAGCAGTGGATAGAAAATTTTTTGAAAAAGAGCAGGCAAAATTTGAAAAACGGCGGTACGGTAAGGATAGGAACTTTCGCCACTTTACTATAGTTACACTTTGGTTTTAGCTACGAAGGAGTACAATCGAAATCACAGTGATCTTTTCATCGAGTCTGTACATTTCTAAATGTATCTATTTAGATTATTTTAGTATAGTTAGATCTTATTAATTTTCAAAATGTTTTCCTTGAAAGCAATTTAGCAGTGGAGCGACATTGATTTTCAAAATAAGGAATATCCCTGTAATATTAGTGATAATTAATTGTCATTCCACTGCTGAGTTTTAAATTTTTTTCGTTATTCCTATTGGACAAATATAACTTTCAGTTCAAATTAAACCCTTTCAATGCTATATACTAACATTTACTATGAATCAATTTATGTGGTCAATGAAAAAACTGATTTTGTTAAAGTTTTGCAGTTTAATTTTTAAATAATTTCAGGTACAATCAATAAATAAATTTTGCATGAAATGCGATGAAGAATTATATTAAAATTTAAGTTATTAGATACATTTTCTAATATATGAAACTGTTTAAGAATTACGCACCACTACGGTTTTGTAAGTTGTAGGCATTCGCTTTGTGGTCGCCATACAATTTGAACTTGTAAAAACTTGCACATGATGATATACCAATATCATCGTGTTACACACATACGTGCAGTCGACATTTTTGTCCATTCCAATATATACAACGTTGCATAGTATCTTAGTGTATTGCCACATAGGTTCTGCGTTTTCTACGCGGAGTGAGAAAAATATTAACACGGTGAGAGGAACGAAAACGGTGAGCGAAAAGTGTCCACATCGGATATCACTCTTATCACATTTTCTCTAGTTTGTCAGTTAATTCACAAATACAAATACAAATCTTCTTCTCAATTGAAAAAAGAAATCATGGCCTTCTTTTTCGAAAGAGGCGAAGAATTGAATTTCAGTTCTTTTCTTTGTTTCTATCGTATCCTGCTTTCAACGAACTCGGCTATATGGCCACTTCCATTTAATTACACGCGTATAGTTGTCGTTGCTCTCATCTTCGAAATTGCGCGTAGTAAGCGTAGAGCCTATGTGGCCGCACACTTACATTATATTTATGATCCTGGGGTGACGTACTCACTTTTAACCCTTTCAAAGTGAGTAGCACTATACCAACTGTCAAAAATACATTTAAAGTTGATGAATTTGCAAAAAATCAATTTCAGGTAAGGAGGGATCTACCCAAAACCGAAAAACGTGGCAAGTGGTCCACGAAGCAAAAAAGTTTGGGAACCTCTGGGTTGGATGTTTACCATAGTAATGCAAGTGTCAAAATCAGGGAAAGTATTCATAGTCAATAGTTTCTAGTGTAGTGACTGTATTTTACGCTGAATTTTTGTATCTAAATTCATAATGTCGTTGTCAGGACTAGAAACCTATTGTATGACGGAACTAGAAGTCATGTATAACAATGAGCTAGATAAGCAATAGTTTCTAGTGAAATAAATAGAAAACAGCAATACTAGCTAGATTACAGTTAGCTTGTACAAGCCTCATTCCCATTTAGTTTTCGTTAAAGCTTCTACCTATCAACGCTATTTATAAATTTGTGCAGTGATAAAAGGATTTTCTTCCTCCTAATGTAAACATTTTTTTTCTTACATCTTCTTTTTAATGTAAAATGGGCCTCATTGTTGAAGGTAATGTTTCGTGAAAATTGAGGTATATTTTCATACAGGATCAAAAAACTAAAATCATGACAAGTTTGCGAGAAACTCTGGCACTGTTGATACGCTATCTAGTTTATGAAAATTACTGGAACTAGTGGTTCCAATATGAGAATCAAACTGCCCTAACTATATTTCAAGTCTCTATGTAAAATTTGCATAGACCGCCATGGCTAGGGTTGCCAACTTTTTCAAAACCCAATAAAGGACGGATTTGGCCACCAAAAAAAAAGTCCACAAAATCAACAAACAAAAACAAAATTTCCCTTTCAAACCATTCAGTGGGCATTAAATACATTACTTAACAAACTTTCTTTAAATTGGAGTCCATTTGGTGCCCCTATGAGCGGCGCCCGGGGCATGATAGACCCCTTGCTATGCCACTGGAAAAATTTAATTAGTATTAATTTTAAATTTTACTACTCTACATAATTATTTATGTACCATCATATATGACCCCTTTATTTTCAAAGTCAGATAAGTCATCTTAGAATTGTAATATTCACCCATGTTCTGCAATTCACATGAAAATGACACCAATAAAATGTATTCAACTGAGTATTTCATTTAAAAATAAATTCGTTTTATGACAATAATATTAGAAATATTTTGAATGGCATTTTATTGAGGTAGATTTTAGAAAAACCCTGTATTACATTACCGTAATGCATTTTTCTAAGAAATTTTTGATATCTCGAGTCCGGTTGCTACTAATTATAATTCCGGGAACAATTGATATTTTAAAAATTTTAAACATTTATTTCAGAGAAAATTTTAGAAATTTTATAAAAAAATATTGGAAAAGTCTAATGGAGTCATTGGGTGAAGAAAACTTAAATTTATTTTAAATGTTTTCCTTAGTTTTGTATCAATTCACATCAATTCCACAACACCAATTAACAGTGAATTCATTTCGATTACATTTCGAGTAAAACGAATTTCAGAACACAAAAATTTCATTTTCGAAATTTCAAGTCACAAAATTTTCGTTTTTCATTCCGATCGAACTCCAGAACACCGATTTTCGTTTTCACTAGAACATAGGTGATTATCTAAGATTTTAGAATGACGAATGAAACAATTTTGAAAATATTCATACAGCTGAAATCTCTACTTTTGAAAATTAAATGTCATTTGCTACTAGTTGATTTACATCTTGTAAACAAATTAGACTCTTGAATAGTGGCAAAATTGTTTGTTTTATTTCCTTTCATATAATTAATGCCTAATTAACGGAACGATTTTAAAAATAAAGGATATTTGAGGCTCCGATAAAGGACAAGGACAAAAAAGCAAAATAAAGGACTGTCCTTTCCAATAAAGGACGGTTGGCAACCCTAGCCATGGCCAAAATGAAGAAAAAAAATTTGTTTCATTTGATGACTTTTTATGACAATTTTTGAAGAAACTTATTAATATGTAGTTCATACTTTCTGTTAAAACAATTTTATAATCAATTATTAAAATTACCGAAAAACCGAAATATATTTGAAGTGTCTAGTACAATTTGTATTGGAATCATTTTGCAAAGCTTCTCATATAACTTAAAATCAAAATTTGTTCCACTTTTAAAATGAACACCTCAAGGGGCGCCCAATTCTAAAGTGCACACGGTGCAACAAAACTTGGCCTTGATCTATCTAAATTTAGTTTAGAGTAATACATTTTCTATTTTTTTTTTTTTTTTGTAATTTATAAATTCTTAAATAGCTAAGAATTCGAATTAAAAAAAAAGTGAATATTTAAATTTTCTCGAAAACAAAAGAAAATAAAATGAAATAAAAATTTAAAATGAAACAAAACCACATATGGTAACACTTAAAATTTAAATAAATAATCCCCACTGTTCAAGCTCTCATTTCCGCTAGACAGCTAGATTTGATTGCGCAGGTTGTCCCCACTTAAAACAATTGCGCGAACAGCTTTCGATATTTTGCTACCTGAATGTGTAACGAATGTTTTTTTTTTTTTTTTACCTTATGTTAACAATATAATTTCTCTTATATATATGTATCTTCTTAACGTCGGGTCATATTTTTCCATTTTATATTTTATACGATTTATAGTGTTTGCATATTCACATAAACATTTTTCCACATCCAGAAAACCATAATTTTTTTACCATTTTCAATCTTTGTTAAAAAATCTTCTGCACTAAAGTTGTAAAAGTTCAGACGTTAAGTGGCAGCCGAAGTGTTTGGATGCAATTCTTTCTTTAAAAAAAAAAAACAAACTAAAATATAATTCCTGAAATTATTTTAATTTTCCAAAAAATCAAATTTCAAATAAACAAAAACTCTTAAAAAAAAAATTTTTTTTTTTTACTGTGAAGTTACCAAAAAAAAGACTGTTTTTGTGTTTTTAATATTATTTTGTTTTTTTTTGAAAAAATATATAAATTAATTGTTGGTAGTATTAAAAAGGAAAAAAAAAAAAACGAAAAATAAATTTTCATAACGCGTGCCACTTTGGAAAATTATTTTGATTAATTTTCAAATAATTAAATAGCTCCTAAATGACGGAAAAGGATCTGGACTCAATGGCTACTGTCCAAATTAAGCCAGAATATGCTCCGAGTGAGGTTTACAGTACAACAAGTGAACCACCGCCGGTAAGATTTTTCTTAGTTAATTTAGTTAATTTATTTAATTTTATTACAAGGTTGAAACAAGAAAGGAATTGTTGTGAATTAGTTATGGCCAATAATAACATAAGACATAAATTTTTGGAAGGCCTTGAGATTTTTAAAGTTAGTTATTTTTTAAAGATTTTGGAATAAAAACAAACCAGTTTTTTTTTTTATATTTCTTGTCCGGTAATTAGATATATTTAAAATAAAAAAAAAATATTCGAGATTTATTACATTTTTTGCTAGTAAGTCTCGCGAAGCATTCACAAATTCGAAGCTTTTTTTTATTATTGTGGGATAGGTAACCACATTTTTTGTTATATTATATTTATTTTCGAAGAAATAAATTTTGAACCATTCACTAAATGTTAGAAATGTAGACATAAAACAAAATGATTTCGAATATGTGTTTGAATAGCCAAAAAAAATTAAGATAGAAACGCCGAGGCCAGATTTCGAACTTGAGTCTCCTCATAGTAAGCTATAAACGACTGGAGCTATAAACTAACTATTTTGCATTTGTTTTTTGAAATATTATTTAAACCATAGAAATTGTAATTATTTGCATACGCCTAAAACTCCTACAGAAAGTTTTTTAAACATACATTTTCATGTCCTATGATAGGTACTATCAGATGGTACGTCTTTTTTGTCATTACATTTGTAACGCATAAAAATAATCATCGGTGAATTATTTCCAGTCTATAGAAGTGTAGAGAATCAAAAGTTATATTGATTTATGCATGTCCGTCAGTCCGTTCGTTGGCTATTCCTTAACTCGATCTGATATTTTAGGGAAGCAAAGCAAAAGCCAAGTTGACCAAAAAGTTTTGTTTTTGAAGTGAAACTTCTTATGTCACGGTAGAGTATCTTTGCATGTTGGAGAATAGGAGCGTAACGAAAATTGAAACGCATCAATAGTTCGCTCAATAACGCCCGCCGCACACTTGAACTAAGCGAACTAAACTACTTGTAGATAAGCTAAGTGTCTCGCTGAAAATAAAAAATTCAGCATTTGCATTGGTCGTCGCACACTTCAGCGAAGCTTTGAAACTACGACGCCTGGTCATGAGCGACACGAACTAAGCTCTTTCACGTAGTTCAGACCTCAACTACGCGAACGAGCTTCGCTAGCATCGCTGATTATAATTTATATGTACTTTTAGTATTATACAGTGTAGAATCGATACTTGCAAAAGTGTAGTATGTTTTCTTTATTTTGTGATAGTATCTTGTCTACGCAAATGAGTAAGTGTTAAGTGGAAAAGGTTTAGTAATAATTCATTAATACTGTACTCGCAAAATTTATCTCTCTGACAGCTCAAATAGAACTGATGGGATGAATTTACCAAAAATATCGCGTAGCTTAATTCAAGTGTGCAACGGGGTTAGCGAGCCCAGCTAAGCTATGTAACGAGGCTAGCCCGCATAGCTTAGCTCATGTGTGCGGCGGGCTTTACAGGCTGATTTTCATAAAATTTGGAATGTACATTCTGGATAAGCCAGCTTAAAATATAGAATATCTCTCCACTCGATGGGGGGTTGCGGGGGCGTAAATAGAAAACGGTCAACAAATATTTCAATTTTTCAATTATTTGTTTAGCCTACCAATTTCGTATTCCTCCATCCTTGAAGTTTCACTTCTAATGCGCACTCAGTTTTTTTCCAATTTGCTTTCTTTATATTATAAAGTAAGCTTTGTGAAAACAAAATACATATTTTTCGACATTTTTAGTGAAGTCAATAATTTACAACTGTTCAAAAGAAACATTTTTAAAATGTTTCAGTTCCGAAGACAATTCTTAAGAATCCATAAGTTCCTATCAAAGAATTATTATTCGGTGATTTTCATTTTCAATATATTTATAATATTTACAGCATATTTTTACTACCGCGATCAGGAGCTAATATTTTGGATAAATACTGTATTTCAATTGTACAATGAATTTGAATATCTATTTTTGGCAATAACAATAATAGTTATATCTGTAAAAATTTGTATAATAATTCTACTATGTATAAATAATTTAAATGACATGAAATGGTTTAATGAATTAACACGACTCGAAATCAAAAAAAAAAAAAATACAGATGTTCTATTTACACTACTTAAATCAGAACTATATGCAATTCGTGAGCGAGACTTAAATCCAAGACGTAAACTATCGGAGGAAAGATTTATTCGTGTTCATGAAGAAATCCAAACGAAAATCGATAAATTGCTTTATGATACCAAAAAAATTATATCACCTACAGATTTTCAAGCTACACTAGAATATGTTGATTCTATAAACAATGAACAAATCGTCGATTGGAGATTAAAGACATTAATGAATCCACGATATGAAATAGAGTGAATGTTTAATAAAATATAAATAAAAATAAAACAATGTATACATAAATTAAATTAAAACTATTCAATGGAAATTTTTAAAGTGACTTAATTGATTTTCAAAAGTGAATAAACTATTCTGTAATTTTTCAAGTTAAAACCATACAAGCTTAGCTGGTCTTTATTAAGCTCTAATCCTTCTTTAAATTTGTTTAGTTCATGAATTTCCCTTTCATTTATGAAAACATGATCAATTAATCAAACATTCTCTTCTAAATTTGTATCGAAATTATTTAGTTTTATCCTTTTTTTCCACAAATTCTAATTAAAGGTTGACGAAAAAAATGTCAAGTCAATTTTCCCCGTCGTTTTATTTTCATAATGAAAATAAAGCTTTTTATCAAACTGAAAATTTCATCATATTAAATGAAAACCTTTCGGTTGGAACATTTCCTTGTCGACTCGACAATCCTAGATTTTATTTCACCTGAGTAATTACAGTGTGTATATGTAATAAATGAGAAAAGATAAAAAGGCCTAATTGAATTGGAAATTTCCTCAATTAATTCAATATATTTAATAATATAAAACTAAAAAGACAAGAAAAAATTATCTTAAGCTTTACGTATTAACTTCATTTTCACATTACAAATGTATAAAATTTTGTGTACGTATTTTTATCAAATTTTTCATTTTCTTAGTTTGAAATAAGAGAGACTCATTTATTTTTATAATGATATTAAAAGATTAAAGTATAGTCTTATAGTTTTTCTTCTATTAAGACACAATTTCAGAATATGCAAGCGTTTTCTTATATTCTTTCTGACAAATAAAATATCCTCAATAATTGAGAAAATCTGGTCTGTTATCGAATTTTAACTGAGAATCGTGAGATAATCGAGATTATCGCTGCTAATATGTCTTTAGTATTAGACAGAAAAGCGTGAAACCGTCAAAGCAGATAATCTTGTAAAATTCCTAATATATAGAAATTCAAAATAAATAATTTCCATGCCTAAGTTAAAGAAACTTTTACGCTTCTACATTAATGCTCCTTTTATATTGTATATAGAATTTTCATAATAAATTAAAATCGACAGATGCTGGTCCAACTATGTTGTATTTTCGTTAAGTATATTGAACGACTGAATGATATTATCGAAAGATTTAAACATTTTGATGGATAAAAAATGTATAGTATTCTAGACTTCAAATTTTGTGTATCGAACAAAACACATTTAAAGAGAACATCTAACATCTGGTGCACCTCTAAGAATAAGGAATATCAAATATTGATGGTAACAAAAACAAAAACCAATCCTGTAACGAAGAATCTATACCAATTCAGCTACTTTTCTCGTTTTTCGGACTTAATTGGAAAATTTGTACAGTAATTTTGTTTAAATTATTTACATAGGTTAGTTACATAAATAGATGATACTATCTTAATTTTGAGTCAAATCGATCCAGGAATAGTGGACAAAGTTATAATTGTAGGAAAAAAAACCCTGTATATAAAGTTTTTTTTTTGATATACTTGGAAAACTGATATACTGATTTGTATAAAATTTTGCAGAATAAATTAAAATTAGGGCCCAGGTTATTTGTGACTTAAAGTAAACTTTAAGAAAACACCTTAAAATATTATTAGTTGTGTTTTTTTCTTAAACATGTTACCTTTGTTAACTACCAGACCCATTCCTACCGTAGGGCAACAAAATATATCGTAGTTTATATGCCGATTTTAGGTTTTTTATATGTTTTGTTTAAGTTTTTTTTTTGTAGTTAGTGCATGTTATATACAGTTTGATTAAATGTGTATTAATTACTTAAAAACGAGAGGTTCTGGAAAATTCCATTAGCATTAACATGAATTCATAATAAACGGTTTTGTTGATAAATAAGAAAGTTGTTTGGCCTTCATTATTATCTAAAATATATAAAAATAATATTATAAATGTTTCAGACTTGAAGAGGCAGCAAATACATATTTTCAAAACTTTAAAAGAAGAATAAAATATGAATTTAATTCAATAATTGAAATATATTAACAAAATACACGTTTTATATTTATTAATTCGCTTTACTTTATCGGCAAAGTCTTAACCTTTTCACCTTCAGTATCACAAAGTCCCAATCAGTCGTTCTCGTTTATTATGAGAATTGTATGATAACTTAACACATTACTCGCATTATTTAACTAAGTGCTTGTAATTTAAGATTTAGACTATAAAAAGTGAATAATGCAAATTTTATTCAAGTTCGTGAAAAATAAATAAAAAAATACGATTTATGAAAATTTGGCTTGTGATCTTGTTTCCGCGGTGCACGGATACTTATCATATACAGACAGGTCGCGATTAGTAGAATTAATGCATTCAAGCAGACTGAACCTGAGAGATCAACGTGTTGAAAAGGTTCATTGTGTGACGAAAGAACAAGAGTCCAATAGAGTATTTCTACTTAGGTTTTCGTCTTATACTAAAGGCACACATAGGGTATTCATACCTTAGTATCGAAACTACAGTATAGCCTTGTACCATGGTATAAAAAGGGGTTGGCACACATCAAACATAGTATCTGTCTAACATTTGAAATTCTGCCATTTCAGCGAGAATATGGGAATTTCTTTTCGCTCCTCTTAAATCCTCAATATGATTCCTACAAACACCTATAAATTTTGAGGTTTCATTAACTCATAAAATTTTGCATATTTAATTACTTTTTCCACTTTTTTAAAATAATATTTTCAAAAAAAAAAAAAATGTAAACATGTGTCAATTGCTAAGCTTTCCTACAAAATTTTATTCGCTATTTTCCGTTTCAATAAAAAGGCGCGACAATCACTAAAGAATAGATTACAGTGGCCGAAAAAATTAAGTAAAAAAGGGAATACCACATACTTTTTCGAATTTAAATACCAGATTCATAGTAGAGGCAGACATATGGTATTCATACCTTAGTATCGATACTACAGTATAGCCTTGTACCATGGTATAAAAATAGTTTGACACACAACAAACATAGTATTTGTCTGACATTTGAAATTCTGCCATTTCAGCGAGAATATGGGAATTTCTTTTCGCCCCTCTTAAATCCTCTATATGATTCCTCCAAATATCTATAAATTTTGAGATTTCATCCACAGATACAATTTTGCGTTTTTTCTTTATTTTTTCCATTTTTTTAAAATAAAATTTTCTAAAAAAAAGTGTAAAACATATGTCAATTGCTCAGCTTACCTACAAAATTCCATTCGCTATTTTCCGCTTCAATAAAAAGGCGCGACAATCACTAAAGAATATATTACAGTGGCCGAAAAGATGAAGTAAAAAAGGGAATACCACGTACTTTTTCGAATTTAAATACCAGATTTATGCTACGTAGTTGAAATGGTATTCGGCTAGTATTCGACGACACACATATGGTATACCACCTGGTATCCTTAAACTATGGTATGAATACCCTATGTGTGCCTCTAGTATTATGCTACGTAGTTGAAATGGTATTCAGCTAGTATTCGACGACACACATATGGTATACCACATGGTATCCTTAAACTATGGTATGAATACCCTATGTGTGCCTTTAGTATTATGCAGGTTTGATTGCACTATTCAAATAAAAAGATAAACAAATCAACTTTGAATAGTATGAAGCTTATTTTATGTTATCACCCTTAAATACATATAAAGTGTAAAATTTATAATTTATACTAAAAATCGAACTTGTATTATTTCATGATATGCTTGTTTTATAAGTGTATTCCTCTATGCAGACCGAGAGTAAATAGTAAATAATATGAAATATGAAATAAATAATTCATTTACAATATTTTACTCGAAGACATTTTTCAAATTGGACGATCGAACAGAACATGCGGTAATCAATATAACATTAATTTAAGTTCATGATTCCCAATAATTTATAATTGATTTTACACAATATTAAGAATTTATTCAAATTCTTAATTTTGGCTAAAATCATTAAAAAAAATTCGTTAAGAATTTCAAATTAAAAGCTAAAAAACGGAAATAAAATTATAATATTAAATTTCTTCATTAATATTAATATAAAGTTCGTAAAGCAAAGTTCCTATATCAAAAGTCCGATTGAAAAAGTTTTTGTTTTAATTTTATAATTCTTTTAAATTAAAATTTTTCCAGAAACAAAAACAATGGAAAAATAAAATATTACGTAAAAATCATGTTAATTAGAGAATTCATTATAATTTTTATTTATAGAAAAGTTTTTTTTTCCTTCAATTAGCATCACGACAGAGACGATAATTTAATATTAGAGATTATTTATGTAAATGTGAAACTGCTTGTGACAAATGATTTTCCATAAAAAATTCCATTTCTTAAGGCGAGAAATTTCGAGTCACATTCAAATCATTTGAAAGTTATTAATTAACAATAGCCATTTACAATACAGCCAGTTTCACTTTTATTAAACAAAGAGTGGATTTCCCAAGGTGGTTAGATGGTGATTTGTCTTCAAATTTGAATCATCAATAATTAACATTATATTCAAATCTTACATATACTTAAAATCTTAATTATATTGTATGTTAAACAAGTTTTAAATCTTTTACGCAGTGATGTATTTGGATTATTTCGAGTACTAACATTCTTATTATTACTATGTATACACAAAGTATCGAAACCAGGTCGAAACTGAGTTCAAATGCATGTACTGTATACGCTGGTCGAATCCAAACTGGGTTGATTGAATTTACTGTGTTTTGGTGGCCTATGTTCATTTGTTTGGTAATACTTTTCTGTTCTGTCCATTTGGACTCAATTTACGGATACAAAATTCTAATTCCTTGTATATGCGGGTCCAGATTTTAAATCTTTTACCTTTCGATTCTTCATGTATAGACAGTACATATTGGACATTAGTTGCCACTTAGTGAAGATACTTTTTGCGACTACAAATGCAATTTTTTAAATTAAATATAAGAGAGATCTATTCTACTTTTTTGAAAATATCGTGTATGGTAATTAAACGTCATCGTTTTCTAATAGATGTCGTAAGTACTACTTCTTACATGTAAGTTAAAACAGCAAAATATTTAGGTTTATTATTAGGTATTGTATATGATATTTATATGAATAATATAGTTTTTGATTGAATTGAAAATGTCGACTTTTGTGCCAACAAAGCAATATTTACGAGAAGCAATATTTTTTTATTTTAATCTAAGGGAAAGTGGCGCTGACAGCTATCGTTTACTTGTGGAAGCTTATAGTGTACATGCTCTATCGGAAACCACTTGTAGAAATTGGTTTAGACCAGTGTTTCCCAACCTTTTTTGTGCCATGCCCCACCTTAGCCACCTTTTTTGTGGCATGCCCCAGCTTATGCCCCCTCCCTATGTAATATACATAATTTTTAATATCAAAAAATTGAATTATTCACTTAAGAAACTAAATTTGGCACCGAAATCTAGCATTGCATTTAAATGGCCCGGAGCGAAAGGGTTAAACTCGTGTCATGTCCATTTTCGAATTGCCCCCCTTAACAATCAAATTGCCCCCCTGTGGAGCGTGGGCCCCACGTTGGGAAACACTGGTTTAGACGATTCAATGATTTCGATCTGAAAAACAAACGTGCTCTCGGCCAGTTATGGTATACTTTGAGCTACTGAAATCTGGTGAAATACTTAACACTGACCGATATCAGCAACAATTAATCAATTTCAATTGAGGATTTCAAGGAAAATGAGCAGAATATGAAAAAAGGTGATTTTCCTAAATGAAAAACCATGACTTTTAATTCCCATATCCAATATAAGAAAAAACATTGCAGATATTTTCCTAAAAAAAGATTTTATTCACATTCGCATATCTAACAAATGTATAAAATATTAGAATCCCTCTTAAGCGTTTTTTAATGTTTTCAATGCTTATGTTCGCTATTGTGTTTCATACAACACTGTTGTCGATGCTGGTATGGATATTCCAATTTTACTTCAGTCATTAAGCAAACTTAAGCTATATGTTACATTGTTTTTATACACAAAAAAATGTGATTAGTTGTACAACTGACCCACACACAATGCCAATCTTCCAATCTTCGAAATAGTATATACCTTTTTAGTTTAAAAATGAGAACAGTAAACTTCAAAATGAGAATAGTAAACTTCTAAGTGGAATAGTAAACTTCAAAATGAGAATAGTAAACTTCAATATGAGATTTTTTTTTTAATTTAATTTAAAACAATTAATATTAATTCAAAATATTTTAAATTAAATTTATTAATATAGCATATTTTCTAAGTTAAGAGCTGCAGTGAATTTTCTTTGAATGCTTGCGATGCAATTGGCACATGTTGTTGGTGTAATTGTCTGCAGACCTACTTCCATAAGGCTTTCTAAGGCTCTTACTCTCTGTTCTTTGACGGATAATTCGTCTGCTGTTAAGAATACTTGACAACTTTCTTGAGAGCTCTCTTTTTACTATTCTTATATTGAAGTTTACTATTCTCATATAGAAGTTTACTATTCTCATATTGAAGTTTAGTATTCTCATTTTGAAGTTTACTATTCCACTTTGAAGTTTACTATTTTCATTTTGAAACTGAAAAGGTATAGATCATGTTCATACAACTGGCTAATTAATCGTATTATATGTTGGCCGTTTTAAAGTTTTTGACCATTTTAAAGTTTTTGTTAATTCGTGAGAACTTAGTGATAGTTATATATCGTTCTAATGAATGCAGTCATTGTCAAAAGTCAAATTAACTAGGTTTAAAAATTCATAAATTCATTAACGTTAGACAAGCAAAATTGTTGAATTGGAATTTCTTTTTTCACCTTCGGTTTTGGAGTAACATATATGTGGAGTTCATAAATTTAACTTTAAAATTTAGTTTTCCTTGAATTTAATCTTTTGAAAATATGAAATCTGTTAATAAAATTGAAAAATTTTATTCCCACAAAATTTTATTTATTAGATAAAAGTCATTTGGCATTGGTCAGGTCCTCCATCAATATCGAAACTTCATCGAAATTATGTATGTGGCCTTCTATTTTCGATATGATCTAGAAGAAATTTTGACATAATTTCGATGTTGAATTTCATGTAAAACATTTTAAAAACACCTAATTTTTGATTTTTGCTTTTCATCTTTAATAAACTACTAAATCAAAAAAGAATAGGTAAAAAATAAACTGTTTTTTTAGCTACTATATTTGTATTGGCCTCTTCCGTATGCAAAATTTTTGGTGACAGAATGTTTTCAAAATAACAAATCATTTAAGATTGATCTTTTTCAAATTCATGATCAGACTACAAATTTATTATGTTTTGGGAAATTTGGTGAATTTTCTGTGCATGACTTTCGGCACTTTTATAAACATTTCAAGGAAGAAGATTATTGACGTAAGATAAAATATTGTACTAAATATAAATGATAACAAAATGGTGTTCTTTGAAATAAATATTTAAATTAAAATGTTTACTATTAAATCAGTTTATATCTTGTTTTTCCGGAAATTCGACTTTGAACTGCCTTTTTTTAAGGTGTAAAGATCGCTACGGAATATTTTAAACCACACTAAATGCAGAAATTGAAAAAATTTCCTAAGTTACAGAGAGTGTTGAGTGAACCATTTTATGCATTTTATCTGAGAAGTCATAACTTTAAGCGTGTTTTTTTTGAAACTATGTTTTCAAAATCTACTTTCTAGCTCAAATAAAGTTCGATCGATTGGCTTGAAATTTTGCATGTACATACCTAATAGGATTCTACAGTTTTTCAATTTTTTTTAATAACAATGAAAACTGCATTTTTTTCCTGAGAAACATAACAATTTCTTTAACTCGTCATTATTTCCACACTTTTCAAAAAATTTTAAAACCCCCTATTATGCCATCGCTAAATTTTTAGCAGAAATAATGATAATATGATAATATTGATCTATTTTTTTAGGCATTTGACCGGGTACGACCCCTCAAAAAGCTATTCAGAGAGCATATTCGTCTTATAATAACGAGTTTCGTCATATTTTCGTAAATAAATTTAATTCGATTTTATAACATATATATTTTTTTAACATTAAAAAATAATGGCTATGAATTGATAAATGAGCTAAAAAAGAAAATATGTAATGTTTTAAATTATGAATGTTGTAATCCAAATGTGTTATTACAAAATAAATAATAGGAAAATTTGAGAATTTTTAATTTTAAAATTTTTTGAATTTAAATTTCATAAGCGAGTACACGAACCATAAAATTCTAATTACATGTACAGAGTGCACCAATTGCATCTTATATGGCAATAACAGTAAATGGTGAATTTTGGCCCACCCTGTATTAACAAAAGTTTTATAAATTTAATTTTTTCAAAGTTTATGGAGAAGTCTATAAAATAGTTGAATAATTCTAATAGGACTTTCATTAATTTATTTATTGGAATCATTCTAAAACTGTGTGACATGGGTTTCATAATTAAATTAAGTAAATTGGAGAAAACTCAACACTTTTCTGTTTACTCAAGTTAATTTCAAAATAATAAATACTTAAAAACTGAATATGCCTAAATAAAACAGGCTAAACTATAAGAATATCAGTTCTTTGTATTTTAAAAATAAACAAAAAAGCTAGCGTTAATAAAGTTGTGAATGTTTGTCATGGAAAACATGAAAACTTCTATCTCACTTACAATAATATGAGTAAAAATACCATTGGAATATGTGTGCAAGGCTAAAATATTTATAACCAACATCCAACTTTATTATATACAATTTTCCAAGTTTAATTTTCTCATAAACTATAGGAGATTATTAGTATACTGGCCATTATCTCGGCTTTGAATGTCAATTTCAATTGCTCAGTATAAACTTTCTGTAACGCTAGTGTGCAGCCCGTTGATAAGATTATATGATAGTAAATAGCCTATTCTATTTTTGGAACCTTACCTATTAAAATCAAAATGGATTCAATAGTTTCCCGCGACAAACTCACAGAAAAACAAAAAAAGGCTTTCTGGCCTTTAAATCACACAAATTTCATGAAAACTAAAGAAATATAATAACATTTCCAATGCAGGGGTGACATAAGAGGAACACTGCAATTTTTTTAGTAAGATGAAACATATGCGAATAACCAAATGCTTTTAATTTTAAAACGAAAATTTTATTAGTTGCGATTGATCATGCATCTTAATATAAGAAAGTACAAAAATCAGTCACGCGAATTCGTTTAACTGAAGTTATTTTACTTGTATTTTTGTCTGTAACCCATTTTTTTGCTATAAAAAAATGTGAACAGAAAATTAAAAATTCAATAATTTTCACTGAAATTAAAATGACAGACAAACCCTCGTATAACATGGTCAATGTTCCCTGTTTCACCGTGTTATAGAAGTATATTCTCGCATTTCACCGCGGACCGCGTTATCGTCAAACCGTGCATAATGAAAGAACCGTGTTGTACGAAGTTTTCTTGTAGTTAATTTAATTTTTTAGTTTCGTCTGAACGCATTATCAAAATTAATTTTATTATCATCGGATTTACCTTTCCGGTTGAGTTCATATATTTACCTCGTTTACTTTTTTCAGGTTTGGTGATATTCTTTTCATTACCACATTAAAGAGACCTACAAGAAAATATATTTATTATGGATATATTCCTTATTTGTTTTTCGTTTTACGTTAAAATATAGAAAATAAACCTATATTTATGAACTTATGTAACACAATAATAAAAATGTGGAACTTTAAACATGCACGCGGTGATCGTGTGATGATTGTTCAAGATTAATGAATCTCTTTAAGAAAAAAAAAAGATGTTTCTTCGAATTGGTTTCGTTCTATTTTTTAACCGTTTTTGTTTTTATGAAGTTAAATATGTTGTCACTTAAATGATCTGATATGTTCAAATTTCAATTGTTGTTTGGTTAGGTTTGCAGCACAAACTTAAAAACTTTAATGATATTGAAACTAAAAAAAGAAAATTCCCCTAAAAATTTTTTGAAGTTTCTGGTACAAGTTAAGGCATGGTATGAGGAAATCCACATTTTTTAAAATTTTAAGGAGGCTTATGATTCATCGGTACTTATTTCAATTTTGTTTAAACATCACGCATGAATAGTGTGAAGCTGTCATTGCAGTTTGACTCAGTAGAGAATACTATTTCATCCGCAAGACCTTAATTCGCGTCGTGCTTTCAGCAAATGGGCTCTTGAACAGCCTGTTTTATCGCAGAATTTTGTTTAGGAAGACTATTTCTGGCTAAATGTATATGTCAATAAGCGAAATTGCCATATATAATTGGCTGATGAACAACCTGATAAGTATCAAGATCGTTACATTCAGAGAAATGCACGGTTTGGTGTGGTTTTTGGGCTGGTAGAATCATCGGTCTATATTTCTTCAAAAATGGGGGATGGTCGGAACATAAAATTCAATGGCACCCGCTATCGCGCTATAATAACGGAGTATTTGCTACCTGAAATTCAAGCCCGTAATGTCGGTGATATCTAGTTTCGACAAGACGGCTCTACTAGCCATACAGCGCGTGAAACAATAGACATGTTGATAAATTAAAAAAAGCTCTTTGTAAATGAACTATGAAGGGTTAAAAACATTGACATTTTTAAGGCTACTATGATATGGTTTCATTTAGATTTTACCATGTGTAATCATACAATAATAACTATCTGAAACATGGTTACTATAAGAAAATTACTCTATGGATTTATTATATATTCAAATGATTTTATCATGGATATAGTTCTTTTATATTTTGAATGTTAGTTAAATACAATTTTCTCAATGTTTTATAATTCGGTATTAAAACACATTTAGTATCAATCGAGTTTACTATGTGCTTCCACTGGTTTGACAATTTTGTGGAGGAAAACTCGGGATATTACAGTTAAATCATTAAAAAGGCCTAATGGATTGATTATGTGCGTTGTTAAAATATAATATTTTTGGTATCTATTAAATTTTTTATACTATGAGCTTTTATTGGTTTGACTATGTGGCAGCATAAAAATTTTAATTACGGAGATATTTACTATTTCATTACTGGATAAATATCATTGGCATAAATAATCGATTCAAACCCAAAAACTGTGTATTTTACAATGTTTTTGTTTAAGTGTAGACTTATTCGAAAATATAATAAAAATTGATACGATTATTCTTCTTTTTTGGCCTTATAGCATAAAACAAAAAGATGGTATTCTCGTTCAAAAATGTTGGCATTTAAAATTCTTTAAGGTTTTTCAAATTTTGTGGTTAATGATTTCTAAAAAAAAAAAAAACTATAATAGCATAACATTTCTATCGACATCGATAACTAAATGTATCACAAGAGTGGAGAATAAGCCCGTAAATTTCAAGTTCGCACCTTTAAAATAATTATTTAAATATATTTAAAGTAAAACAAAAATAAGATACAATATATTTTCGAAAATTTAAATATCATCTTAATGTCACCATTTTTTTTTTTTGTATACAAAAATTTCATGTTTGAGTGAATTGAGTTCAAAAGAAAAAAACGCGTTTCTCGCTTTTTATTGTGTTGAAGTCTTTCGTTTTTACTGTGTCACTTTTCTACCTTTTTCGATACAATTATTCATAGCATTTCTACTAAACAGTTTTGACTTATTTCTTTGTTAATAATAAAAAGTTAAATTCAAATATAGGAATGGTGAAAAGCGCTTGTTTATTATTCTAATTACGAATCAATAATAGGGTAAAATAGATAGACATGGCATAATGTGGTTTTTGAAATAATATGGATGAAGAAAGAACTCTTTAATAAATACAAACTCATATACGAGTATTTGCTACATTTAAAGAACACAATAAATAAAACCACAAAAAAATCATTTCATTTCTTAATAACTCAAAAATATAACAATAATTACAAAACATGCAAAAGTGGCATTAATTCCCATATGGCACATTCGTTAATCTTTAAGAGGCGTCCAAACGCACAGTTTTTTACTCAGTTTTGCCTGCGCAAATCAGATTTGCGCATGCAAAACTGAGCATCTGGACAGGTCACAGTTCGTTTGCGCAGGCAAAAGTGCGGCTTGTGCGATTTCAGATCGTGTCTGAAAAATAACTGTGGTACGTGCATGCAAATCGTAGCGTGTGGACGAAAACTCATTATTTTACACAGTTTTCATGCAACTGCGCAAGGCGAAAGACACGAAAATGTCTTCAAGAGATTTTTTAGAGGAGTTAAGCTTAAGCTTAAACTATTCATTATTAAAAGTTCTAAGCACAATACAAGTATCTTGACATTAAGAAGTTCCAAAGAAAACTGCGTAAAAATATGGAAAAGGCGGTATCGTGTGGACACAAAATTTGCGCAGGCTTTCCCACAGAAAAACTGCGTAAACTACGACTGTGCAAAAAGACTGAGCGTTTGGACCGTACTTTATGTTTTTAAATTCCCGCATAAAATACTAGGTTTCTTCTCTTCATCACATCTAAAATAGAACTGTACACACTTCGAGTTCTCATGAACGAAGAATAAAAAGTGGATGGAAATGATTTGTAGTCGAATGTATTATGTTTTCATATTAATATAGTAAGTAGTGTGAACACCACATTTGCTTCTAGTCTAATTATTTTATTGCAATCCAATCTTGAGTACAGTTTTTATTATTTAATACCTTTACCGCGTGGAGGCCAAAAGGGCAGTGGCATTTGATATTATTATTTCGATTCATCGATTAACAGTACATTTAATCTGGTAAATATCGTATGTTTTAATACTATAGATATAAAAGAATGGAATATAGAAGAAATTGACAGTTTTCCATATCACCCAAGTTTACTCTAATACTAAAGGCACACATAGGGTATTCATACCTTAGTATCAATACTACAGTATAGCCTTGTACCATGGTATAAAAAGGGGGTGGCACACATCAAACATAGTATTTGTCTGACATTTGAAATTCTGCCATTTCAGCGAGAATATGGGAATTTCTTTTCGCTCCTCTTAAATCCTCTATATGACTCCTATAAACATCTATACATTTTAAGGTTTCATAAACTCATACAATTTTGCGTATTTAATTGCTTTTTCCACTTTTTTAAAATAATATTTTCAGAAAAAAAGTGTAAACATGTGTCAATTGCTCAGCTCACGTACAAAATTCCATTCGCTATTTTCCGCTTCAATAAAAAGGCGCGACAATCACTAAAGAATAGATTACAGTTTCCGAAAAAATGAAGTAAAAAAGGGAATACCACGTACTCTTTCGAATTTAAATACCAGATTTATGCTACGTAGTTGAAATGGTATTCGGCTAGTATTCGACGACACATATACCATATGTGGTATCCTTAAACTATGGTATGAATACCCTATGTGTGCCTTTAGTATAATCCAAATTTTTTCTATGATATGAAATTTCTATTCATATTTTGCATAAAAACGAGCCAAAAATTCATACAACCAATAAAAATGTATTATAGTTTTTATTTCAATAGAATTTTATTTGCTTTTAATTTCACTTTTATAAATTTGTAAAGTTTTTCTAAATTTCTTTTATTTCACTACAAACCGAATTTATATATGATTTTATATGAAAGTTGTGGTTTTCTGTTAAAAGCAACGTAATAAAAAAATGGTTGATAATTATAGTAATTACAATAGTTGAATAAAATGAAAATAACCACTTAAGTTTATTTGCTTGGAACAGTTATGCATATATGTATATTGAAAATTGTGCAATTTAGGAAAAAATCTATAATGATTAATTAAAGTATTATATTTCGAAATCTTTAATACCAAAAACATACAATAATTAGAGTTGTCCACTCAGATTCTGATTTGGTCACATTTGCAGTCCGCAAAAAATGCCAACTCAATAATATTATTTGTTAAAAGAAAAATTGTGTGTGATATAAAAATGCATGCATTTACAGTCTTTTTTATAAATACCATACTACTCGGCATGCTTTGCACCGCTGAAATGCTGCCAAGAATGTATATACTCCGTCGTAGTACCTATAAATTGTCTTTCCTTTGACAATGAAGATTAATCTAAATTTTAGTTAATTTATGATAAATCTAAAAAAACAAATAAAAAAAAAGTTGTTCATCATTATTGATGTTATTCACTGGTATATACAATTTCTAAAATATTTCGATTTCTGTATGTCCGTCCATTTATATGATAACTCAAAACCATATTATTATGAAATTGAGAATGTAATTTCTGCTTACATTAATCCAAGTTGTATTTGAGGAGAATCGGTACAAGGCAAACAAAGTCCACAAACTTTCGTCGTTTCCTAATAATGGATTAAGCTTCTGGGAGCTCAGTTTAGTTTAGAGCAGTGTTTCCCAACGTGGGGCCCACGCCCCACAGGGGGGCAATTTGATTGTTAAGGGGGGCAATTCGAAAATGGACATGACACGAGTTTAACCCTTTCGCTGCGGGCCATTTAAATGCAATGGTAGATTTCGGTGCCAAATTTAGTTTCTTAAGTGAACAATTCAATTTTTTAATATTAAAAATTATGTATGTTACATAGGGGGGACATAAGAATTTTAGTAAGGCTAAGGTGGGGCATGGCACAAAAAAGGTGGCTAAGGTGGGGCATGGGACAAAAAAGGTTGGGAAACACTGATTTAGAGGGTCCATTTCTGAAATTTATCGATTCACCGACCTTCTGCTGCAATAATTTGATTGTTAGATCAGCAGTATGACAT
Organism: Xylophagus ater; assembly: GCA_963422695.1. NCBI lineage: Eukaryota > Metazoa > Arthropoda > Insecta > Diptera > Xylophagidae > Xylophagus > Xylophagus ater. Next base: position 25,452,107 of record OY730482.1, on the reverse strand, counting down.
GTGGAAACATTTTGTAGAAACTGCATTTCAGATTAATCCATTCATTAGAATCATCCTTATCCATTTTGAAAAAAAGGTTCAGTGATGCCTACATACCATAAACCACATGACACAGTGATTTTCCAGACTCAAAAATGTTTCGTGAACAATATGTGAATTAAAATCACTCGCATAATGACAATTTTGTTGGTTTAAGGCTAATCTCCACACAGCCGACATCCTATTCTAATGAAAGTATGGGATACACTTATGCATGTTTAACCATCAGAAAGGGAGAAACAATCATCCTACTAATTTTGTCGGCTTCTGCATTTCTGGTTTCCCCATCTGATTTTCGATCTGCAGATGATTCTCCTCAAAATATTTAACTTATAAATCAAGGGTTAGTGAAAACACTTTATATACGTTGGTTATATAATTACACGATTTAAATTTCCGTAAAATCAATTTAAGAATTGTATTGAAAGAAAATTTGTATGTGAGTATGTCCATGAAGTTTCTGCGTTTTTTTCTCTGGATTTAAATCAAAATCGACTGTGGTGAATCTAATGTGATGAAACAAGTTTATTCAGAAACTTGTACGTAGCATAGAGGTTACCAACAAATCGACTCTGGAATAGATTTTGTTTAATCAAACTTGTTGTCTATTAAAGAACAAGTCACTAATATATGATTGTTTAGTTCAGCGCCGATCTGTCTATGTATTTCTTATTAATCAAATATAAAATTGTTGTTATTCAGGTCAGATTAGAGAGGCATCGTTAAATTTTGTTTCAAACAAAAAATTTACTTATTCTTTTTTCGTTGTTATTATTATTAGTATTACTTTGTCTTTATAATTTCTAAATATTGCAATATGTAAGAAAAAACAAACATAATTATTGAATATTCATTCACTGATGAAGTCATCAACCTTTTGCTGTAATTAAAACACATAAGAATATGCTCCAAAATATAAAAAAAAAAAACTATATTTTTTCAAAGTAAATATTTAGCTTTTATTCCTCAGGTAAAATAAATTGAACAAATACCGCGCTTTTGCGTACGAATATAATAAAATAGAAAATTTAAATATACATATATACATATATATTTAACTGACAATTTATATTTGTACCTATTTGAATCCTGACATTATTGATAAATTCAATTTTATATATTTACTTATCTCAGGTCCATGAGTCTCCGATCTATGATGTGCCAACAGAATTTTAAGTAGTAGAATTTTTTTTATTTTTAAAATATATTTGTTTATTTGAATGAAGTACTTTTTCTACTCATGTATTATTCACTAGAGTTTGAGTTTGGTTTTTACTTTCCCGATAAACGAATGTTTATAGGAAAGTACTATATATATATATATATATATATATATATATATATATATAAAGTACTATTCTTCTAGAAGGGCTAGGAAGACGAAGATAAGTGCATAATCCGTTACATCAAAAATAATTATCCCCATGTCCGTCCGTCCGTCTGCTTCTTTAAATCGTTAATAAAATTTAAATGGATGGTCCAATTTCCATGAAACTTTGACCACTTTATTGTTGCATCAAATGTCAGATGATGTTAGATTCTGGGCGAAATTAATATATGGCAACACTATTTGGTAACGCTTTTTTTGTCTAAAAATGACAAAATTTTGTGTCCACGGTACAGACTAAACTTCTGGGCCGATTTCGACAAAAATTTCTGCAGTTCATGTATTGGACCCTAACATAGAACTAATTAGTTTTTAGCCCATATTCGACTATGGCAATACTGTCTAAGAACACGTTTTGTCCAAATATAGTCTATTTTTGCACTAGTTGTAAAACCGAAAGTCCATATCCAATTTTGATAAGATTTACAGACTTTGTGTACTAAGGTCAAAATCAGAACATATTAACTTTTCAACGGAATTCACATCTGGCAACACTAATGCGCAAAACTTTTCTTAAAAAATGTTGTGCTGGAAATCTACATTCGGCCAATAATGGTCGGATTTTAATGAAATTGGGAGTGTACGTTTGAGATAACTGAAAAGATAAAATATGTCTACCCTCGGTGGGGGGTTGCGGGGGGATAAAATAGAAAAACTTCAATAATTCACTCAATAATGGGCGGGTTTTCTTTAAATTTGGTGTGTACATTCTGGGTAGGCCAACTGAAAAGGTAGAATATGTCTCCACTTGATGGGGTTGAGGGAGCCAAAGTAGAAAAACGTTAATAACTCGGTCAATAGTAGTTACATTTTCATGAATAGAATAGGCGAACTGAAATGAATATTTTATGACATTATCGAGAAAGTTCCATAGTCGTCCGGCCAATATAGAGCAAATGTAAATTCACTGCTATGGTTTGCTTTGCTCATTTGTTTTTACTATATATTATAGTTAAGTCTAGTATTTGTATATGGTTACGCATTATACGTGAGTTTACATATATCAATAACTCTGTTTTTATTTATTTCGTAACATATATTGATTTATGATGAGATCAGCGAACGTTTTCGAAAACAAAACAGCCGTATCTCACGTTATCAGGTATTCGATTATCATAAAAGATGACCAAAAATAAGCAACCATACTTTTGTCCGTCTAAATAATTCTCTATTATTTTTATATTATTTAAATGTCTCTGAAAAATATGATTATTATTAAAATATATGTTAATGTTCTCTAAATTCTAATTTTATTTATAATTTTTATATCCTATGGGAGTGTACCAATAGTTTTGTGACTAAATTTGTAACGTATGAAAATATTCATCGCAGAGCGGTCTCAAGGCACTACAGAAGCATTTTGTTTAGACGATAACTCAAAATCGAGTTGGCCGATTAGAATATAGATTATTGATTCTTTAACTTGATTTATTATTGTATTTAACCAAAATTGTTATAATGGCAACTAACTTATAAAGAGAATATTGTAAATGGAAAGTTTGGTCATTTTTTTCACTTATCGGATTAGATTAAAAAAATTAATTGATCGATTTGAATACAATTTTCAGAATAGGTTTACGTTATAAGAGCCGTCGTTATTCTTTAATTAGATGAAACAAATAACTATTATAACTATCATGGTTTTATTAGAAAGACGAGTTTTTTTTGGAATATTAGACATAAAAATTATAAAAATTATATTTCTTTTCCAATTCTAAAAAATGTAAAAGTACGGGCCAATTTCTATAAGAGCATTTACGAAATTTTTCCTAGAATTTTTAAGAAAAATTTATCTGAGTGTGGAACCTAATTTAGTTTAGCCCGATATTAGGTTTCTATATGTTTTTTTTTTTTTTTTTGCTATAATACGCAATATGAATTTATAAATTTTATATGAAAATTAATAATTATTCGATATATGGGTACGGGTATGCATAATTGAACGAATATAATTTTGAAATGTTGCTAGTCAAAACGAAAAAAAAAAAACCAAATACAATCCAACGCAGCATTTATTCTAGAACAATTCAATTAAATAAAAATAATTTTTAAAAAACTAAGAGAAATAAATTGCGTGATATTTAAAAAATAATAGTTATTATCGTTTTTTACATAAAAGTCAATTGTTTTGAATTTCAGGTTCGGGTGTTTCTCACTTGAATCAATATAAACATTATTTTATAAGTCTTACTTACATATTACGAAGAATATTTTTGTTTTTCGTTTTTAAAATTTATCTGTTATTTGTCTTAGAATTTAAATTAAACAAGAATGGAATTTTTAAATGAAAAGAAAAGAATATTTTGTTTGCCTTCAGTTAGTATAAAGTATACGAACTTCTAGAACGACAATGATTCATCCAAGCAGATTTTTAACCTGCGATATTTTTCCAGAAAAATAGAATGCCTTGTATAAAAATAATATAATAATTGTATGCAACCCGGGATTTTGTTTCATTAACTTTAATTGTCACGAATTGTTCCTATAGGATCAAATATTTTGTAGGCAAAATAAATTTAATCAGTCATACCTTAAGTAGCAAAATTATGTGTCAAAATGTTTTTTTTTTGTTTAGTTATTTAAAGGAACTCCAAATTACTGTTTCAAATTCGTTGCAGGCTGATACACGGTTGTTGAAAAACTTTCCAAGGAAATAGCGAAATATGTTAGATACTAATTTGTTTTACACATGTTCCAAATAACTAATTCGTTTCAACTAAGTTTCAAGTTTATTTCAAACTATCCAAATGACAGAAGTATTTTCAAGTTTCCGAAAAGTTTGCTTGAAACAAAGAAGTATCCCTTCGCTGCGACGTTAACGTCCTTTCTTAACTAAAATGTATCGAACTATGTTGTTAATTTATGACGTTTTTGTAAGGTGACATTTTAACGAATTATGGGAACTTACTTCAAAGTTTCATTTCTGAGAATTTCTTCGAATTGATGGCATTTGGCTTCTTTGAACAATTTTACAGTTTTAGTTATACTTAACGTTTCCATTTTAAATTACCTTATATTGCTTGGTATTTTTAATGTAAAAATAAGAACACTTTCAAAATTTATAACACAAATACAATGCACAAAATACACTATACCATTTCAGTTTCAAAATGAGAATAGTAAACTTCAAAATGAGAATAGTAAGCTTCAAAGTGGAATAGTAAACTTCAATATGAGAATAGTAAACTTCAATATGAGAATAGTAAAAAGAGAGCTCTCAAGAAAGTTGTCAAGTATTCTTAACAGCAGACGAATTATCCGTCAAAGAACAGAGAGTAAGAGCCTTAGAAAGCCTTATGGAAGTAGGTCTGCAGACAATTATACCAACAACATGTGCCAATTGCATCGCAAGCATTCAAAGAAAATTCACTGCAGCTCTTAACTTAGAAAATATGCTATATTAATAAATTTAATTTAAAATATTTTGAATTAATATTAATTGTTTTAAATTAAATTAAAATAAAAAATCTCATATTGAAGTTTACTATTCTCATTTTGAAGTTTACTATTCTCATATTGAAGTTTACTATTCTCATTTTGAAACTAAAAAGGTATAGATAGGTACAAAGGTATAGAGCAAGTTACATGTAATTTTCAGTGAGAAAGTCTTTCAAAATGTTTCTAAACAATTTATTTTTGATTTCAGAATGTTCCGAAATTTTCAAATCCAGCATTTTATGTCTTGGAATTAGAAGTAATATGAACATTCAGGAAAAAGTTCACATAATATTAAAATAATAGCAAATAAGAAACATAAATGATGAAAAAACGTTGGTTATGGAAATTTTATATTTAAAAGGTTCTTTGATCGACATAAATGAAAAAGTCAATTGACGTCAGTTTGTACACGGACAAAGAATAATAAGCTTTGTTTTTTAAGAGAATATTAAGCACACACAGACCTCTTCTTTGCATGCCGCTGCATAGTAATTAGACTTTAGGCGAATTATTCTCATAGAAGAAGTTTCTAACAAAAAAATGTGGTTCCATATCAATTTTGCATTCGCAAGTTTTATATGGTATATTATCTTCGGTTTTTTTTTCTAGATTTCGTCATATAAAATTTTTAATGGTTAACCATTTATAAAAGTCTGTAAAAAGATCATTTTCAAGGATAAACTTATTTGTACATATTGGCTTCGCTAACATGTCATTTAAATCCATAATTAGCCATTCGTGGTTGAGGCTTGTCCGTGAGTGTGCTGTCCAATTGTAAGCCAAAAATGAGCTAAAACATTACTTAACTCCCCCAATCAAGAGTATTGACTTTTAATGTGTAATTTTACGCCCGCTATTTCAGTACTACTCGAGATAGTGACATTTAAGGGAATATTAAGTTTTTAGTATTAATATAAAAGAATGTTGTGTGTTTTACCTATCAGAGTTGTTTGGTGAATGTTACAAAAAATTTTTTATAGGTTTGAGAAAATCAAAATTTTATGAAGTAACCTAAAAGTACCGTTTGACGAGCTTTATAATATTGAAACTGTTTTTAAAATTATTTAAGGATTACCAATTTTAGATGAAAGAAGTTTAGGAATAAATTAAAGCTTATCTTTTAACCACAGATAATAACTAACACTAGATGCAAAATTTCATGAAAATCGATTCGGTAGTTTTGGTATGATTGACTAATAAATAGCCATAATTTATTTCTTATATATTACTATCACATTTTCGGATTTTTCAACGATATCTTTCACAATCCTGGAAAATGACTTCATATCCCGTTAACCTCTGAATACCGAATTTCATCTTGATTGGTCAAATCGTTTGGACGTATTGTAACACAGAAATATTGCATAAAAGCGTTGCAAATTTGAGCATAACTTTTTATCATACTATATATAGAGATGATAGTATCAATATGGAAATCTTGAATTTTCTTTTTCCTAATTTAATTAGAAAGTTTATCAAAAATCACGAACAAATTCAAAATTTCATTAAATCAAATTATTTATAGGAATGTTTTATTGAATGAAAATTGCATTCAACAGAATTTTATAAGTTTAAAATTGTTATTATTTATGGAACGAATATTTTAATAATAGTTATTCAAAGAAATTATACTTTCATTATTGTTTTTTTTTTTTTCAAAAATTTTTTTTTTCTTTTAGAAAACGTATTGAAGGCTTTATATAGAGACTTCTTATTTTTGATTTATAACTATTTAAATTAACTTTCACCATACATACTCGTTTATGCAACTTTATAAATAATTTACTTCGTTTGTGCATAGCACACCTTTAAATTTTATAACCGCCTACAATTAATCTCATCAATCTATCCATTTTTGAGACATACTTTTCTTAGCAATATCCGATGAGCGATAATATGGGATGGAGAAAATCTCATCTGATCTTTTCTGGTGCTTCTAATTTCATGGTCTAACAATCTTTGAGAATTTTATTTTCATAAAATATAATGATTTCAAATTTATTTTCGAAAAAAGATTATTTATATTCTCAAATTGTTGCACGTTTTAATGGCAATTTTCCGCGATTTTCAATCGATTGGCCTGTTACTTGGTGGTTCTTTTTGTTTCTAATTACACATTAAAGTAATATGGTTCTTTGGGTCGTTGAACATCTGATATCGTTCTTTTTTTGCTAATGTTTTGAAAGGGTTTAATCTTTTTTGTCATCCTCCAAAATGTCTACTGCTATGATTTGACCGCATTGTCTTGGGTTTTTCTTTCTCTCACCAACTCAAATGCAAGTTTTATAAATGATTTATGTAAAATAAGAAATACAAATTTTTGATTTATTTATTTTAATATGGGTTTGTGGTAAAAACAAATTTCAATAAACTTTTTAATATATAGAAATATGACATAGACATTTATAATAATAAATAATGAAAATATACTGTATACCAACGTTGTTGGATAATGTTTTTTAAGAGAAGTGGTTTTATCGATGAAATTCATTTCTGTAGTGTAGGTAGTTTCACATGTAGGTTCTTTACTTGCCTTGAATTTTAACATCAATAATAAATTATTGTAAAAATTTTATTTAAAAAGAAAATAAAAAACAATGGAATTATTATTATATAGTACTACCGTATTTAAATTTTCTTTTTCGAACGGGTCCAATGGCTGATTCAAAAACAATTTCAAGATCTAATAAAGCAGAAGTTGTAGGCGTTTGTATGCAAATAATCAGCTTTGAATAATTTAAAAATATAATCATTATATTTGTTTAGTGTTACCAACAATAAAACTTTCTTAGACAAAAAAAATAATACAATTGATAGTGATTATCATTAATCCACATTGTTTGTAGTTGAGAGGTCCTGGAGTTCAAACATGAAAAACGTTGAAGTTGAAAATTTGTATACCCCATGGTAGATACTAGCAAAGGGTATATCAGTTTTGTCACTAAATTTATAACTCATAGAAATAATCATCGGTGAATAGTTTCAAGTTAACAAGTATTTTAATTTTATGTAATTATAAAATTTATTTTATAATGAAAAACCTGCCAAATGATAAAATATTGTACACATACAAAATTCATCTAGCGGAAAAACTTCCAGTTAGTAACTGATGTTTTTTCTGCAAATATTTTTACCTTTTTACTACCTACAAGCACTTAAAATGTGCAAATGGAAAGCACCTAATATTAAAGTGTGTCAACTTACTGCGCCGTGTAAACCAACTTTACTCTACTAAATTGTTCAAGATTTCCTAAAAGTAATTCAGCTAAAAAATAGTATAAGTTTTTATTTACATTGTTTCGAATTTTTTTTTTTGTGAAAAAGTGTACAAAAAGTTACAAGGCTGAACGTTTAAGAATTCAAAATGAACGCTTTGTTCCAAATATTGTATAAATTAAAATATTTCTCTGAATTTAATACACGATAATATTAAATAATAAAACAAAAATTTACAAAAATGTACACAATCTTAAATTTTAAGACGAATTGCTTTTATGACATTTATTTCTTATTAAAATATTAAACATCTATTTTAAGAAAATATCTACTTTTAGTTGTTTTATTTTATACGCGATTAAAATATTTGATTTTGTAGAACGAAACAAAAGAATGTAATTACGTGTACTAAGAACCCAATGAGATTATCTTAAAAGTTTTAAAAATTTTGACTATTTTATTGAAAATTATCAGGATTTCTTGACCTCAGCCTTGGTATTTTGTTAATTTTGCTAATATTTTTGTTTAAATTTAATTTTGTTATGTTAATTTTTAGAATTATTCACAATATTCTTTTTTAAAAGTGCTTATTCTATAAATTAAAATTTTTTTAAATTATATTTATAAACATTTAAGCGAAGTAACAACAGGAATTAAACTGAATTTAAAAGAAAAAACAAATTTAAAGGTCATAATAATTTGCTTAAATAATTATTTTCTTATATAAAAACTTTGTTTTTAATTACAATTTCTTTTTAGGAAACATTTTTTTTAATGTCATTATTTTTTTCTTGTTTATTTATTTCAGGCTTATAAACGTCGTTCAAATTCTGTTCAAATCGCTAAAATTGTTGCATTTACTGTGATCGTATCATCTTTTGTAATTGGTTCATTTATTTTGGCATCAGCCTATTTACAAGCACGAGCTTCATGTGATCAAATGCAAGCATTAGATAATGTTCTTGAAAAAGAATTAATGCTTGAGACACTTCAACAGGTAAATAAGGTCAGTTCTTGTTAATTTTTTTTTAGCCTTACTTAAATTATATAATACTAAATAATGTATTACTATTAAATTCGCGGTATTTTTAACTGAAGGCCATATTAATTGCATGTTTTATAAGAGATACAAAAAAAAAAAATATACATATATAAGTTGTACAAATCTATATCGCCCAAAAAAATATTTTTCTTTTATTCATACAATGTATTATTAAATAAATTATGACGATTTAGCTCATTTGACATAATAATCTATTCTTTCTTATATACAATTTTTAAAGTTTAACATTGTTGTACATTTTTAAGAATTTTATAAGAAATTGAGTTTGATTGTAAGGCGTTGGTTATAGCTTCATCATTATAATGAAGGAAATAATTTTGTAAAGGAAAATTAACCTATTTCAAAGATTATTTGTTTTAAAAAAAATATAATAGAAAACATAGGAGATAATTCAAGAAATAGATTTCAGAAAAAATTTCTTACGTATATATCGTATTTTGTTTTTTATAATTGTTTTTATAATTGCAATGATGAAAAATATTTTTCTTGGTCAGCTTTTTTTCTAACAGTGTTTCAATTTCCATTCGTTCTAATGAAGAGTTGTCTATTTGATACTTTCATTGAATATTTTTCGTCCTTTTTTAACCTTAAAATTAGGAATTAGTAATTTTACTGACAGTCGTATAACCGCTTTTCCTGGAAAATCAGAAAAAAATTTCACTTATGTGCCAGATTACACGCGGTGTTTTTTGTGTAGAATTCTACTGCAGACATAGGTATCGGTGGGTTGGGGGTGAGGGAGAAGATCTATCTCTCGAAATGTAAGCGCAACGTATTTTTTTATGCACACAAACAAGAGTCACTGTTTGTGTCGGTTTCGAAAAAAATTGAAAATTCAAGCGCAGCATTCGCTTACTGACCGTCAACAGGTAATCATAATCTAAAAGTACATAGGAAATAGTAAAATAGTAGATCCTAACAGTTTGACGGTTTAAGAACGAGTGATGCTGTGCTCACACACGCTAATACAATCCTTGTGTAGCTTGTATAAAAGACCTCGTCTAATCGGTTTGGTAGTTTTCTACCCAAAACTTGACGGTAGATTTCTACCGCGTGTAATCCGGCACTATCCCACAATTTTCGTCATTATAGTGATCAAGGTACAACCGACGCCTAACCCAACAATTTTACATGCAGTCTGTTCTTCAAGAGCATATGCATGAAGATGTTAGTAGAAATTTTACATTTAAAAAAAAAAAAACTTCAAAAGCACAGTTCAATATTTATTTTAGGTTATATGAAATATGAAATCCAAACATCCTTATTATCTACTATTAGCTGCCATAATTGCCATAATTGGTACAAAGTAAGATTAATTTTGGAGTGTCCTTTAAACCTAATCCTTTTTATCATAATTTTTCAATTATTATTGATTTTATTGCTTTTCCTTGAATTTTTGTCTTTTGATACATTTGTGATTTGAAATTGGTGACTCTGTTGGTTCTATTCTATGGTTTCATTGTTCGATGAATCAATTAAAAGTGATCATTTTTAGGTGCAACCTAAAAACTGACAAGGATTTGCATAATGAAATTTTGTATATATTGTATTTTCAAATGTTACTTTTATAAGCAAATAACGACAATGATAGCCTAGCGAGATAAAGCACTTGTCTTTTAGATCAAGCAGTTTATTCAGGTTTTACTGAAGAAAAAAAATCAGTAGTACTAACAATCGATTCTTATCACTTATAACGGTGAAATCACTATAAAATTGTTAGTCCTCGTAAAAAATATTTGAATATTTTCTTTGCAAATGTTCCATAATTCGCATTCCATGTAAAAAAATTGTAGGTGCAACTTGTAAGAAACAAAATATATCGAAACCGATCTAAAAATAAATGGATATGTTTACACGATGTATTCGTACTTAATTAGTGCTTTATTAGTTTAGGACTTAGAGAAGGCCAAGGCTTAGCTTGAGCTGTAGCACCGCATTGAATTGAATAAATAAACAAATGAGGCCAAAAAAAAAATCTTATGATTAACAGAGTGTATATTAAATTGTCATAAAATACACAACAAGAGTACATATACTATATTATCACAGACCCACAGACATCTTTCATGGACTTTAAAACCCCAATTATGTCGATTGAAATTACAGTGTGATTTTTTTTGTGCAAATAATTATTGGTATAAGAAAATAAAACGAATAAAACAAATTTTGTGTACAAAGTGATGATTACATAAGAAAGCAATGTTATTTTTTTTTCGAGAAATATTAAAACATGATGAAATATTCAGCAGATTATTAAAAGGTTATTAAACAATAATAAATTTTTGTGGAAATAGCAGTTTTTTCGCAATTGTAATAAAAAAGAAACATAAAAAAATTGGAATTTGTTTGTGTTCCTTGTGGTCAAATCGGAAGAAATAAAATTCAAATGGGAAAATAAAATGGAAAAAGAAACAATATTAAATTTAAACAATAGAATTATTTACAATGTAATTATTCATTCGTGTTTTTAATTACCCATTTTACAAATCAATTTATAATGAAAAATGGCATTTAAATTATAGAAGAACGACATAATTAATTAAATTAATAATACTTAAACATTGTCCGGTCATTATTAGTCAATAGAAACGTTGAAAAAGAGTAATTTTTTTTTTGCAAACATTTTATTTGACCGGAACAGACCGGAATTATTTTCTTTTTTATTACTGTGCAATTTAAATAGTAAAAAAAAACATTATTGTCAAGTACATGACCGTGTTTCAGATGTGTTTTTTATTCATAAACCTGAAACTGTATTTTCAAAGGTAAAACAAAGATATTCCGAATGTACAACATTTAGTTTAATTAGGCCTAAGTTATACGACGATCATTGTAATGAAGGAATTTGTGGAAGTAGTGAAAACCGAACGTTTTTTTTTGATTTTCAATGAAAGGTGATTATACCTCTTTTACGAATGTCAGTGAAACTTACAGTCAGATTTTCGTTCATAGCTAAGTCGTGTAATGGTTTTTTTCATCAAATCCAATTCGATTATTTCTTCCCTTTTCTTTTTTTACCGATGAGTCACAAATTTTCTCCATTTTTTTTTATATATTATTATTTTCTTATTGGGACGCTGAAGTTTGAGGTTAGAATATCGACGAAAAATTCCTAATGAAGGAATCAACTTGGCAGTTCTCCAGTGGAATCAAATGAAATTGAAACGCAATCCACAAAACAGCTGATCCATTAAAACATGTTTCGTCATTCAAATTATAAAAATCATTATAAAAAACAAATTACGTGATAATCCTAAGATTTTTTATTTAAAATCTATTTACTAAACTATTTCCCATGTTTTGCATTATTTGTTTTTAAAGAAATAATCTTTATAATAGGTTAATTTTCCATTCTAAAATTATTTCCTTTATTACAATGATCGTCGTATAACTTAGGCCTTAATGACAAAAACAGAAATCTGTAAATTTTAGTTTATTTCTGTCGTATAGATGGCCAGCTAATATGCCAAAGTTAGACTTTGATAGTAGAACTAGACACTTTGTCCCTGATCCCCCCACACTTCACCTATATGTCATGTTCTAAATCAAGGGTGTCCAAACTTTTTGTTTCCCTGGGCCGCATTGGAAGAAGACATAGTGTTTTGGGCCGCAAGTATATTACTATGTATAAATCCATATCATAAAATGAATGTGAGACTTGGCATTGGAGTTGAGAAACTAATCCGTCAATATCTGGATCGATTGACGTGGTTGCAATTCTCAGGCAGTTCTCAAGGTGTTCATCCAACATGTTGGTTCTAATTTTACATTTAGCATGTTTCATTCTTCACTTAAGCCACCAGCTGACAAACAACAGAACAGTGTAGCTGAACGAGCAACGCAAACAGAAAGAGAATTTACGAAAGAGCTTTCTTTTCTGGTCCTGTTTCTGTTGTTTGTCACTTGGCAGCTTTAGCACGAAAGCGCAAACATACAAATCATTCCTCAGAAAAATGGATATGCCTCAGTAACTTTGAATATTTTCGGGCCGCATCGATACTTGCTTTGGGCCGCATGCGGGTTGGACAGCCTTGTTCTAATTAGTAAAGCTAATTGATACCACATTAATTACTTTTCACGATGAACAATGTAATATAAGCCACTTCTTAGACAACAGTCAAAATTAATTCAAGTACCCAATATTTGTATATTGTTGAGAATTTTTCAATTCATTTTACTGGTTTGTTATCCAATTTCGTATGATTTTTTTTCATTTTCCACAATATTGAAAGTTTTTGACTCAAGTTTTGAAGTACATTGTATATATTCCATCAGAGCTATGGTTTGTGTTTAACTTTGTCCAAGGATACAGTTTTGGAGAGAAAAGAAAAGTTTTTATCAAAAAATGACCATGAAAATCATGTAAATAACTGATCATTGTTCAAATAAGATAAATATTTTTTTATGCTATGCAATACAACACAATATAAAGTCTTAATTAAAAACACATTAAAAAAAGTGTAAAAAGGAAACATAAATATTTTTAATGTGCTGTAAACTACCGCAAAATGTATATGAAAAATCCAATATTTCTTTATTTTAGAAATAATTATGCTTCTAAATGGCATTTGAAAGACAATAAGAATTTCATTAAAACATATTCTTCCTTATGAAATATTTTGAAATATTTTTATTTATGCGATTTTTATTGTCACTGATTCCATATGAAAAAAAAAACAAAACTACAATAAAATAGTATTGTAAGATATTTTTAATTCATTTTTGGTTACCTTGTATGTCATGAATAAAAAAAGATGCAATTTTTCCATCAACGCTTTTTCTCCTACACACAAAAATATTGAAATGACGAAGTTTTTAAATTGTACTAATTTATTATCAAATAAAATGTGCAAATATAAATCATCAAAATTAGAAATATTTAGGAAAAACCAAGTTGTATTTATCAAAATTAAGGTGATAAAAAGTCTTTGAACAAAATTTAATTTACAACTTCATGTTAAGTAATTATTTCTGTTTAGATTCCATAAAAGTAGAAAAATATACTAACTATATTTGCTTTCATTTATTCTGTTTGAATAGAAAAACCAAGGTCGAAATGTATTTTACTATTTTTGACAAAATTTAACAAAAAAATTCTAAGCGAATTTTACTCACAAAAAATAGTCCTGCTATCTATTTTGTAGAAATATTTTTTGTACGTTCTACTAAAGACGATGGAGATAGTTTCTTTTTAAAAGATGTGCCAACTGAAGGTTTGATTTTGAGAAGGTCTTTAATGGAATCGTATATTTTCGAATAAAATTTATAGAATTTCGAACAAAAACAGCTGATATTTTGACAATTCTACAACGTCATTTTGTCTTGCAATTTATAAACTAAAAAAAATTATAGCGAACATAAAACGATATTTCGTCGAATATTATTTCAAAGTGATTAAAAAACCTTAAGTAGAATAGTTTTAAAACCTATAAAATTTCAGAAACATTTTCGGCCGAAAAGAATCGCCAGAATTTGAGAGATAACGAATAAGTTGTGAGCTTTAAGTTATCAATTTCGAAAACCTTCAAATTCTGGTTCCCAGTTGGCACATCTTTCAAAGGGAAAAGTTTTACCGTGTTTACGTTCTACAACCCATTTTTTTCTTATATATTGTATTTATTAAGGCAAACAATTATTTGAAATCTCTTCTCATTTTTTGTAAGATAGTGTTCCATGCTATCCCATACTCATAAAGGTATTAAACTTTTTAATACATTTACGAAATAATAAGGCATACCATAGTCCGGTAATTCACGTGATATAATATATATATAATAATAAAAATATTATTAAAACATCCTATAAAGATCTACCCCACATTGGATAAGATCTAGACCTATATTTTATTTCCGCTGAAAGGGAAGATCAAAATATTGAATGGTTATTCGAAATCATATTTCGAAAAACTATACAATAAATCGGTTCAAAATACTTGATAGTTATGAATATTTTTAATATTCTTACCATTGAGTGTTAGTTTGTAGTACACATAGCTGCTCATTGATCAGTAACATTTCAATGGTAATGGCTACGTTTACACTGACAAATTTTTAGGTCACCTAACTAAAAGGAGGTCTGGTCACACGTTTTTACACCGTACTAGACCCAAGTCTGAAACAACGCCATATGTGCGCATTTATGGAACTTGAACATCAAGAGATGAGCTGTCATCTGTCAAAGCTTTCAGTGAAATTTAACATTTCGGAGATATTGTGTTCTTAGTGTTCTTAAAGTTCTTAGGTCGATTTAAATTTAAGGTAGGTCTGTAATTTAGGTGACCTAACCTAAGTTACTTTGGACGTGTTTACACCGTCATATTTAGGTCGGCCTAAGCACTTAGGTCTCTTCTTAAGTCTCGGTGTAAACGTAGCCATTGTCGACTGTCTTTATGCATTTGTGATCAATGAAGCAACTGTTCTCGGGTCCTGAATACGCAACGGTTGCAGTTGTAATTCTATATTTGGCTATTTTATAATAATGTGCCGTTCACTACGTAAATAAAAATAAATCGTTTCAAACTTTTAGTCTGGACGAGTGAATAAAAGTACCAATTTGTCCGTGAACGATACAAATTGTCCGAAAAGAAATGAAGAGCGAACGAATCTCGTTAATTAGATAGGTGATTGAATTCATTTTGTTCCTATTGCTATACTATTTAGTTCTGACTAGATATAGATATTATTTTGGAATAGCAATAATATGCGCTAAATTTACATAATCATGTAATAATTAAATATGATTATAATTGACATGAAGCAAACTAAACATTGTTACCATATTTTCTCGTTCAGTTCAAAATGTTAGCTTTTTTCCAGTATGTCCATTAAATGAACGAGTCCGTCAGAACAAATCCGTCTGAACGTAAGAGTAGTCGAGCTCGAGAAATTAAGTCCCAGAAATATTAAAGTTTGTTAACAGTACTTCAAAATAAATGCCGTTTTAACTTAGAATCATATAATATTTACGATATCTATTAGAAAATGATGACTTTTAATTCCCACACCCACTAAATATTTTCTTAAAATCTCTTCGATAATTTCCTTAAAAACATATCAATTTACTTGAAAATGCTTTTAAAAGTAAAAAGAAGACTTTCTGTATATGAATTTTAGTTCATGCCAGAAGCATTTTGTCTTAAAGCTTTCCCAAAATAAAATCAATTAAATATGAAAAGAAACAAAACGAAACATATTAAATAAATGCAAAAAACAAAGTGAATATGTAGGTTTCCTTTTACTTTTGACCTACACACAATACCAACGGTCTTGTTAGCCATTTCAATATATCAGAATTAATGAACATGAATACACGCGAGGATGAAAAGGTGTTGCATGGGTAAAAGAAAGGTGCATCATTATAAATGATTTAATAATCTTTTACAGAAAAAAATAAGGTTCCTTTTTTAACAAATTACTTTAAGTATCTGAATGATAATTAATTGTATCTAATTTTGTTCAAATTCGATTTCACAGGAATTTAAATTTTTTTAAATTTTGAGATTTTTAAATATAATGGAATGTGTGTGACTTCAATTTAATTTTTTTGGCATCATTGCAGTGCTCCAGTGTTTGTAAAAGCGTGTGCAAATACATGCATTTTTATATTACACATGTAGACAAAGAAAAATAAATTATGAAGAAACGAGCTCTGGATTTGAACCAGAGCCCCATCAGCTTCTTAGAAACGAGGTCTCAACCAACTTGACCATTCAACACTGTATTTATCAATCTGTTCAATTTACCTTTTCTAAACATTATTCAAACAATACAACTTATTCGAAATATAACAATTATTCTATAACCTTTCAATGTCAATGCCAATTATTTGTATTAACTATTACCATATTAAACTAATACTACACACAGAGTCTTTTTTACAAACACTAATAACGAAATATCTTGTTTACAGACTAAAAATAAGAGAACTGAATTTGAACACTCTTACTGAATGCCTTTTGAAATGGGTTCCACTACTTACCTGCTCCTCTGCTTTCGAAGCAGTAAACTATGTGTACCAGGTTTAGTATCGAGGATTTCAATTAATTTCGTAATATTTTTTTGGTCGGAAGGTCGCTAATTCTAGTGAGCCTTTCCCATTTCTTCAAATTGATTTCCCATATTCTCAAAATAGAAAAATTATAATTTTTTCTTTTCATTCCTGTATTAACTAAGTATGCATTTTTTTTTATATAGTGTGATTCATTCTTTACTTTTTTTTTAAATAAAAATAAAACACTTAGAATTGAATGCAAATATCAAATCTTTATTATCAACTTTAAGCACATAGTATGGCAATTAATGTTTGAAAATAATTTCCTTCAAATGTTGGCCGGCACTACGTTTCAGCTCGGCCAGTCTGGCGGTCCAATTTTCGATCACTCTCTCAAGCATTTCGACCGGAATCTCATGAATGACACGTGTAATGTTCGTTTCCAATGCTTCAATTGTCACTGGTTTATCGGCAAAGACTTTTGACTTTACATAGCCCCAAAGAAAAAAGTCCAAAGGTGTGATATCGCACGATCTTGGTGGCCAATTCACTGGGCCAAAATGTGAAATTAATTGCTCACCGAAATGATTTTGCAATAAATCCATTGTAACACGGGCTGTATGGCTCGTAGCACCGTCTTGTTGAAACCAAATATTGTCGAGACCACGGGCTTCAATTTCAGGTACCAAAAAGTCCGTTATCGTGGCACGATAGCACTCACCATTGACGGTAACGTGGCCGCCGGCCGCATTTTTGAAGAAATACGGACCGATGATGCCCCCGGCCCATAAACCACACCAAACTGTTGTTTTCAATGGATGTAATGGTAGCTCTTGAAACTCTTGTGGATGCTCATCATCCCAAATACGGCAATTTTGCTTAACGTAGCCATTAAGCCAGAAATGACCACTGAACAAAATTTGGCTTGAAAAACATTTTTCACAGAACGCCCATTTTCGTAATACAATTGAACGATTTGTAAACGTTGCTCAGATGTAAGTCTTGACATGATGAATTGCCATACAATACTGAACAAAAATGACAAATCCGAATGACACTAGTCACGCGTGATCTGTCAAAAAAACCCTATTGAAAAAAAAAGTATGGTTTGAATCACACGTTAGTACATACTTGTATATACCCGTACTTATCTTATATTTTTGATTTCAAGTCTTATACCAACAGAGTGTGAACTACTGGTTTTAAAGTAATCGACTCAATTTTAAGACCCCCAAAACCCAGCTTTTGACTTGAAGGTATGCATGACAAACAAACCTGACTCCGAATTATTTAGTGAATTCATGAAACAAAGGAAAAAATGTTACAAAAGTCGTGTACAAATAAAATTCGTATTACATACTTAAATTATTGGAATTGATTATCATTAATTAAAACTAATTTAAAAAAAAAACTAGTTCTATTAATTTTATAGAATTTTATTTCTTATACGCGAATCAATAATAGTCATGTTAAATTTTTCATGATAGAAAAAATGTAAAAGATTTCAATTAGAATTGCTTTTATGTTGACTCTTTTAACCTTGTTCATAATTTATTTTGTCAAAAAAAAAAAAAAAACACCACCTCGTGATTGTTGTACGCGAAAAAATAAAAGATTGAAATGAATAATATTTAATCACATGCTATTTACTAATTTACATTCGAAATAAAAAATGATAGAAAGTTTTCGGTGTCGGTTAGTGCGAGGCACAAGTAAAAATCAGTAGAAAAATCCATTGAGATTTTATTTCGAGCCGCCATCTTTGATGACTTTAACTTTGCTTTTAACTTAACTTTTTTCTTGCTTTGTTGTGAAAAATCATAAATATATGCCATTTCTCTTTTATTTTTATTTTTATTTTTAATTTTGTTTTAATGTCAGAGTAATTTCATGCAAAAATATACATATACTATACACCTAGGCCTCGCTTTGCATCGTTTCGTTTTGCGTTTTCCTAAAAATACACCAATTTTCACTCTGCGTCGTGGATTTTTCGAAGTTGATTTTATTTTTTAAGCTACAAATTTACATTTTTTTGTTATAAATAATTATTTTATAATTAAAAAATATAATAATATTAATTTTATTTTAAAAAAATTAATAATTATTTATGTTTCTCAAATTATTAATTTTATTAGTTTTTTTCTTCATACAAAATGTTAATTCACTTTGCGTTGTTTCAGACTGCGTCGAAAAATTTTGAAACGTTTCTACGACGCAAACCGAGGCCTAGGTATATATGAATTAGAGATGTACGGCTTTACCCTGGAGGCAATCTCGACGGACGCGACGGACGCAATGAACGCGTGAATTGTCAAAAACGTTAGTGACGGTATAAATATTTTTGTGTAGGCAAACTCGACGCCGTCGACGCCGTCGATGAAATTTGTAATTTTTATTATTATTTGATATAATCTTTGTGTTATAAATTAAAATAGTTTTATAAGTAGTGTAAATTAATAAAAAGAACTAAAATACCGTTTTTAAATGGAATTTTCACAAAATAATTCCCACACAAAAATTTTAAAATGACATTTGAACGCGTCCGTCACGTAAAAGTTGAACACGAATCAACTTTACAACGTTTGAACCGTCGCGTCCGTCACGTCTACGTCGAGATTGCCACCTCCCATACATTTCATATGAAATGAACTTTTATTTGACACTTCACGCGTCCGTCGCGTTCATTGCGTCGTTCGCGTCCGTCGAGATTGCCTCCAGGGTTAGGCTTTAGGATTTTCAGTCAGGAAATCGGCTGGCACTTCTTAATAAGTACGTTAGGATTAATTTCAACAGATGGACGGATGAACTCAAGTCGATCCGGGTTTACATACATGATTTTTGGATTGAAGTCGACTGCAAGTAAATAATCTAAACGAAGTATATGACAAACAGATTTAATATATATAGACAGTATTCGATAGTACAAATTTTGTTCAGTGGGAAGAAACCTTTTTTTCCCCCTATTAATGCGAAAAGTGGTGGAATAAAAGAAGATAATTTCACAGAGCCATCTCGAAAATAACTTATGCGGGAAACATAATGACGAATCCATGATGGATTCGCGGTTTTCGATTTTCAGATTGTACTAAAAATAGTCCGTTGTGGATCCGTCGCGTTCTGTGTAGTTTAATTAAAAGCGTATACATTTCAAATTTTATTGCGTCGAGAATCCGTCGTGGAATCATCATTCTGTTTGGACCCTTAGTATTTATTGAAATACTAATTATTTTAAAAAATGTGGTCGACCCCTTTTTTGGTAGTGGAATTAAAAAAGACCGATGCATTTTCTTTGATTTCCTTGGTGCTTCGTTCCTTTTCTTTTTATGATTGTTTGTGCCGGATTACACGCGGTAGAAATCTACCGTCAAGTTTTGGGTAGAAAACTACCAAACCGATTAGACGAGGAATGTTTATACCACAGTCTTTTATACAAGCTACACAAGGAGTGTATTAGTGTGTGTGAGCACAGCATCACTCGTACTTAAACCGTCAAACTGTTAGGATCTACTATTTTACTATTTCCTATGTACTTTTAGATTGTGATTTCCTGCTGACGGTCAGTAAGCGAATGGCGCGCTTGAATTTTCAATTTTTTTCGAAACCGACACAAACAGTGACTTTTGTTTGTGTGCGTAAAAAACTCCGTTGCGCCAACATTTCGAGAAGTAGATCTTCTGCCTCACCCCCAATCCACCGATGCCTATGGCTGCGGTAGAATTCTACCCAAAAAACACCGCGTGTAATCTGGAACTTTATAGAAGAACTTTGGCCAGAACATGCTTGAGAATATTGTTTTTGCGGAAATGAGACAAAAACAAAAATCGGAACATTATCTATGTATGGGAAATTTGCATGATTACAGTTCTATATAATATAATCTCTTTGGTCAAACTGTTAAAAGAGGTGTCCAAACCATAGAGTTACATTAACTGAAGATTTCGTTTACCTCATTTTCATACAAAATTATGGAGGAGAAATGGTCTTTATTTTTTCTTCTCGCTCGCTTACTCCAAGCGATAGAAGCCCAAGTTTTCCAAGTTTCGGAGATAACGACTAGCCACTCAACCAATACGATATAATAATTTAACTTGGTTTCCCCTCCGTTAGCATTTAAAATTTGCGTTGTTTTAATTTTCCATACAAATAAACCCAAGTTTCATATTCCCCTCTGTCGGCCCACATGAGACGGCAAATTAATATCTCTAGTTAATGTATCTCTATGATCCAAACGCACAGTTTTTTACTCAGTTTTGCCTGCGCTAATCTTATTTGCGCACAGTTTTTATTCAGTTTCGCCTGCGCAAATCTGGTTTGCGCATGCAAAACTGAGTAAAAAACTGTGCGTTTGGACGGCTCTAAAGATTATTTTTGAATGTGCAGCGGACCTAAGGCCAGAATAGATTCTATACGATTCAAACAAATTCAGGAGTCATTAAATATCAATGTTGCTGGGAAGGCGCTGCTAATTTAAATATAGACGCATATTTATAGCTTCGAATTATATTTATGGAAAACCATTTATTTGTTTGATTTATAGAAATTTTGCTGCATGTAAAAGAAAAAAAAAAACAATTAAATATAAAAATGAATTTTTACTTTATGGGTTTATGAATAGAAATTGAATAAAATGTATTATGGAGGATCGCACGATCGAAATTATTTTCAATTAAATTTTTCTTAACAAAAGAAGAAATAAATTAAACTTTTTTTTGCTTTTTCGAAAATCTTTTTCGTTTTAGTAAATAATTTTCTCTTTATGTGACATCACAGTGAAAGTTTATGACAAAAATTTGTATCTAAAAATTTGTCTATATTTAGAATAAGTTTTTTTTCCCAGTCACGTCGTGAATTCATTGCATTTAAATGCTTCATGAATTTACATATAGGTGAAACAGTTTTTTTTTTTTTTAAATTCAGCGATGTTGATTTTTGGCTAGTTTGAATATGGTCAACAAATAGGACGATAAATTTAAACCGTTTTATGATTCAATTAATGTTAATTAGATAAGTTTTTATTTTGGAATATTTACTTTCTTATATTTAAGTATGAAAATGTCGATGAACTAGTTGGACTAGCACTAATTTTTCGAATTATAAGGTCTCACAGTTCGAACGTCAGCTTTGTCGTGCAAATGCCTGCAACCGGAGTAGTCTATGGAACAGTATTCATTTATCTGTATTTTACGCTAAATTCTTTTAGCTAGATTCATAACATCATTGTAAGGACTAGAAACCTATTGTATGATGGAACTAGAAGTCTAGTATAACAATAAGTTAGAGAAGCACTAGTTTTAATGGAATGAAAATTATTAGGAAACAGTTGTTCCAATATTAAAATCAAACTGTATTTCTAGTCTCTAGATAAAGAGTCATTGTCTGATTATTTTCACTAGCAGCTATAGTTGCCTACCCTAAACTGACACTTGATCGTCAATATTTTTGAATAGATTTCTAGTCTCATATCTAACAAGAATCCAATTCAAAAATTTGTCCTTAAACTTTGACTAGATTGCCTAGTGACTATCATCTAGTTGCACAATTTAGCTGAGTTTAATGAAAATTTAGTTAAATTTAGTTTAAATAGTATTTGCTTACCAAAATAAGCCCAACAGAATCCTTTCTATCTATTTTGTAATTATTTGTTTGGAAGCAAAAATTATATAAATTTAAAGTGCAGAGGCAATGACCCAAAACGTTACTTAACATTAAAAATAAACTAAAATATATATATATATTCTTTTTTTTTTATAAATTACCAAATTTCTTGTTTCACATGAAATGATTTTCGAATACAGTCAGTGGTTGTGGTACTTACTATCTCAATTCGCTAATTGCAATTTCATGTCTTCCGGTGTGATTGTAATTACAAAATAACGAAAATATAATTATTCGAATTGGAAAAAATTTTTTAAAAAATATATAAATTTATATATTTATATATTAGTTTCGATCATTACCCACAGAAAAAGTATAATTAAAAAACAATAAAAATATTATTTTTCTCAATGTCATGTCTTTTTAAATGAAAAAACTTCTAGAAAAATAATAATTATTTTTGAATTTGGAGGAGATAACGGCCTACACTGAAAGAAATATCTTTCTATTTTGATAAGATTTAAAATTTTCATCGATGTCAAAATATATAGCAAGAAAGGACCATAAACCTTGATTACCTAGCTCATGTTTGAATGCCGCAAAACCGTGTATATTCTATTTAGAAACATTTGCAACAAAATATATGGAATTTTTTAGTCATTCACTTTTGCATAAGAAACATTGTTTTTATATAACCTGAGTTTACCTTTAATAGCAACAATCGTGAATCGAATAAGAGTTTTAATAAAAGAAAATCCCAACCACATAAGCTATTGTCGAATGCTAAATAGATTTTCTTTCTCTACCTAACTTTTGGTCATAATAATTTAAACATTTTTATTATTCTATTACCATACTTTTGGACGTGATTTCAATAAACAAAATAAGTTATTAGAAACCTCAGAATTCTAATTTTTGGTTCCATCTTTTCTACCACCCAAGGTAATTCGGGTTATCAATTCGGATATATTGAAGTATATGTATGTTACGTATGTAGTTTTCAAGCAACAGAGTCAAGTTACATTTCTTGTAAAAATAATGACTAAAGAGATTTACGTATAACAAAATTTTCAAAAATCTAGTAAGATAATGTAAGCTTACAGAAATTTTTGAAAAACAGATTTGAAAATATCTTAAATGGGTTTCGCAGACTATTTCTAAACTTATTCTAGAATTTTTTTTCAAAATTGATATTTTAATTCATATTTATGTTACACCTCAAAACTTATAACGCTCAATAAGCGGAAAAAAACAGCTGCGTTATGGATATTTGTAAAGGATCGAAGATTGATGAATACTATTATTTCTTTATGGATATCCAAGAATTTTTTTTGTGAATAGCAGAGAGCATAGTCGCCTTGTAAAGATTTCGCTTTTTACTACAATATATTAATATACAATATTAAAATTACGAAAGATATGAAGATGGTTTTACTTGTTTTGTCTATTCCTTAATAAAATATTGTGTCTGGATTCATAAGATGAGGATCGACTAAAGAGTATTCTATCAAAAAGCCAAAAGAATATAATAGATAAAACATATCACAATTTCCCAATTTATGCTTAATTAACGATAACGTCTGAAGTATACGAAAAATAATGACTATATGAACTGTTTTTATTGAAAGTGGTATAAGTCCATTTTTCCATATATTGAGATATTTAAGGGTTTGCGTTTGAATCAATTTAAAAATATTGGCCAACGTTAATCAATTCGGGTGATGTTTTAAACACTGTACACGTATTAAATTTAATTATGAAATAGTAATTATTAAATTTATTTAAAAAAATAAATGATTTTTTTAGCTCTACATGGACAGTACTCCCCTTCCAGTGTCAATGAAATGTTTCTGGAATGATGATATGCCTTCCGTATCATGTGGTTGTTCCGTCTTTGGATTTGAGATTTGATCTCTTTGTTTTTGACGTTTCTTCCTGATCCTGTAGCAATACTGCTGGTTTCAGTCTATCTATTGATACGTTTTTTTCTTTTCCTTTTATGCGAAGGGTGAAATTCTTCGATTTTAATTTCATTTAAAAAAGAGATTATTTAGAAACATCTTAACTGTCTACAGCCGTCTACTTCAAGCAGTATGACTTCGTCCGCAACAAGCAATATTGCTGTAGAATCCGTACAATCCGGATTGTGGTGTCTCGAGTGTTACAAGGAATTCCAGACTTCATATTTGTTCAAATACTTTAAACATAGTGTTTGTGACGAGTGTCATGATCCTTAAGTTAAACACTCTTTAATCACGAAAACCGAAGCAAAACTAGCGTACTTTTGTGAGGATGTCGGCATCCAAATTGCCGACAAGTGTAAAATATTTCGTCTCGTCGCTGGATATTCCACCGATGTTGAATTGGGCTTCTAGCTGTAGGAACCACAATGTAAACAGGATTATTTTATTAGCAAAAATAAATATGTATATATTCAAACAAATGACAACGAGAACTGTGAATTATAATATAAACAAAAATAAAAATATTAAAGTAGGTTAATTAAGTTTTTTAAATATAATGTTGTGTGGGAATGCTTGGTGCGAATTCGCATTGTTAATGACGCCACAGACTTATACCACTTTCAAAAAAAAAAATATAATAAGAAATAAAGTAAGAGAAAATTTAAATCCATATTTTTATAGACATTAGCTTTACTCAAATGAATTTTTAATGTATGAAATAATAACTAACATAAAATGAAGACATTTAAATACACGAGTAACTAAGTTTATTACGAATTTATTTCAGTTATATTAAAAAGGCGATATAAATAAACAAATGTAAAATGTAAATTACTTCGTTTAAAACTTACAGCCAGCATATTTAAATATTCATGCTAAATTGTCAGTATGTAAGGCAGTAAACTCATCATGTCGTTGTATTTCCCTTTTGTTATAGGCCTTGAAGTTTTATATAGTGGCAACAAAGTAATTTTGCTGAGGTTTTTAGGTCTTCCTTTTTTTCCAAATAAAGAAATTATTTTAAACTAGCTGTACCCGACCACGCGTTGCTGTGGCTCAGTCTGGACTAAATAGAAAAGAAAAGACAAAGCGCACGTTTCTCATGTATTTAATTTCACAATGCTTGTGGTTATACAACATTTTTTGTTGTTCCATTTTCTGTGCAGATATACAGATTTTCTGGTTTGCCGATTCTAGAACACGCAACATATAATTGTCCATGTGAGAAGCAATCCGTGTCTAGATCTAAACCGCACAATTTTAAAGATTGGCCCTGATGATGGTGATTGCAAACACCAATCGAATCGGGAATTGCAATCTCTTAAATTGAAATGGCATATCCGTTGAAATCATAGGAATGCGAGGAATGGGGACATCTTCACCTTTAAAAGGTCCTGTCAATATTGTTGCTTCTACGATGTTGCTCATTAATTTTTTTACTGCGAGCCGCGTGCCGTTGCAAAGCTTTGGCTGGTTGATATTTTGCAACATGATAATTGGCACACCGACTTTCAATTGCAGGCCGTGCGGTGGTATCCCTGGCAGATCGAGTGAATTCAAAAATTCTGTTGGATAATTAACCGCTTCATCTGCTTCCACAACAGTGTCGACGGACTTGTATGTCACCACCTCGCTTTGAATGTTAGACTGAATAATATTGTTAAGTTCGTAGACGTCTTTGGTCTTGGTCGCAAGAATATTTCGTTCACTTAGCCAATCGTGATTCTTGTAATTGGTTTGAATATTGGGAAATACTTTTTGAATCAATTCTTCTTTTGACGTCACTAAATTGCAGAAGTTATGAGGCAATGAAATTCGTCCTGACGTCAGATCAACCGGCACCTTTCCGTTCCTAATTTCAAGCAATTGATATGAGAATATCTCTGCTGACCGATCGTTTTGCAGCTGTAGTCGCATATTTGTAGTCAATTTTAACGTCTTTACGGGTCGCCGCAAAGTAGAGTATTTCAGGTAAGCATTTATTTCGTCCGCTGGTGTCGATCGAGGAATTACAGGTAATGTTTGCCTGAAATCTTCTGCAAGCAATATTAATGCGTTCCCAAATGGTCTGATATTTGCACGTAAGTCTTGCGATGATCGATCAAGGGCCTCGAGCGATTTTTTGTGCGCCATTCTGCATTCATCCCAAACAATAAGTTTGCATTTCTGCAATACTTTTCCCATGCCGGATGCTTTGGAAATGTTGCATGTGGGATTTTCAATGTATTGAGTGTTTATTGGCAATTTCAAAGCGGAATGAGCCGTTCTTCCACCTGGTAGCAATGTCGCAGCTATTCCGGACGACGTAAGAGCTAAGACTATGTCATTTTGGGATCGAATTGTGGCCAGAATCAATCTAATTAGGAACGTTTCACCAGTTGCTCCTGGTGCATCTAAAAAGAATATTTCTCCAACTCCGTTATTGACAGTTTGCATTATTTGATCGTAAATGCCCTTTTGGTCAAACATTAGCTTAGGAATATTTGATTGCACATAGGACAAAAGATTACCCGTGTTGTAATTTTGTTCACCACCCAATTCTACATCAAACGAAGCAGCAGCAGATCGATTCGGTGATGCCATTCCCAATTCATTGAGAACTTTTTTCGCGATTTCTAAGCACAAATCTTCAATCATTATCAACACTTCGTTGTAGATTTGTGCTGTGAAATCCATGTTTATATTTGAATTTTCCTTGTATATTCGACGGAGAATATCTTCAGCCATGTGGGTTTTAAATTTCTCCTATAACTCTGTTGCAGATGAAGGAGAGCAGGCGGTCAATATAATTGCAAACAATGCACAAATTTGATGTGGATGTGACGTGTTGCACGCGTTATTAATACATACATCCCAGTGTCGGTTGTTCTGCAATAAATTCAGAGCTTGACATGCGCTCCGGAAATTGGTATGTGTAACACGTTCACAATTCTCAATTGGTGGAAAGACGTTGGACCGGCCACATTTATCAACAGCGTGCGAAAAAAGAAGCATTCATCTTGATTGGGATGCAAGGTGTAGACTTTGCCTATCGTAGTTTCATTGAATATGCTAGGGGTTGCTAATTTACCGCCATCTTCTGCTGATCTTCTTCTGTATAAAGGATATCCATTGTTTCCTGTTGGATACTATCATGCATGGTGAATTTGGATTCAGTGTACCGCAAGGGCCATGTATCATATTTTTCGTCACAACTTCATGCAAATCCTTATCGACATCGGTATTTCAGCGCATATTACATCGTCGATTTCGTTTGAAGTGGTTTTGTTATAGATCCAGATTAGTATTTATTCCACTGAGTACATCCAGCAGTGCACAGACCCAAACACTTCATGTTTTACCATGAATTCCATCAGCGATTTCAGCTTCTGTTTGAAAACACGTGCTGTAATGTCATGCCTATCCACCGGCGATTGGCCAGGAAGTAAGAGCTTTTGTATTGTAAATCGTCCCAAGTTGGAAATTTCATCTAAGATTTTGTTAAATTCAGCATTTTCATTTTTAAATGCCTTTTTTGGTTTTAGGGTTTCCAAAAAATGAGACTCTACGTATTAAATGTCTTTCGGCTTTGGGTTTTCAAAATTTTACGCCAATTAGTAGAGAGTAGATTATAATTTTAAAATTTAATTTTGTATGTTTAAACAAACTTGATTTTTGGCATAAACCCTTTTTTTACGATATCTTTTTTAGCTCGTATTATAATTTTCGGGGGGGAAAAAATTTTCCTTTGACACGTAAGTTTGATATATTTTGTACTAAAATAGGCGAATTTTCATTATTGCTGTACCAGAAAAATGTTTTTATAGGCTTTATTTAATTATAATTAATCAAACAGAAATGATGTTAATTCATAAATTAGTAAAAAATTCGTTTTTTTGAATCAACTTTGAATCTAGATCGTAGCCCCAATACCCCTCGTTTTTTTTTATTAAAACTACCAGTGACAGTAATTTTTTTGGTGAAAATGGGGGCAATTCTTAAAATTCGTCGAAGATTTTGAAAATTCAGCCTTGTCAATTCTAAATACCTTTTTTTTTGGCTTTAAGCTTTTAAAAAAATGAGAAATGAAATGGCTTTCGGCTATGGGCTTACAAAATTTCACGCCATTTAGAGATATAATTTGCTCGTTAAATTTCAATAAAGAGGATCTAAAGCGAATAATTTAATTTTGTACGCTTAAGAGAAACTTGTTTTTTGGAATAAATAACGCAAACATTTTTCGCAATTGTGATGTTCCAGAATACATGAGCATTAAGCATTTACAGTGTTGCCCCTCCGAATTAATATTTTTAACGCCGCCACTACGCCCATCTGTAGTTTTATAATAGGGTCTTTCAAATGGGACATAACAATTTTGTATCTTTATATAAGCGCACCCTTAAACAATAATAATGTTCTGTCAATGTCAAAACGTAGATTAAAGTCAACATTTTCATCATGGTAAAGCTAACGAACGAGCAACGCTTGGAAATTATTAAAAATTACTACTGGAAGAAAATCCAGAATTTCATCAAAAAATCATCTTCAGCGATGAAGCTCATTTCTGGCTGAATGGCTTCGTCAATAAGCAAAATATGCGTTATTGGATAGCAACAAACCCACATGTGCTTCAAGAGACACCATTGCATCCACAAAAAATTACTGTATGGTGCGGTTTACATGCCGTATGTAAGAACCAGCTCATATTCCTAGGGAATATTGTATAAAAATTTCAAGCCAATCCATCAAGGATTTTCGGAGATTATCGAATTTGTACAAACGTACAGATATGATTTTATTTATATAGATGGAGCACTTTCTTCCACAGTAGTTTTGTAAAAAATTTTGTGCGGCTCATCCCTGTTAAACCTCATCCAGCATATTTTCAACCACTTTATAATTTCTCCATCCGTATTTTTTTTCCTGTCTGATATTGCCTCCTCTAGAGATTTGGTTGAGACAAAATCTTCTCTTTTTATTTCATACATAATGAAGCTATTCCTTTTTCGGCAAGTTTTTATTGTATTATAATAGTCTTGGGCAGTATATAATTGATCCGTTTTTTTAAATACTGTTTCCAAAACTCCAAAATTTCTGTCGTTTGGAAGAAATGATGACCCGACAATAAAAATTTGTGGTAAAATAACATTTATGTTATTCTCAGCTGATTGAACAATCCTTAATCAATGCAAGCTTAATATTTCGGTTTTGTCCAGTACACATGTCATAATGTGGTCTTGGGTTGTAAGGAAGCTACAATTTCCTCCCATGCATACATATGAATTTTGTCGTCATGAAAATTATGAAAACCTTCATTAAGAACATACATATTTCGCTTATACAAGTAGTATGCAACAGAAACTGATAATTTGGGATATGGAAGGGCCTTTTGTAAATCAAAGGAAAATACGAAATATTTATCTGGATTCGTTGATGCTAAATTTTGATCTTCTTTTAAAGCGTTTCTAGCCAGTTCTGCATTATTTAAATGAATGCTATGTTCTTCTAAAAGGCTGCTTTTGGACTTAAACCACTTTCAAAAATAATATTTGTGCGCTAGCATTTTATAACGTATTTAACTCAATTTTTTCAAAAATGGACTTATACCACTTTCAAAAAAAAACAGGATCCTAATCACTTGTTGCATTATTTAATTTGGCTATAGTATCAGCAAAAAATATTACCAAAAAATACCTCATCTTACCCAATGCCTCATTAATATCTAATCAAGCCAGCATATAGACGATGGTGAAATCTTTTATCCCAGGGCGTGAAATCAAGAAATAACGGTTAAGTCAAAAGAGAAACACATTTCTAATGCAGTTTTCGTTAAGTCTATTTTTCAGTTGATTCTTTTAATATTTGACTTCGATTTCGTTAGTTACGGCTTTTGACAAGCACCCGCAATTTTCACTTCACTTTAAATTTGACAAGAAAAGTCAATTAGAATTGTTGAAGTTATTAAAATTAAAATTTTCCAGATCTTTGCTTTCTAAAATGTATACTAGAAACAGACTTTGGGTGCAAAACATTTAGGTACAGGCACGAAGTATATTGATTTTGTTTCTTCAATTACCTCCAAAAAATTCTAATTAAGAGTTACAAATGAAAAATTATAGTCCTAATCAATTAGAACGTTTCGATCAGTTCATTTTTTTTCTAGCGGAAGCCATGTCTTTAAAGAATCAACTGAATGAACATCCAACAATATAAATGTGTTTCTACCCCTGTTATTCTTCTCATTTAATAGTAGTTGTCCTTTTTTACGTACGACGCTTAAATCTACCAATACGGCTGGATGCAATTCTGAGGAAGCAATAACTTTAAGCGATTATTAAAATTCTAGCATAAAATTCATTTGCTAACTCGAACAGTACTGTATTTATTTTTGAAAATCGTTTCTAGATTATCCAATTTTAATTGAAATTTTAAAACTTTTTAATTTTCCTACAAAGTTTTTATTTTTTTTTTTTTTATTTTCAAATAAAACCAATTTGTCATTTGGCACAGAACAACCGCCATTTGATCGATTCAAGAAAACGTATCCAGGAGTTCAAAAAATTCGAACTGCTGAGAATTTTTACTAAGCCCTTAATACTAGAGGCACACATAGGGTATTCATACCATAGTTTAAGGATATCATGTCGTATACCATATGTGTGTCGTCGAATACTAGCCGAATACCATTTCAACTACGTAGCATAAATCTGGTATTTAAATTCCAAAAAGTACGTGGTATTCCCTTTTGTACTTAATTTTTTTGGCCACTGTAATTTATTCTTTAGTGATTGTCGCGCCTTTTTATTGAAGCGGAAAATAGCGACTGGAATTTTGTAGGTAAGCTGAGCAATTGACACATGTTTACATTTGTTTTTGAAAATTTTATTTTAAAAAAATGGAAAAAGTAAAGAAAAAACGCAAAATTTTATCGGTGGATGAAACCTCAAAATTTATAGATCTTTGTAGGAATCATATAGAGGATTTAAGAGGAGCGAAAAGAAATTCCCATATTCTCGCTGAAATGGCAGAATTTCAAATGTCAGACAAATACTATGTTTGATGTGTGCCAACTCCTTTTTATACCATGGTACAGGGTTATACTGTAGTATCGATATTAAGGTATGAATACCCTATGTGTGCCTCTACTATAAGACTCCAATGCACACATTGCCTTATCCTAAAAAGGTTAGCATGGTGGTTCTAACTCGAGATGATAATCTTTTAACTTGTTTTAACTTTAAGTGTATAATACCAGCAGAAAATCTAAATTTCGCTTTTCAAATTTTAACTGCCATTAGGAAATACTTTCGAATGTTATCTATTTGATAAAATGCAGTAATTAGTTATAAGGTTTCCCATTTTTTTTTCTTTGTGTAAATGGTTGCATTCAAATTGATTGCCGATACGCCGAGTCAAACAGGTCATCAAACCTTTTCGCAATAGATTATACAATAGTAAACCAATACAAAAAAAATTCCGATTGATTTTCAAGTAGATATTATAGTTTTTTTTTTTTTATTTAAAAAAGCCAACAAATTAAAATTTCATTCCACATGATTTCACATTTTTATTATATGCTTTCTACATTTTTTTTTTATTATTATTTTCTAAAATGGAAAATTGTTGGTTTTTTTTTCAATTCACAAAAAAGTAAATAGGAAATTAAAAAAATGAGCAACATTCTAAACAAAAGTTTGTCAACATATTATTTGTTGTAACGGAATTCGAAATTTTTGTTGCACTTTTATGTTCCATTTTTTGATTTCCGTCGTTATTTTACTATATTGCAGAAAAAAAAGAAAACCTATTTCTGGCATTTAAATTTCATAAGATTAATTTTTTTCTTTTTTTTCTTTTTTGGAAATACATAAAGTGTTACAAGAGTAATTAATTTCTTTGGGTTATTTATGTTCACTTTCTATAATTTTTAAATTAAAACCCATTCAAGAAAGTTATAGTTTTGGCTTAAAATTAATTAGCAAAAGTTTGTAAAGATGTTCCCAGCTAAACAAAATTCATAAATTAAGGGTAAGAGTTAAGACATACTAAATCAGAATTCTCTTCAGAAAAAAAACATTTTTTTTCATTTGCTTTTTTTGCACATCATATGCAATAACTTGTTTCAAAAATGATTATAAAATATCAGCAATTATATAATCTTGATATTTTTGTTAACACGATTTGATTTTAATTAATATCTTCTTCAAAAATTATGAAAATATATTTCCCTGAAGAAGAATTAAATTTCGGATCAGCTGATTATCAATTTGTTTCATTTTATTACCAATCGTTCCCTGGCAGAATTTCTTTCAGAGAAAAATTTTCGGGCGTACTTAACCTAAAAAAAAAGAAATTTACAAATTTTAAACATTCGATGCTGTTAAAATTTTCAACTTGGACGCATTTTTAAATATAAATCCGACAGCTTAGTATAACTCCAAAACCGAAAAAAGCAATAAATTTTCAGCTGTTCCGCTGATTGCTTTTTTTCTGAAGAAAATTCTGATTCAGTATGTCTTAACACTAACACTGAAAAAGCCCTTCTTAAAAATAAGCTTTCCCTTTTGTACTATTTTACGTCCTGTTTTTAAATCTTTATTCTGATAAATTGCGTATTTATATAAAAAAAAAGTCTTCTTGATTTCGTACTTATATGAGCTCGATTACATGGGTTCAGTGTGGCGCCACAAATTGCCACATTTCTGACGAGGGACGAGGTGGGACCGATGACACGAAAAATCTAACCCAAACTAAAAATTTCACATTTCACTTGTTTCATTCTAGCTGTTTCATTTTCATTTGTTTCAAAAAATCATTTACTCTGTGAACGTCGTAGAGTGCACATCTTGTTTAGCATTACTTTTGGTCAATTACCAGATATCTGACAACGAAATTAAAATAATATAGCCTTAAAATAAAATTGCCCAATTTCCATTCGTTTCATTTTCGTTTGGATTTAGCTGAACCCGTGTAATCACAAGAGGTTCAGTGTGGAAGTTCGGTGTGACCGTGTGTAATCACCGTCTATAAAAGAGGCAGCGAATTATATATCAATTAAAATTCATTTGATGCAATATTCAAAGCAATTATTTTGGAAATCTTCCATCCTCTTGCTCTATACCTATAAAGCTAAAATTCTGTTTGATTGTTTGTTTATCCCCTATAGACTCCGAAAACTACGAAACCGATTTTAGTAAAATTAAAAAAATCTATTATCAAAAGTTAATTAGGAAAAGTCGCATTAACTTTACACAATATGCTGTAGAAATGACATGGCGATTAGTAATTAAAGTTCCACCACATTAAAAAGATGATTCTCCTAAATTATTGATACGAGAAAAACCAAATCTTATGTTGTTGGTAATGTATTGTATTTTGTTGTTTGTTAAGTCCTCAACTTAACATTTATAATGATGAAATTGTGTTGATATAACTTACGTAACTTCGACACAATCTAATCACTAATTTTAAACGGATAGGTTGTTGTGGTAAAATAAAAAGATTGTTTTATTTGTAAATAGGAATAATATTTAATTTTATTTAATTCATCTTAAAATATTTAAAATTCATATATCTTAGTTTAGCAAAAAAAAAAATTCAAGAAAAAAAATATCAATTTAATTATTAATTTTATGACTCTAAGCAAGTAGTCTGGTCTGTGTTGCCTTGGTGAACTCTTGACGAAAGTCAGCTGGTCTGTCCGTGATTTTGGACGGAGAGATCGGGCAAAATTGTCCGTGGTTTAATGTGAGATCAATTAGGCGCTAGTGTCCGTAATTATCTCAAAGAAATATTAGGCGATAATATCTGTAACTTATAAAAGAATAAACAGGCAAAAATGTCCGTGTTTATAAAAAATAAACAGGCAAAATGTCCGTGTTTATGTGATGGTAATCAGGCGTGAATATCCGTGATTGTTTGACGAAAATTAGGCGATATGTCCGTAATTTTATAAAAGAATAAACAGGCAAAAATGTCCGTGGTTATGTATAAAAGAATAAACAGGCAACAATGTCCGTGTTTATGTAAAGACAATAATGTTGTCTATGGTTGAAACTTTCTTGATTGTATTTATCAAGCTATTTGATTTTACATTAATTCGGCAACGATATCCAGAATTAAAATCCCGATTAAAAATAATGAGGCAAATTATCCATCACCATTCTTAATATGAAAAAATGATAAGGCAACGAGTATCCTTTATCAATGCCCGATTGAAAATTTGCAAGGCAATTTGTCCGTTGGAAATTTTCAATTTTTTTACTTGTTTCACCAAGACGACTTAATTTTAATTTGTACTCACCATGTTTGGTTGATCCCTTCTCGTTCGGTTGAGAAAAACTAAGTGATTTGATTTGGATTTGATTCCCCTTTTTATACTGGATGTTTAACGGATTTTTCAAATGATACGGGATCGATTGACTTCTGAGTCAAGTTGTCGTCCTTACGACTTTAAAAATTAAATATGCTTATGATATGTAGTATTGATGCTCTAATTCTTACATTACTTCATTTGAATTTATTTCTTGCGAATTTTGCTAACGCACCTGTGTCCCCCTGATAATTTTTTGTACAAAAATTAATAAAAAAACTTCTTCAAAATTTTAGGGGTGTGTAGAAACCCAAAATACAGTTTTGGATCTTATTAACTTATTTTATCCTATGTTCTTTAATTTTGACGTTATTAGGTGTGTAAATGGTTTCTTTAAGTTTTTTTGTTATCTTTTTGGATTTTCCACTTAAATTGGATTAGCAAACTTAAATGAAAGTAGCAAAATGCAGGGGTGTACAATTGGGAGGATGTGGCTAAACTTATTGTTGGATCAAATTCACAACTGATGTGTTGGGTTTTATTGAATATTTAATTAAATATTCCTTTTTGTTGAAAACTAATTATATGGTAATTCGTCACATTACTTATAATGTGGTAATTAGTTGAATGTATGAATTAATTTTAAAAAAAAATTATAATTTATTCTGAATAATTCTGTTCAGTGGATACATAAAATATGGTCTTATTTTAATATGGCGTACTGCGCATGGCTGTCGTTTGACAGTTTAAATATAAACAAGGTATTTGATAATTCATATTTTTATTCATTTATTTTTAATTTTTTATTTTATAGAAAATGTTGAGCAAGACTCAACATTGTTGATTATTAGGTAGTATAGTACATTAATTGATGATCCACAATAAATATGTCAGTCCGTTAAAAATAAACTCCATGTCGGAAACCACTGTTCTTCCACATATTTTGGGATGTGTCCTATTCCATATTTGATCTAAAAGGCTGGAAATTTTGTATTGAGTTTCATTAGCATAATGGAAAAATCAGACTTGTAAAACTTAAAATAGCGGTTTAACTACCGGAAATACGCCTAAATTCTGAGCTTGTAATTTGACAATAACTTTCTTCATGTAAAATAGCGACTATTTACAATCAGAAAGAAAGTTAATTAATTACAAACTTTAATTTAATTATTTATTTGAAGAAAAAAAAGAACAGAATACCATTTAAAAAAGTGAAAGCAGGAAGGTGTGAAGTCGCTTGTATCTCCACATTAATAATTTTTCCATGTTTCAAATATTTCTTAACATTAGTTTTAAATGAGGATTTTTTATTTAAATTACGCAATTTATTCATAGCCACACTACAATTACTTCAACCAATAAAAAATACAATATAAGTACCGAGTGAATGTACTTCAAAAGTTTTAATGACGACCATAAAACGAAATATGCTACATAAAAACTTTACGAAATCTGCAGAAAAAAATTTCTACAACCACATAAATCTTTTGATAACTGTTGGACATATAGACCTTCTCCAGTGGAGACAGGCAAAAAGGTATCTGCAATGTGAAACTAAATGATGTGCAATATTTTGCAACAAGAAAATACTTTATAAATCTCGTTAAGTCGGACAATACTGTCTAAAAAGTGAAATGCAGAAAGATTGGAGTGAAACCGTATTCGGCCTATAAATAAGAATATTGAGATAAAAAAAAGCCAACGAATTAAAACGAAATTGTTTTAATTTTTTTCTTCTTTTGATCTGCTTTTGCACAGCTTTATTGAATCTGCGTGTGGAAGGGCTTTAGAAAACCTATTTTTTTTAAACACTTTTTAAATTAAATAAAATTAATTAAATTAGCAAGCTTGAAATTATTTTGAAAATTTTGTAATAAATCACATTATTAAGGTTGACTAGGACCAATTTAAATCGATTTTGAAATTATGTTGAATTTTTTAATCAAGAAAGAGTTTTGCCAAATAAAAGTACATTTGGTAAAACATATTTTTACAACATGTTTTGTCGCATAAAAGTGATCGTTACAGTTGCAATGTTTAACGAAATGTTTCGTCAAAAATCATGCAACAATTCCGACAAATACTGTATAACATAGAAAAAAAAACTGAAACTTAAATTATTTATTTAGGGCGTGTACGAATAGTAACTATAAAGTCATTAAAATGACTGTTACGCAGTTTATTTCTAACATGTTGTGTCTCACGAAAAGTTATCTCACGAGGAAAAGTTTCAGATTTTTTATGTTATATAAAAGCCTTTGCAAAAATAACTAACAATAAACACAAATAAAACTACAAATATAGTGAAATCTCAAGCGACTCTAATTAAATGCTAATTAAAAATATTAAAAAAATATTTGCATGTCAAATTAAATTTTTTTTATTTTTTTGAAGTAATTTTATTTCTTTATTTTTTATTATTAAATACCAAACGTTTATTTACCATCACAAATGGATGTACAAATCCAAATACTATTGTGCCCAAAAACTAGTC
Source organism: Xylophagus ater (assembly GCA_963422695.1). Classification (NCBI taxonomy): domain Eukaryota; kingdom Metazoa; phylum Arthropoda; class Insecta; order Diptera; family Xylophagidae; genus Xylophagus; species Xylophagus ater. The sequence goes on along the minus strand of OY730482.1, from coordinate 25,414,628 downwards.
GGAATTTTTCGATTTAAATTACGCGGGTAAATATTTTCGCTCAGTATTTTTTTTTTAAGTTGGTACAACTGTTACTGACTTCCATGCCAAATTACATGTCAATATCATCATTAGTTTTTAGTTTACGCTTGGTTTTGTGAACATGCTTCAATGCGCGTGGCCATTCACGTTTGATCTCTTCAATCGACTCAAAACGATTTCCCCGGAGTGGTCTCTTAAGCTTTGGGAACAGCCAGAAGTCACACGGTGCTAAATCAGGCGAATACGGTGGTTGTGAAGCGACATGAGTGGAGTTTTTGGCGAAAAACTCACGAAGAAATTCGAAAAAATTGAGAAATTTTGGCACCAAACGCGATTTGACTCTTCTGAGGCACAAATGATTCTTCAAAATTGCTTGCACTGATCCAATTGATATTGCAAGCATGTCGGCAAGGTCTCGAATTGTTAATCGACGATTTTCGATGTGTTGCTCATCAATTGACGTCGATGGTCGTCCAGAGCGTTCCAAGTCATCAACACGTTCTCTGCCTTCTTTGAAGTCTTTCTACCACTTGTAAACATTTTTTTGTGACATAGTCTCGTCACCGAAAGCCGTTTCAGCGGCGGAAATTTCAATCCGCAAGCAAAATTTAATAGCACTTCTTTGGTCAACAAAATTCGACATCGTAAAAATCGCCAAATCCACTTTTCTTTGTTCACAAAACCAAGCATAAACTAAAAACTAATGATGATATTGACATGTAATTTGGCATGGAAGTCAGTAACAGTTGTACCAACTTAAAAAAAAAATATTGAGCGAAAATATTTACCCGCGTAATTTAAATCGAAAAATTCCGACTAGTTTTTGGGAACAATAGTATAATAGATGCCATTTTATTGTCGGCATTCATTATTTAGAAATTTCATTTTCCTGAAAATATTTCATAGAAAAGTAAATAGTTTGATGCATTCCTTACTTTTTTATCACTATGGAAATAATAGTCATTTTTCGCACGGCAGAGACTTTTCAAATAAACGCCATCTATCTATGAGTTATAACGGCTAAGCTTCATAAAATCAGTTTTTAAAAATTGCAAGTTATTATTCGCAAAGGTCTGTAAAAATAATTTTGCAAACCAATTTTTCCAAATTGCCTTCGACATTTTTTCAGTGCTTTTATTATACTCAATTGTGACAAAAGCAACCCTAAATCCATTTATTACTTTGTATCAGCATCCATTTTATATCTTACGGTAGAATACGAGTATAAATAGTTTGTATTTTGTCATTGCGAGTATACACCTATCCCCCGCTTTACACGGAAGATAGGTTCTTCGTAAAACCGTGTAACTCGAAAAATTAATTTTTATATAGAAAAACCATGTTAAACGAATAAGCTTTTTTAGTCATCTATTGAAGGTGTAGTTCGATGAGACTTCTCACGAAAAAGTCTGAAGCAAGCAGTTGTGCTTTATTTTTAGTTATATCTTTGTAGACTTACTCATATTGATTTAAAAGTTTATTAACATCTCGTTGAAATTTGAGAGCTCGTTCAATATACGGATCATATTCTTGCAAATAGTTCCTAAGTTTATTCCTATAACAAGTCCCTCGCGAACGACTTTTGCTGTGAATGCACAGGGTACATATTCATCAACATCAGATTCAATATCATTTTCGTTTCCACTAATTTTTTTGACCATTTTAATTATGCCATCTTCATGTAATTCGTGGTCTTCCATTATTTCAGCAATATCTACTTCAGCTATATCGTCGAAGCCTTCTTCACTCAATGTATGACCCAACTTAATTATCTGAGAATATTCTCGATCCAAAGATATTCTATAATTCTCAGCTTCAACTATATCCAACACGCATGGAGCATTGATTGTTTAATCTCGGCATTTGACATCCCTATATGCTTGACGAAATTTAACATTGTAAATTTTTTCCGCGCACCTAAAACATATCTAAATGCCTTTTTAATGTACTTGAAAGTCGTGCATGAAGTTAAAATTAGTCAAAATTTTTTAATTTTGATTTTAAAAACCGTGTAAGATCGAAAACGTGTTAAACGAGTAGCGTGTTAAACGGGGGATAGGTGTATTTACAATATGTACAAACAAATAATCTACAGGCACTACTAGATTAGTGAAGAATCTAGAATTCTTTCATCCGTCCATCTCTGCAGGTTAATTCAAAATCGCGTTGTCGGATTTGAATGAAATTTAGAATATTGGATTGTAATTATTTAAATCGCTACTTTGATCTTATATATGAACGATACCATGTAGAATTTTTGTAGAATCGATCCAAGGGAAGTGTGGAAAGAAATATGTAACATAGTTATAAACAATAATTAGTCTGGTTTTGATTGTTTTTTTTTTTTTAGAATTTTTAACAATGAGTCTCATTTCTACCATAGGGTATTAAAAATTCTGCTAGCCGGTTTTTACTTGAAATTTTATTTTAATAGCAAATTCTTTTAAAAACTAAGACAACATTTTTTTTTTAACTAAATAAAAATAATTTTCTATAGTTTTTCATAAATAATAAAAGTTTGAGATGAAAAATTGTTTATCAAAAGAAGAAACATAAAACTTTCTCTCTAATCTTTACAGAAAAAAAAATATAAGATTATATAACTTTATTTTATGTTTAAGATTTTTATAAAAACAGTTTCGCTTATATACTTGTATATATATTTTTTTTAGTAATAAATTAACTCACGTATCATGTTTAAATCTTACATAAATTGATAATTGCGAATAATATATTTTCCTATTCTCAATAACCTTATATTAAAATCTCATCAGTAATAATTTTCCACACAATCTGAAAATTCCAAATTCATATAATTTTCCGGTTGAATGAAAAAAAAACATACAATTTAAAAAGTTAAAAGTCAATTTGTTACCACATTCAAATTGCTTTCTCTATATTTATGATTTTAGTCTTTTTACGCCAAATTCACAATTTTGCAGAACAAATTCAACTTTTGCAATTCTATTAATTCTAATAATTTTAATAACCAACGCTCTCTTGAATTTGTTTAGGACATGTGTAACTATTAACTACAGTGTTAGCAAAATTTTTGAATTAAAGATTTTGGGCAAAATTGAACAAGAAATATTTATAATAATAACTTAGAAGTATCTTTATTAAATAAACTTCTTTTTAATTTAAATAAAACAAAACCAAAATAATATACCTTCTTTTCTTTAATGAAATAATAAGGTCTATCTTCGTCAAATATTTTAATATACTCCTGAAAGTATTCAATTCATGAATTTTCTGATACAAATGTATGGAAACATACTGCAATAGAATTTCTGTAAGTTTTTTAGTCCAAGATTATGGGTTCTAGAAAATTTTATAATTCTTTCGTCGCAACTATTAAAAAGGAGTGCTACTGTTTTGCCGTGATTTTCTTAATTCAAATTTTTCCATGAACTTTCCACACAGTCTGAATTTTTTATAGAATTTTGATTACGTCTTCTCGATCAATCGGTTACTTTTTCTTCTGGAAGTCTATTCTTCAAATTTTTGCCAACTACTTTCAAAATATTCTGGCCAGAAAGCAATTTTTGGGTGGGCAACTCCCCATGTTGCCCAGCTTAGAGGGAATGTTCCGTAATGATCCAAATTGTAATTACCGGTGCAAATTTGTTGGCAGCAGACTTCCAGAACTTAAATCAGTTGTAGCCGATTTCAGATTAATTAAGTTTTCATTTTTAAAATATTCATAATTTAATACGAAAACGTCTTACATAATCTTATAAAAATAATCAATTGCATCAATTTGCCTTTATGATAGTTTCAGTTGGTAATTTTTATGCAAATTAGATCATCAGAATTACTATAAATTAAAATTTTTAATTTCTTAACACCAAATTTGTGTGCGATCCCTTTTTTTTATTATTCCTAGGGGGCTTCCCCAATCCGCATTGAGGCAAAGAATCGAATTTTCCATTAATTACTTCTGGACACATATTGAAATCATTTTACTTTGCGAAAAACAAATAAATCGAGAAACATCAAATCACTCAAATTTTATTTTGCAGAAAATTTAATTCCGACGTTTTCAGAATTGGAATGAATCATCATTAACCCAACATTGGTTTTCTTTATATTTTGGCCCCCGTAACCCACCATCGAATGGAGACATATCCTATCTTTTCTGTTGGCCTATCCTGAATGTACATTCCAAGTTTCATTGGAAATCCGACTACTATTGGCCGAATTAGGAAAGTTTTTATATTACCCTCCCCCGGTATATAAAAGATTGTATTTGGCGTAAAAGGATTTCTGCAAAGATTTAATAAATGTCTACTGCTTATTTTTTTGTTATTTTTAATTTTCTTTATTTTTTGTTGTCGCTTTTAAAAAATCAATATGGCAACAATTAGATGTCCTATCTGTAGTGATCCAAAGAGCGATACTTCATCTATCGCCTGTGATGGAGTGTGTGATCGTTCATTCCATCGATCATGTATCTACCTAAAAAAAACATTTGCTTTACTTGTTCAGATTGCTGTGACATTAGGCCTTGTAACATACTGAAATTCTTGAAGTTTTCTTCATTAAACGCTGACTTAGTGAATGCAGTCCACGATTCTCTTATAGTGGATTCATCATTCACGGCAAATAAAGTTAAAACAATTGATGGGAGATTATCGAACATTGGTGAAATTGTTGATGACCTGCGTACTCGCGTTGACGATATTAACAAGCTCTCTTCAACTTGTCAAATAATACTCCACGACCTTTCCAAATTAATGAAGAAAACGATACAGTTTGAATCCAAATTAAACACCCTTCAGAATGATGTCTCTGAATTTATGTGTACTTCAAATTCAAATTCAATCATCGCCTGTTGCAAGTGACAAGTCCCACGTGAAATTTATTATCTCTGAAAAGCTTGATACTCTGCTAAATTACTTTCAATCCTGTACATCTGTAATATCATCAAACACTGCTGCCTTTACCGAATCGAGAAATTTAACTTCCAGACTTGCTCTATCTAATGGCAAGAATAATAATAGGCAGGTTACAGTCAGTGACGTTTCCACTTGCATAGATTTAGCCCTTAAAGCCACCTTATGTGGACCTCCGTTTACTTCTCCTAATAACAAGATTAATTTAATTAATGATAATATTGGGGAAAGCAAAAACAAAAAGGAAAAAACTATTATTGGTAAGGTTATTAAAAATAAAACTACCAATAAAAATTTGAATAATGGTAATAATCGCATAGCTTCTAATATTAATAATAAAAAATAAGACTACTAGATCTGCTCTTATCTCCGCGTATTTAATAGATTTTTTTCAAAATTTCTTTTCTTTTGAAATATATCACTAAAACAATTATATTTTTTCTTTCTATAGGAGCTACCACGTGCTGAAGCTTTACTCGGAAAAGAAAATGATGAATTGGATCTACAAAGTTTGGATAAAGAAGAACCGCAAACTAAAAAAGAAGTTGATGATTCCAAACAAGACGCTGAAGAAATATCACAAAATGCCGATAACGATTCCGAATCAGATTCATCATTTTCCGATAATGATGAAGCAGATGATTTAGAAAAAGTTCACATGAAAGTTCCTCTCGAATTAGACTTGAGCGATTTAGCAGCAGTATTATTGGAAAATAATCAGAAGTAAAGGAGTAAAATAAAACTTTATTAGATAATAAATTTTCTTTTCTTTTTTTTGCTATAAAAACAGATCCCGAATGAATTGTGTTATTGAACGTAAACATGCCGAAGAACTTGTTGATTCACCAGCCAGAAGTATGCAATTACCATTCGGTGTTAATATAACAACAGATCCAAAAAAACAAAAAATTACCGGTGAACGTATTTCAATTTTCTGCGAAAGTGGACAAGAAAACAAAGAAAAGTAATTTATTATATTTATTATAAAAACTTGTGATAAAAACAATTTATTGAATTAATCATTTTTCTTTTGATAAATCTAGTAATGAAGATGCTGAACCAATTCGTCCATTATTTTTTCCATTCCAAAGATTCCCTATTCCATTTGGACCACAACCACAACAAGTACCATTAACACATATGCCACAACAACGTATGCCACCACAACCAATGATTCATCAAATGCCTCCACCATTCCAACAATTGCCAATGCATCAACCACCAGTTCCACCACAAATTATGCAAGCACCACATCCTGAACCACAATTACGTATCCAAGTACAACGTATACCAGTTCGTGAAATTCATTTACCAAGAGACATTGGACAACTTCCAATTCCATTACCAAATCGTGGTCAAATGGAACCAGTTCAAGCACAATATGTACCATTAAATGTAGCACTTGAACGTGCCGGTATTACAGCTGAAGATTTAAGAAATATTCAACGTATGGCTGAAGAAAAAATCACTGAAGAACTCCGTCATTTAGCAGCTGCTGAAGAGAATGGATCTAGTGCCGAATCTACTGAATCTGAAGATGATGAATCAGAATCTCAATCAAATGAACAATCTATGCAAGAACAGGAACATCAACAACAACAACAACAACAGCATTTACCATATCCACAACTTCAACAAATCCTTCATCCACCAATGCCAGAACCACAAATTTTACAAATTGGCCGTGCTGCTGCATTTGGACGTAGTCTTCCAACACCAGTTCGAATTCCGGTACCAATGATGCAACCACAGGAGATGTCACATGAATCCGAACAAGAACCACAGAGACCTCATTGTAATTATTTTGTTTTTTTTTTAGTTTTCTTGAAAAATTAATAATTCTTTCATTTTTTTTGTTGCCATTCTAGACGTTCAACCTCGATCAATTCGTAGTGTCGACAGTAATCCACTTCTTCATCGTGAGAAACGTGTAAAACGTTGTGCTTGCGACTGCAACTGTTAAAAATTCAACAAAAAAGATTTTTAACAATCATCTCTTTTAATCCTGGCCCGTTTTTTTTTTTTTTTTGGAATTAGATTGTTTTTAAGGCCAGTGGAAGAAGAAGAAGAAGCTTGCTTGGGAAAATTGTTTCGTTAAAAATTTCAAAAAATATATAAAGAATTAAATTGTGCATAAATTTTTGTTAATAATTTTCAAATGAATTTTCTCAGATGTTTGTCTTTATTTTTTTATTTTTTTTGTTCTTCTTGTTTTTGATTATTCAACATTTTATTATGCGAAAAAAAAAAATATATTTTTGCTTAAAATTTAATATTATTATTATGTGATCTTTTTATCCAAAATAGAAGTTAATCAAATGAGTAAAAAAACATGTATTTTTAGATTTAAATAATGATTAATAATTACGAAAAAAAACTTTTTTTTTGCCTTGAATTTGGTTTAGTTATAAAAATAATATTTTTTTCTTGTATTATATCATTGATTTTTTTTTATTGTATTGGGCCCAACAATAACTAATAAAGATTTTTTTTTTGATTTTCAATTGAGTTGTTTGAATTTCTATTAAAGAAAAATATTTTATTGGGTATTTGAATTATGTTTGAGTGTTTTTTGATATACACTCCCAGACACTTGATTAGCAACACTTTTATTTTTAACGTCATTAATGCCATAATAATGCAAATTCTTTGAAACTTTTTCCGTAATATTCGTTGCCCATTATTCTGTTCTACGTGATGACCCAGATGTGGGAATAACCCATGCTTGAGTGGAAATTCCCATTTTTGTCATTTTTGCTACTTGCACCGAGACACTTGATTAACGCCATGAATAAATAAAGGCTATAGTTTCCAGATTTTAATCAATTATTTTTTATTAATATTTAGTGTTGCCACCATTACTACGAATTACATCAAAAATAGTTTTTTTTTTTTTTTTTTCTACAATGAATGAAGGTAATTTTCTGGAATTTCTTCAAATGCAGCTCCAATGGCCTCAATAAGTTCTAATTTGGTGTCATACTGCCTTCCTTTCGCATAGATTTTATGCCATACTCATCCCCAAAGATTTTATATTAAATTTAAGTCCGGTTACAGAGGTGGCCAGTTCAAAACATTCATATTGTTGTCCGAAAACCACGTGTTAAAACATTTCGCTGTATGGACGGATACATTGTTTTGCTGGAAGACGAGTATTTGATGCTCGAACATTTCGTTAAAAAAGATCTTCTCCATTTCCAGAAGTCAGATATAATCCGCCGACGTGTATCTTCCTTGCAAAATGACCAAATTGATTGCTCCATGAATTGACGGAATCAACAGATGTGTGACGACGGGAGAAAAACAACTTGGATTCTCTCAAATCGTGGAAATAATGTCGAAAACCATCAGGGCCATCCAAATTAAATGTTTTCTCGTCGGAAAAAATTACTTTCTGCCATTCTGTCTTCCACTGTAAATGTTCCCGCAAAACTCGAATCTAGCATTCTTATGAGGTTGAAGTAAACGTGTTTTTTCTTGTATTTTTTGACGTCGGAGGTGTGGATACTGCTTGATCATCCTGAGAACTGTATGGACACTCGCTGTTGTTCCCACTTTCTCCTTAATTGTAGCAGTTGCCACAGAATTCGACGCTTCCCGTACAATGACCCTACCTTCTCGTTCTATAGTTGCTTTGGATGTGCGTCCTTTTCGATTTTTGCCGTAATTTTCTTTGTTTTTGATAAGATTATTTATAGTCAAAGGATCTCCACCAATTCGCATGGCAATATCGCGATTGGAATAATTTTTTTCTTCCAATGAAGTGATTTTTCCAACTTCCGTTTCGGTTAGTGATTTTCCACGTCCCATTTCTGTCCATGTGGAACAAAAACTTCACTAAGGTAAAGCAGACATGTAACATACTTGTTTTTTAACGATAAATTGCTTTTAGAAGATCACCGTTCCCCTTGAAAGCTTAAGGAAAACTGATGGCGCTAATCAAGTGTCTCGGTGCAAGTAGCCAAAATGCCAAAAATGGGAATTTCTACTCAAGCATGGGTTATTCCCACATCTGGGTCATCAGGTAGAACAGAATAATGGGCAATGAATATTATGGCAAAAGTTTCTAAGAATTTGCAATATTTAGCCGTATTCTGAGCACACATTTTATGTTATGTTACAGTATTTTCTTATTTCACATAGAGCGAATCTAAAATCACAGTATAATGAACAGTAAGAAAACTGGCGAACAAAATGTGAAAAATTACGAGTGACCTCGCCAATTTTACGTTTATTTTTAGAATTTTACGCCCGCTTTTACCACCCATTCTTCTTATTTTCCATGCATGTGTGCTTTTTCTCAATAAAAAATGTATATAAAAAAAAACCGCCATCTTTTATGCTCTGTCATTTTTTTTAGATTACGCTATGTTGGTGTAACAGAGATGAATATATATATGTATTAATAAACAAATTCTTACACTTACGCAAATAAATCATGCGGTATCTAAAATGTTTTTTTACGAGAACCAGCTGTGCTATTTGCGCTGTATTCCAATTTACAAAATTTAAAAAAACAAAAACATGATTTTTGTATATTTTATTTGAAATTATATTCTTTTCAATTTTTCTAGCGACAAAAATATTTTAAACAATGTCATAGAAATAGAATTTTCCAGCATCAAAAAAACTTAAATATTTCTCTCGAAATGGTTAAATTGTAATTGTTAATGATAATCCATTTAGAATAAAAAAATCTGTAATGATTTTTATTTTACAACATATATGTAAAGAATTTAATGCAAGTTCACGATTCTTCATTCATATAATATGTATTTAAAACATTTTAAACTAAAGTTATTGTTTCTTTAATTCAAAACTTTCATAAAAATGTCGATTTCTGTTTTCGAATACATATAATTATATTGATGCAAAATGTTCAAATATTTCAAATATCTTAAATTAATTGTGTGTTTTATTAAAACCTTAAAAATAATGATATCATGCGCAATTTTTTCCAATTTTAATGTTAAAATGTAATTTCTGAAATTAAAATAGTGTTTTCCAATTATTGAAATATAAAACAAATCTGCAATGCTGTTTTCCAATTATTGAAATATAAAAAAAAAAAAAATTTCCTCTGTTTAAAAAAAACCCACGTGCTTATCAAAAATGCTCTAACACTTGAAAAAAACGTTAGTACAATTTGAAAAAAGTGTCAGGACATGGATTAGGCGCTTAAGAAGCACGCGGGGCTTTTTGCTTTCTTCGTTTCATCCATTCTTTTGCCGAAAACGCATAAGACCATAATAAAACTATTATTTGTCTCCCTTGCTACAATTATCTTATAGGGAGCACGTGTTGAAATTTAATATATTTGATTTATAGGTTACTTCTTTCTTTCTAATGAAAAATTTTAATTTTCTTTCCTTATTTTGTGCGGAATTTTTTCTTTCTGTCATTCTCAGAGGAAGTATTGGGAAGATCGCGTCTAATTTCTCTGCATTTCCTAGTCAAATTACTGTCTATTTAACAGCAGTTTTGATAAGCACGTGGGTTTTTTTAAGTAGAAGAAATTTTTTGTTATGTATTTTTCAAATATTTTTGGTGTTAGTGCCTGTATGAATTATTATTTACATAAATGTTAGAACTGTTTATTAAAGCTGAATGCATATTCATCTCTGTTCCACCAACATAGCGTAATCTAAAAAAAATGATAGAACATAAAAAGATATCGGTTTTTTTTATATACATTTTTTATTGAGAAAAAGCACACATGCATGGAAAATAACAAGAATGGGTGGCAAAAGCGGGTGTAAAATTCTAAAAATAAACGCAAAATTGGCGAGGTCATTCGTAATTTTTCACATTTTGTTCGCCAGTTTTCTTACTGTTTATTATACTGTGGTATAGGGCTAATTATGTCATTAATGACGTTAAAAATAAAAGTGTAGCTAATCAAGTATCTGGGAGTGTATGTATAAAAAAAGACACGTTTATTTGGTGTTGTTCATCGTTACCTACAACTTTTTCCCATCTCTTTGGATTCGGTGATAAAAAAATAATTGACGTGAAGCGATCTATTCATTTATCCATTTTTTGATGTCCTACATAAATTTTTAAGTGCTGTTCATGCTGCATCGATCGCAACAAGTGATAATCAGATGGAGTAATGTCTGCCGATTCCACTCGAACACAATTCCACTCGACACAATTCCACTTGGAACAATTGGACTAATTCGAATTAAATTGCTCCCTAGTTATTATTCTCATATATAACAGAAATTAAAAATAAATTAAATAAGGTTAATCAATAAAATTTTTATTTTTTTTTATTTGACAAACTCAATTCTTGTTATTGCCGCAATAGCCTTCAAATATTCAAACGGATCATAGTTATTGATCTTATTTGCTATCCGAGATAAATGTTCGCGGAGATCTTTGTATTTCTTTTTTTGTGGGACATATATTTCTCTTTAATTCTGCACCTGATCCTTTTGGAATTCCATATCACCTTGTTTTGTTTCTAATCCTTGTATAGATTGCCTAATGTTTTTACCACAAATATTAATCAAGTGGTTTAACGAATTGTTGAAACCTTCTGCAATATTATTGGTTTTATGCTCACCGTTTCGTGCTTTTTCATAGTAATTCTATACCCACCGACCAAACCGTGGTTTTCTGCGTACTCAATCAGGACGAAGTAAACCGAAGTAATTACTCTCAAAAAAATTGATTGAGACCTAGATTATGCAAAAAACGTATGTCCGAGTGGAATTGTATTCGAATGGGATTGTTTCCAAGTGGAATTGTCCGAGTGGAATCGGCCGGTCACCATGTCTACCGAATATATATTAGCTGAAGTAAAACAAGTGCTTCCAGAGTTTCCTTCAAATATGTTTACTATATGTAGCTGTATGTACAAGATAACTCAAAAACGCTGTATCCGATTTTGATGAAATTATCAATATGGGTTGGTTAATTCAATTTGGTATTGCATTTAAGCAAAATCAACCAAGGTCAAGGAGGAGCGAAGTTATAAAGCAAAAACCAGGGTAACCAGAAAGTTTTGTCGTTTTTTTTCTTGGTTTTTCACAATTAATTTTATTGAAATTTTTTCCATACTACATAAATAGGCGATATTGTTCTAAATTTCAACAAAATCAGTGGAAGTATAATGGGGAAAATAAATAGTTGAAGGAGAAAATAAGCCTGTTCATAAAGGTTTTTGGATGTACTTTAAAAACATAACATACCGATTTGAATAAAACTTTCTATTTTATTTAAGGTCAGAGTATATTTTTATTCGGGTCCAAAGCACCTAATACCAAAGAGCATTTATAATTTGGGTATTTATGTAGAACATTTTGAACTTAAAAATTTGTCGAAATTATCCTGATCGCCAGTATCTCCTTCTTGAATACTTGAATCAAAAGAAATTCATAATTTTTGTGTTAAGCTTCTGATATCTGAGAAATAGCAATAACTCGAAAAATGTAAGATACAATATACCGCTTGGGTACGGATTTACGCATTTATAAATTTGAAAAGTTAAAATTTTAAAAAATGGCGACACAATAACTGAAAATCGAGTTAAGATTAGCACCCATTATAATGAAGAAGACGAACTTATCAAAGTAATTTAATCTTGAGAATAAACTTTTGAAATAAACAGTACTTTCCCCATTTTGTTAAGTACCCTAGATTCTCAGTACATATATGTTGCAAATATTGTTATAATAAAAAGTCAAATAATTACTATATAAGTAACTAAATACCATATTATAACAAAATGGAATCAAAATAATAAAACTGGACACTACAAATTTGGTGTTGTGAATTTTGTATCTGATCCAGAGTAACAAATACGTAATAAGAAAACGTTACGAAACATTTTCCTTTTTCAATTTTAAAGTTATAGTTCTTCCATAGAGATAGATTAACTGGAGAAATGGTTGCCATTTTATCTTCTCGCTCGCTTAGCTTACTCCAAACGATTCAAGCCCACGTTTTCCAGATTTCGGGGATAACGACTCGCCTCTCAACCAATGAGATATAATAATTAAACTTGGTTTTGTCTCAATTAGCATTTAAAATTTGTTTTTTTGTTGTTCTGCATACATTTAACGCCAGTTTTTATATTCTCCTCGGCCTACGTGAAACAGAAAATATCTCTGCTAATACATCTCTATGATTTCTTCATGATTGGCCGAATATCAGCACGCTTTTGAAAGTTTAGTGGCCACCACTCTTCTGGTTACAAATCTTTTAGTTGAGGTTAAATACGAGTAGTTTATTTTATTAATTTGAAATCATTTATTTATTTTTGCAGGACAATGAAGAAACTAGAAAAAAAATGGTTTTACGAATTTGACAATGTGGATATAATTATCGTTTACAAGAAAGTTAGATGCGCTTTAGTAAATCTTGAAGATTTCGATTCAAATATAACTTAACTGTTAGTTTGATTAGAAAAAGACTATTGAAACTCGAGATATATTGAAAGGATTTTTGATAATAGAATGAATATTGGAAATTAACTGGTTTGATCTTATTATCTCATTAATTTCTTTAGTTGCCAAAGTCCTGAGGAGACAAAAAATTTACAATTTATAATTTAATTTTATAATCCATCTGGTCTGGTATTACTTTCTTCTCAGTATCTAAAGAATTATTATGGATAATTATTTTTCTCTTTTAGCACAGGACAATCAAAACCCAGTCTTCTTTTAGAGTTAAAGTTTATACAAAATTTCGCAACATTTCATAAATTTATGTGAAAAAGATTTTCGAATTTTTTACGAATCTTTTATTAACTATGTAGATGACCTTATATGTAGTATTAAATTATTTCAGGATTCTTTCTGCCTTTTTTTAAAGCAGATAGACAAACCGTCTTACATTGCCATTGAAATAGAAAACAATTGAATTTCTCTTGATTTATAGTACATAATTTTTTGAAAAATACATTTTTTTAACGTTCCAACCATCAACAGATACCATGTTATTAAAATACGAGTCAGCGGAAGTACTGTAAAAACATTATCATTGTTGCGGCCAACATTTCAAGTTACTGACACAATTTTATCGCATTTCAGTACAAAAATGAATCAAGTTTTTTCATATTTTAAAAATGAAACACGTACCATTTTATTCGACCAGCTTTTGTCATTTTCCATGACTATAATCTCGCCACTGTAAGACTGTTGCGATTTCAGAGCAAAAAACTGCGACAATAGATTTTCACAAACAAGACTCTTTTGAAATGCACTTTACACCTTTAAGTTCTGAAGTGACCGGAAGAAGTGGTAGTCCGATGGTGCAATTTCAGGACTATAGGGTGGGTGCGTCAAAACTTCCCAGCCAAGCTCTCTGAATTGTTCACGGGTCGCGAAAGATGTATGGGGTCTGGCGTTGTCGTGGTGGAAATCAATTCTAATCGCTTTCTTTTGATTGGTTGCTGTAATATTCTAGACAGCAGCTCGCAGTAAACAACTCCGTTCCAATCCCACCATATGCATAGCATCAGTTTTCTTCGTGTCAACCCCAGTTTAGCCACCGTTTGCCTAGTCTTCTCTAAATGATTTAAAACTGTTTTATGGTCGATATTTAGTTCTTTACCGATATCGTGACTTGACTGCAAAAGAACCGGTTTTGCTCAAATTTTTCCATGATTTAATGACTTTTTCGATTGGCCAGAGCCACAATTTTCCCCTTTTGTAATAAAATTTCAAGATGTATCGAATTTTTCTTCTGCTTCGCTTATTTTCAAAACAAACTTTTGACTGACTAAACAAATATATTAGAACTTTTCTTTTAATATTCTGTGATGTCGCCTGACAAATGTACACAAAAATTGCTAATACCGAACAATATTACAAAAATGATGCAATCCTAAAACCAGGTTCCGAGAGAATACCAAGAAACTTTTTCCTCTACACAATATTATTAAATTTACGCTGTGCCATAGACTTCCAACGACTGTGCATTTCACTGATTCTTGTTGTGTACTAATATCTCTAAACATTATTGATTTTGCTCTTTCTTTCATATTTAAATTATTTTGGTGTATTCTTCTTCAATTTTACCTACAATAATCAAAACACCATGCTGCCTATAAGGCTCGGACATCTGTGGAGTACAAAAGAGTAGTTTTATTAATCTATATATAAATAGGCAAACACAAAAATTTACCTCCCTTTTATTCGTACTCTAACAAAAGATGTGGCTTAATATATATATCAATCGAAAGCTATTGATGAGGAGAAGTGTTTAAGCACAAAAAGTATGTTTATATATGGTCGTTGAGCCAGGTTGGACAGGTAAAAGTTTCCCATATATTTATATGGGAACACCAACAAAATATATGGCACACAGTTGTGTGCTTTACGAATTTGTGTAATGAGGTAGTGGAAAGAACTGAAATGTTTTAGAAGATTTTTGATTCAGAATTATATAGAAAACAGCTGTTTATTTTTCTGGACCAAATTCAAGAAAACGATTGAAAAAAGCATTGATGTTTGGATTTGTAAATAAATAAGTATGAGAATAAGAATATCATATTGAAATTCACAAGTTTAGCTTTTAATTATTGCAATCGATATTTAAATTTGCATTTTATTAGGTCGAATTTCGACCAATGGGCGGTACTAGTGTTATTAAATTATTATTTTCCACTGAGCTTTTTCCTTAGGGCACGTCGAAACCAAGCGAGCAAGCAAGAATAACACGTTCTCTGCAAATACTCTGTTGGTGTGAACGTCTCAACAAGCGCGAATGATCATGCTTCTGCCCGTTCTGGCTCACTTGTCATCCGTGGCGAGTAGGACCATCAACGAATGGTCGTGAATGCCTGCTCTTACTAGCTCGCTTAGTTTAGATGCACCTGTAAATACAAAATATAAACGAATATAATTTTTGTTAATATCATTTTATTTTCGTAATCCCTTAAATTCAGAATATATCCTAAGAAAACTACAAAAACAAAAATTATTTTCGCGACATTTCTACGCATATTTATTATATTTTTTTATGTACAGGTTTTATTCGCATATAAAATCTTTTTTTGTTTTTTATTGCGTCCAATTAATAATTTACAGATTAATTATAACGTTGGCTTTCTTTTCATTTAAGACATAATTTTTATAAATTTCGTCGTTTTAAATTAAAAAAAAAAAAAAAAATTTAAAGCTTTAATCACAAAAATTATAAATGAGATTATTTTCTCCATTTTTTGATATTTTTTTTTTTGAATATCCATAAATTGACTTATATTTTAACTGTACTTTTTTTTATCATTTTTAATGTTTTTGTTTGTCTTTACTTTGGCTTCAAGATATATTTTTACATGGTTTTTTGGTTAGGAGTGATGGAGATTGTATAACAATGATTGATTTAAAAAAAAAAAACAAAAAAATAGACCAATCAACATTAAAATAACAAAAAAATCTTCGATTTAGAAAAATAGAATTAAGAAAATAAATAATTTAAAACAGAAAATTAAACAAAACAATTCACAATTAAATTTTTAAAAAAAAAATTTTCAATTAAATGCTGATGAATTGATTAAAATAACATTTGTTGGATTTTCTTGCATTTCTTTGGATAATTTTTTTTCTTGATATTTATTCTAATTAATGTAAAAATTGAGCCAAATACTTAATATCTAAAAATTGGCAAAAGAATGCAAGAAAATAATATCTTGATTAATGGAGAAAGAATAATATATAATATATAATGAAGTGCTGCATTCTGGAGACAGTTCGTTTATCCATTATCACAAAGGTGTCCTTCACAGTTCCCCCAAAATAAGCAATTCCCGACACCGCTGTAGCATATTAGAAATACCGCTGTTAAAAAGACGAGACTACAAATTGTACATGGTTTACGTTCCAAAAAGAACCCAATCAAATAAAGCACGATGAACATGACGTGGGTTTGCATAAGCGCTGGATTTGTTGGTTTCGGTATCAAGAGCACTGGTATTAAACATTGGAGACAGTACATTTTCTTCCCTCTCACTTCGTATACACAAATGTTAATATTATTTCCTCTTTCAGTTTTATAACATTCATTTGAATTATTAATTAAATTATTTTAAAACACATAAAATAATTTTGACATTTGTTCGGTACAGAGTAAATTTTCTACTTTCCTCGCACAATAAAAATGAAAATGAAAAAAACAAATGCGACGAAAAATCAAATGTCAATTTTACAGGTATACCAACTTGAAGAAATTCATAAACAGCCTTTTTACATGACCATTGTTTTAATGATGTATCCATGGACATTGTGAGTATAGTATAATAAAAAGCCGTATTTTCCAATAGAAAAGAAGGCTTTTGAATCTACTATAATTAAACTAGTTAATATTAATATTCTGTTTTACATACGTCGAATGGAAAATATGATTCAATTCAATTTCATATTGTGAATGAATTTTCTGCGTCAAACAACTCGAAAATTTTCTAAAAACGGATAGCGGGAATTTTGAAATTCTAATCGAAAATATTAAAGATGGGCTCGTCACGAGACTTGATTTTTTTTGCGAAAATTTTTCGCAAATTTGACAGATCATTTTGATTGGTCAGGGAACATTTAAAATAATCTGCACTCGTGACTCTAGGTCAGTTTTATTTGCCATACTCTACACCGGAGCAGGGTAAGTGGCAAATAAAACGAGCAGGAGTAGAAAAAAGCTTTAATTCAAATGTTTGCAGCGCTGCTTAGCAACCATATTGTAATTAAATGGGAAATTTTTAGCTAATACACTTTTTATGGTAGAAAACTGAACTAATTTCAGTGTGAGAGCTGCCCCTGGTCTGAAAGTAGTGTAGGATTTGAACTTTTGTTGTTTTTGTTTTCAATGTAAAAATTTCCTCTACCCCAGAGCTAGTGGCAAATAAAACAGACCTAATATTTTGCAAATATAATTTTTCATTTCTCATTTTAGGATTTTCAAACCAAACATTTTCAATTAAAAATTCTACTAATTCCCTTTTTCCTGACATTTTATATAATTTAATAGGTTTTAGTATTCACTTCCAAAACAAATTCAAAATTTATCTTCGCAAGTTTGCGAAAATAATCAGCTCCAGGGCATGTTTATTTTTGACATAAGCTTCGCAAATCTGCGAAGTCTTTTAAGCATTTTGATTGGTTCAACGAATTGTCAAAAATAATCAAATAATTTCGCAAGTTTGCGAACTAACTCGTGACGAGCCCAAGAATATCCAGAATTATACGAGTCGCAATATAGAAACCAAAAACATGTAGACCAAATTTGGATGGCCATACCCAAAAGCATGAGTAGTGCTAGTGAGTTTGTAATTACATATATTTGTAATACAATAAATGAATAAATAATTAATAATAAATAAATCGCATCCGTTCCCGTCTCCGTTTCGTTTATATAAATATGGCTTTACTACTGGGTGATTTTTTAGGCGTTTGGTTTTTCAGTGTTGCCTTATTGACATTTCGCCCATAATTCGTGACATGTGTCAAAGTCATATATTCTCAGCAAAGTGTAATTAATGATAAAGTCCGGAAAGCTAGCGAAGTAGCCAGAAAAAGCACGTGGCAAACGGGGGAAAGAATACACAAGAGTACATATATTTTTCATAGGCAAAATCCATCAGCAAGAGAGAGAATGAAATGTTCTTAAAAATCAGATGGAATCTTATGAATTACCCTTGGAATCTAAAATACGGGACCATATCTTATAAATTCCCACACATACCAGAAAAAAAATATGCGCCAAATTTTTTTTTTCTGGTGTGTGTGCATTTGTATATGAATTTCTGCCTGTGTTTCATTGTTTACATTTTAAAATTACCCAAAAGCGAGAAATGGAATGTTTTTTAAAATAATGTGTCTCTTTCACCCATACGTAAAATTTTTAGTTCTATCTATGTCAGCAGTGGATAGAAAATTGTTTGAGAAAGAACAGGCAAAATTTGAAAAACGGCGGTACGGATAGGAGCTTTCCAGACTTTATCATAGTTACACTTTGATTCTCAGTTAGCATTGCCATTTCATCATGGATAGACTTACAAACGAACAGCGCTTAGAAATTATTGAATTTTTTTATCAAAAATCGTGTTCTGTGAAAAATGCGTTTTATGCACTTCAACCATTTTATGGTCAAGCAACATTTTAGCAGCATTTTATGGTTTTTTTATGGTTTCGCTGCATTTTATGGGTAAGTAGCGACAGGCAATACAAGAACCGCCAATGCATCCAACAAAATGCGCTGTTTGGTGCGGTTTATGGGCTAGCGGAATCATCGGTCCGTATTTCTTTTAAAATGATGAAGGCAACAACGTTACCGTCAATGGTGCCCGCTATCGTTCAATTATTACGAACTTTTTCTTCCCAAAAAAGCAAGAACTGAATCTGGACAACATGTGGTTTCACCAGGACGGCGCTATTGTTTCACGAGAAACAATGGCCTTATTGAAAGATGAGTTTGATGAACAGTTTATCTCACGTTTCGGTCCGGTAAGTTGGCCGCCTAGATCGTGAGATTTAACGCTCTAGATTATTTTTTGTGCGGTTACGGGCAGTCACTCGTCTATGCCAATAAACCAAATTCAATTGAAGCCTTGGAAGACAACATTACTCGTGTTATTAGCGAAATACCAGCTGAAATGCTCGAAAAAGTGCTTCATAATTGGACTTCTCGAATGGACCACTTAAAACGTAGTCGTGGTCAACATTTACATGAACTAATCTTTAAAAAGTAAATAGCAAGAATTGATTTATCGATACAATAAAAATTACATATACTTTTTACAGTTTTCTGTTTTTTTTTTTAAATTAAATCCAAACGCCTAAAAAATCACCCTATAGAATATATTTAGTTCACGGTTTATGGTATATTTTGTCATATCTAAAAAGAGTGGTCATGTAGTAGCCGACTTATATGATAAATTTATTTAAATTCGCCCCGTAATATAATTTGTTTTTGTTTTTTTGTTGTTTTCTTTTTATAATAAGTGTATTTAAAATTATTTAAATTTTAAAAATATTTAAAATTCGTTCTATAGTTAGTTAATAGAATTTTTAAATTACAATTTCATAAGTTATTTCATCAAGTTTTGTTTAAATTGATAACCAAATAATTTTGTACAATATTTTGATAAGAACTAGCCTGTCAAAATTTTGTAAATAAAAAACATGACTTCTGAGCCGTAAACCGAAATCTTTTAAAGTAAAATACTAACACGATTAAAAAACATCTTAGTGGCAGTAGTAAATATAACTTTTGTTCGTGGTAAAAGTAAATAAACGGAAAGCAAGTGGAAATCATTTTTAATTAAACTCTTGAGAGGCCTTTTAATTGTTCAAAGGTTGGTGCGTAAATTACGGAGATTTAAAATTTTTCAAAAGTGTAAAAATTTCGAAAGAATAAAAAAAAATGGCACTATCGAAACCAGTTTATAATTTGTTAGGTGCTTATTTTGAGCAATTATTCAATCATCCGATAAGAACCAAATCAATAACAAGGTAAGCGACGAAAGAAAAAACTGATTTATTAAAATATTTGATAATAATTTCATTTGTTATTAGTTGTGTACTAGCTACATCTGCCAATTATGTATCCCAAAAAATTGCTGGTCAGAAAAAAATTAATCAAGACAGTTTACTTGCATATGCATTATTTGGGTGAGATATATTTATTGCGAAGGATCGGGCCCCTAACATAACAATTATTACTAACAATTCTTTCTTTTTTTCCAAGTTTATTATTTGGAGGAACAGTCCCACATTATTTTTACACAATTGTTGAGAAAGTTCTGCGACGAGATATGGCATTAAGGAAATTGCTATTCTTTTTAATAGAAAGATTTATGTATGCTCCGCTTTATCAAGGAATTTTCTTATATGTTTTAACAAGATTTGAGGTAATCATTGTAGCTGAAACTAATTTAATTTGGAAAATAATTAAATAGAATTATTTGCATTTTGTTTCAATGGATTCATGATAATGTAATCTCTTTCTTGATTTTTCTATTTTTTTTTTTTTTTATAATAAGCTTTAATTTCCGAGATAAGATATTAAGTAAACACATTCAAAAAAAAAAAAAATTTTGAATAAACAATTTTTATAATAATTTATTTTTTTGTCTTTTATGTTTTCAGGGTCATGATCACGACTATGCTTACAGTAATTTGAAGAAGCTATATTGGCCGATTATAAACGCTAATTGGAAATATTTATCTATACCAGTATTTCTAAATATATATTTTGTACCACCAATGGTGATGTCCTTAATTCAATTTCTAAATAATAAAAAAATTGAAATACTCTTTTTTTTTTTATTCTTCAGTTACGAGTTCCAATTTCAAATATTATTGGATTTATGTGGGTCATATTCTTGGCAAATAAACGCAGGAAGGCAGCTATAGAAGTGAAACAAGTAAAGGCATCAACTTCAACAAATGAATGAATAAGTTTGCCTTTAAAGCGTAGTGACTTTTGGTTATGGAATTTCTTGTTATTAAATCATTTTACCGTTGTAAGCATTTATACACATACATGTTTTTTAAATTGCATATTTATAATAAAAATATATATTTTTTATTATTGTTCAAAAATGAATTTTGAAATTGTCTACTAGATTATTAAAATACTAGGGAGTTACCCATCCTAAGACGGGATGCTAGGAATTTCAGTTCGCAAATTGCTGAAAGTTTAAAAAATTAATTCGAGCGTAGTATTAGATGTACTATAAATTTTATCCGTTTTTACCAAAGTGTAACTAATGATAAAGTATGGAAAGCGCCTATACCTACCGTGACGACGTTTTTCAGATTTTGACTGTTCTTTTTCAAACAATTTTCTCTCCACTGCTGACATAGATAGGGCGACAAATTGCACGTGTGGATGGAAGAGAAACATGAGGTCTGTTTTATTTGCCATACCCTACCCTGGAGCAGGGTAAGTGGCAAATAAAACGAGCAGGAGTAAGAGGAAGCTTTAATTCGAATGTTTGTAGCGCTGCCTAGCAACCATATTGTAATGACATGAGAAGCTTTTAGCTAATACACTTTTTATGGTAGAAAACTGAACTAATTCGGGTGTAATAGTTACACCTGCTCTGAAAGTAGTGTAGGATTTGCACTTTTGTTGTTTTTGTTTTCAATATAAAAATTTGCTCTACCCCAGAGCAAGTGGCAAATAAAACAGACCTATTATGACATATTATTTTTAAAAAAGTTCCTTTTTCTCGTTCTTTTTCTGTTCGAAGAGTTAGTGTAGAGCCACATAGACTCTGCGCTTTCTACGCTAAATGAGAAAAATATTAACGCTGTGAGAGGAACGAAAACGGTGAGCGAAAAGTGTCCACATCGAATATCTCTTGTCGTTGAACACATTTACATTTTCTCTAGTTTGTCAGCTAATTCACAAATACAAATACAAATCTTGTTCGCAATTGAAAAAAAAATCATGGCGTTCGTGTTCGAAAGAGGCGAAGAATTGAATTTCAATTCTTCTCTTTTCTCTATCGTATCATGCTTTCAACGAACTCGGCTATATGGCCACTTCCATTTAATTACAGGCGTATATTTATCGTTGCTCTCATCTTCGAAAGCGCGTGTAGAAAGCGCAGAGCCTATGTGGCTGTACATTTAGTCCCATTTTTTAAACATGATGGTGTTGCCATTCATGTGTTTTTTTTAAACAAATTGTTTAACTTTTTAAAAAAATGATAAAAATCATTAATAAACGAGTTACTATTTAAATAAATCTGCTCTCTAATAAATAAATTTAACAAAAAATATAAATCGAAATTCTTGCAGCGTTTTGTTGCTTCTATCTTTAGCATACAATATTATAAAGATCATCGTCTCGATGTTTTGAAATAATGAAGAATTTAAATGTCCTCTGGAATTGATTTTCTAATTGTCTTATATAATATATACCAAAAAATTTCGTGCTGCAATTATTAATCTACAATTTTCGAATTGTTTAAATCGAGTAAATGTGAGCGAAGAAGCTTTTAACAAGGAGGATGCTAAGCTAATAAGTCTTAGGACTTCAGGCCGGGTGTCGTCGGTTTTACTTACCTTAGGAATAAATACCACCTTGGCCCTTGTCCATGCTTTCAGTATATACCCGAGTGCCAGGCTGCTTGTAAATATTCTTATTAGGTGTGGTAAGATTACCTTCTTCCTTTTCTGCATCAAAACTGGAATTATCTTGTCAACCCCGGCTGATTTACATATATGGTTGGAAGCTTTCAATAGCCCAGCTTATTCTCCACTCAGAGTAGATGACTGAGGCCTGCTTCCAGTCGTTCGGAGTAGGTCTTGTGATCTTCTCACTGTTTTTTACTTCCGTGATTAGATGGCTGCCAGGAAAGTGAGTTTCTAGAAGAAGAAGACGTTTCTCCTTTTTACTTTTGGTGTAACTGCCATCTGGTTTTACCAGTGTGCACTGCACATCCGTACTGTTTTTAGCCAGCGACATTAATAAAATAAGTTGTGTTAGTATCAATTAATCCACCATTAAACCAAATTTTGTTAAAAAATTCGGACCTAAAATCGGTTTATGACGTCGAAATCCAAATCATATGTATATGTAACCGTAACTTTACATACAGAGAATTCTGTTAGGAAAGTTACATAAATGCCCAAATTGCTATTCTGAATCTGTATCTATTTTGCCCTTGTAAAATGAATTTAAAAACTTTGAAAATTGTTTTATTTATTAAATTAATGCTTTCAATTATTTATTAATAATAATTTTTACAATAATGGATTTTAAGAAGAAGAAGGAAAAAATAATAAGCAGAAGAGAATTTTTGTTAATATTTGAAGTGTTAGTTCCTGTATGAATAGTGATTCTTATTTTTGATAATAAGTGTTAGAATTGTTTATTAAAGTTAAATCTATTTTTATCTCATCACATAATGTAATCTGAAAAATGATAGATAGATAAAGATTTTGAAGAGAAAATTTTTTGTTTTATTTTTATTTCTTTTTCTTCCATATAATAAACTATTTCTCTTCGTAATTAGTCATTTTTCCTTAAAAATTTTTTTTAATATAGGATGGATTTGCTTGAGCAATTGTTCAAACAACTCTTGTTTGCTTACATCGAAAATGAATTATTTTTTACCATGCCCTACTTCAAACATATTTTAAATAGTTTTCATTTCAATTTCCATTTTATTAACATATAAAAGTTTTAAACTTTTGATAATAAAACGCAAAAATTAAAATTTTATTTTTTTTTTAAATTCACGAAATGTTAAAATTTCATAAAAAATACATCCGACAATTTGAGAATTTATACCATTTGCATGAAATTCTTAATAGCCACAATAATGCCAAAAATACAAAATTGAATTGAAGCGATTCCACTCCAGGGATACAGATTATCACCCATGTTCTGCATTTCACTTTTTGTGAAATGGAATGGTGAAAACGAAAATCTGTGTTCTGGAATTCGATCGGAATGAAAAACAAAAATTTTGTGAATTGAAATTTCGAAAATGAAATTTTGGTGTTCTGAAATTCGTTTTACTCAAAATGCAATCAAAATGAATTCACTGTTAGTTGGTGCTGTGAAATTGATGCGAATTGATACAAAACTAAGGAAAACATCTAAAATAAATTTAAGTTCTCTTCACCCAATGACTCCATTAGACTTTTTGAATAATTTTTTATAAAATTTCTAAAATTTTCTCTGAAATAAATGTTTAAAATTTTTAAAATATCAATTGTCCCCGGAATAATAATTAGTAGCAACCGGACTTAAGATATCAAAAATTTCTTAGAAAAATGTATTACGGTAATGTAATACAGGGTTTTTCTAAAATCTACCTCAATAAAATGCCATTAAAAATATTTCTAATATTTTTGTCATAAAACGAATTTATTTTTAAATGAAATACACTAAATTAAATACATTTTATTGGTGTCGTTATAAAGGCGCCAAATTATTCTTTTCTAAAAAAAAATGCCTAGGAAATAAAAATATTTGAAATACATATTGGAAGATCTAACACATTCGATTTGTCTCTTAAGATTTTTGAAGTGAAATACTTCTATGGGGTCGTTTAGCAAAAATTATGTAACGATTTTGTGTGACGAAACGTTACATTACAAAAAACCTCATTATATGGACGTCCTAGATGATTACAATGTTCGGCATTATTGTGGAGGTTATAATAAGTAATATTTCCGTCACAGACCAAATAGTTCTATCTGCCGCCATATTGGCGCTGTAGTCGATATAAATTTTTGAAAAATTTTTTGAACTTTTTATATAGAGGTAGTACACGATTGAAATGTGCGACAAAGTTGCGGAGGTTTTTATGAAGATTATTTCCGTCGAAGACACAATAGTTCTATCACCCACCACTTCGGCGCTGTATTCAATAACAATTTTTGAACTTTGACGAAACTTTACATTACAAAATATCTTATTATATGGACGTCCTAGACGATTACAATGTTTGGCAATATTATGGAAGTTATAATGAGGAATATTTCTGTCGAAGACCAAATAGTTCTATCTGCCACCGTATTGGCGCTGTGGTCGATACAAATTTTTTAACTTTTTATATGGAAAAAATCATGGAACGCTAACTTTGTAACGCAGCGTCACATGTCACATTATGGTAAGCTGACTAACAATCGCGTCGTTTCTGTGCATAAGGCTGGCGCATACGAATATTGCATAGTGGAAAGCGGTCAGCGCATCTTACATACATTAACGGGCATTACTTCTTACTACAGCTACAATGACTCCGGGTAAGAAACGTTTGCGAATCGACAATTCTGATCAATCACAACACGCTGACAATGCTTTCACGCGAACGCCTATGACTATTGCAGAACGGACGCGGGCACGTAGGGCCAGGCAACTTGCTCAACAAGTGGAACAAATGCAACTCGCTGACAAGGTTTCGACGAATACGGCTATGACTGGTGCAGAACGGATGCGGGCATGTAGGGCTAGACAACTTGCTAAACAAACGGAACAAATGCAACTCGCTGACAAACCACAAAGAAAAGCTTCTATTTCACTTCTACAGTGTGGTCAAAAGCACACTTCCTTTTTTTGCTAATTCTTTCTTTTCTATTTTCTTCTCTAACTTATACAATTCAAACTCGCTGTCCTTGGATTCCCAGACTTTTTCTTTGATTGGTCATACTTCAACGGTTGAAGGTGTTGGGTCTTATTTCGATCTGATAAATTCACTCCCTTTTTAGTAGCTTCTTTATTAAATACTTTGCCGAATCAAGTTAATTTCAGTTGTATTACTCTTCCATCTGCTACCGATCATTTTCCCATTTTACTTTCAATCAAATTAAATGGTTTTGGTCCATTTCTATCTATTCCTAAATCATTTATTTCTTTTAAAAACACAAACTGGCCCAATTTCCGCAGTAACTTGCATCTAAAAATGCACTCGTTGCACTTACCATCTGATAGAAACTTATCAAACGAAGAAATTGACATGAGTATTTCCGAATTGACGGCTTCGGTAAACCTATGTATTCAAGAACACACTGAAACTTTATCGGATGGTGGTAACAAGAGGTATAGTAAGTTTTCTCAAGAACTTTTAAACCTTTTTAGGGTTAGGAAAAATTGGTTGAGAATTCTTAAGCGAATTTTTCATCAAAATTATAATAGAGTGAATTCGGAGTATCGGGAGTGGTCCTCCAGAATTCAATGTCTCACGAAGATAATTAAAGACAGAGTGAGAATTGAACTAAATAAAACTTTCAGGAATAGACTGAAATTAATTAAACCGGGTCCAAATGCATTTAAGGAGATATTTAGAATTACTGGTAAAAATCGTAACTATCTAACCTGTATCAATAACAGCATTGTCTACCAGGGAGTAGATTATCGTAGTATCTCTGATAAACTCCTCGCCTTCCAAGGTTTTTATACTGATCTTTTCGCGGAACGAAATCCGACCTTTAATGCTCCGTTGAATAGTCTTGTTTACTCAACGACCAATATCTTCCTCAATGAATGCAGATCAAGCGCAATTACGGAATTTAGTCCTACAAATCTTTCCACAAGTCCCTCGGAATACTTTACTTCCGAAGATGCAATAATTGCAATAGTTGACAGTAATAAAAAAAAGAGGTCTGCGGGACCGAATGGGATCTCCAACTTCGTACTTGGTAAATGCCCAGAACAGATTGCTCCTCCGTTATCCATATTGTTCAACAATTGCATTAACAATGGTTATTTTCCCGTTCAATGGAAGCTTGCAAAATTAATTCCGATACCAAAAAGCAAGACTTCCAATAGTATTTCTAATTTTAGACCAATTTTAATGCTTTCAAATATTGGAAAAATTTTGGAAAAAATTCTATTAGTTCACCTTGAAAAATTTTGTAGGGTTTCGAAAATTATTCCAAGTTTCCAATTTGATTTTGAACGAAAACCATCAACAGAACATGCACTGCTTCTACTTCAGGATAATATAATTAAAAGTTTAAGGATGAAAAAATGTACTGTAGCTTGTGCTATAGATTTGGAAAAGGCATTTGACTCAGTTTGGATGAAGGGATTAATATAATACAGTTAAATGAGGAAAAATCCAACTCAGTTTCTGTTAGATCGGGTGTACCTCAAGGATCGATACTAGGCCCAAAACTATTCAATATTTTCTTAAGCGATTTCCCAGTTTCCTCCAATAATAGCAAAGTAATCCTGTATGCAGATGACACCATCGTATTTGCAGATAGCGATAAACCTCCTAAAGCTCTTGATGCGCTCAAACTCTATCTTTCTGAAGTCTTAGAGTACTTTCTCTCTTGGGGAATTAATATTAATTATGACAAATGCGAGTTTATTTGTTTCAGAAACGCCAGTGGGAAAGGTCACTATCTAGCAGTACCTGAAAGCAAGCTATTAAAGCTGTGAATAAATGGCAATAACATACCCCTTACAAATACTTTAAAATATTTGGGCGCCCTCTTCCATCATCGCCTCAAATATAATCCACATGCAAGATATGTTTTGGACAAAGCCAGAAAGGCGACTGCTATTTTAAAACCACTACTTAGCTCAAAATCTATGGAGGTTAAAACTAAATTATTAATGTATAAAACATTAATCCGACCTATTTTATGTTATGCCTTTGGTTATTGGTTTTTTATAACACCGAACTTAGCAGAGGAGCTTCAAATTTTTGAACGGAAAATTCTTCGTCATTCCCTCTCGAAATACAGAAAGCCAAATAGGAAGTGGTTCTCTAATAACACGATTTATAATGAATCGGGAGTGATTCCTCTAATTACCTATATGGTAGGACTAGTGATGAAACGGCTTACAAATCTTCAAAATTATTGCAATCCCTTGGTTAAGTCAATTTATGATTCAAATATTGGCCATTCTCTATATGAGCAGTATTACTTATCGCCAGTTAATATTCTTAACGTGAATTCCTCTGATTTGCTGCTAGCTTCGGAAGACTCGCATAAATTGGAATTTTTCGATAAAAAATCGCCAGGAACTTACAGAGGGTAAATAGTTCGGCTTTCTTTTTTGACTGGTAAAAATCGTAACTATCTAACCTGTATCAATAACAGCATTGTCTACCAGGGAGTAGATTATCGTAGTATCTCTGATAAACTCCTCGCCTTCCAAGGTTTTTATACTGATCTTTTCGCGGAACGAAATCCGACCTTTAATGCTCCGTTGAATAGTCTTGTTTACTCAACGACCAATATCTTCCTCAATGAATGCAGATCAAGCGCAATTACGGAATTTAGTCCTACAAATCTTTCCACAAGTCCCTCGGAATACTTTACTTCCGAAGATGCAATAATTGCAATAGTTGACAGTAATAAAAAAAAGAGGTCTGCGGGACCGAATGGGATCTCCAACTTCGTACTTGGTAAATGCCCAGAACAGATTGCTCCTCCGTTATCCATATTGTTCAACAATTGCATTAACAATGGTTATTTTCCCGTTCAATGGAAGCTTGCAAAATTAATTCCGATACCAAAAAGCAAGACTTCCAATAGTATTTCTAATTTTAGACCAATTTTAATGCTTTCAAATATTGGAAAAATTTTGGAAAAAATTCTATTAGTTCACCTTGAAAAATTTTGTAGGGTTTCGAAAATTATTCCAAGTTTCCAATTTGATTTTGAACGAAAACCATCAACAGAACATGCACTGCTTCTACTTCAGGATAATATAATTAAAAGTTTAAGGATGAAAAAATGTACTGTAGCTTGTGCTATAGATTTGGAAAAGGCATTTGACTCAGTTTGGATGAAGGGATTAATATAATACAGTTAAATGAGGAAAAATCCAACTCAGTTTCTGTTAGATCGGGTGTACCTCAAGGATCGATACTAGGCCCAAAACTATTCAATATTTTCTTAAGCGATTTCCCAGTTTCCTCCAATAATAGCAAAGTAATCCTGTATGCAGATGACACCATCGTATTTGCAGATAGCGATAAACCTCCTAAAGCTCTTGATGCGCTCAAACTCTATCTTTCTGAAGTCTTAGAGTACTTTCTCTCTTGGGGAATTAATATTAATTATGACAAATGCGAGTTTATTTGTTTCAGAAACGCCAGTGGGAAAGGTCACTATCTAGCAGTACCTGAAAGCAAGCTATTAAAGCTGTGAATAAATGGCAATAACATACCCCTTACAAATACTTTAAAATATTTGGGCGCCCTCTTCCATCATCGCCTCAAATATAATCCACATGCAAGATATGTTTTGGACAAAGCCAGAAAGGCGACTGCTATTTTAAAACCACTACTTAGCTCAAAATCTATGGAGGTTAAAACTAAATTATTAATGTATAAAACATTAATCCGACCTATTTTATGTTATGCCTTTGGTTATTGGTTCTTTATAACACCGAACTTAGCAGAGGAGCTTCAAATTTTTGAACGGAAAATTCTTCGTCATTCCCTCTCGAAATACAGAAAGCCAAATAGGAAGTGGTTCTCTAATAACACGATTTATAATGAATCGGGAGTGATTCCTCTAATTACCTATATGGTAGGACTAGTGATGAAACGGCTTACAAATCTTCAAAATTATTGCAATCCCTTGGTTAAGTCAATTTATGATTCAAATATTGGCCATTCTCTATATGAGCAGTATTACTTATCGCCAGTTAATATTCTTAACGTGAATTCCTCTGATTTGCTGCTAGCTTCGGAAGACTCGCATAAATTGGAATTTTTCGATAAAAAATCGCCAGGAACTTACAGAGGGTAAATAGTTCGGCTTTCTTTTTTGGACGCTCGCAAAATGAATAAATGAGTTTCGTTATATTTTTGAAAACAAATTGAGAAATTTTATAAAATATACTTATTATTGTTATTATCATTTTTATTTAGTTTTAAGTTTTATCTAGTTTTAAGTTTTATTTAGTTTTTAAGTTTTATTTCTTTATTTGGCTTAGTGCCGGGAGCAAGCACTATTAATTTTTAAAGTTATCGGTTTATTTGTTTTTACTTAATGTGATAGATTTAAATCTTGATTGATTTTACCTTAATTTTTATTAGTTAGAGCTTGGCAATAAGTCAGCAGTTAGAATTATATTATAGTTTTAAGTAACATACTTACTCATGTAAATATAAAAAACTGTATCGAATTCATTAAGCCTCAATAAATGAAATGAAATGAAAAAGACTCCCTTTGTAGCGACATCTGGTGTCTCTCAGAGTAGTCATTTAGGACCTCCTCTGTTTATATTGGGTATCGCAAAAAGTTCGTGGATTTTTTTGCAATAGATGGCTTTAGAGCCGCATAACTTTAGTAGTTCTAACCCTATCATGTTCTATTATAGCGGGATTGAAAGGCAACATAGAATATTGAAAAAAAAAATTGTGAAAATTAGTCAGAAGTAATGGCGGTAATTAGGTTTTGAAAATGAGCCAAAATTCTGAAAAATTCGCTGTATTTTACAATATCACTTCGACCAAGGCGATAGAGCTTCGCAGGTTATTGAAAAATTTTGTAGTGTTTATGGTGAAGATGCTCTATCAAAATCAGCAGCAAGTAAATGATTCCCTCGTTTTCGCTCTGGAAATTTCGATGTTAAAGATGCGCCGCGCTCTGGAAGGCCAATCATTGTAAAAGTCTATGAAATTCTCCAAAAAATTGTGGAAGACCGGCACATTTCATCTTATGACATTCCTGAGGAATTAGAGATTGATCAAAATACAGTTTTGAACCATTTACAATAAGAAGCTCGATATTTGGGTTCCACATGAATTAACAGTGAAAAATTTAATGAACTGAATTTCCATCTGCGAATCGCTGCTGAAACGAAACGAAATCGATCGATTTTTGAAAAGATTGATAACAGGTAATGAAAAGTAGATCACATACGACTGTAATGTGCGAAAAGGATCGTGGTCCAAGAAGAATGAAGCTGCACAAACGGTGACAAAGCCAGGACTAACCCACGTAAGGAAATGCTTTGTGTTTGGTGGGATTGGAAGGGAATCGTGCATCATGAACTGCTCCAACCTGGCCAGAGGATTGATTCCACACTCTACTGTCAACAACTAATGCGCTTAAAGCATGCAAGTGAGGTAAATCAGCCACCATCAATCAATAGGAAAGGCGTCACCTACCATCATGACTACACACATCTTTAATGACTAGGCAAGAATTGAGAGAGCTTGGCTGGGAAGTTTTGATGCATCCACCTGACTACCATTTGTTTTGGTCTCTGCAGAATTCCTTTAATGGTGTAAATGTGATTTCAAAAGAGGCCTGTGAAAATCACTTGGTTCAGTTTTTCGCCCAGAAATCCCAGAAATTCTAGAGTGATGGCGTAATGGTTATACCAGAAAAATGGCAAAAGATTATCGATCAAAACGTCACATATTTGGTTTAAAAACTTCATTTAAAATGTAATAAAAATGTGTTTGAATGTTGGTGAAAAAAATCCACGAACTTTTTGCGATATTATCTAAGAATGATGTTGTTTCCATTATCAAATTCCCGAGGATTTCAAACTACGCCGATGATATGAAATTGTATGTAAAGATGACACACTGGATTGATTCTTTCCGTCTCGAGGAAGACTACTAATTTTGTTGAGTGTTGTCATAAAAATAACCTCACATTCAACACGGACAAGTCTAAGATTAACACGTTTTCTGGGTAGCGTGATAATTCTTTCCGCAATTACTTTGTTGACGGCACTCCTCTACAAAGAGGTAGTTGCGACTTAAGAGTTATTTGCGACCATTAGCTTAACTTTAGAATCTACTTTGATTCATTGGTTCATTAAGCTAACTCGACTTTGCGATATATTAGATGGTGGTGTAAGGAGTTTTCTGCCACTCTTTGCCACTAAAGCCCTTTATACCGCTTTTGTCAGACCTATTATGGAATATGCCAGTCAGATGCGTTCATCTCACCACAAATTTCAGGCTCGATTTAAGCTGTATTACTATTATTATTATTATTAGATCAAATTTGCAAAAATACGAACTGTAGAGGTAGATTTCTTTGGAAAATTATTTTGTGGGAATTCGAAATGGTTCGACCCGTATTTGAAGAATAGATATCAACAGTATTTTAATAGGAAATAAAAAAAAATTCAATAAAATCTACTTTCAATAATTTATATTTTTAATATTTTTTAAGCAATATATTTTTTTTTTAATTTAATTCTAATTAAATTACACACAATAAATTAATTTTGTTTTAAATAAATAATTTTTGATTAATATCAGTTTTAAAAATTGCACAACAAAATTAAATTCATTTTAAACAGAAAATAAAAGAAAATTTTAAGTCTGTTTAAGTCCATCACAATTCTTATTAATTAGCAAAGATTTCTTAGTTTCTTATTATTTATATTTTGTGTTGGTTTCAATTTATTTTTTTTTTATATCATAAAAACATTTTGAGATTCTAATTTATAATATCATATATAATAATCAACAAACATTCTTGTTAAAAAGAAGAGAGCATTGCCTTTTTTTTATTCCTTTGTCCCTTTTTAAAAGAATTATTACGAGTCTGAAGTCGACAAAAAGAAAAAAAAAAGGATTTAATATTTTTAAAATATTTTCTGTGCTTTTTCCAGTTTTTTTTTTTTTTTAGAAAACATTTGAAGGACTTCGACTTCGGGATACTGATCGTAACACAGAACGTGGAGAGCTTTCACGACTTCCATAACTTGATCCGCTCGATACTGATGAAGGTGTTGGTCGATGATATGGTATTGGCCTTTTACGTGCACTGAATTTTAAAAGATTGTTTTTTTTTTTTAGTAGATCAATAATACAACAGAAAAAATTAATATAATTAATTTCAAGATTTTAAAATTGAAATGTATTTTATTTTTTTTATCAGTATTCACAATATTTATATGGAATTAGTACTAATGCCGCAAAAATCAAGACCAAAAATTAGGCTCAGGCTACCTCAATTTCGAGTTTTTATTTTTTTTTGTTTAAATAAATAAACTTCGCGCGATTATTTCTTATACAATTTTACCAATTTTACAGGCATTACGGAACCATGATAAATATAACACAATCGAAAGGAAGTGAGGACCTAGTATCAAAAGTAACAATAATATTCAAAAATCAAACACAATCTTGTTGTTAGTAATCTACAAATTTTAAACATTCGATGCAGTTAAAATTTCCAACTTGGACGCATTTTTAAATATAAATCTGACAGCTTAGTATAACTCCACAACCGAAAAAAGGAATAAATGTTCAATTATTCTCCTGATTGCTTTTTTCTGATGAAAATTATGATTCAGTATGTCTTAATACTTAGTATGTCTTAACCCTTAGTGTTTTTATTTGATTTCTTTTTGTTTCATATTTTCGACTTGTAAAGCTAATACAATATATTTTTTATAGTTGGGCGGGTCGAGAAGACTCTCTTCTGTGTCTTTTTAGTAGGCCTTGCGAGCCAATTGTACCTCTTTTTTTCCAGCGGAAACTTAAATTCTTTCTTTCACAACTCAAATAAGATTCGAGCCGGTGATCACATTCTACTTCAATGTGCTATTCATTGAACCATAGGTATATTTTGATGAATGGAAGCACTTTTGGTTAGCATTTTCTAGGACCACGATCTAAGACCAAAAAACCTTTCAGAAATTCTAGTGTTTCCATAAATTTGCTAAAAATGACATATTTTCAGGCGTATTCAATTAATTTTGTTCATAATGTCCAATATAACAATTTCTCTTCACTCATTACTGTGACGAATTCATTTCATTAAAAAGTACAAATTCTCTCTTTTAAGATTCTTTTGATTTATTCTTAAGAAATGGAGTTCGCTTTCTGCATTTTTGATACAAAATTTATTCTTGTATAAAGTGCAACTATAGACACATATTAACTGCTGATTTCGTTTCCCTCGTTCCGGAGAAATGGTCACTATTTGCTCTTCTCGCTCGCTTATTCAAAGCGATTCAAGCTCAAGGTTTCCAAGTTTCAGAGATAATAACTTGCCGTTCAACCAACGAGATATATCAGTTAGCATCACATTTCGTTTCCCTCGTTTTCATACAAAATTATGCAGGAGAAATCGTCAATAATTTATCTTCTCGCTCTCTTACACCAAACGATTAAAGCCCAAGTTTTCCAAATTTCAGAGATAACGACTCGCCCCTCAATCAATGCAATATAATAATTTAATTTGGTTAATTTGGTCAGTTAGCATTTAAAATCTGCGTTGTTGTTGTTCTTGATACATTTGACGACAGATTTTATATTCTCCTCTGGCGGCTCACGTGAGACTGAAAATTAATATCTCTTCTAATACATCTCTATGGGTGAAACATTTTCCAAGCCCATATTCTCAACTTATATCGTACGGAATGTATCACATTAAACTCATTTTTCGCTGAATACAAAATTATTAGAATGTCAGGTAAAAATTGAATATTTTACGAGTGTTCCATACAAAAAAATAATAAGTTCAAATATGCCTTAAAATGCAGAGAACAAATTCATTCTTTGCATTTTGCTATAACGGCCTTTTTTAGTTATGGCACTTTCTCGATTTACGGCACCATATAGCCAAAAAAAAAGCTGTACATACTGTTAGCGACCTTCTGTTTAGCCTCAGCTTCTCCTTCTAGGCAGCACTGCTACAAAAAATAATTGATTCGTTATAAGGCCAACTTTTCCGGAACGTATATAGGCCGTAAAGCGAAATATGGGTGTATTCTGAATGATGTGGATGGATATTGTCACTTTTGATACTACAACCTTTCAATTTGTGAGCTAATACAATTTTGTAGTGATATAATCGTATTAGTATGCGTTAAGAGTCGAATCCTAATATTACTAACTCGTTCAACGATGTAGGCGGATGATGGGACAACTGCAGTGGAATTCTGTATGGTGACGACAGCCGACGTTTAAATATCATACATAATGTAACGAAATTTGTCGTTTTAAAGTGATTTTTTTCAAATAAAATGACTAAGCAATATTCTAAGTTATCACGTTACTTTGAAGTTATAGAGTTTTTGAAAATTAAACATGATGAAAATCATTGTCACCAAATTCCACTGCAAATAATTCAAAAACTTTGCAAATACTGATAGGCAAAAAAGAAAAAATGATAAAAAAAAAGTGAAAAACAAAAATAAACTTACCAAAAAGAAAAATATAGATGCAAATTAATATTTCTAACGAATTTTTCTACAAAAATAATAATAAAAAAATTTCAATTGAAAAGCGCCACACACACGCACACACAAACAAACAAAATATTTAATGAAAATATTGTTTTTTGTTTTTTTTTTTTAAATTCTCTTGAATTATTTCAAATCGATTTATTTTTTTTTTTTTACACGCTAATACAATATTTATGTAAGATAAATTAAAACTAAGAAAAATATCAATACAATAGCAAATGTGAAGGATATTGTTTTGTTTTGAAATGATAGAAAAAAAAAATAGCAAACTAATAATAATAAGAAAAAAAAAAAAAAAAACTTAAAAATGTGAAAAAGATTTATACAGGATAAAATCAACTAACAGTTTTTCAGTGAACGTTTAAATTTAAGATTACTTAACCCAAGTACCCCGATTAACCCGCTAACTTGCACACTCGAGCGCTAAACAGACCAAAATGCGCACACTAGAGATAATTCGAGCGGGTCGTATTCTGATTGATTGATTTTCTATTTTTTTGATTTTTTTTTGCCGGTTTCTTTCAACAAAATTCTGCGTTAGGGGGTTAAATACGTAGGTTAACCCGAAAGCGTTTCACAGTTCATTTTTATTTTTCGTTTAACTAATCTAAAAATGACAAGTTATTGTGAATGATTTCCCCTTAACTTACTACTATTGTGATTGGCAAATTTTGACATTCAAAACAAAAACAAAAAAACGAAATACCAAATAAAAATTAAATGCTTGAAGGAATTATGAATTAAAATGAAAGTTAAAAAGGAAAATAATTTATAATCCTAGAAAATGTAATAAACATGTTTTCTTTAAGTATAAATATTATCGAAAAATTTTGCATTGTTGCCTTTTCTTCAACAGGGGCCGGATTCCGCAACTGTGAGTTTTTAAATGTACACAAAAATCCGTGTACACTGCTGATTTCTGATTCTGCATTTGTGAGAATGAGTTTAAATGTCAAAAAGTGTACAAAAATGTACAGTGGTGTTCAATGAAATCCGGACACTTACCTTTTTTCGATTTAAAGCGATTTTTTCCAAAAAAGTAGTGATGCTTATTCGGTGAAATAATTTTTTATATTACCTCAGGTAATATTTACTAAAAATATTATATGGTTCAATCAGTATTTTTGGTTTTATTCGAAAATTAAAAAAATTTATAGGAATTCAGATGATTTTTTGTAAATATTACGTTTATTAAGATACAAAAAAAAAACATGTTATAAATAGATTCAATAAAATTTATCAATTGTATTTTGTACACACTAGTTGGGACCTCCTATTTAATATTTAGTATGACTGCCATTTGCCTTAATTACCGCTGTGCACCTGTGCTTCATGGAATTCACCAAATTTCCAGTGACGTCATCACTAATTTCATCCCAAGCACTTTGCATTTGCCACTTTAAGTCCTGTTGTGTTTGGACTGGATTTTCTTGAGGATTGTCCAATAGTTCTAAAAAAATAAATAAATACCTTTTCTGAAGTGTGTGCTGGCGTATCATCTTGCGGAAAGATGTACCTTTCAGTTTCAGCAAACAGCTCCAAAACTGACGGTTTCAAATGACTCTCTAGGACATTTAAATACATATCTGCGGTTACTCTTCCATCTATAAACCCCAGATGACCTAAACCACTTGCACTGAAACATCCCCAGACCATTACTCCTTAAGCTTTGTTGGGAATTTCCTGAATGCAGTTATCACTGAGGCGTTCTCCTGACTTCCTTCGGACGCGTAGCCGCCCATCCCCGATATGCAGCTTAAATTTGCTTTCGTCAGAGAATACTACTCTATTCCACATCTCTGGGGTCCAACTGGAATGTTCCTGGGCCCACCGAAGCCGAGTGATCTTTGACGAAACCTTTAAAGATGACTTTTGGAGCGAGCAACGTGACCTTAGATTTGCCTCAAGTAATCTCCTTCGCACGGTTACCGCAGAAATTTCAGTTCCAGTGGCTAAAGCAAGCTTCGCTTTCAATTTTGTTGAAGGTTTAAAGCGGTCTCGTTTGCAACGAAGGGACAGAAATTTGTCTTCTACTATGGTTGTCATGCGTTTCCTTCCAGATCCTTTGGAGCGTTCTGTGGTCCCGGTATTTTTAAATTTTTTTATTAAATCAGCAACAGAGGACTTCCCCCGTGATACTCTATCACTAATTTCCCGTACTGACAATCCTTCGTGCCATAATGCGATAATAACACTTTTTTCAGACTCACTTAATTTCGACATTTTTTTCACTTAGTTAATGTTTATGCTCATTACTTGAGTTATCGATTGTTTCTAAACTATTTTTTGAAATATACAGTTACTACATAAATCAAGTAACTAAATACTGAAAAAAAAGGGGGGGGGGGATGAAATTTTGACCTGCACCATGCATTTTTTCCAGGAATTCAAAGTGTCCGGATTTCATTGAACACCACTGTATAATTTTATTTACGAGGTTTCAGTTGGTGAATTTGAAAAATTCTGTTAAAAATGAATTCGAAAAAGGCAAGCGAGGAACAAAAAAATTATTTAATTAATTATATGGAGACAAATATTGACTTTGCAAATGATAAGTAAGTATTATATAGGTATTATATTGTATAATATAATATTTAAATGATTTAATATATCTGATTTAAATATCTTTATTAGGGTTAAGACATACTAAATCAGAATTCTCTTCATTTTCTTTTTTTGTACATCATATGCAATAACTTGTTTCAAAAATGATTACAAAATACATAAAATACAATTACATAATGTTGATATTTTTGTTAACACGATTTGATTTTATTTAATACCTTCTTCAAAAACTATGAAAATATATTTCCCTGAAGAAATCTACAAATCTACAAATTTTAAACATTCGATGCAGTTAAAATTTCGAACTTGGATGCATTATATATATAAAAGGCTAGTCCTTCTTTCTTTCTGTCCGTCCTATATTGTCCGGAAAGAAAATTCGTTGAGCAAAAAAAAAAAAAAAACACTTTTTGATATGTTGTAGAGAATTACTTGAAACGTGGAAATTTTGTTTCCGGGGAGGTTGGGGGTCGGAGGAGTTACAAAGGGGAGCTTGAAAGCTTATTTCGGAAAACCTCATTTATAATCTGAAATATACATCGGACATGATTCTGATCTGAGGCAATCTTATTAAGATTCTTATGCCGGACATTCTGACGTACACGGGAAAGTTCCATTTCCCACCGCTTTGGCGCTGGAGGCAATACAAATTTACGAACTTTTTGTATAGAAGTCACACGCGATAACAATGTTCAGCAAAGTTGTGGAGGTTTTCATGGGGACTATTTCTGTGGAAGACCATATAGTTCTATCTCTCATCGCTTTGGCGCTGGAGTCAATACGAACTTTTGATCTTTTTATATAAAGGTCACACGCAATTACAATGTTCAGCAAAGTTGTGTAACTTTTCATGGAGACTATTTCTTTCGAAGACCATATAGTTCCAGCTCTCACCGCTTTGGCGCTGGAGTCAATAAAATTTTGGAACTTCGTATATAGACGTTACACACGATTATAGTGTTCGGCAAAGTTGTGCAGGTTTTCATGGGGATTATATCTGTCGAAGACCAAATAGTTCTATGTCTTAACACTTTGGCGCTGGAATCAATACAAATTGGGAACTTCGTATATAGACGTCACACACGATTACAATGCTCAGCAAAGTTGTGTAGCTTTTCATGGGGACTATTTCTTTCAAAAGATCATATAGTTCTATCTCTCACCGCTTTGACGCTGGATTCAATAAAATTTTGGAACTTCGTATATAGACGTTACACACGATTACAATGTTCGACAAAGTTGTGCAAGTTTTCATGGGGATTATTTCCGTCGAAGACCAAACAGTTCTATCTCTTACCGATTTGGCGCTGGATTCAATACAATTTTGGAACTTCGTATATAGACGTCACACACGATTACAATGTTCGGCAAAGTTATGCAGGTTTTCATGGGGATTATTTCCGTCGAAGACCAAACAGTTCTATGTCTTACCGCTTTGGCGCTGGAGTCAATAAAATTTTGGAACTTGGTATATAGACGTCACACACGATTACAGTGTTCGGCAAAGTTATGGAAGTTTTCATTGGCACTATTTCTGCCGAAGACAATATAGTTCTACCATTCACCACTGGAGTCAATAGAAACTTTTGAACTTTTTATATAGAGGTCACAGGCGTTTACAATATTCAGCAAAGTTTCGGAGGTTTTCATGGGGATTTTTTCTGTCGAAGATACAATAGTTCTATCTGTCACCACTTTGGCGCTGCGGCTGTTTAGGCCCCTACTCTATAGAGGGTTTTGCTTTAGTGATATATGTTTGACGGGAGCTATTTTACCAACAGGTGAAATGGGATCAATTTAATGTCTTCGGTCAGAGTGTTGCGGGGTAAATAGTGTGCATTCTGAATAGGTCGACTTAAGACATGAAATATATCGCCAGAAGTGCTACGAGAACGGGGTAAAAGATCCACAATGCTGCGAATTAAGATCCTACGCTTGAATAAATTTTGTTAATTTACAGTGACTGAAATTTTTAGGAGGCCGTCTTAGGACGGGTTACCACCTAGCTTTTAAATATAAATCTGACAGCTTAGTATAACTCCAACATCGAAAAAAGGAATAAATTTTCAATTGTTCACCTGTTTGCGTTTTTTCTGATGAAAATTCTGATTCAGTATGTCTTAACACTTAAACTTATTTTAAATATTTTTATACAATTAATACAAAAATGTACACTACTGTGAGTAGTGAGTTTTTTCATTTGTGTACACTCAGATTTTTCTCACAGTTGCGGAATCCGGCCCCAGATTTGCTATTCTTGCTCCACGTTCATTATAAAATATTAAATTTTAATCCTAATTTGTTAAATGTTCAATTATAGAACAAATACGTTCTGAATAATAAATAAATATTAAGAACCCTTGTTTTTAAGATCTTAATTTCAATGCATTTAAATTCGAATAATTTTTGGCATTTATTTTATCTTCTTTTCCTGTATTTTTCTTGCTTAATCGAAAAAAAATCGTTTAAGGTCTGAAAATCTCTGCCGATTAAGTTAAACTGAATTTTAATCGGGCTACACGGGTTAAACTCGAACTATAAAACCCAAAATTTTTTAATCACAAAATTAAACATCCGTCAGAGTTTAAACGTCCACTGAAAAACTGGCCATTAATATATTATATTCTGTCAATATTGTGATCCTTAAATTTTATATAAAACATGAGTTAATATAGAAAAACAGTGTCTTTGGATCACAAAATTAGAAAATTTCCCTATTCTGAGAGAAAAAAAAAACCTACAAAATAAATGCTGCAGAAATCTTTTTGTTTTTTTGTATTATAAGAGTAAATATGTTAAATAGCAAGAAATTGGCTGTTTTAAAGAACAATCTAGTTTGGGCTTCATTCAACTATCTAATACATTTTAAACATTTGTTTTTTCTTTTCACATATAAGATGTTTATGTATATACAATGGATTTGCTGTCCCTTTGTTCGTCCTTTCTAATTACAACAATTTGAGCCTATTTTACTCACTGATTAATTTCTAACAAAAACAAAAATTGATTAAATCCTGTATAAATGTAAATTACAAATATAATCGAATTCTGATTAATGTTATCGGTTTTCGATTTGGCAGATATATTCATGAACTTGCCATGGAAAAAAAATAACCGATATTATTTTAAGCATATTTTGTAAATGTTTTTTTTTGTCCTAATTTCGGAACTACAAGGTTTTCAAAAACTATAATTA
This sequence comes from Xylophagus ater, assembly GCA_963422695.1. NCBI lineage: Eukaryota > Metazoa > Arthropoda > Insecta > Diptera > Xylophagidae > Xylophagus > Xylophagus ater. Next base: position 25,373,348 of record OY730482.1, on the reverse strand, counting down.
ATAATAATTATGTAAATGTGGAGAATTAAATCTAAGAAAAAAAAAAATTAAATTATTTATAAATTCAGTGACATAAATTGATAAAAAAAAAAAAAAAAAAAAAACAGTTTTCTTGGTTGAATGAATTTTATCTGCGATTTCTTGATTTACTAGAAAAAAAAAACAAAAAGAATAATAAATGAAATCATAAATATAAAATATATTATAATAGTAATAATAATAATAATAATAATTTGATGCGAAATAAAATTAAGTAAAAATTTAAAATAAACCAAAATTTTACACATTTTGTAATTCCAAGTCTCTCGGGCTAAGTGAAAAGAGATTCCACTTTAACTGAGAACTATTCATTTTTTTTTTACCTTGTAATTCGTCTACGATCTAAAAAACTTGGTGAACCTCGCCGCCGTGGAATTGATGGTGAACGAGATGTCGTTCTAGATCGCGAATTTGAATGTGCTGAACTTTCACTAGACAAGATAAAAATTCAAATTAAAAATTGTATATCTCAGCTTTATAGTATAAAAATATTAGTTTGAAAAGAACCCACCACCTCGCCATCTATCTAACCGAATTTAAAAATTTCCCAAAATGTTTTTTTTTTTTTTTTTCAATATTAGGCGCTTTCCATTTGCACGTTTTAAGTACTTGTAAATAAAAAGGTAAAAATATTTACTGAAAAATCTGCTACTTAACAAAATTCTTAATATGCGAAGCAGCACGTAGAAGGACATGGTTTCGAATAATTGAATATTTGAGCAAACAGAACTTGTTCTATTTTTTCACTGTTCAAACAGAAATGAAATAATTCTTTCATTTAAGAGAAACAACGCAGAATAAATTTGAAAAAAGAAATTAGACGCAATCTTCCCAATACCTTCTATGAAAATGACAAACAAAAAATTCCGCACAAAATAAGGAGAAAATTACAATTTTTCATTAGAAAGAATGAAGTAACCTAAAATTCAAATATACACCTAATTCTGTTTTTACACGGTAGATACGTTCCAGAAAAAACCGTGTAAAAAAAGACATGAAGTACATAAAAAAAGGGGGATTAGTTCCATATCCTTCAACCCTGTAAAATAGTTAGAATAAATGATTCATACATAAAAAAAAATATTATGAGAGTCGGTATAAAAGCCAAATTAAATTTGTATGTGCATTAATGCACAGTTTATTTCTTAAAAACAAAAGGCAATTCAAATCTAGAATTTTAGAACAACAGCAACTTCATTTCTATTTCTAATTTTTCTGTTGCTGTTGCAAGTTGACATGATCATGCTTATAAAACAGTGCATGAACCTTGCAAATATTAATTATCGTTTTTTTGGTTTTGTTTGATGAATAAAATATAATTTCTTTGTTAAATTATAATTTTTTATTGCATTTTTTTATTTATTCTAAATTATATTTTATAAAATTAACTATTATTAAAATAGAAGATGGTGTAATTTACCTAAAAATGATAATTAATGAACATTATTTCAGTTTATTTTCAAAAATTTCTTAGAACAAAAATCCATTACGGTAATGTAATAAAATGTCCTTAAGAATATTTCAAATAATTTTGTCATAAAACGATATGAATTTTAATCAAAATTTTTCTTTAAAATTTCAATCAAACAGCTTTTTTTAATCGTGCTAAATCGAATGAAATCGTTTAAAACCGAAATGAATTTTTTTTTCTAGACCGTGTCAAACCAAAACCGTGTAAAAAAAGACCGTGTAAAAACAGAATTAGGTGTATTCTATTTTACAGCATGCTTTCTATAAGATAATTGTAGCAAGCGAACGCATTAATAGTCTTATAATAGTCTTATGGATTTTGGATTAAAGAAAGAATGAAACAAAAAAAGCAATCGAAATTTTTTTTAATTCAATTTTTCTAAACAAAAACCACGCGTTTCTTTATAATTTTAGGCGCCAAAATGAGTAGAAGAGATTTTTTGTTATGCATATTACAAATATTTTAAATGTTAGTTCCTGTATGTTAGTTCTTATTAATTACATAAGTGTTAGAATTGTTTATTAAAGCTAAATTTAGTTTTATCTCTGTTGTACTAACATAATGTAATCTCAAAAAATGATAGATAGCTAATGAGAATGGGATTTGAATCATATGTATTTTTAAGAGAATATTTCCTCTTGTATTTTTATTACGTTTTTCTTTTTCTTTTATATAATAATTTACTTCTCTTTACTCAAAAACGTCTCATCCGATTTAGTTGAAATTTAGAATGTGAGTTGGTTATTCCTTAACTGGATTTGGTATTGATTTGAATTGCGCGCCTTTTTTCGGTGTTTGAATTTGCCTTTTTTATTCAAATGATGTGCTCGCTTTTTTTTTAATATTTTAACAAACATGAATTTCGTCTACTTTCACACCAAAATATAAATTTTTTCAATATCTCAGATTTATTTTTTGGGATCTTTCCATTCAAAATTTTTTTTTTTTCGTTTTCAGAATTGTAAACGTCAAATGAAATCTCGCAGCCAGTTGGAAACACTTTGAAAACTCTTTCTCAAAATTACGAGATTTCGAGGAGATGGAAGCATGGTATTACGCTATTTTTGGCGTGTTTTTTTTTCAAGGAAAAAATAAGCACGGTTACCATCTTGTGTTTTTTGGGAATACTGTCCACTTTTACAAAAAAAAAACGATATTTTGAATCTATGTTTTTATAACTTTTAATTTCAGATGTTAGTATCACTGAAATTACTTGATTTAATGCATAAAATGTATGGAAACCGTACTTATTTTTCACAAAAAACACCCCATTGTGTTCAGGGTTAATTTTTCCAAGTTTTTCTAGGTGGATTTTGTATGTGATTTGGCGATTAAAGTGTCTACCGTTAAATGTCAAACTTTTATAAATGAAATTGAAATTTTGGCTTAATATTAAAATAAAAAATATTAAAATGGAATGTGCTCAGGTAATATGTATTCTTATGCAATTAAAAGTTAAGGAAAGTTGAGGAAAAATAAAAAATTTCAGGAATTGTTTTTTCGTATTAGTGTTTTAGATGTAAATATGTTTCATTTACCAGTTGTTGTCCTTGCTATTTAATCACTTGCAAATGGAAAGCTGCTATTGAACAGGAAACGAGATATTTTCACCTAAAAGGTCAGTGAAAAAAAAACTGCTGACCAAATAGTATTATAACATGGAAGCGAGAACTTGACCGATCTACCAGTATACATATATATATATATATATATGTATACATTTTTACCTTGAACTACTTCCCGAACGACTGCTTCTTGATGATCTACTTGATGCTGATGACCTACTTCGTGATCTGGAACTACCACTGCTGCTGCTGCACGACGATGAATATCTTTAAAATAACATTTTTTTTTTATATATATAAAAATCAATAATTAATATTCTATTAATATTTACGATGATCCTGAACCACTTCTTGATTTTGGATTATCTGTGCTCAAACGTTTCGATCTACTTCGACTACGGGTTGGTGGTTGCTTATCCGAAGTTTCTAGTGGTAATATTTCAATTTTGGATGTGCCAACTGGATTTGCTGCCAAAACCGTTGTTGTCATTGTCGTTGATTGAGTCACTTTAGTAATAATTGTTTCAATTAAATTACTATCGTTCAGCGTTGATGCAACCGATGATGGTTCATTGATCTTAAAAGGTTTAATAATAATTTTATGTTTTTGATGATTAATAATATCATTATTAGTAACAATTGCATTAGTAGATGAATCTGATTTATTAGTAATATTTGATAACGTATTCAATAATTTAATGTTATTATTAGGTTTAGTAGCAGCACTTTGTAATTTAGGACTTTTTTCCATTTGGCAATTATTATTATTGATTGTTAATGATGCCAAACCTTTTTCATTGTCCATTGAGTTTTTAGTATAGTTTGTTATTTGTGTGCTAGCAATGAATGTATTAAGCGAATTAGTTAAACTTATTTCTTGTTTTGGACTTACTTCGGTTGCCATCTTTTCAATTGTTTTGATTTTTTCTTTAGCTTTTGCAGCTATGCCTGATTTAAGAGTTTCCAATAGTTCAATTTCTTTTAATCGTTGCTCCTCATTCTTATCATGCACAATTGCATCAATAAATTTATCTACATTATTATTTTGAGTTTCATTTTCACTTTCATTATAATCTTCAGTATCTGTTGGACTATGTAAACGAACAATAGGTTGTTGATGATGTTGTTGTGCCTGTTGGTGATTTCTTTTACGATCTTTTGAATGAGATCGCGACCTTTTTGACGATTGACGAATAGGTGGTACTGGTGGTGTTGGTGAACGATTGCGTTTTTTTAATGGAGACAATTTTTGATATTTGTTCTTGTGTTTCTTCTCTTTTTCAATTTGTTCTAATATATCACGATAACGTTCAGGATTTCGCCGTGCTGGAGAATAACTTAAATCGGAGCACATAGAACTTGAACTGGAGGAACGTGTTGATCTTTCTCGTTTCTTAAACGTTGAAGATGATATATCAATTGGTGATTTTGATTTGTCTTTTTTATGTTGCTGTGGGGATATTATAGGAAACGGTTTATCATCTTTTTTTGGAGGAGATGATTGTTGTCTTTCATCTCTACTATAAGATGGATTTTCGTTTCGAGGTGATTTAAGAAAATCTTCTCGTTTATATGTTCGACCACGACTAAGGCTTCTTGAGCGTCTCGGTGAAATCGATTTTCTTGATCTTGATGATTGATTGTGACGAGGTCTACTATTACTTCGACTACGTGAATAATTTTTTCGATTATTATTGTACGGAACATATTCCTTTGATTGATAGAATGATTTTTGCGGTGATGATTTATTCCTTTCTCGGCGTAAAGATGGTGATCGTTTTCTTAAGTCTGGTTGCCTATTCCGATCATTAACCCTAAATGGATTAACACGTTCTCTTTTCGGTGATTGTGATCGACTTGATGATTGGTTTCTATTTAATGATCTATCTCTTACATTTCTACGATTGTTTGATGCTTTATTTTGTATCGAAGAAGATCTTTCCCGATTATTTCTATTATTATATGTACGAGATTGTGATTCGATATTTTTGTATGTCTCCTTGTGATAAGCTGGCGATTTTGTACGTTCTCGTCTTTGTCGAATTCTTCTATCATTTGATGGTGATCGACTTCGTTTACGTTGTTTTGGTGAAACTGATCGTCTTTTTATTGATCTATCACGAATAGTTCGAGATTTTGAATTATCTCGATTGGCAGGTGTTGTTGGCGTCCGATTTCGTGAAGACTTTTTAGAAATTGGAGATTTATTATGATTATTTTCATTTCGTTTTGGTAGCGGCGATAGTGAATGACTTCTACGTGATCTTTGTGGTGATAATTTATGTTTTTTGTTATCAATTTTTTTAACAGGAGACGATTTTTGTCTTTTTTCCATTCGTTCCTCACCATTTTTCTGATTCTTGCTGTCTCGAATTTTCTTTTTTAATTCGGGCGATTTCTTTTTAGAATATTTTTTTGGTGATCTAGATCTTGATTTGTACTTTTCATTTTGTTTCGCAGATCTTTGTGAAGTAGAACGACCTTTTCGGGTTCTTTTTGGGCTAATCGATTTTCGATTTACAGGCGACGTCTCTTTTCGTCTTCGAACTTGTGAATTTGATCGTTTTCTTGATCTCTCCTGTTTACTATGATCACGACTATATGAATGTGTACTATCATTTGTTCGAATCTGTTTATCATGTTTATTTTCATTATCTCTTGAGAATTTCCGTAAAATTGTTTTATTTTTATTATTAATTTCACGACGTTCACGAGAACGTCCACGATCACTATTATCACAAGGAGGATTCCTTGGTTGATTTTTCGATCTATGAAGACTAGGTGATTGGGTCCGTTTTATATCGGGTGAACTGAATAAGATAACATATCAATATAGAAAATGTTTTGTACTTATAAAAAATTTTAGACTTACTTAGATCTTGATCTGTCAGATGTTGAGTGGCGTTTCTTTTTTTTGTCTTTCTTCTTCTGTGTAGAAATATATAAAAACAAAAAAAAAAAACAAAAATTGATTTCAAACGTAAATTAATCGATTTACAGATAAATATATAAAAATGTATAAAAGTAGTAATTTCACTGTACTTGAAAAAAAACATTTATTTCTCACTTATTAAAAATTTTTTTTTTTTTTTTAAAACCTTTCGCAGATGAATTTTGTGTGACGGTTTTCAGGATTTTGGTTTTATAAATGAAAGAGAGAAAAAAAAAAAAGAAAAAAGAAAAGAAAAAAATAAATTAAAAACATTAGTTTTTCGGCTTTTTTTTAATTGTTTTATAATTAATTATCTTTTTTTTCTTTTTTTTTAGCCAAAGAGATAGAAGTGAGAAGAAAACAAAATACTTACAAAGCTACAATAGAGCCTGTTGAGAGCTATCCTATTAAATGAAGCGCCAAGGGTTCAAACAAAAAATATAATTTTTCTTTTTTTAATTCTTTCAATGGTAATTTTGTATTGTTTTTTTTTAATTGTGCTTTTTTTTGATCATAGTTAAAACGAAAATCATTTAAGAAAAAGAATATATTTGAGAGGCAATTTTGAACATTTTTATAATTCAGATTTTCATGAAAAGTAATTGTGCTTCACCATTCTTTATATTTACTTTCTTTTATGAATTTGATTTATAAAGAATGTAAATCTGAATTATAAAATTATTTAAAATCAATTAATTCAACACAAAATATAAAAAAAAAAAAAAAAAAAAAAGAGCAAATGAAGATCAAAATCAAAACAATCAAAATATTTTATTTATATTGGTTTACTTGATTTTTTTTATATGTTTTAATAGCTTATTTTATTATTATTGAAATTTTTTTTTTGATTTATCAAACTCAATAAATAGGCGCACAGGCCTACCCAATGAACTTCGAAATTACCTTATCTTTCTTAGATTTTTTCCGTTTTTTTACTTCTTTTTCGGAATCACTGGAATCATTAGAATCGCTTTCACTTTCGGATGTATCTTCGGATTCAGTTTCTTTACGTTTACGGGATTTCTTTTTCTTAGATCTGCTTAAAGATAAATTACAAGAACATTTTTTTTTTTTTGAATAATTTTTTCGTTTAGTTTATATTTTTTCAATTATTAAAAACAAATTTAACAATATTTTTTACTATTTTTTTTTTTTATATATATAAATATATGTATATAAAATTATTAAATCTAAATCGATTTGTGTTTTTGGTAGATTAAAAAGAAATTAAATTTTTCATTAGAAAAGAAAAAGAAAAACATACTTGAATAATGTCGGGATATGACGGCTATGACCGTCAATAATGTTTCCATTTTTAAAACATGACACGATCATAGTCGTGGCTATAAAATATTCAAAGGAAACACGAAAGTTATGATAATTATTGATATCAATGACTCCAAAAATTCGTAACGTATTAAACTATTAAATTATTTCAACATACATCTCTCGGGAATGGGGCTTCAATTCGTATTTGAATAAGCACACTGGCATTGGACAGTTTGGAAACACTTCAAACAATTTAGTTTTTTGTTAAGTCATTCTATTTTAAAATCACATATAAATTTGTTCCATCACATTTCATGTACTTTTAAGGAATCTACCATTTCAAAAAGATAAATGTAAATTTGGGGAATCACCTTCACTAAAATTTCGTAAAATTTCAGCAAACATTTTTGAAGTGAAATACTTCTATGGGGGCAATTAGCAAAAATTATGTAACGATTTTCTGCAACGAAACGTTACATTACCAAATATCTTATTATATGATCGTCCTAGACAATTACAATGTTCGGCATTATTGTGGAGGTTATAATGATTAACATTTCCGTCGCAGACCAAATAGTTCTATCTGCCACCATATTGGCGCAGTAGTCGATATACATTTTTGAAATTTTTTTAAACTTTTTATATAGAGGTCGTACACGATTGAAAGTTGTTGAGGTTTTTATGGGGATTATTTCCGTCAAAGACAATAGTTCTATCTCCCACCACTTTGGCGCTGTATTCAATAACAATTTTTGAACTTTGACAAAACGTCACATTACAAAATATCTTATTATACGGACGTCCTAGACGATTACAATGTTCGGCAATATTGTGGAAGTTATAATGAGGAATATTTCCGTGGAAGACCAAATAGTTCTATCTACCACCGTATTGGCGCTGTGGTCGATACAAATTCTTTAACTTTTTATATGGAAAAAATCATGGAACGCTAACTCTGTAAAGCAGCGTCACATGTCACATCAGTGTAAGCTGACTAACAATCGCGTCGTTTCTGTGCATAAGGCTGTCGTATACGAATATTGCATAGCGGAAAGCGGTCAGCCCATCTTACATACATTAACGGGCACACGCGTTGCGTGCCTCTGTAAGCATGTGATTGAAATCACATAATGCACTGAAACATAGTAAGAGGTAGGGAAAACATGGGAAGAGAGTGTTTATGAAGTTAAACAATGTTCAGAACTACTGAACATGTTTAGTCATGATCTCACGCATACAGGCACAGGGCAGAGATACTATACAAATAGATTGTATCACGATCTCATACACATAAAAGCAATGTAGAAATTTAAACATCACGATCTCATACACAGCTGGAGAGAACGAAGAGAGGCGAATTGTGTTCAAAAGAAAAGACAAGAGAAATAAACTGTGGATATGCAGCCGGTATTCATTCGTCAAGAAACCTTCAACAGAAGCGGTTCATAGTACATTCATTCAAGTTATACAGTTGGTTTTTATGAATAATTTTTTACAAGTCAAGGTTATTAAGTGGTTCTACCCCATATAAAACAAGTCAAAGTTATTAATTTTTCTACCCCAAACAATTATTGGTGCCTCCTGTGCGGAACAAGTGAATTTACGAAATATTGGTGGTATTTAGTGAATTTTTGGACATTTCTATTCTTAGTTTTTTTTCGTGTTACTGGCCTTTCAAGTAGCTTAGCGCTTACCATAGCGCTCCCTTGTTGGAGTTTTGTGCAAATAAATTCGTGAAATATTGGTGGTTTTTGGTGATTTTTCGTGTGAATTCGTGGAAATTTCTATTCTTGGGGTATTTTCTTGTTGGTGGCCTTTTAAGTAGCTTAGCGCTTACCATAGCGCTCCATTCTTGGCATTTTCCTTTGCTGGAGTTTCTTCAAATAACTCAGTGATTTCTTGGCATTTTTTCGTGTTGATGGCCCTTGAAGCAGTTTAGCGCTTCTCATAGCGCTCCATTGTTGGCATTTCCTTCTTGGAGTTTTTTCAAACAATTTAGTGACTTTCTGGGAATTTTTCGTGTTGGTGGCCCTTTAAGCAGTTTTACACTTTCCATAGCGCTCCATTGCTGGCAGTTTCGTAACTAAAACTCAGGCAAAGAGGGCTGCTGAACGTACCAGGGAGTACAGAGCTCGCAAGAACACACTACGTGGACAGAATAAAGCGACTACTGCTGAAAGACACCCAACAGCGGAAACCTGCCGGCAGTTACAAGATCGAAGCAAAGCATTGCTTCTTACTACGGCTACAATGACTCCGGGTAAGAAACGTTTGCGAATCGACAATTCTGCGCAATCACAACACGCTGACAATGCTTCCACGAGAACATCTATGACTGGTGCAGAACGAACGCGGGCATGTAGAGCTAGGCAACTTGCTCAACAAGCGGAACAAATGCAACTCACTGAAAAGGCTTCGACGAGTACGGATATGATTGGTATAGAACAGTCGCGGGTAAATAGGACTAGGCATTTTGCTCAACAAGCGGAACAAAAGCAACTCGCTGACAAGGCTTCGACGAGTACGGATATGATTCGTACAGAACGGACGCGGGCATATAGGACTAGGCTCATAATGCATTCGATAAACATTTTAAAAGAAATACGTTCGGTCACGCGTGCTCCGTTTGCGTTAATACTATGGCCCACAGATTACCACGAAACATTAACGACGACCACTGCATTAACGTTCATATTAAGAGAAAGAAAATTCACAAATCTTCCTACTTGCACGGGTGGGTTAAGAAACGGACGATAAAGGCATGGTTGCGGCATTTGGTGCATACACCGCTCTACCATTTGTACAATGTGACTATAGATGAGTCATTCTTCAATGAAGACCTCATTCCAGATGAAGTTCAAATAGATGATATGAGCGAAAACCAGCGAAGATTGGATAATCTATACTTTGGTCGGATCAGTCAAACTTTCTAAATTTCAGAAATAAACGACGCCAATATGACAGTGTTTCATTTCGTAATACATTACCCGAGCAGTGAAAGATAGTGGTGATTCAATGATGACTTTGAGTTGATTTAACTATGATGGCGTTCGTCAATCGATCAAAATAAACGTGATACTGAAGATAGAGTGCTGCAATATACTCTAATATAATGTTATTCCAGCTGGCATCGGTTTCATTGATTATGGTTTTATGATTCAGCAAAATAATGCCCAACTAGACTTTTCATCTTTGTCGTAACCATTCAAAGTCGAAAATATTTTGGAAATATTGGACTGGTCAGCTCAATCGTCTGATATTAATCCAATCGAACTTTTCAGGGAAGAACTGGAGTGGTATCGTGTATTTCAATTGAGACTAAATCTTACCGTAAAAGCATTGCAATTTTTATGTTTTTTCGATACGATTTGGTTTAAATCGAGTTACACTATTACACTCCTAGATAGACAAGTAAGATCAATGCGACCAACAAATGAAAACCACATGTAGGAGTGCGTGGAACAATCTCGGAACAGAAAAACTTCGAAAACTTGTTAAAAGATTACCACCCAAAAAACTTTTTAAAAACCACGCGCCATAGGCAAACTTTTTTTGCGCCCTCTCTATGCAAGGAAGAAAATTTTGTAGAAAAATTTTGTTTCAAGAAATTGTTCTTTTAGTTATAGTTTATTAAGTATGAGCAAAAATAATATAAATATAATTATTTGTAAATAAAAAAGGTATATAACTAAAAAAAAACATTCATTGAAAAAACCTTAAATTTTTCCAATTCTTAATTTTTTTTCTTAGTATTTCTTAAATATTTCGTTTGTTATTTTTATCTAATGAAATAATAAGAATTAATTATTAAATAATGGTTTAGAGTTAACGTTATCTTTCGAAAAACTTCTTTCACCACTTGCTATTCTAACAGGTAGCGTTAAAAATATTATTAAGGTGATAAATATATTTGGATAAATATCTGACCACTTTTTTCACAAATAAAACATAGGACATCTTTCGGCGATGAATTCTGTTCAATGCATGTTGAAATAGATTGAAGTTCATTACATAAATCCACTACTTCGATGTCTTTAGACATGACTTAATGCTGATTCAAGCTTAGTACACGATGCATACAAATGCTGTGTTATTACATTTTGTAGACTGTCAAGCAAAAATGCATTTTAAATCTTTGCTGTGGGTTCTGAATGAAATTATCTTGCCCGGTATATGAAAATTGTTTTTTTTTTAATCGCATGCGAATTGGTTCTAGTTCAAATTCCGTTGGAATGCTTTACGTTAAATCTGTGATCAATCAATTGATTTTAGATTTTATATGAGAATGAACAAAAAAAATTATAAATGCCGTATTTTTTGGCGCCCTCAACATTTTAGCGCCCTAGGCGGCCGCCTAGTTCACCTATATGGTAGAGCCACCCCTGATTACCACAAATATGTAAATCACTAGTTAGACATATCGGCGACAAAAAAACCTAAATTAATACCTTTAGATTTTTAATTATTTTTGCCTTCTGATATATCAATGAAAAAGTTATATATCTTTTTGAAAATGAATAAAATAGAATAAAATGATTTGCCATAAAATTTAGTCAAAAATTGAATTTTTTTTTTAAAGTGATCTCAAACTTTCCGACAGCAGTGTACATGTAGAACATGCTTTATCGTCAGCAGCTATTTGAACGCTTCAGATAGGAAACTACAATACAATTATATAAATCTTGAAAATAAATTAAATAGTAATTTTTTGCTTTTTATGTCAGCATCTGTAATTTCAAAAACAGAATCCAAACAACCCTACAGGGTAGAGGAAGAAGGATGGAGAGTTTTATGTTATATGACAATACTATGATGAAGTTTAGTTTAAAATGTTTAAGGATTTTATTTCTTTAGTGAAAATAAAAGATATTTTTAAAAAATCCTTCTAAACATTTTTAAATTTGAATATACTTATTTTAAAAAACTAATAACAGTTTTATTGAAACAGTAGAAAAATGAACATATACGCGTGTCTGTGTGTGCGTTGCATAGAGCCGAGTGAACTATAGCAGCTCATCGAATCGAACAATTTAATTTCTTTTTCTGAAAAATAAATTTTTATAATATAAATTTAAATGCATTCATTTTTATCACACAAGAGCACAGACCAACATAATTTATTTTTAAAGCTAAAAAAGACGCATATAATCGCTATAAAACTAAATTAAAATAAAAAGACTTATTTAAATTTCCACAATATTATGTTTGTTTTTCTTTTTAAAATTTACATTTTTTTTTAATTTGATTTCTATTTTTTCTTTTTTAAATCAGCTTTTATAATGGTTTACCTTTATTTTAAACTCTTCAAAATGGGTCTGTCTTAAGAAAAGAAAGATGAGAAATTATTTTTTTAAAATAAATTTTAAATATTCTCTTTTTCTAGTTTAACTTTTGGGAGATTTTTAGAAAACAATAATTATTGATTTGATGTTTTTTTTTTTTTTTTTAATACGCACAACATTAAAAATAAAGTATTTAAAAAATATATATATATTTAAGCACAAATTTTTCTGAAATATGACAAAAAAAATAAAAGTAAGAGCTAAATTAAAGAATTTCGAAATTGGTTATTTGGCAGTGTTTATTAATGGGAAAGCTTTCGTCATTCACTTATGGCCAGTTTTTTAGTGAACGTTTAAATTTAAGATTACTTAACCCCAAGTACCCCGATTAAATACGTAGGTTAACCCGAAAGCGTTTCACAGTTCATTTTTATTTTTCGTTTAACTAATCTGAAAATGACAAGTTATTGTGAATGATTTCCCCTTTACTTACTATTGTGATTGACAAATTTTGACATTCAAAACAAAAACAAAAAAACGAAATACCAAATAAAAATTAAATGCTTGAAGGAATTATGAATTAAAATGAAAGTTAAAAAGGAAAATAATTTATATTCGGAAACAATGTAATAAACATGCTTTCTTTAAGTATAAATATTATTGAAATATTGGAATATTTCGCATTGATACTTTTTCTTCAACAGGATTGCTATTCTTGTTCCACGTTCATTATAGAATATTAAATTTTATTCCTAATTTGTCGAATGTTGAATTTTAGAACAAATACGTTCTAAATAATAAAAAAGCTTTGTTCCTAAAATCTTAATTTCAATGCATTTAAATTCGAAAAATTTTTCAGATTTATATATTTTATCTTGCATTTAATTGATTAACAGAAAAAAAAATTGTTTGAACTCTGTAAATCGGCCGATTAGGTTTAACTAAATTTTAATCGGGCTACACGGGTTAAACTTGAATTGTAAAACACAAAATTTTTTAAACCCAAAATTAAACGTCCGTCAGAGTTCAACATTCACTGAAAAACTGGCCATTAATGTTTTATTGCAAACTTTTCGTTTTTAGTAAAATAGAAGTTTTAAAAAATTGACCTGCATACTCACGACATATTCCTATCATGATAATATCACTTTATATACTATAGTATATTCGATACTACGTTTATTCGTTGCCTTATGAATGATAATACACTCCCCGACACTTAATTACCCTCACTTAAATTTTTAACGTCATTTATGACATACTGGTGCAAATTCTTAGAAACTTTTTCCGTAATATTCCTTGCCCATTATTCTGTTCTACCCGATGACCCAGATGTGGGAATAAGCCATGCTTAAGTGGAAATTCCCGTAGGTCCCAATTTCTCCTTAATTTTACGAGCAGTTGCCGAAGAATTCGATGCATCCCGTAAAATGGCCCTATGTGTTCGATAGTTGCTTTGGATGTACGTCCTTTTCGATTTTTTCTTTATTTTTGACAAATCTACTTATATGTAGTCCAAGGATCTCGACCAATTCACCTGGCAATATTGCGATTGGAATAATTTTTTTCTTTCAATGAAATAATTTTTCCAACTTCTGTTTCGGTTAGTGATTTACCACACCCCATTTTTGTCCAGGCGGAATAAAAACTTCACTAAGGTAAAGCAGACAAATAACACACTTGTTTTTTAACGATAAATTGTTTTTAGAAGATCACCGTTCGCCTTGCAAGCTTGAAGTAAACTGATGAGGTAATAAAGAGCTCCGGTGCAAATAGCCAAAATGACAAAAAAAGGGAATTTCCACTTAAGCATGGGTTATTCCCACATCAGGGTCATCGGGTAGAACAGAATAATGGGCAAGGAATATTACGGAAAAAGTTTCTAAGAATTTGCACCAGTATGTCATAAATGACGTTAAAAATTTAAGTGAGGGTAATTAAGTGTCGGGGAGTGTATGTGATGTTTGCTTTAAGCATATATCTGAAGTGTTATACTGGATCCGGCAATTGAAGTGTACGTCTAATTCAAATTGCTGTTAAATGTAAACCGCACACATCTTGCAATACTAAAATTTGACATGAATGTTGCTTGACTTATTGTCTGTCAGTAGTACAAATTATTTGTTGGTGAAAAGACGCGTTCTTATTTTTTGTACATTTGACCTTAAACGAAATTCAATTGTTGCGTTTCATTTGATTGGAAAGTCAAACATTGAAATTCACCGTATTCACCAGATCTGAATCCGTTGTATTATTCCATTTGGGAAATATTACAAGCAGCGGCTTGCAAAAAAAACACACAACTTTGGCCGGTTTAGAAGAAGATTTGACTCGTGAATGGAACCGTTTAACCCAAGGGTGTCCAACCTTTTTGTTTCCCTGGGCCACATTGGAAGAAGACATGGTGTTTTGGACCGCAAGTATATTACTATGTATAAATCCATATCATAAAATGAATGTGATGCTTGGCATTGAAGTTGAGAAACCAAACCGTCAATATGTGGTTCGATTGACGTGGTTGCAATTGTCAGGCAGTTCTCAAGGTGTTCATCCAACATGTTAGTTCTAATTTTACACTTAGTATGTTTCATTCTACACTTAACTCACTAGGTGACAAGCAACAGAACAGTGTAGCTGAGCGAGCAACGCAAACAGAAAGAGAATTTACTACATAACAAAAGAGCTTTCTGTTCTGGTCCTGTTTCTGTTGTTTGGCACTTGACAGCTTTAGCACGAGAGCGCAAACACACAATCATTCCTCAAAAAATGGACATGCTTCAGTAACTTTGAATATTTTCGGGCTGCATTGATTTTTGCTTTGGACCGCATGCGGGCCGCGAGTTGGACAGCCTTGTTTTAAGCCAAGACATCGTGCATCGTGTGCATCGTTTAAAAATAGATTGAAGCTGGTGGTTAAGGCAAAGGGCGATTACATACCATTCGAATAATTGTAAAATTAACTATGTAGGAAGGTGCGTTTCCACCAAACGCGCAGCACGCGGCTGCGGCATATTCTGAACTCGCTCCCCATTTCCACCAAAAAAGCAGCACATATTTTTTGCGTGTAAATTTTGAACGTGAAAATGTTCGCCTCCCCGTCCGCACCAAAAAAAGGTTTCAAAACGATATCCGCGAACAGAACGCGAAGCTGCGCGCTTGGTGGAAACTGGAAATTATTGCTTCGAAGTTTTATCTTTTGTTTTTTTGCGTTTCTTTACTTCCCGTCACAGATGGGAAGCAAACATGTTATTCATGTTTTCAAGTCTCTTTTTTTTTGGAAATAACGAATTTTTTTGTACATGGTCTTCGATATAATGCCTATATTTTGGATTAGAATTTAAAATGTCTCCAGTGGCGAGAAAACGCAAAGTAATTGCAAGTCTTTCATCGACACTTACACATGCTCTGTAGTTAGTATTTCTCTTTCCAATTTTTGGTCCAATTGTAAAAAACCATCGTTCCTACCTTCAAATAAAATTCCTATCCCATCACACTATCTTTAAATTGTGAAAATCATCGACGAACACGCGCACATGTTGTTTCAGCATGATGCAGAAACTTCACCCGTTCCCACCAAACGTTCATGTTCATGAGGCAGCTGCGAACTGTACGCGACAAAGATTTTCGGTGGGGACGAGAAACGTGCAAAATCGCGCACAGAACGCGCCGCAACTGCGCTTTGTTCACCAATACGTTCCCACCAAACGCGCAAAAAGCGCGCGCTGTTTGTTCGCTTTGTGGAAACGCACCTCTATAAACTATCATTTCCATAAATTTTAATACAACCGACCAAAAAACAAAAAAATACAGCGTTTTTAAATCCGAACCCAGTATACTGCCAATCTAAAACCTTATCAGTGTAAGTTAATTTTAAAATACAGACATCTTAAAAACGGAACCACTTGTAGTTAGAATTATAAAGAACTAGTCATATATCCTCTTCTAGGACGGATGAGAAGATAAAAATTTGAAAACACTGATTAATAAAATCACGGCAAAACAATTACTCTTTTTTAAATAATAAAATTTCCTAGGACCACGGTCTAGAATGAGTTGGTTATTCTTTTACTGGCTTTGGTATTGTATTTCAGCAAAATCGACCGAGGGGGAGCGAAGTTTTTAAGCAAAAATTAGGGTGACTAGAAAGATTTGTCGCTTTTATATGATTTTTCGGATATAATTCGAAAATGTGCAAAGGAATTTTGTTTAAATTAATTATATTGATTAAAAACGTAAATAGACGATATCATGTTAAATTTCAGTCAAATGTATCTGTAGAATAAATATCCCTTTATTCTGAGCGCCATCACAACAAGTTTTGACTGTCTTAACATGACGTCATTCATTGTCATAACTTTTTTTAAGACTATTTGGTATTCTGACCCCGTCATAACTAATAACTCTCATAAAAAAACATCATAAGTTCTGACCGACAATATTTTACATCATAACGGAATTTTATAGTGTTCTCTGAGTGATTCAATTGATAAGTATGAAATAATTCCCACCATTTTTTTAAAGGCAAAAATAATTTTACACCCATAGAAAAATTTCAAACATTTTCGAGAGTATTTCTCAAATAACCATGACAACTCGCTGGAATTATAGCAGTTTAAACTGTTCATTCATATTTTGGACATAATTATTCTAGCGAACGGGTCAGCTAGAATACGAATTTTCGAAGCAGTCATAATTTCAGTCAGAATATTATTATCATAAATGTTTATGACAGCAAAACTGTCACAATGCCAGAATAAGCGGGATAGTGAACAAATTTTATGATAATTCTCCAAAATAAACCATTTTTAATAATTGCATCTTTAATCAAGATTCAAATCTCCTCACATTAGAGGACTAGTTCTTACATACAGTATTTTTTCAGTATTTAGATTACACTATGCCGGAGTATTTGAATGGATGAATGATAAACTAAAAAAAAAAATTGTTTGCCAAATAACCGATTTTCCTTTCCTTATTTGAAAATTTCAAAATTTAATTACTTTTATGGGATTTTCTTCTTTCAAAAACAAAAAAAATATATTGCATTTTAGAACAGTTTTGTAATTGTTTCAAATTTGGTTTAAAAAAACTGGTATAAATTGCAACATCCTTTTCCTTTCTTTTTAAACTTTTTAACAATTTAGAAATTATGGAATCTAGAATTTTGTTTATTCTCAAATAATGCCGGTTGGAATGAGTTCCATAAGATAGCAATTTAAAAAAAACATGCAAAATTATAAATAAAAAAAAATATTAAAAATTATACGAAAAGAAAGCTTTAATTAAAATTCGATTTTTTTTTTAATTTATTTGGCAAATACTTACCCAAATACAATCGAAATTGTAAATTATTTAAGATTTTTTCACGTATTTTTAATTATATATTTTTTATAATTTTCATCATTTTTCATTTTCCTAATTTTTCGTCGTGTTGGTGCAGATATAAGTAAGAAAAAAAAAATTTTCAAAGGAGCACAAACAAATTTACTTTGTTTTGGTTTTTCAATTAAATTAAAAAAATGTATTAATTAACTAAAATTCTGAGAAACAAAAAAAAATAAACAAAAAACGACTTTAATCTTTTTTAATTTTTCTTTTTTTTTTTGTTAAACGAAGAGAAATTGAAAAGTCGAACTTTTTACATTTTTTTTTTTTTTAATTATAACTAATTAAAAATTTACAAAAAAAAATTTATTAAAAATTACCTCTCTTTCTTATGTTTTTTCGACTTTTTTTTCTTGTCCTTTTTCTTTTCGGGAGTGGAAGAACTAAAATTAAAAGAAATTAAGGAATTAAAATTTGTTGTAAATTAAAAAAAAAAAAAAAATAGAAACAGTACCCGTCACGATTTTTCTTTTTCTTCTTCTTCTTTTCCGGTTCTGCTTTAGATTTGGTAATTTCTTTCTCTTTTGATGGTGTCCTTACAAGAGCATATTTTCGATTTTTCTCCTTTTCAAGATCTTTTTGATTCTGCAATTCTTGTTGTAGTGCTGTACTTTTTGCTATATCCTCTTTTGCTTTACGATCTGGATCAAAACTTGAACCTTCAACGAAATATTCAGATATTCCGAATGCTTCACGTAATTTAGCATTTTTTTCTTGTTGTGCTTCGGCTACTTGATGAGTTTCTCGGACACTAAAAAAAAATAAGAATTTATTATTATGCTTATATTATATAAAATAGTTTCTCTCCGCAAGTGAATCATAAATGAATACTTTTAGACGAATCCCTCTATAATATAAAATATTTTTATAATTAAACGTATGCATACTTTTAGGCGAACATATTCAATCTTTCTTTTAAATTCCATTTATTCATTATTTATCTTTGACATGTAGTTAAATCTAATGGCAATTCGTATTTATTCTTAACTATAAACCTTAACGTCTAGGACTTAATCTAACTTAACTAAAGGATTTATTGAGTAAAATTTAATTCAATGACTTATATCTAGGATTCTGAGAAATTATCTATTTGAAAAAGGTAAAAAAAAATAAAAAACAAATATCAATGACATAAATAGGTTAGAACTTCTAACCACGAAGGGAGGGACACGCTTGCACGGACATTGTTGTGAGATCGCAACTGCACCAGTGTTCTTGCTTTTTTATGTCACAACGGCAGCCCAATTGGTTTATGTCTGTAATTTTTGTAGTATAGTCGCATTGTTTCGTCTGTCGGTAATGATTTTAAAATAAGTTCGTTGTCGTGTGTCTTCAGTTTGTCAATGTATTTCTCAGTCAGTTTATTGATGTGTTCCCTAATCGGAGTTATTGCCGCCAGTTCATACAGAACTGTGTTATTGACCGTGTTCTCGAATTTCTCATTAATACTCCGCCTTTTGTACGTGACTTGGAGGCACATTCTCAAGCATTTACGCTCTTGAATTGCAATTTTGTTTCATTGCGTTTCAGATATAGTGTTTGCCCATGTGTGCGCCGCGTATGTGATGGTAGGCCGTATGATCTGTTTATATAACAGGAGTTTGACATCCTTATGGGGGGGGCTATGGCAGTTTATGCAGGGGAAAAGGATTGCTCGAGCTGCCTTGATCCTGTTAGTAATGTAAGTCATGTGTATCGTTTTGTTTAGGTTTGCTTGTAGGTGTAGTCCTAAATATTTAACTGAGTTGACTTTTTTTATTATGTTTCCGTTAATATGTACTTCAGTAATGGAGTTTTCTTTTTTAAGTTTCCTATTGTATTTACTGTTGGGTCCGTGAAATGTATAGTCTCACATTTGTCCGTATTTATTTTTAGTTTCCATTTAGTAAGGTAATTATGTATTGTATCTAGTTCGTTCGTCAGTGTGGTCGTTGCTTGATTGATTGACCAGGAGGAGGTAAATACAACTAAGTCGTCGGCAAAGGCTAGTGTGTTACATTTGTTAGTAGGAGTATTAGAAGTGTTGGAAAATATGGGATTGTGCGTTGTAGGGATGTCTGCAATGAAAATATTAAATAGCATCGGGGATATTAAGGCGCCTTGAGGGACTCCTGCCGGCATGGTTAGTAGGTTTGAAAGGGTGTTATTGTTAAGTACTGAAAAGTGCCTGTTTTTTAAGAAATCGGCTGTAATATGCATCAGATATGACGGAAAATTAAAGTGATTTAGTTTCCATATTAGTCCGTTTACCCAGACAGAGTCGAATGCCTTCTCCAGGTCAATCAAGGTCGCAACAGTAATTTTATGTTTAGTCATGTTGTGGATTACGTTATTGTGTAAGATCGTTAGTGCGTCGAGTGTAGAGTGTCTTTTTTTGAATCCAAATTGAGTTATTGGTAAAATGTTGTCTTCAATGTGGTTATTGAGTCCAGTAAGTATTATTCGCTCTAGTATTTAACTGAGGCAGCTGAGTAGGGAAATTGGGCGGTAGCTGGATGGGAGAAGAGGGTTTTTCTTTGGTTTCCTGATTGGAATAATTTTGGAGGTTTTCCATGCTGTAGGGAAGTAACTGATATTTAGGCAGTTATTAAAGATTACGGTTAGCGTGTTCATGATTTTGCTTGGGAGCTTTTTTATCACGATGTTTGGGATCCCATCAAATCCGCATGACTTTTTGCTTTTTGTAGATTTAATGATGTGACCTAATTCTTTTTCGGTATCTCTGTGTTTTGTGCATTTGTCCGCTGGGTTGTTTATGTCGAATTTTGTTATTATGTGATGCTTGTAATTGTCTAGAATGATTTTAGATTCGTTGTTAATTTTTGTGGTATGGTCGGTAGATCCGAGGTTGATGTTTTGTCGATGATAGTTTAGAAAGTTCGTGGCTATTGCGTTGTTTATTGAGGGTGTGTCATAAGTAATTTTGTTGTCTATGCTTAGTTTGGTAATATTCATGTCACTTTTATTTGACTTCAGTTTGTTTACGTTTTTGAACAGATTATTATCTTTCCGGATGTTTACGAGTTTTGCTTTGAAATCTTTGTTTATGTTTGTCTGGATTTGGATTGCTATTTCGTCCGTAAGTTTCTTCACGTCTGACTGGATTTGGAAGTAGCAATTGTCTTTTACGAATCCGTTTTTTATCAATGTTCTGTGGAGTTTACGTCTGAGACTTTTTTTTGGCTTGGAGTAGTTTCGTTAAGCGCTGATCTTTGTATGAATAATGAGTGTTTTTGAGGGTAATTGTTGGTATTGCGTCTTTCATTGCTTCGTTGATAAGCGTTGTCAGTTGGTTTATGGTTGCGTCTAGTTGTGGTCTGGTTATATTTATTCGCGAATTGACGTTAATAGCACGTGTTTTTTTCTTAACTATTCGGCTAAATTTATTCCAATTGGCCTTATTGTAGTCAAACAGTTTGATCGGGATTGGTGTTCTGAATTCAATTGGCCAACTGCGAAGCCTGTTTTTAGTCTTGTCTTGTATGGCGTCAATGTTTAAGAACACGATGTCATGGTCCGAAAATGAAGGTTTCGTCGTCAGGGCGTTTTGTTTTAAGCAGTTATTGTCGATATGTAGGTCATTGTGCACAAAATATAAGTCTAGATAACTTCCTGATGATGGGTAGGATGGGTAGAAGGAGTGCCATAGCTTAATGTCAAACAAACCGAGATTTTTTGTGTACCAGTTGTACATGAACATATTCAATACTTTTACAAATGAATTTAAATATAAATGACAAATTCAAAACGAACAAAAGAAAATTTAGCTGCTGAAAAATTGAGACGGAGAGAAAAAAAATCTTATTCTAGTGAATTCAGTTTCTAGATTCCATAAACTTAAAAAGATGCGACATTAGTTAATCGTTGTAATCTGGCTTTGGCAAAACACTTTTTTAGTTGAATTCCATATTTTTTAATAAAATGCTTTGCTTTAATTATGGAATTAGACAAAAAAAATACTGCTTCCATCCGAAAATATGGTATATATTTTTTAAAAAAATCTCAAGTTTAATGAACCATAATTAAAACGTTTTAATCAAGTAATCTTGTTTGTTACTTAACATAATAATCAAATAAGTGATAAAAGGTGGTTGATCATCAATGTGTTTTAACTATAGGAGAAATATTTCGCTTTATATTCGTAGACATATTTTAGATGTGTTATGCTGACGTCATTGACACACCGCATTTCAGCTGTCAAACCACAATTGTTTTGCTTCTTTTTTAACGAAAACTGTGAGTTTTATGAATCAATTAAAGAAAAAAATGGTTAATATAGTACAAATTGTAGTGTTCCGAATTGCTCGAGAAAAAAGTGAAAGAATTGAACAATAATATCACATATCATCGATTTCCCAAAGACAGCAAGGAAAAAATGGTTGAAATTTTGTAAGATTTCAAAAGATTACTGCCCCAGCACGGTAATATGTTAAATTTATTTGAAAGGGAATGTTTTAAATGGGGGATCTAAAAGTTGAGTTAAAGTGACGCCTTGAACGCATTATTTCATTGTACTGGACAGGAGTAGATCACCTTCTATAGTTAAAACACCTTGATTAAACAACAATTTTAATACGAAAATAGGATATTTTGAGTAAAATAGAGTGACACCGGCATAACAAATATGAGATTTTTATAAAAATTGTGTTGTATTGCAAATGAGGAATTCCAAACTTAACAAAGATCAATCCATGTTGACTGAAATAGCCAATTCCTATAAGAGTTCACATATTAATAAGGCCGAAATACAGCTACCTCAGTGTGTTCACAAGAACGCCGCAAAAAAGACAGGGGTCACATCAAATCAAAATTTATTTATACGAATAAAATTATTAACTGAAATTGTAAATATATACCATAAATATAGCCAAAAATAAATTCGAAATGCATAGGACGGAATGAAAAAAAAAGTAAGTTTAATATTTGCGCGTCTACCTTATATTGTATAATTTAGGATTTATTCGGAAAGTGCAAAGAAATGAAATATCTAATTATCTTTACCGCAAAACCGTACATTTTTATGCCCTATGGTAGGTACTACCAAAGCGTATATTAATTCTATCACTACATTTGTAACGCATAGAAATAATCATAGGAGAAGAGTTGTGGAGAATCAAAAGTTATATCGATTTGTGCATATCTGTTCCTCAGTTTACAAGATAGCTAAAAAAACGCGTTATCCGATTTTAATGAAATTTACAAAGCGAGTTCATTATTCTTTAACTCGATTTGATTGCATTTCAGCTAAATCGACTGAGGGAAAGAGAAGTTATTAAGTTATTAACCAAAAATTTTTGTAAATATGCGTTAATGTTAAATTTTTGTCAAATCGGTGCCATCGGTAAGTGAAGAAAGAAATAGTCGTATGAGAAAATAAGACTGTATAATTTAAAAAATTAATATACTGATTTGAAAAAAATTTGCAGAATAGATTTATGCTATTAAGGCTTAGGTTACCTGCGAATTACAACAAATTTGAAAAAGAAAAAACAAAGTTATGCAGAAGAAACCTTAAAATATTATAAGTTATGGCTATTTTTCTGTCCCTTTTCTGCCATAGGGCATCAAAATCAGCTATAGGATGATTTTAAGTTACTAGCGTGCCCGACAATTGAAATGTCCGTCTAATTAAAATTGCTATCAAATGTAAACATCTTGCAATATTAAAATTTCACATGGATGTTGCTACGCGTTCTTATTTTTTTGTAAGATTTGACTTGTGAATGGAACCGTTTAAGCCAAGACATCGTGCGAGTATCGTGGGCATCGTTTAAAAAGATATTGAAGCTGGTGGTTAAGGCAAAAGGCAATTGCATATCATTCGAATAATTGTAAAATTAACTATGTATTATAAACTATCATTTCCATACATTTTAATAAAAACGACCAATAAACAAAAAAATTACAGCGTTTTTACACTTTGACACTTCAATTGGCGGACTCGGTATATGTTTATAATTAATCTAATCGGACTACATTAAAAGATAATAAACAATACCTGACCACGCTTCGTAATTCCTTTTTACATATCGGTGGATTACAATTCGTTAACATCTCATATGGAAAATGTTGTAATGTTTCACAGATTTGCCCATGCTTTAATTGCTCTGTGTATCTATTAAAAGGTATAGCAAGACCGGCAAAACATCCACCAATATTTGTTGGTACTAATTTTGTACTATCACCACCACTACCATTGCTTTGCAGAACAGATGATTCCATCAAAATTCGATTCATTTGGTTTTTATTGTGTATATGAAATGACTGAGCTGGAATCGGGGTGGTAGTAACAGAATATGCGCAATGACAACAACATATTGGAAATTTTTTTTCACTAAAACTATAATGTCCAATATTATTTTGGGATGTTCCCAAAAATGCAGGGATTTGTTGCTGTTGTTGCTGTCGTTGTTTAAAACGTTTCTTTTTTATTGGTTTGAATTTTTGTTTAACATATTGTATTTGAGAATTTGAAGTAACCATCATTAACTTTTTATGATTCTTCTGATAATCACTGACGACTCGAGTATCATGCTCAAAAAAACGCTTAACATTTGTATTTCGTTTCCGACGACGTTTTCCAATTTTAATTTTAGTAATTGTTGATGATAAATTATTATTTTTATTATTACTATTATTATTACTAATATTATTATTATTATTATTATTATTAATACTAGAAGAATCAACAATATTTAGATTAGCATACATTTTCCTTTTAAATAATTTAATATCATTTATTTATAAAAAAAAAAAAAAAGAAAAAATGGAAGACAATTATTTATCACTAATTATTTATTTTAATTTAAAATTGTGTGGAAGACAATATTTGATTGTGATTTATTATTTATATTTATCTTAAAAATGAACTTATTCAGATGCGAAACAAATCACAACTGTTTTTGGAAGACTTTTTAAGTGATTTTTATTTTGTTTTATATTCGTGTTACTTCATTTTATCTTAAAACATTTTGTATTATTTTTAATTAATACAAAGGAACAAAACTTAAATATATTTTTCTTTGCACATCAGGTCGTATCTAATTCATTTGCTTCTGTATTATTAATTCTGTTGCGGTTTGATTTGTATTCTCTTTTGGAATTGATGATATCCCATTGATAATCTGATTTTCCAACTCATTTTGCATTTTCATTAGTTTTTCCTTCGTTTTTTGTATTTTTTTATGTTTTTTTTTTATAGTTTCGAATTAATTAAAGGAAAACACACAGAAACAAACCGGAAAAACTTTGACTGCTTTTTGTTCATCATTTTAAATATTGATTTTTTTCCTTGTATTCACAAACAAAATCTTTAGTTTTGCGAAATAATGATATTAATTTTTTGAAATAAATTCGCTCTCATTTTAAAAGAAATATAAATGCAAAAAAAAAACAATTTTTTTCATAACAAACTACTTTTAACAATTATATAATATGAAAATATTAATATAAAATTTCGAGCAGCCATTATCGAGGAGGAAGACCACGGAACTATTAAAATACAAGAATATAGAAGATTTCAGAATACAACTCTGAGCAATTCTCAATTCATTATAACTTTTTGGTACAAATTCATCCCTTCTGAAGTTCTGTAAACTCTCAGATACACAAAATATTGATTTCTTTTTTGCTGGGGGGGTAAGAATAGCATAGAAATATCCCATTTTTATGATAGTAATATGTATACATATTTCTGCATGTATTTTGGGGTATTTAATTTAAATATTGTAGAACGGGCGCAAATTATATAAAGTTTGAAACAAAAATTAATAGTTTCAAAATCTGCGCATCAAAAAATAAATTTTAGAAATAAAATTTTGCCATTTATGTAACCAGACCATTTTTTGGAGACCTCTCCAAAATATCTTTTTCCTCATATGTTTCTTATATGTTTTTCAGTTTGAGTCTTCATAGCTTTTTGTGCAGTATCGCACTTACGGTGACTTCATCTGTTTTTTTATATGCACATACCGTCAAATAAGTATCGGGAATTGTTCATTTAAAAAGCCCGCGTGAAAACTATTAAAAGATGTATTTTGCAGCTAAGTTCGTACAAATGTACCTAATTGTCACGCAAAAGTTTGGGGTGATCTGTCAACCAGTTTCTTTACAATTGTTGGTTTTGTTAGTTGAGCTCAAGTGTGCTCCGCGATTTTTCTTACATTTTCTTGAAAAATATGTAGTTAGACATGTTTCAACAAACCGATTTGGACTCTACATTTATTAAACGCATCATAACGGGT
The DNA here is from genome assembly GCA_963422695.1 of Xylophagus ater. NCBI lineage: Eukaryota > Metazoa > Arthropoda > Insecta > Diptera > Xylophagidae > Xylophagus > Xylophagus ater. The sequence continues at coordinate 25,347,162 of OY730482.1, read as the reverse complement.
GACGAGACGTGGGTTTATGAGTTTGAAATGCAAACTAGCCAACAAGCTTGGGAATGGCGTTTCGATAACGAGTGGAAACCATAAAAAAAAACACATGAATGTCACTCGAAAATGTTTATGTTGATTGTTTTCTTTGACCATCATGGTGTTGTCCACAAGAAATTCCTCCCAGAGGGGCAAACAATTTATAAACAATATTATCTGGGCGTTATGAAGCGTTTGAGAGAGAATGTTTGCCGGAAAAGGCGTGGAAGAACAATTCTCGGATTTTGCACCGATAATGCGCCGTCCCACACATCGATGGTTCTACGCAAATTCTTGACCCAAAACTTAACAAATGTAATCGATTAAGCCCCGTTTCCACCAGATATGGCTCCCTATGACTTTTTCCTGTCCCCCGGTTAAAATTACTACGTTTTGAGTCCATTGTAGCCATAAAACAAAATTCGCAGATGTTGGAGGCTATACCGGAAAATGCCTATAAGAAGTATGTATTTCGATGACTGGATTAATCGTTGGCATATGTGTATCGCATCAACTGGGATTATTTTCAAGCAGACAAAATAAATTTTGATGAATTCAACATATAGAGTTTTATTGACAAATTCCGGATACTTTTTTGATAGAATGTATAAGTTTGTTTAAAAATGTACATTCGGATAAGGTGAACTAACAGGAAACACTTTGGTAGAACCACAAATGACAAAGTCTATGCGTTTTAAAAATATCTTTCAACATTTCTAATGACTAATTTTTGATAAAACTTATGGAAAGAAGAACTAAAACATTAAAAGCCAACTTTTCAAATAATGACATAAGCTTTCCCAAAAAAAACATTCCATATTTGTAGTTTATTTTTGTACTAATCTTCAAACAATGGTTCACTATAATTCCAATACACTCCATGTTTCCTAAGCAAAAGAAAAATGCAACAGTTATCATGTAACAACGCCTTAAAAGACAAATTTTAGATGTCCGTATGAAGCCTTTTTTTTGCAATAGTACAACAAGGGATTTTTATAAAATTTGGATCTTTCCTTTTATAAATGTAAATTTTACAGCCAATTAAGCGATCCGAGGTCCGAGTGCGGATTCACATAAACTAGATTTAATCAAGACTGCATTATAAAAATTGGATTCCAAAATTCCTTCGAGATTCAATTTGTAACTAGATTTATTCTGGCCTTACCTACGTTACAGTCGTTTTCAAGTGACAATATAAAGCCATAACCATTGATATGTTTTCAAAATTTCTGGGTTTCTATGCCCTATGGTAGGTACTACCAGAGGGTATATTAGTTTTACATTTCTATCACACAGAAATAATCATCGTAGAAAAGTTTCAAAGCTATGGTTGTGTAGAGAATCAAAAGTTATATCGATTTATGCATGTCCGTCCGTCTGTATACAAGATAACTCAAAAACGCGTTATCCGATTTTGATGAAATTTACAATATGAGTTGCTTGGTTTGGTATTGCATTTCAGCAAAATCGATCCAGGGGGAGCAAAGTTATAAAGGAAAAACCAGGGTGACCAAAAAGTTTTGTCGTTTTTTTGTTTATGGAGAACAATTTTGTTTAAATTATTTACATGGGTTGACTACATTAATAGGCGATACCATGTTAAATTTCAGTGAAATCGGTCCAAGGGATAGTGGATAAAGAAATAGTCGTAGGGAAAAAACAGCATATTCATAAAATTTTTCCGATGTATCTTAAAAACTAATTAACCGATTTCAATAAAATTTGCAAAATATTTGTATGCTATTAGGCTTACCTGTGCATTACAGCGAATTTGAGGAAAACGAAACAAAGTTATGCAGGAAAAACCTTGAAATATTAGTAGTTTTGGTGTTTCTTTCTCAGACTTAATTCATTGAACTCTAGGCCTGTTAACTACGAGTCCAATTTACAGTAGGGCATTAAAAAATCGGCTATAGGCCGCTTTTACGTTACTATATCTTTTTTTTTTATTTAAGTTAATCCTGTCACGAGTTGTTATAAATATCCTTTCAATTCACTAATTTTCAATTAAATCAGGAATTTCTAATGATATTTCATCTGGAGCCGTACCATGATTCAAGAGTTATAGTTTTGCCATGCAGATTTGTATTTTTAAAGATGAATATTTTAAATATATATTAAAGAAAATGCATTTGTAATATAAATTTCTGAATACGTTATATTTCATGCATAAATAATATAAAGACTGTGTCGAAATGAATTGCACTTTATTTTTAACTTCTATACGAAGTATATAGTTATTGGAATCTGCAAATCTCCACGTTTCATAAGATTCTAAATCGTTTTCAATCATTTTTATCCAATGTCCGTCTGTCGTCTGTCTGTCGGTCCGTCTGTCGTGTACAAGATTGCGGCTGCATTTTTGAAGTAATTTCCATGAAAATTGGTAAGAGCGGTTTCTTCCTCATGAGAACCATTCTATCAGAAGTTGGGTTTGATCGGACTAAAACTTCCGGTAGCCGCCGAACAAAAGTTCGGTTTTTTGTGTTTTTACATGGTATTGTAACGTTATTTATGAACCAATTTCAATAAAATTTGGCATGAGACACTTACTCAATGAAGGAACAGTTGTGTCCAAAAATCAATTGAATCCGATTACAACTTCGGGTAGTTGCCGAACAAAATTCAGATTTTTTGTATGAAATTTGGAGCATAACTTTCGGTGTTCGGACGAAACTTCGAAATTTTTGTACAGAATAAATCATAAATTGTTGTACGAAATAATTGTATAGAATCGTATAGAAGTTCCCATAGTGGTTTGTGCACTATAGCTTGTTTGATTTGTCTCTGTGAATATAAATTGATTCGATATTTAAATTTACTGTTAATCCTTGCACTGACTAATCTAGTTTACGAATGGATAGGCATTTAAATAACTAACCCATCCAATACCAGCCAGGACTATAAAAAGTAACGGAATGCGTAACCATTTTTATATAAGCAATAAAAAAAAACCCTTATAATGTTATCGATGGACAATGTCAAGAACAGACACTAGTAGAGCAAACAAAAAGTGCAAAACCAATAGGTGCAAGTGGCACAGATATAAGAAAAAGGACAATAAAGGCCTTTGCACATGAGACGTGAACTGTGAACTGCAAATATAGGCAAATTTTGACATTTCTTTTACATGATTTCGAATAAAATGTTTAGAATTATAAAAATAATAATTTTACAACTTTTTTTCCATTTCTTTATTTTCTTGGTTAATTTTGTTAAAAAAAATTAATAAACTAAAGTAAAAAGAAACTACTACTTAAATCAAAATTAAAAAATTGCGGTTAAAAACCAGCAAATTTTTTATTCGCAACTATAGGTTCCACAGTGGAATGCGAATAATGACTTGCCAGTTCGCGAACAGATGTTCCAATTCGCAGGAAAAAAGTGTAAATTGCTATTTTAATTAATTTAACACAATAATTAAAGTATTTCTGATGACGTACGTTAGGTGTATTAATTAATTTAAAAAATTGTATGTAGGAAAATAATCAAATAAAATTTATTAAACATAATAATTGATTTGTTCGCAATTTGCAGTTCGCGAGGTTCATTAGTGAAAAAAAAAATGTACATCAGAGTTTTGTCAAACAAAATGGACACCATTGGGTCATTGATTAAAAAAAATTAAATAAAGGAACGACATAAAACAAATAAGCAACAAAATACTGCTACAAAAATAGCCAAACTCTTGTAAAGCCGTTTGACTGATGATGTATTTGGACGATGAATCGTATTTTAAATATGATTTTTCATCACTACCAGATCCATAATTTTAAAACACATACTACATAGAAAATATGTCCTGAGTCAATTATAAGAAAAGTACAATAATTTGGCCACTTTTGCGGAAGCCAAGTTAAAAAAGTATCCAGATAACGATGTCACACATTCATTGAAAAAATATGAATCCATTTATGTTCCAGAACTTCTTAAAAGGACGACTACAAAATTAGTATCAAATTTTTTCTACGATTGTAGATTTTTGGGTGGTATAAAAGTAACCAAGGAAATTTTTTGTGGCATATAAAGTGAAGTCAAATTATTTAAATAAAAAATGAACTATGTTTTCTTTATGCAATAAAACAAAAACATGGAAAAAACATCTAGTAACTTAAAATCGGCCTATAGCTGATTTTTTGATGCCCTATGGTAGAAATGGGGCAGAAAAACAGTCAAATCTAACAGTATTTCAAGGTTTTTTCTTCATAACTTTGTTTCCTCTTTTCAAAATTTCCTCTAATTCGCAGGTAACCTAGGCCCTAATAGGATAAATCCAATCCACAAATTTTATTTAAATCAGTATGTTAGTTTTTAAAGTACATCAAAAAAACTTTATGGACAAACTTATTTTCTCCTAGGATTATTTCTTTCTCCACTATCCTCGGACCGATTTATTTAATTTAACTTGGTATCGTCTATTTACGTATTTAACCAATATAATTAATTTAAACAAAATTGATTCACAAACTTTCCAGTTAAATCCGAAAAACTATATAAAAAAAAACGACAAAACTTTCTGGTCAGCCTGGTATTTGCTTAATAACTTCCCTCTCCTTCGGTCGATTTTGCTGAAATGCAATACCAAACGCAGTTAAGGAATAAGCAACTTACATTCTAAATTTCAACAATTTCGGATAACGAGTTTTTGAGTTATCATATCCACAGACAGACGGACGGACGGACGGACGGACGGACATGCATAAATCGATATAACTTTTGATTCCCTGCACAACCATACCCTTGAAATTTTTCTGCGATGATTATTTCTATGCGTTACACACTTAGTGACAAAACTAATATACCCTCTGGTAGTACCTACCATAGGGCATAAAAACATTTAATAAAATGCTGAAAGGATCTGTATTCAGCACACAGAATTATGATTTAATAGAATTTCTCCCGCATGAAGAAAACTATAATATTTACGTAGTAAATATTTATAATAAAAAAAAAAAAAATTTTAAAAAACAGGAACTTCCATCCATCATATGAAAGGATATTTTTAGACATAATTGTGATGAATTTCAACAAGAGAATTCAATAAAAGAACAACATTGTAATACATTTCTATTATGTCGCATGCAAATTTCTATTAGATTTGTCGTTTTTGATTAGAATTCACGAATTTATTACATCACATAAAACAGTGTGTTCCTATTTTTATGGCATTCTTTTCAGTTTTTATTTTTTTTTTTTAGTGAAGAAAGGGAACAATTCTATGTCATGAATTTTAACAATAACTCAAAATGGTAGAAGCATCAATCTCAGAACACTTTATCAAATTTTGAAGAATTCTATTTCAAAATTTAGTTATCTCACAAATTTCAAACATAAACAATTTTATTAATGTTTTCAAAATTTATATTTATCTCAAAGTTGAAAAATGATTTTGGTAACATTTCACATTTTAATGTATAACTCTTATTATTTGCATTTAAAGTGAAATCTGTTCATTGGAGGTGCCGGATTTGGGAAGACTTTTATAGAATATTATCTTCAGTAATTTATAATATTTATTCAAAAATTCGAGATTTATATACAAAAATATAATTTTAATTAATGATTTCTTCAAATTTTAAACCGGAACTCAGACATTTATTATTTGATTTGAAATAAAATGTACTTACACAACTCGACCAAATTCGTCTTTTGGTAATTCACCTTTTCCTTGTCCCATTAATTTTATACGATATGAATCGACTTTCGTTTTAATTTCTTCTTCAATATATCTGAAATGTATACAAAAAAAAAAAAAAAAGAGAAATTGTATCATATATAGTCAAAAAGAAAAATACGAACTTACTCTAATCTAAACTATTCTACCATTTTTTTTTTTTATGAATATATTAAGTAATTTTCGTCAATAAAGGAAAATCAATAGAAAATCCGATCCAAAGAAGTAAACTTGTTTTCTTCTACAAATTTTTTTTTTCCTACTTACAAAAATATTCCTTTTTTTTTATTTCGCTTCAAAAATTACTAAATTAAACTAAAAACTAAAATAAGATTTCAAAAACTATTAAAAGTTTTTTTCTTATTTTGATTAAAAATAAAAAAATAAGAACTACCAAGTTCTATTCTTATTGGAATATTTTTCAGGACTAAAAAACCCTCTTAGATTGTGAGAGAATCCCGTGAAGTATTTTCCAAGGAAGGGCAACGAACAACCCCATTCATATTCTTCATCACTGTTTCTACAGTGGCGGATATATTTAATGGTCTGATTGATATTAAGTTAAAATTGTTTGGAGAAGATTTTTATAAGAAAAAAATGCGTTTCCTAAAATCATGTTTTTATAAAAACCAATTCGACCTTCAAATAAATGGTAATAATGTTCCATGCGGTGATAGTCCCTTAAATTTTTGAATTTGTGCATAGTGTCAAACATTTTTGGGGTGGAGTAGTTTTATAGTTTTCACACAAACACAGTTTTAGCATTTCCTTTAATTCCAAAATATAAAACAACATCGGGAAGTAGAAACAAATATCAAAAGAAAAATAAAAACAGGACTAATTTCATATTTAAAAAAAATGGGGGTGAAAACCGGTCGAGGAAAATAGGAGGAATATGCGTGTTTTTATGTGTATGACAAACAAAACCAGCGATAGAAGGTGCTTTTGATGATAAATATACGCTTGCGTTTTTTGTAAAAGCTTTTCTATGGTTTCACCCACTGAAAATAAGTGACACATCCATAGTACAGATGAAAATTATAAAAGTAGTAACTTGCGGCGACCTTTCACAATATAAGAATTTCTTTGCGAATCGAAGGAATAAAACGAAAATGTTTGCTGTTTTTAAAGAATTTATAAAAAAATTAAAAAACTATTCACTATTTGGTTTAAAGGAACGATTTTTTTTTTAAGGGAATACTTCTTATGTCTCGGGTATAGTGATTCTTCATTTTGGGAATAGAAGTGTAACGAATGATGAAACGCATTAATAATTTGGTCAATAATAAGCCAATTTTCATAAAACTTGGAATGTACATTCTGGATAGACTAACTGAAAAGATAGAATATGTCTCCACTCGATGTGGGGGGGGGGGGGACCAAAATAGAAAAACTTCAATAATTTACAATTTACTTTCATATTCTATGAATATCGCTAGCAAAGCCGCGGGCACCAACTAGTTGATAGTATAGTAAAGATATATTTTCAATTATTTGTTTAGCCTACAAACTCCGTATTCCTTCATCCTTGAAGTTTCGCTTCTAACACGCGTGGCGACCACGCACTTAATTTCTTTTTCTTTTTTGTTTTTTTTAGGATATTGGATCTGATTAATTTTCTAGTTATACCGAAAATACAATAAAATAAATGAATATTTATCATGCAATGTTCTTAATTTCTTCAAATTTTATGTCGGAAATCAATTTTTTTTTTAGAACGTAAAAGAAAGAAAAGAAAAAAAAAAAGAATTTTAATTACTATTTTCGCCACAATTTGGAGCACAAACTCAAACTCCAAAAATCTTAGTTAGATATTAGATTTTTCACTTACCCTTGTTTTTCTAAAATTTCTTCAAATTCGGCGCATTTCACTTCTATCTTACGTTTGCGTTCATGATCCAGAATTCCTTGATTTGGTTGCCTATTCATAGTTGCATCCAATTTAGAAATATCTTCTTCCGTTTTATACGTGATATTATCCTTTTTTCCAGGACGAACAAATGCCCAATTTCTTTGGACATGTCCATTTGTCCCAGAACCTCTGGCAGTTTGTAAACCAATTCCATTATACATTATTAGATTAAGAATATATTATTTAGTTCATTAGATTATATATATATATAATAAAACTATTTTGTCTTATTAAATTAAGATATTGATTATTAAACGTTTTTCACACGCTCTGAAGAATCTTTAACCGGTGGACAAATCAATACTTTCCCAAATTTATATACAAGAAATACACGTGCAATATTTTATTCAAAACTATTTATTTTTATAAGCAATTTATTTTAAGAATATCACTTTAAAATATTATTCACTTGTTTTTCTTTAAATTGAAATAAATTTGCAAACCATTAAAATTTCTCTAAAATGACATTTCGCCATATTGGAAATCAAATGAAACTTTTTACTAAATTTCGCTTTGCAGTTATAAGGGTTACCAGATTTAAAAAAAAAAAAAAATATTCAGTAGGCGCGACTTTAGTTTATCCGAAAATCTATTTTTCGGTAATAAAAAACCCTGCACATGCATAACCTACAAGAACACGTCAGCCACTGAGGAAATTCATGAAAACCAACTCATCATCCTATCCTTCAGAAAATAAAAACCCCAAATGTATTTTTTTTTTGAAATTTTTATTCAAACTTACATCTTAGTTTTATGAATAAAAAAAAAACATGACTTCAGTAAAAGACGAAATAAACATCTTATATGATGCCAATTTTATTAGCAATATCCAAAGCATCATAATCCCGTGCTAATCTTACGTATGCCTTCTTTTGTCCATCAGGTCTAATTAAAATATTAACTTTAGCTACTTTAATGTCGTATAATTTACGCACCGCTGCTCGGACATGATTTTTATTTGCTCTAAGATGCGTCAAGAAGACGAGTGTGTTATTGTCTTCAATCTTCTTCATGGCGGCTTCTGTAGTCATTGGATATTTGATGATATTGTAAGCATCCATGCTATAAAAAAAAAAAAAAAATATGAACGAAATGTTAAAACAAAATTTTCATTGTCATTGGGAGAAATCTTACCGATTTCTTGTTGGTACAGATTTCCTTGGATATTTTGGATTTCTGGGCAATTTCAAAGTTTTCGGCCTACGGAAATGTACGCTAGTACGGACTTTCCTGGTACGTGTACCAAACAATCCTTTAATAACCTAAAATGAGAAATTTATATATTACTTTCAAAGCAACAACTGGTATTCTAATTATTTTTTAAAAAGAAAAATATCAGTTATTAAAATTATTTTCATTTGTTATCAATGAGATTCCTACAAAAATCATCACAAAATATATTAATATTTAGCTTGCATAAAATAAAACTTACTTTTGTTTGAGCTTTCTTAGCCTTGACAACCGCAACAGCCTTTGCTTTAGCTGTTCCTTTTTGGACTTTAATTGCGGCTTTTGGTTTGGCTTTAGCAGCTTTCGCCTTTGCAGCAAGTTTAGCCTGTGCTGGTTTTATTCCTCCTGCTTTAGCAGCAGCTGGTTTCTTAGCTTTAGCATCTTTAGCTTTGGGCTTAGTAGCTCCAACCTTCTTGACAACTGGTTTCTTACCAGTTGTAGTTGTCTTCTTTGCAGCAACTTTTTTCTCACCAGCAGCTTTCTTTTCTACAGGTTTATCTGTTTTCTTGGTCACAACAGGTTTCTTACCAGAAGGAGCAGCTTTTTTGTCACCAGCGGCAGCTTTGGCAGCAGGTTTCTTGTCCGCAGGTTTTTTATCAGCGGGTTTTTTATCCGTTAATTTCTTCTCAGTTGGCTTCTTTTCTGCTGGTTTCTTATCAGCTGGTTTCTTTTCAGTTGGTTTTTTATCTGCCGGTTTCTTTTCTACTGATTTCTTTTCTGCAGGTTTTTTCTCAATAATTGCAGCTCCTGATGTGGAGGCAGCAGCGGATTTCTTCTCGGGTTTCTTTTCTGCCGGCTTTGCAGCTAAAATAAAATACATTTAGTTAGAACCATTGCCTTCAAAATACATTAAACATTTTCTCAGAGGCATATTACAATGTTTAATAACAACAAAAAATACAAATTATAATACTTAGAAACTAGTGTTTTCAAGAAAAAATAATATTATGCACCAATGAATTTCCTCCACAAACGATTCTTTTTAAAGAAATAAAAAAAATAAGAAAATTGAAATTTAACAGTTTCATAATATCGAGGTTATGGGGAAAACATTGTTTATGGAACATTTAAATATTTTAAATGTAGTAATTTGGGGCAAATAATATAAATATTCCCACATTACTTAGATCCAGATCTATTTTATTTGTGAAATAATTTATTTAACATGTTGAAGAAAAAAAAAATCAACATTGGCAACAATACGACCGCGTGGCCATACATCTATCAAACTTCCAATTTTAAATCTTTTCTTCTACAATTTCCAATGATAATAACGCACAACTTCATTTTAACTATTATTTTCACAAACTTTTAATTAAAAATATTAATTTTTTATCACTATTTTAACACTAAATATTCCTTACCGGGCTTCTCAGTTGGCTTCTTGGGTGCCATTTTTATTAAAAAGGTAGATGTGAAAGAGAAATGTTTTTAAGTGCTTAACCGGAACTACCCAAAGTAATTGAAATCACATTCTAAAATAATATATTCAATTTCAACCAACTTCAGGGCTATCAAACGATAATCGAAAATAGGCGCGGTTTTCTGAAAATTTAAATTTAATTAAAAATTTTTTTTTTTATACATAATAGATAACTAATATAAAATAAAATATAAGCAAAAAAATATAACAATTTCGTTATGAAATTGATTTTAAGATTCTGTAAAAAGAAAAATATTACGTTTCGTAATTTCGAGGTTAATTAAATAAAATAAAATAAGGTAATAAATTAAATACTGTAATTATATAATTGTTTTGTATTTTTAAAATATATTAATAATTTCTTAAATTTTGTACTTGTAATGCAATTTATATAATTACTATCAAAAAGATTCTGTCGTTTTTCAAAATCACTACCAAATGAAAAACTTTGATTTTAATTTTAGTTATAAATCATCACTCGACTAAATTACTAAAGATATTTTAACTACTTAATTATGCAACGACGAATTATAAACATATTTCCAAATTCTTATTCTCAATATTCAACTAAATTAAAAAAGTGGAATATACAGGAATAATATTAAAACTAAATATTATTCTTTCATATTTTTTAGATTTTATTACAACCAATTTCATGAGAACTACAAAGCAACAATTGGTGTTGATTTTAAAATTGAAACTTTTCGAGTTTTGGATATTCCATTTAATTTACAAATGTAAGTATGCATAATAATACTAGAGGCACACATAGGGTATTCATACCGTAGTTTAAGGATACCATTTGCTATACCATATGTGTGTTGTCGAATACTAGCTGAATACCATTTCAACTACGTAGCATAAATCTGGTATTTAAATTCGAAAAAGTACGTGGTATCCCTTTTATTACTTAATTTTTTCGGCCACCGTAATCTATTCTTTAGAGATTGTCGCGCGTTGTAATTGAAGCGGAAAATAGCTAATGAAATTTTGTAGGAAAGCCGCATGTTTACACTTTTTTTTGAAAATATTATTTTAAAAAACTGAAAAAAGTAATTAAATACGCAAAATTTTATGCGTTAATGAAACCTCAAAATTTATAGATATTTGTAGGAGTCATATAGAGGATTTAAGAGGAGCGAAAAGAAATTCCCATATTCTCGCTGAAATGGCAGAATTTCAAATGTCAGACAGATACTATGTTTGATGTGTGCCAACCCCTTTTTATACCATGGTACAAGGCTATACTGTAGTATCGATACTAAGGTTTGAATACCCTATGTGTGCCTCTATTATAAGACAACAATAATAAATAGTTCCAAAACGAAATATATGTATTTTCAAAGATGGGAAACCGCTGGACAAGAAAAATTTCGATGCATTGCGCAAGCGTGTTATCGAAATGCAAATGGTAAAAAGTGTTTAGAGAAAAGGGGTATTGCTGTTCCGCTGTGTATCGTTGTATTGTATTGGATGTATTCCGGTATTTTTCTATTGAACAATCAAGTAGAATATAAAATTTAATACATAATATTGGCGTAGCTAGGGAGTTTTCTTAGGGGAGCAGCCGATTAGCTGATCAGTCACCGCAAGGTTTTAATTTCGGTAATCCGATTAGAGATCAACTAACTTTTTAGTAGAATTGACAAATTTTGGAAGTAACAAAGCAATTTAATGAGAAATATAATGAGAGAATGGTAATGAATCTTTTTCTCAAGATAAAATGAATGAAAACTGTCGATTTCTTCAATACTGTCGATTTTTCTAGGGTGGGCAATGAGTTTTCCAGTGTGGGTAGTACCTTCCCATGCCCCCTTAACTACGCCCATGAATGTATGCATTAGAACTGATTATTTGCTCAAAGTTGCGAATTATGAATTTTTCATTTGTGGCAAGTTAGTTAAAAAATGGAAAAATGAAAAATCATATTTGCAAACAGCGTTCCCTCTAATTCTTAAAATCGATGGGTGGTATAAAGGACAATGTGGGCAACCGTTTTAACCCTTTCGCAGCTATTGGGACATATGTGTCCCACTGAATTTTAACAAAGACCTAATATGTACAATTTTTACGTTAAAAGGGTAGAATATATCCGATTTCTTTACTTAGAAGTTTAAGAACAGTTATTGAAAAAAAATATTGCAAATTACCATAAAACTTTTCGTTTAGTGATGCGCAAAGAACATTGCGATCAAGTTGTCAAGGTTTTATTACAAAAAGTTAAAATTAATATTGAAAAGTGCGACAAAGTAGCGAAAAAATATTATTGAAGTATTCGGGGATCTTCCTGTAGTGATTTTATCGGGTTTTTATATAAATAAGTATAAGATTCTATTTCATTTTCAGGTTTTTTTCTTAGTGGGACTTATATGTTCCATTCGGCTTTTGCAGTGGGACATATGTATCCCAATAGGGCTATAAAGTTATAAAAGTAAAAACATTATTTTAGGCAAAAATGTCGAAACGGCTTTCTGATTTTGATATCCAAAGGGTTTTCGAAGAGTCATCTGACGATGACTTTTCATCTGCGAGCGAAGACGATTACATACCATCAGACTCCGAAAGTAATATTGATGAACAAGAAAATCAAAAAATAAATTCAGATTGTGGTTCGTCAGATGAAGATCAAGCTCAGGAAGTGAATGATGTGGCTATATTGTCACCGCTAACTGAAACTCCTAATTTTAAAGTTAACATATGGTCAACACCATAAGAATCGTTTAGACCTAGAAAAGTACCCAGCGGCCATCGCGATCTCGCTTTAGGACTAAATTATAAGAGAACTGATACACGGAGGGACAGCAAACAGCGTCGTTACGAGAAGCCATAGTCATGGTGGTTGCCATTCCAAAAAGAAGAGAATTTATGGTCAATCTGGTACTCACTTGCCAATCGAGGGACCTACCAGACGTCGGTATACAGGGTGCCAAAAAAAGAAAATCAATAAGTGCACTAAAACTTTATGTCAAGAATGTCAACTTTCGCTGTGCAAAGACTGTTTTGCACCATTTCACCCATAATTTTATAATTTTTGCTTTTTATTTTGTTTTTGTTATGAAAATGTGTGAATAATGAATTATTAAAACTGAATAAAAATAGATAAAATTTAAAATAAAAGAAATATTATTTATTTATATACTCGCATGTTCAGAACTGATGGGACTTATATGTCCCATTACAAACACCTGCTGGGGCATATATGTTCCAAGCAATCTTTACCTGGGGAAGGGGGACGCAAAAAAGGCTATATATTAGCTTAATATACATGTCTCTATTTGATTAACCTATTATAATTGTTGGAAACTAATAAATCGTCTCCCGTACCGAAAGGGTTAAATTTAAAATAAGTCGCGGAAAATTTAACAAAAAAAAACAATCCAAAGAAGTGCCAATTGATATGTAATTTCAATGTTACTAACTACGGCATATAAAAAGAAACAAGCCAGCAACTATGAACATGACTTCAGTGTGGAAATCTACATGTATTTATAAAGTGTGGGCGCTTTCGCAATGAAAATGGTGACAAATTTTCAAACTATTTTCGAAAAAAAGAAGTTTTTGCAATATTTTTAGTGGGCAAATAAAAATAATGACTGGGCTAATGCCAATTTATACCTGGGCGGCCGCCCGCGCGCCCAGCTTAGGGGAAACGTTGTTTGCAAAACGTAGTTGCCGATACAGATTATTTTCATTTTACCCTGACGAACTTTGTTGCCAAGAAGAAAATGGTGTCAAAACATAATACAAGAATAATTATTATCTATATTTTTTGATAACAATACAATAAGAGCGTATGTGAATAGTAACTATACTGATTAAAGTGACTTTTATGTAGTTTATTTGTAACAGGTGTCGCACGAAAAGTTATATCACATGAAGACTTCTAATCTTTCATACCATAGGTAATATGCGTTAGTATAAAATCGTTTGTAAAAATAATCTATATAAATAAAATCGTATCTGTACGTTTGTACAAAATCGATAATCTCCGAAAGTTCTTGACCGATTGCCTTGAAATTTTTACTGAATTTTACTTTCGACTACGAGCAGGTTTTTACGTACTTTTTTTAAAACATATGTCACACCTGAGCCAGGTAAAAAATAATTTAATAAAATAAATCACTAACACGAAGCTACAAGCACCTATAAATTCATCGACTTCCAGCGAGAATATCCATGTATACACTATAGTATATCGTGATTACTCTTACTCACACGCGCATCAGTAAAGTATAATACAAAATAATAAGCTTAGATATAGAAAATACATATGGGCGTATTGGCGGCGTTAAAAATATTAATTCGGAGGGGCAACACTGTAAATGGGCTTAATGCTCATGTATTCTGAACATCACAATTGTGAAAAATGTTTGCGTTATTTATTCCAAAAAACAAATTTCTCTTAAGCGTACAAAATTAAATTATTCGCTTTAGATCCTCTTTATTGAAATGTAACGAGCAAATTATATATCTACTAATTGGCATAAAATTTTGTAAACCCATAGCCGAAAGCCATTTCATACGGAGAGCCTCATTTTTTGGTAACCCTAAAACTAAAAAAGGCATTTAAAAATGAAAATGCTGAATTTAACAAAATCTTAGATGAAATTTCCAGCTTGGGACGATTTACAATACAACAGCTCTTACTTCCTCGGTAATCGCCGGTGGATAGGCATGACATCACAGCACCTGTTTTCAGACAGAAGCTGAAATCGATGGATTTCATGATAAAACATTAAGTGTTTGGATCTGTGCGCTGCTGGATGTACTCAGTGGAATGGCAAAAGAGAGGATTCCCAAACGTACATATACTAATCTGGCTCTATAACAAAATCACTTCAAACGAAATCGACGATGTAATATGGGCTGAAATACCCGATGCCGATGTCGATAAGGACTTGCATGACTTCCATTTTTGGTTTTCGAAGAGTTCAGACGTGTTTTTGAGTTCCTCCGAATTAAAAAAAAAAAAAAAAATTTTAAACAAAAATCGTTTGTGGTGTTTTTTTTGTTACAGTAATATCTGTAAAAGGAAAAAAAAATTATTTTACAATTTCAACGTTTGGTGATATTACCTTGGTCTTCTTTTTTTTCTTTATTTTTATTTATTTGTCGCCATATTCATTCTTGGTCTCTTGTCAATTTTTCTGTGTTAATCAATTAATTAATACTTAAATAACTAAATTTTTAGATGACCATGACTTCTTACATATCATGTGCCAAGGAGTGGAATTCTCTCGAAATATATATTTCCTGTAATGGTTGTACAGGAATTTCACACGTCTCGTGTGCGGGTCTTTCTGACAGGATTGCCGATAAATTAAAAGAAAACGATACTGGCCTACAGTGGTTTTGTAAAAAGTGTCGCCCGCTCTCTAAGAGTGTTTTGATATCAAAAATTCAAACACCTAATAAATCATTTGCCATTCTTAGGAGTAAATTTCTTGAGACAAATGATCTGTTTGCTTCACAATCCCAGGTGTTTTATGATGCTATGCAACTCACTACGTCGACTGAGGTTAATTCAGAAACTCCTATTCCAATTAACTGTCCGATTCTAAGGCGTAACCCAGTGCGTTCTACTAAAACCAAAACTGCTTCACAGTATCGTAATAGTAGCAAAAATAATTCAAGTCCGGGCAATAATATTAACAATAATGATAATAATGATAATAATAATAATGACAATAACATCAATACGAAAAAGAAAAAGAATAAGAATGACGAAAATCACATCATTGATAGTATTTTCGACAGCCGGTCCCCTCTTCCTAGACGAGGCAATTCTTTGGTGGCTGAAATACACCCCCCCCCACTACTCCAGTTCTAAAAACGGTACCGGCCCCTAAAATAATTTTTCTCTCGTGTCTGGATCCTTTGACAACCGCCAATGAAATTCTTCTTTACTTACAATTAAATAATATTAAAACCGCTGTGATTAAATGTGAGAAAATCAGTAAGGTGTCCAGCCATGTTTCATCTTTCAAAATTACTGTTCCCTCAAATATGTTCTCGACCCTAATTTCCCTTGAACTTTGGCCACAGGCCGCCTTTGTCAAGGAATTCCGGCGTAAGAAAGTGGCGGGCGTTTCTAGAATTGTTTCCAAAAACGATCAGATCTGTCCCTCTACTACCAGAATGTAAGGGGACTTAGAACTAAAGCGCGCGAGCTTTTGCTCGCTACCATTTCTTCGGACTACGATGTCATTATTCTGACCGAAACCTGGCTAAATTGCAGTTTCCACAAGAAGATATTATTAGCTCTTCTCCTCCAGCTATGAGGTTTTTCGTAAAGATCGCTTTACAATTGATTTGAAGACGCTTGGAAGAGGTGTTCTAATAGCTGTCCGTACTAACTCTGAAAGTTCTTTGATTAGTTTTCCAAATTGTGATGATCTGGAGTTCATCGGCGTTAAAATAAAATTGGCACGAAAAAGCATTTATGTCGTGAATTGCTATATTCCACACAATAGTACTGATGTGAAGTACCAATCACTAGCTAACGCGATTACGTCGATTTCTGATATCATTGAGCCTACAGATGATATGATACTCCTTGGAGATTTTAATCTTTCGGGTGTGCATTGGTCTTACCCGAGCGAAGAAGTGTTTTTCGTTGCTCAGAACGCAAATTCCGAATCCGAGACTTTGCTTCTTGACAACTGCAGCAAATCAGCGGTGTTCAAAATTCGCTAAACAGACAACTAGACTTAACTTTTACTTCCGACTCCGCTATTTGTGTTTTTCAGCAGAGTACTGATAATCTTTGCAGAATTGATGGCTATCACCCCCACTAAAGGTATTATTCTCTCAAGAAGGTGAAATGGATGATACTAACACCAAAGATGCGTTCTATTTCATTTTACGGGAAAAACGAACCAATTTCTCGAATGCTACGTGCAGGTAATATAAATGCTTTTAGTTTCGATTTCAATCAATTTAAAGAAACTCTTATATAATTCTAACGCTTGAAGTAAGCAATTTCACAAAAAAAAAGAAAAAAAAAAGTTGTGACGAAAATATGATACATGGACCTTGCGGTACACTGAATCCAAATTCACCATGCATGATAGTATCCAACACAGTTACAGGAAACGATGGATATCCTATATACAGAAGAAGATCAACAGAAGATGGCGGTAAATTAGCAACCCCTGGCATATTCGACGAAACTACGATAGGCAAACTGTACACCTTGCATCCCAATCAAGATGAAGTCTTCTTTCTTCGCACGCTGTTGATAAATGTGGCCGGTTCAACGTCTTTCCACCAATTGAGAATTGTGAACGGTGTTGCAGTTTCCGGAGTGCATGTCAAGCTCTGAATTTATTGTAGAACGACCGATACTGGGATGTATGCATTAATGACGCGTGCAACACGTCACATCGACATCAAATTTGTGTATTGTTTGCAATCATATTGACCGCCTGCTCTCCTTCATCTGCAACAGAGTTATAGGAGAAATTTAAAACCCACATGGCTGAAGATATTTTCCCACGAATATGCAAGGAAAATTCAAATATGAACATTTCACAGCAGAAATCTACAACGAAGTGTTGATAATGATAGAAGATTTGTGCTGAGAAATCGCGAACAAATCCCTCAATCAATTGTGAATGCCATCAGCGAATCGATCTGCTGCTACTTCGTTCGATGTAGAAATGCGTCGTGAACAAAATTACATTACGGGTGCTAACCTTTGAGCAAAACGGCATTTACGATCAAATAATGCAAACCGTCAATAACGTGGTTGGAAAAATCGCCTTCTTAGAAGCTCAAGGAGGAACTGGTAAAACGTTCCTAATTAGATTGATTCTGGCTGCAATTCGACTCCAAAATTACATAGCCTTAGCTTTTGCGTAGTGCGGAATAGCTGCGACATTGCTGCCAGGTGGAAGAACTGCTCATCCCGCTTTGAAATTACCTTTGAACATGCAATTCATTGAAACTCCTACGTGCAACATTTCCAAAGCATCCGGCATGGGAAAAGTATTTTACAAATGAAAACCTATTGTTTGGGATGAATGCACAATGGCGCACAAAAAATCGCTTGAGGCTCTTGATCGATCATTGCAAGATTTGCGTGGAAATATCAGACCATTTGGGAACGCATTAATATTGTTTGCAGGAGATTTCAGACAAACATTAACTGTAATTTCTCGATCAACATCAGCGGATGAAATAAATGCTTGCCTAAAATACTCTACTTTGTGACCACACGTAAATACGTATAAATCAGCTACAAATATGCGTGTCCAGATGCAAAGCGGCCGATTAGCTGAGATATTCTTACAACAATTGCTGGAAACTGGGAACGTAAAGGTGCCGGTTGATCTGACCTCAGGACGAATTTCATTGCCTCATAACGCAATTTAGTGACATCAAAAGAAGAATTGTTTGAAAAAGTTTTTCCCAATATCCAAACCAATTACAAGGATCACCATTGGGTGAGTAAACGAGATATTCTTGCGGCCAAGAACAAAGATGTCTACGAACTTAACAATATTATTCAGTCTAATATTCAAAGCGAGGTAGTCACATACAAGTCAGTCGACACTGTTGTGGAAACAAATGAACCGGTTAATTATCCGCCCGAATTTTTCAATTCACTCGATATGCCACCGCAGAGCTTTCAAAGGTGAATATGTCCTCATTCCTCGCATTCATATGATTCCAACGTAAATGCCATTTCGATTTAAGAGATTGCAATTCCCAATTCGATTGGCGTTTGCAATCACCATAAACAAAACTCAGGGCCAATCTTTAGAATTGTGCGGTTTATATCTAGACACGGATTACGTATCACATGGACAATTACATATATGTTGAGTGTTCTAGAGTCGGCACAGTCTGCATAGAGAATGGAACAACAAAAAATATTGAATACCCACGAACATTTTGAAATTAAACATATTAGAAACGTGCGCTTTCTCTTTTCCATTTAACCAGACTGAGCCACAGCAACGCGTGGTCGGGTACAGCTAGTATACAATAAATACATATCTATAAATAACAAAATAACTACTTCACAATTAACGAATGCAGAAACTAAAATATAGTATATCCCATTTTATTGTCGTCTTCAATCAATTTATTGTGAAAACATTTTACATATATTATTTTAAATTAAAATGCATTACGATAGGCAAAAATTCAATGAATATTTTTTTCGAAAAAGGATCACAATAAAATTATTAGTATTTCTTAAATTTTCGTCATAAAAATCATTTTAAAATAAATGTTCAAAGATGTTAAACGAACTTTGTTTTAAATGAAATACACTATTCATTTTATTTTTAGTGTAAATCTAAAAACGCCAAAAAAAATTTTTCCGACAAAAATTTCGAGGAATTCTAAATATTTGAAATGTAAATAATATCGGAAAAAGCACCTGCACCATTTTGCGCTTTGCAACCATTTTTAATTTCTATATATTAAAAAAAGTCAGGAAAAAGTCTTCTCTAAAAAAGTCCAAGTTAATGTCCAATTTTTTCAATTTCCACAAGAATTTTTTACAGTGTTTGACACATTCGTTAATTTTGCCATATGGGCTACGGAGAATCTAAGAGCAGTTCATCAACGACAATTACACCCACTTATGTGTACTGTTTAGTGCAGTGTGTTACAACTTCACTGTAAACTATTTTTTCATTTCTACTTAGGATTTCAATTTCAATTAATTTATAAAGTTGGCCACGAAATTTCAATATAATTTTTCATAAAACAAAAACGATACAGTCCATTAAAGTCAACCAAGACAACTGCTCATACAAGATACGAAATTTTCCTGTAATTGTAAAAATTATTCAATAAAGAATTTTGTTAAATTATTCTTAAAATAAGAATTAAATTTTTACTTAATCGTAACATTTTTTGGTCCTTCGTAACCGGATCAATATATCGAATTTATTGGCAAGGTTAAGAAAAAATATAATTTGTTACAATTAAAAGGTTATTGCAGTTGTCCATAGGTAAATTTGAAATAAGTTTAAACATGGATTTGTTAATCAAAAGGCGTGGTATAATCAAAGCTCAAATTACTCGAATCGGTAATTATTTTACTCAACAAAAGTCTGCAAATGAAGATGACATCAATGAAAGAATCACCAAATTAATTGAACTATATCAGCAGTTTGAAATCGTACAATTAGAAATCGAACTACATCCTGATTGTAAAGTTGAAGATGGTAAGATGCAAGACGCTGAAAGGACACTAATGGAAGAGAAATATTTTGGGACGAAGAGTTTAGCATCAAAGTTAATTAAGGAATTAACAAATGACAATTCTTTGAGCACTACCATAAATCCGCAGACAAGTTTGTCCGACAACACCACAGAAATGAAAGATGCAATTGAAGTATTAATGAGGCACCAAGTCGCATTGGTGGAATTAGTGAAACAAATTCCAACAGAAAATAGTATCGGACATGATGGTTGTATGGGATCTAGAAATAATGGGCAACAAAGTGAAAATCATTCAAATTTTCAGTTGCAACGAATTGAAGTACCGAAATTTGATGGCAATTACAAAAATTGGCCTGAATTTCACGATTTGTTCAAGAGTTTAGTACATAACCAAAAAAGGTTATCATCATGTGAAAAATTACAATATTTGAAGCACGCTTTGATTGGGAATGCACAAGGCTTTCTCAAAAACATTACAATTAGTGATGCAAATTATATACAGGCCTATGAGGAATTGGTCAGTACGTTCAACAAGAAAGAAGTCATCATAGACTCACATTTACAAACAATAATGGAGCAACAAAAATTACATACAACATCAGCAGAAGGTCTTAGGTTGCTATGTAGCAACATTAATGAATCAGTTCGAGCACTAAAGGCTCTAGATTTGCCAACTGAACATTGGGATAGATGGCTAATGTTCTTGTTATCAACAAAATTAGACAATGAGTCATTGAAATTTTGGCGTCGTGAGTGTTCGCAACGGAAGGAAGATGAGAATATAACTTTTGCAAATTTAGTGAAGTTTATCAATAACAGAATTTATGAATTGACACCACTCAAGGAGATTAAATTATCAAGTAACACTTCGAATCAGAAAAATAAGGTTAGTCATATTTCTTTCGCATTATCCAACTCGTGTTATAAATGTCAAGGTGAGCACGGAGTGTTGACGTGTCCAGAATTCCTGAATCTCACAATAAAAAAGAGGAGGGAGTATGTTAAAGAGAAGGGACTTTGTTTTAATTGTTTAAGGGCGAAACACATGGTCAAGGAATGTGTTTCTAATTCCAGGTGTAAGGTTTGCAAATTCAAACACAATATTTTGTTGCATGAACAAAAGGGATCAAGTCAAGACTCAAGCAGAAATAGCAAGCAAGAACCAGAACAAGTATGTACAAATACAGCTAATTTTGAGGATGAAAGAAATACTGCAATTCTACCTACTGCTATTGTACACATCAAGGATACTTTTGGTCAGTATCAAAAATGCAGAATCTTATTGGATACGGGTTCGCAGGTGAACCTAATATCGGAAAATTGTGTGCAAAGATTACATTTAAGACGAAAACATGCAAAGGTTATTATCAATGGAATTGGGTCTGTAAGAGCAAGAAAAATACGCGGAAAGGTACACATTCATTTAAAATCAATGTTTAATGACTTCCAAATTTCTGGCCAAGCATTTATTTTAGCAAACGTTACATGCAACATACCTTCAACAAGAATTAGTGAAAATGTTTTTACGGGCATTACGTTGGCAGATCCCAAATATACTAATCCTAGTAAAATTGACATAGTAGTTGGATCTGATATATTTTTTGAAGTTCTCCAAGCTGGAAAAATTGATAATGGTCCAAAGACGGCAATAGCTCAAGAGACAAAATTTGGTTGGGTAATCTCCGGTAGAGGAACAATAGCAAATATACAAAACGATAGTTTTCATACATGCATCGACATTAGTGATCGTCTGAAATCATTTTGGGAGATAGAGGAATTAAACATTGAATTGCCTCAGACAAATCAAGAAAAACAAGCAGAAGAATATTTTGTTCAAACCTATTCAAGAACTGAAGACGGACGCTATATTGTACGTTTACCATTTAAACAAGATTGTGATATTCTGGGAACATCCTACAACTCAGCATTACTTACTCTCAAGTCTATGGAGAAAAGATTCGAGAAAAACCCCAGGTTAAAATATGAGTACACAAAATTCATAACAGAATATTTGGAGCTTCATCACATGGTGCAAGTACCTGATGAACACAAAAATTTATTAGAAAATAAATGTTTTTATTTACCACATCATGCTGTAGTAAAGGAAGATAGTACAACAACAAAATTACGAGTTGTTTTAGATGGATCAAGAAAAACCTCAACAGGCATTTCCTTAAATAATTTATTATTAGTTGGGCCTACTATCCAAAAGGATATTTGGTCTTTGCTATTAAATTTCAGGAAATTTAAAGTGGCATACACAGCTGACATAGCGAAAATGTATCGGCAAGTATTAGTAGATAACCAAGATACTCCCTTTCAAAGAATCTTATGGCGTAATTCTTGTGATGAACTAGTAAAGGAATATGAACTACAAACAGTAACGTATGGTACATCCAGTGCTCCATTTGCAGCCATAAGGGTTCTAAAACAACTCGCTTTAGATGAAGGAGATAATTACAAGCTGGGAGCGGAGAATTTGATCAATAATTTCTATGTCGATGATTTCATGGGCGGATCTCATTCATTACAAAATGCGTTAGAGGTTAAACAACAATTAACAACGTTGCTGTATAAAGGTGGTTTCGATCTTCGTAAATGGTCATCCAATTCAATAGAATTCTTAACAACGGTAGACAAGGAACATCGTGAAGTGTCCGTTTCTCTACCATTACAAGAAGATGCTTCAGTAAAGGTTTTAGGCTTACGATGGCATCCTGTTTTGGATTGTTTTACGTTTGAAGTAAAATTGGATCCATCTGAAAATTTCTCAAAACGAAGTATTTTGTCTGAAATATCCAAAATATATGATCCATTAGGTTTATTAAGTCCTTGCGTAGTTATTGGCAAATTGATAATGCAAGAAATCTGGATTCTGGGAATAACATGGGATGACAGATTACCAGATACTTTAATACAAAATTACAAAGAATTTCGGAGTGAATTACTTTCTTTGTCATCATTAAAAATACCAAGATACCTGAATATTAGAGAAAATTCAAGTCTTCAATTATGCGGATTTGCAGATGCATCCGAGTGAGCTTACGCTGCAGTAATTTACCTGCGCGCAGTTACAAATCAACAAGTTTCCGTAAAGCTATTAGTATCAAAAACACGTGTTTCTCCAATCAAACAAATATCCTTACCACGACTTGAGTTGTGTGCTGCAGTTTTGTTAGCCAATTTGATTACCAAGGTCAAATCAACAATGAATATTCAAAACTTGGAATTATATGCATTTACTGATTCCACCGTCGTGTTGGCTTGGCTTAAGGCTACACCACGCAAATGGAAGACATTCATTGCAAATCGAACATCACAAATTTTAGAAGTACTACCATATAACAACTGGCGGCATGTGCGATCAGCTAATAATGCAGCAGACCCAGCATCGAGGGGAGTAGCAGCAAACAAGTTAATTGGTTTAGACCTTTGGTGGAATGGGCCACAGTTCCTGTATACAGAGGATTTCAATAAAAACACAATAATGCTAGAAAATTTAAATACAAATCTGGAACAGCGAATGGAAATTAACCTTTGTGCATTAAATGTCAACAATACAGATGTCAATCAAGATATTTTCCAAAGATATTCGTCTCTTGAGAAATTAGTAGCGGTTGTAGCAAGATGTCAACGTTTTGTATTTAACGTAAGGGCATCTCAAAGGGGTCTCAGACGCAAAATTGACATAAATCTATCTGTCTCAGAACTTCAGTCAGCAAGAAAACAGTTAATCATACTCGCACAAATTAAGGATTTCAAACTAGAAATAAATTTACTCAATAAAGACAAACCAGTGAAGAAAGATAGCAAGCTGTTTGCACTACTGCCATTTATCGATTCCGAAGGTGTTTTACGGGTGGGTGGACGTATTCAAGAAGCTCAAGTCAGTTATAATAAGAAACATCCAATCATATTGTTTAAATCACATCATCTTACAAAATTATTAATTCAGGACATTCATAATAAATATTTTCATGCTAATACACAGTTAATGATGAATGTACTACATATGAGATACTGGGTTATAGGTGGAAGACATGCTGTCAAGAAATGTATTAATGAGTGTGTTATTTGTCAGAGATATCGAGCAAAGGGATTCAATCAACAAATGGGTAATTTGCCATCATATAGAATACAACCTTGCCGTCCTTTTACGAATACAGGTACGGATTTCACTGGTCCATTTCAAGTAAAGGCTTGGAACGGTAGAGCTTCCAAGCAGTTGAAGTGTTACGTGGCAATATTCATATGTATGTCCACGAAAGCAGTACATATCGAGCTGGTGTCCGATCTTTCAACAGATATGTTCTTGGCAGCCCTTCATCGTTTCACCAGTCGTCGTGGAATTTGCGCCAATATTTACAGTGATAATGGAAAAAACTATGTGGGTGCAGCAAGGTAATTGTCAGAAATGCAACGATTTTTACAACAATATAACAATATTATAGCAAAACAACTTTCAAGGGATGAAATTCAATGGCATTTCATTCCTGCATACTCACCAAATTTTGGCGGGCTTTGGGAGTCTGCAGTAAAATCACTCAAGTTTCACTTAAAGAGGGTGATTAATGACCGGTTGCTGACATATGAAGAAATGAACACACTTTTGTGTCAAGTAGAAGCCTGTTTAAATTCCAGACCAATAACGTCTAATACATTTGATTGCGGAGATATAGAACCATTGACTCCTGGTCATTTTTTAACACAAGGACCTATACAAATGCCTCCATCAGAAAACACAGAAGACAATTTTACCACAGCGACCAGATGGAGACTGGTACAACAAATGCATAACGCCTTTTGGAAACGATGGTCAGCAGAATACATCTCTACATTACAAAGGCGCAAAAAATGGGCTGAGCAAACAAAAAATCTTCAAATTAACGATCTAGTTCTTATCAAGGAAGACAACATGCCTCCTTGTAAATGGCTGATGGGTAAGGTAGTTTCAACTAAACCTGGCCGCGATAATTTGGTTCGCGTTGTAACACTAAAAACAAAAAAAGGATTGATAGAGCGTTCCATCAGGAAATTAATTGTTTTCCTGCCAGCTGAATGACAATTTGCAGTCTCCACAGAATATTTGGATAGTTAATAAAACTTTTATTTAATTTTAATCTAATATCATAACATATTATAAAACCATTACTATACATATCAGTTAAATTGTTACAGTATCAAATGAATTAATTCAAAAAAAAAACAATTATAATTTGAAATATTGAAATTTTATTGGCCCATACGTGTTGAAAACATGCTTTTCAAGGCTAGCGGAATGTTACAACTTCACTGTAAACTATTTTTTCATTTCTACTTAGGATTTCAATTTCAATTAATTTATAAAGTTGGCCACGAAATTTCAATATAATTTTTCATAAAACAAAAACGATACAGTCCACTAAAATCAACCAAAGACAACTGTTCGTATAACCTTGGAAATTTTCTTGTAACTTTTAAAATTGATTAATAAAGAATTTATTAAATTGTTCTAAAAGGATTACATTTTTTTACTTAAAATCGTAACACAGTGTATTGCCTGGGAGGATCATTGGCCCGGTGTTGCAGTTTCCATCAATAGTGCTCAATATCGGACGATGTTGGAGAATTTTTTAGGGCCAGCTGTGAAAAACCATCTAACCCTTTGGTTCCAAGAAGATACTGCAAGGGACTAAATGGCTCTTTTAATAAATAACACAGCGTTCATTTTGCGCCACCCTGTATAAAATTGTTCTATTGAAAACTAGCCGCGATTCTATGTATCTATGGTTCGTGCTTCATAACTATTTAGAAATTTTATTCTCTTTCTTGCTGATACATTTGGCTTTGAAACAACTGGCCGTTTCAGTTACACTTATCATAAGATATTTTTTCTTTTTGACTTACTTTTGATGGGTGTATATAGTAAATATCGCATTGTTTAAGGGAATATGTAAGAATGAAAATGGCGTCCATTTAATCATTTTCTGCATTACTATATTGAAATCATTTTTAAGAGGTGGTAACGCGATAAATGACACACACAGTCTCATTTTAGACCGAACAATACTAATGTATTCAGAGCTACAAACTGTTCCCACTTATACATTGAGAATACTTGTTCTTTTTATTCCTTCTTCTATGGTAATAGCAAGCGTCACCACAACTTTATCTGAACTTAGCAAAAAAAAATTACTGCCTTTGAAGAAGAACGAAGACGTGGAAAGTATTTAACGTTGGCGTTCAACCACATTTTAACAATAAAGGCGACCAGCGTCGAATCTTAGCGAGCTTTTTCAGCTGCGGGCGCAATATGAGCAAGTCTGAACGATTCCACTTTAGATACAATCTGTATGTTAAGAGCATGTTCCAATGCTCAAAAGATTTATTGAATGTTCAAACAAGAATTAGTGTTTTCTTTTTGTTTTATTAAATTAATGTATTTTTGCTATTTATTGATAAATGAATTAAAATTTAATGATTTACAATACACTATAAATATTATAAAATTATTGTAAGTTATTTCTTCGTATTGTGACGTGTTAGTCTTTCGGTTCGATGTTATTAGAATGATAACACTTTTTATTTATGTGAACTTAGTGTATAAACTTTATTTGTAATTATTTCTGCTTAACAATTAGTCTTAAAAATATTTGTCTTTCAATAATTTAATTATTACAATTATTTATCACAGTTTTAGAGCTTCACTATTTTAATTACTTTCACAAAAATAATCTCGTTTCCAATCTCTGCTTTGTATAATCTCTGACGAAGCTTTTCACTTCAACTGATCGATTAAGAATCAATTCAGGCTCGACCCTACAGCGCTTTTTATATCAGATTGGTCTATTTCGCGAACTTTCTTGAAAAGACTGGTCGTTTGGCTATCTAAAGCTAGATGGCAACGTCTAGAAAATTCTTATTCGATACACAAAGCAATGATTCATTTCGGAGCTTTCTGGAACAGATTAGATGGCGATATTTTCTCGAAAGCTCTATACATTCTTGAATATTTCCAAGAATTGTTTTTGTTCGTGTGGTGTTTTTTTGTTTTAGTTGTTTTACTTAGAATACTTGTGTTGTGACAATGTTTTATTGTTATTGTTTGATGATTTTATGAATCACCAAGTATTCTAAGTAGAATATAGTGCACTACCCCCTTCTTAAATCTGTTCGTCCCGAACAGAACTCTTTTGGACCCGTGCCGCGATTCTTCGCTAACTGATTTGAATGAATCACCTTCATTTTTACTTTCGATGATTTTCGCTTTCGCCATACCACGTCCAAAGAGTTCATCTCGTTGGTGCAGTCACTATCTTTTAATTTGTTGTTTGCAGGTTCCTCAAATACTTTGTCCATCGGAACCCGTATATGCTGCCCAGATGATCTTTCCGGTGGAGTCTGTCTGGTGCTATCCTGTCCACTCGTGTCTTGCTTCAGTTCAGCGTCAACATATTGCCCCGTTTCAGTTTCCTTTTGATGTCCTACAATCTTTGTGCAGGTGTCACAATTCCTGCACCAGCTTTTGACATCAGCTCGCCATTGTACCCAATAGAATCGTTCTCGCACCTTCGCTATTGTTCTGTTGACTCCCAAATGTCCCCCTGAAGTTCCAGCATGTACTTCACCAAGTACCTCATGTACTTTGGACTTAGGCACGATCAACTGCATTAGTTTGGCTTTTCCATCAGGAGAATCCCATTTTCTCCTCAGAACGCCATTTTCTATCTGTAACGAGTCCCACTGAGCCCAATAACTTTTTGTCGTATCACTGCGTATTACGATATCGCTCCATTTTGGACGCTGACCCCTTTTCTTCCATTTAAGGATTGGTCCAACATCTTCATCCTTTAGCTGCGCGTTTCGGATGCTCGACATGTCATCGCCTCCAATCCTTAATGTACGGATAGCTACTACCTTTTTCACATTCCTGCAGTCCTTACTCGTTTCCTCAAAAACCCCTTCAGCATCTACGACACTGGATTTGCTTCTTTTCCTTCTATTTTTACTTTTCGACAACTCCGTGTCTTGAGTTGTCAGTCCAATGTCGTCCGTCCGTTTCATTTCTACAACAGCATTTGCATCTGACGTAACTTGTTGGTCTCGTAGATTTGATTTGGTGTCACTGGAATCTGCTTCCTCCAACGTTAGCGGGAACTCAATATTTCCACATCGCAATAACCTATCTTCAATGTTCACACTCACTCCATTCTGCTTCATGAAGTCCAGGCCCATGATACAATCATCCATTATATCAGCCACCAAAAACGTATGTCGAAACACATACTCATCTAGCCCCAATGCTAGAATCACTTCACCCAGAATCGGAGATGATTCCCCTGTAACCGTTTGAAGAACACTGTTACTGCTTCTGCTCATGTGTTTCCTACTAATGAGCTTCCTGTTCACGATGGATCTACTTGCACCCGTATCTACGATGATCCTGCATCGATGACCAGCAATTACTCCTTGCGTCGTTAATCTGTCGTTACTCTGTTGTAGGAGAGAGACTGATACCATAATCGGTGCTTTTGTCTGGTTGGGGCACTGCCGCTCTAAATGTCCTTCTTTACCGCAGCCCCAGCATTTCAGTCTTCTTTTAGTATCGTTCAATTCCAATTCCTGGATAGCTTGTTGCACATCCGCCTTTATCTTTTCGGTTAGTTGGTCTATTGTTAGTTCTGTTGAGTCTTCATCAACCATAGCAGCTCGTACCATTGGAACCGCCCTTGTTGCTCTCTTTGCAGCTTCCAATGTCAACGCGACAGCCAACACATCGTGCAACATGCGCTTTCCACTAATCCGGACCTTGAACTGAATGTCTGCATCCCGAATGGCATTGGTGAATCTTTCTGCAGCCAAGTCATTCTGCAGCTCCAGGGGATAATCGGGGTATGACAAGTATACCAACCGCTCAATATCTGCTGACAACTCCTGAAGTGTCTCTCCAGATTCTTGCATTCTGTTGACGAGCTCCATTCGGTATACGTCCTTCATGTGGTTATCCCCATATCGAGTGTCCAATTGTGTTACAATGTAATTGTAATTTTTCTCATTTTCTGGTGAGATTGTCCGCAATAAATCGGCTGCGTTACCCCGCAGAGCCAGAATTAATGCTGTGGCTTTTTCTTTATCGGACCAGCCGTTCGCACCAGCAGCCGCTTCAAACTGTCGTTTATATACAGGCCATGAAGTTTTGCCGTCAAATATTGGTGGCTTCATCCTTTTACCTGATGACTCAATATTTGGTTTATTTTCTTTGATGTCAGCCATTTTTGCTTCTATTTCTGCTACTTTTTGTTCCAATTTTTGTTCTACGTTGCTGACTTCTGTAGTTATTTTGCCTTCCAATTTCTGCTCAACTTTGTTTACTTCCGTACGAACTGCAGAGACTTCCGTACTAATTTTAGTTTCAAGGTTCGCAACACTGGATTCCACCTGAGTTTTTAATTCACCCATGCTGGATTCCATCTTATTCTGCATGTCAGATACACTTGCAATCTTACTTTCTAGACTTGCAGAAGTCGAATCTATTTTACTTTGTAAACTATGTAGGCTGGAATTGGTTGAATCCATTTTGTTTTCGAGTCCGGAAGCAGTTGAATCCATTTTGGTTTGAAGACTAGAAGCATTTGTTTTTATTTCTTCTTGTAGACTAGAAGCATTTGAGTCCATTTTAGTCTGAAGACCGATCATCATGGCCATTAGCGTTTGTAAATCATCCTGAACACTTGCTGTTGTTTCAGCCGCGTCTTCGTTGGTAATTTCTTTTTCGTTTCCCTCTTTCAGAATTTCACTAAAGTCGAATGTGCTGCTATCTAGTTCTCTTTCTACACATTCAGCGATTACTCTTTTCTTCTTTTCTGTTTTAGTTCCCTTGGAAGGTAAATACCACACACTCAGAACTGTGGATAGTTCTGATGTACTCAAACTATCTAATAATTTACTTTCCATTGTTCAAATATTTTTTTAATTGTTCACGAAATTCTTATGTTCTATAGAAACTTCTCGCACAGAAATTTCCCAGTATAATCTTAACTTCTATGAAATTTCTCGTACAATCGAAATTTTCATACCCGACGTATAACCTCAAATTTCGCTCAATCGAAATTTTTATACAACTCATACAAAATTTCTTGTACGCCCCTGAAATTTCTCACACAGTCGAAATTACTATACTCAAATTTCTTAATAACGAATTTCTTCGAAATTTTCCCCACGGAAGTTTCTAGTTTAATTTCGAATTTTCTTGCAGAAATTTCTAGCACAATTGTCTTTTCCGCACTGATTCACAATAAATAATCCCACTTCTGAAACCAATGTGACGTGTTAGTCTTTCGGTTCGATGTTATTAGAATGATAACACTTTTTATTTATGTGAACTTAGTGTATAAACTTTATTTGTAATTATTTCTGCTTAACAATTAGTCTTAAAAATATTTGTCTTTCAATAATTTAATTATTACAATTATTTATCACAGTTTTAGAGCTTCACTATTTTAATTACTTTCACAAAAATAATCTCGTTTCCAATCTCTGCTTTGTATAATCTCTGACGAAGCTTTTCACTTCAACTGATCGATTAAGAATCAATTCAGGCTCGACCCTACAGCGCTTTTTATATCAGATTGGTCTATTTCGCGAACTTTCTTGAAAAGACTGGTCGTTTGGCTATCTAAAGCTAGATGGCAACGTCTAGAAAATTCTTATTCGATACACAAAGCAATGATTCATTTCGGAGCTTTCTGGAACAGATTAGATGGCGATATTTTCTCGAAAGCTCTATACATTCTTGAATATTTCCAAGAATTGTTTTTGTTCGTGTGGTGTTTTTTTGTTTTAGTTGTTTTACTTAGAATACTTGTGTTGTGACAATGTTTTATTGTTATTGTTTGATGATTTTATGAATCACCAAGTATTCTAAGTAGAATATAGTGCAGTATGTTCCTTTTCCTCCCGCTATCACTAACATGCTATACATCATTTTTTTTATTTAAAAAATGATTTACCGGTAAACCGGTTTTTATTCAAATTATTTACCGTTTACCGGTAAAGCCGAAATTCGGTAATTTTGCAGGCCCTAGATGTATTAATTGAAGATTCATTTTTTGACTCATATTGATCGATTGGAGGCAAGATAAAAAATATAAATATAAGTTTAAATTGTATGGAAAACAATGACAATAAGTACAGACTTATTTTGAAAGAACTAAGAAAAATTACTGTTGTATGAGTGTATAATTTTTAATAGAAAATACCCCAGTTATTCAACGTTGTACCACGATTTACAATTTAAAGAGAATACGCATGTTGTATCTCATTAGTCGCACGGTAAATTATCGCCAAAACCTTGAGTTTCAGGCGGTTGGAGTAAGTCAAACGGAAGATAAAACATAGACCATTTCCCCAGTATAGTTTCTTTTAGAAACGAGGTAAATGACGACTCCATATCATATATCTCTATAGCATTTTATTTAAAGCAAGGACTTTTTCGTTTTCACTAATGTGGTAGTTGCAATTAGATGACCTTCCATATACCGTATGCAGTAGTTTCACAACATAGCATATATGTACAACTGCAATATATTCACTCTGCTTTTTTGAATAGATTAATGTAATGACCGCCTTTAATTTGATTTACAACTGAAAATAATTTTTCAAATCATATCCTTAATTGAATCAAAAATTTCGGTTTTCTTTCAAAATGTTCTTTTTTGCCGTTTGTTTATTTTCACGTATAGAAGCATGTTCCATGAGCAAGAGGGACTCATATCTATTTTCCAAAGTGGAAAAGCATGCATGTCTTTCTGGAGATGAGCCCTTTTCGAAATTAATTGAAGCTTATGTGTGTAAGCAACAGAAAAATAAATGCATGAAGAACCGAGACCTGGATTTGAACCAGAGCCTCATCAGCTTCTAGAAATGAGGGCTTAATTGATATGTTGTAGAAAATTACTTGAAACGTGGAGAAATTTTGTTTCCGGGGAGATTGGGGGTCGGAGGGGTTACAAAGGGGGACTTGAAAGCTTATTTCGGAAAACCTCATTTATAATCTGAAATATACATCGGACATGATTCTGACCTGAGGCAATCTTATTAAGATTTTTATGCCGAACATTCTAACGTACACGGCAAAGCTCCATTTCCCACCGCTTTGGCGCTGGAGGAATACAAATTTACGAACTTTTTATATAGAAGTCACACGCAATAACAATGTTTAGCAAAGTTGTGGAGGTTTTCATGGGGATTATTTCCGTCGAAGACCAAACAGTTCTATCTCTCAACACTTTGGCGCTGGAATCAACACAAATTTTGGAACTTCGTGTGTAGACGTCACACACGATTACAATGTTCGGCAAAGTTATGGGGGTTTTCATGCGGATTTTTAATGTCGCAGACCATACAGTTCCAGCTCCCACCGCTTTGGCGCTGAAGGGAATACAAATTTTTGAAGTTCGTATTTAGAGGTCACACACGATTAGAATGTTCAGAAAAGTTGTGCAGGCTTTCATGCGGACTATTTCTGTGGACCACCATATAATTCTATCTCTTACCGCTTTGGCGCTGGAGTCAGTACAAACTTTTGAACTTCGTATATATTGGTCACACACGAGTACAATGTTCGGCAAAGTTATGCAGGTTTCCACGGGAATTATTTCCGTCGAAGACCAAACAGTTCTATCTCTTACCGCTTTGGCGCTGGAGTCAATACAATTTTGGAACTTGGTATGTAGACGTCACACACGATTACAGTGTTCGGCAAAGTTTCGGAGGTTTTCATGGGGATTTTT
Organism: Xylophagus ater; assembly: GCA_963422695.1. NCBI lineage: Eukaryota > Metazoa > Arthropoda > Insecta > Diptera > Xylophagidae > Xylophagus > Xylophagus ater. The sequence goes on along the minus strand of OY730482.1, from coordinate 25,313,944 downwards.
TCTGTCGAAGATAAAATAGTTCTATCTCTCACCACTTTGGCGCGGCGGTTGTTTTTGCCTTTACATAATATATGTTTGACGGGAGCAATTTTACGAACCGGAGAAATGGGATCAATTTAATATCTTCGCTCGGGATGTTGCGGGGTAAATAATGTGAATTCTGAATAGATCGACTTAAGACATGAAATATATCACCAGTGGTGCTACGAGAACGGGGTAAAAGATTTATTATGTTCCGAATTAAGATGCTACGCTTGAATACATTTTCTTAATTTACAGCGATTTGTAAACCGAAATTTTTAGGAAGCCGTCTTAGGACGAGTTACAACCTAGCAATTAAATAAAGCCTATAAAAACATTTTTTTTGTACAGCAATAATGAAAATTCGCCAATTTTAAAAATTATAATACGAGCTAAAAAAGATATCGTAAAAATAGGGTTTATGCCAAAAATCAAGTTTGTTTAAACATACAAAATTAAATTTTAAAATTATAATCTACTCTACTAATTGGCGTAACATTTTGAAAACCCAAAGCCGAAAGACATTTAATACGCAGAGTCTCATTTGTTGGAAACCCTAAAACCAAAAAGGCATTTAAAAATGAAAATGCTGAATTTAACAAATTCTTAGATGAAATTTTCAGCTTGGGACGATTTACAATACAAAAGCTCTGACTTCCTGGCCAATCAGCGGTGGATAGGCATGACATTGCAGCACGTGTTTTCAAACAGAAGCTGAAATCCCTGATGGAATTCATGGTAAAACATGAAGTGTGAAGGGGATTCAAAAATGGTGGAAGAACGGCTCATTCCGCTTTGAAATTGCCATTAAACATTCAATTCATTGAAAGTCCGACATGCAACATTTCCAAAGCATCCGGCATGGGAAAAGTATTTTACAAATGAAAACCTATTGTTTGGGATGAATGCACAATGGCGCACAAAAAATCGCTCGAGGCCCTTGATCGATCATTGCAAGACTTACGTGCAAATATCAGACCATTTGGGAACGCATTAATATTGCTTGCAGGAGATTTCAGGCAAATATTACCTGTAATTCTTCGATCGACACCAGCGGACGAAATAAATGCCTGCCTGAAATACTCTACTTTGTGGCGACGCTAAAAGACGTTAAAATTAACTACAAATATGCGAGTCCAGCTGCAAAGCGATCGGTCAGCAGAGATATTCTCACATCAATTGCTGGAAATTAGGAACGGAAAGGTGCCGGTTGATTTGACGTCAGGACGAATTTCATTGCCTCATAACTTCTGCAATTTAGTGACGGCAAAAGAGAATTGGTTGAAAAAGTATTTCCCAATATTCAAACTAATTACAAGAATCACGATTGGCTAAGTGAACGAACTATTCTTGCGGCCAAGAACAAAGACGTCTACGAACTTAACAATATTATTCAATCTAACATTCAAAGCGAGGTGGTCACATACAAGTCCGTCGACACTGTTGTAGAAGCAGATGAAGCGGTTAATTATCCAACATTTTTGAATTCACTCGATCTGCCAGGGATGCCACTGCACGGGCTGCAATTGAAATTTGGTTTGCCAATTATCATGTTGCGAAATATCAACCAGCCAAAGCTTTGCAACGGCCCGCGGCTTGCAGTAAAAAAAATTAATGAGCAACATCGTAGAAGCAACAATCTTGACAGGACCTTTTAAAGGTGAAGATATCCTCATTCCTCGCATTCCTCGCATTCCTATGATTCCAACGGATATGCCGTTTCAATTTAAGAGATTGCAATTCCCGATTCGACTGGCGTTTGCAATCACCATAAACAAGGCTCAGGGCCAATCTTTAAAATTGTGCGGTTTAGATCTAGACACGGATTGCTTCTCACACGGAAAATTATATGTTGCGTGTTCTAGAGTCGGCAAACCAGAAAATCTCTATATCTGCACAAAAAATGTTGTATAACCACAAGCATTGTGAAATTAAATACACGAGAAACGTGCGCTTTTTCTTTTCTTTTCCATTTAACCAGACTGAGCCACAGCAACGCGTGGGCGGGTACAGCTAGTTTGTAAATAAAAAAGGTATATAATAATTTAAAAAAAGGGGGAAAATATGAAATCATTAATATGTCTTTTGTTGGTAGGCTATTGATCTGATTTTTGTCAGTATAAGGTAGGACTAAAATACACGGTTCTTCAAACAACATTATTTATTTTTTTTAATGAAATCTCACAAAACTCTTAGCAGTTGAAAAATTTCAAATAGTAATTTCTTAAAATAGATTTTGCTACCCCTTTACCTTTAATTGGTTGGGAAACTTGGAGTAGCTTCACAAAGTATACTAGACACGATGGACAGACACTAACAAATTACAATTTATCACTGAGTATATATACTAATATGTGAATGTGCATAGAAGATATTGATAATGAACGGGTGAGAAAGTACACAAATGTAAAGTTCATTAATTATATTTATTTCAAAGAATAAACTAGTTTGTGTATGTGCGTTTTGGAAGAAAAACTCCACCACACTTTTGTGATAAAATTCTTTTAACAAAAAAAAGCAAGAAAGAAAATTAAAAATATGAAAAATTTAAGTTTATCTAAATTAATTAATTATTAATTACTCTGCAAAAAAAAGGCAGGGAAAGAAATAAAAAATATATACAAAGTTATATTACACACACACACGTCCATGCAGACGTAAAACTTGGTAAAAAAAAGTTTTGCATGGTTTTCGTAACGCGTTTTCGTCACACGTTTTCGTAACGCTAAAGACATATTAATGTCAAAAAAATTCATTAAAAGAAAAACCTTAAATTTTTCCAATTCTTAATTTTTCATTCTTGTTATATTATCCACCTGCTTTTCTTAAATATTTCGTTTGTTATTTTTATCTATGGAAATAATAAGAATTAATTATTAAATAATGGTTTAGAGTTAACATACTGTAAACTTTGTCTTACATTTGATTTTGAAATCAATTACGCAATTTTCGACATCAATGCCTAGGAATATCTCATCTTCGATTGATATTGTTGCCAAACCTACAAGCCGTTCTTAAGCCATTGTCGAGCGAAGATAAGATAATATATTGAAGCTCATTTCATAAATCCACTGCTTCGTTGTCTTTAGAGCCGTCATGACTTAATGCTGACTCAAGCTTAGTAGTTACATGATGCATACAGATTCTGTGTTGTTACATTTTGTAGGTTGTGAATGTCAAAAATAAACCCAATAACTGATTCAAGATTTTGCATGTGCACAAATCTATCATTGATGGAGTTAATATCAGTATCAAGGACTGTCAAGTAAAAATTCACTTTAAATCATTGCTGGGGGTTCTGAATGAAATTATCTTGCCTTCATATGGAAATAGTTTTTTTTTAATCGAATGCGAATTGGTTCTGGTTCAAATTCCGTTGGAATGTTTTACGTTAAACCTGTGATCAATCAATTGATTTTAGATTTTATATGAGAATGAACAAAAAATTTAAAATGCCATATTTTTTGGCGCCCTAACAGTTTAGCGCCCCGGGCGACCAGCTAGTTCGCCTATGTGGTAGAGCCACCCCTGCATTCAAATAATTCCATACCGTATCGTTTTGTTGTAAAGGTGTTTTATGCATATTTTTTTCATCAACGAATCTGCTATTGAATCAGTCGAAGAATTTGTCGAACCGAGAAGTAAATTTGCATGTTGACTCCGCTTTTAAAGGGTTATAATAAGGTATCGGTTGATCCGTTCCTACTGATTTAAACAGCGGAAGCTTTCTTGGTGACCAAAAAGCCCATACACATGGTCAAATATGGCATCCGTTTTTGGAATAACAAGCCACCGCTAACGTATAAGCCCCTACACACGATCAAATCTAGCATCCATCTTTGGTATGCGTACTAACGAGCAAACTTTTCATCCGTCTTTTCATCAGTATTCTCTGTGGCGTTGTAGGAGTTGGTGCAATTTCTTTCAAAAAGAGGTGTAATAAGTTAAAAGTATTATTTTTTTGTGAAAATATATTTGAAGACGATATTTTGATAGCGAAAAGGTGTTTTTTTTTTTGAATTCAGTCAAGAAAGATTTTCACAGTTATTGGCGCCAAATGTAAATTTGTATTCCAAAAACTTAAAAAATAGAGCAAATCACATGACATATAGTATAAAAAAATCCTTACCAAATATATGGACAAAATTTACATAAAACAAAACACTTAATAAAAAAAATATGTATGTATATTGTATCCATAACGTTTACTTGTACCAAAAAGCATACAATAATAAGAGTTTCCAATTCGGGCACGTCTGCAAGCGCCTCATTATTAATAGTATTTGTTAAAATGACTCTGTGTGATATAAAATTCCATGCATTTACAGTCTTTTTTACAAATACTATTAAAAATGAGGAGAGTTTTGCAGCGCGGCAAACGTCTCATCAATTTATATAGAAATGATTAAATGTTCTTGTACCCAATAGGTTTTTTCATAAAGTCTTCTGTTAAGTTTTCTATACACACAATCAAATCACACGTTAACCATGGCTTTTTATTCCAAAAACCGATGCTAGATTTGATCGTGAGTATGGGCTTTAATATTTGATACTATATTTTAGTAAAATCGGTTATTTAGGGATGTTGTAAAAAGAAATAGTACTTGAGTAAATTTGGCCTGCGTGCCTGGAAATAAAGTTTTGCTTATTTTTAACTTTTAGTACAAAACTGATTTCAGTGAAATTAAGAAATGCGATAGTAATGGCACGAAATCTATCAGCAGAATGTTGGTCGGTTTCAGTCAAATTTGGGCTTCGCATCTTTTAATGAGATTGTTTTAACATCACTAAATGAGTTTGTTTCGAGTCAAAGTAAAATTGTTTTTAGAAAAAAATTTTTTTTTAAAAAACATCTTTTTGAAATTCTTTCCTTTTAGATGTTCATTCAGGCAAATTGATTTTAACATCAAAGGAAAGCGTTTTTAATAAATGTACATCTTGCCGTCATTATTAATGTTTCTTTTTTAATTTAACAAATATATTGTAATTGAAATTCAATAAAAAATCGATTTAAAACCATACAAAGGGCGTGTACAATGAGTAACTGAAGTGACTTTTTGAAATTGAACTTATCCATTATAATTCACAAATGGTACTTATTTGAAAAGTCTTTGCTGCTCAGTGGCTCAAATAATTGACCACATGCTATGCATTTGAATCTAATACCAGAGTAGTTCTGTCTATTATCTGAACAACTGGATTTCATAAACATGACTAAATATTGTCGTAATATTTCATCTAGTTCGTAGAGCACTCGAAGTATATACTGTTATAATGATCTTTGGCTTTAGCCTTAAAAAAGTGAAAATTAACAATACTAATAAATATAAATAAGATTCAAATTTTATTTCTACTAATTGTCTCAATTTCTGACATTTTATAGGAAAATAAATTGTTTAATTTGACACACACGTTTCATAGCTTATTTAATTCTAGCTGCTGCCCGCGGACTCCATTTTGGTTTCCAGTCCAGAAATGCTTGACTTAATTTCATTTTGAAGACTAGAAACAGTTGACTGCATTTTATTCTGCATATCAGAAACACTTGCAATATTATTTTCGAGACCAGCAACACTTGATTCCATTTTATTCTCGAGTCCGGAAATATTTAATTGCAAACTGGAAGTATTTGATTTCATTTTGCTTTGCAGATTAGCAGTAGTTGATTTCATATGGCTTTGCAGACTGGAAGCATTTGAATCTATTCTATTTTGAAGACTTATCATCATGGTCTCCAACTTACCAGCTTCTGTTACTTTTGCACCGTCTTCGTTGTTGATTTCTTTTTGGTTTATTGCTTTCTTAAGTATCTCACTATACATTCACGCAATACATTCGTCTATTATTCTTTTCATTTTATCAGTTTTATTTCCAGCGAAAGATAAATTCCTCACACGCAGAACTGTGGATAGTTCTGCTGAACTCAAACTGCCTAATAATCTATTTTCCATTGTTCAAATATTTCTTAATTAGATTAGATTAGATTTATTTTATTGAGACGTAGAAATAATAGAACATATAGTACAATTTATTTTAAAATTTCAAATTATTGACTAGTTGGCTTTAGCGCCTAACTTAAACTAATCACTTCAAGAAAAAACAAAAAAAAATACATAAAAATTCAAACATTCAATTTCATTAAACAAAAATCCCGTGTATAAGTTCTTGCTCCCGGCACTACAAAAATTACTTAAAACTAAACTTAAAACTAGGTAACAAATACAATATTAAATAATAATAAAAAAAAAGTAAATGACAATTCTAAGCCGTTTCAAGCAAGAAGCTAGAGAGATACCGATTTCACAATGAACTCTTCTCAATAGAGCTGTTAACCTCGGTAAATGTGGCCTGCATCTTTTTTATACAGATTCAATGTTAGATGGTCATCGTCGAAAGGATTAAAAAACCAAACCGTGTGTAGGAGCATTGTATAAAGAATTATTTTTTTTATTTAATTTTTCTTTATTTTCCTTTATTAAGTATTATTTGATTCACAATATTTTCTAGAATGAAAAATTCTTTCTCTCGGCCTCGTTCTTTTTTTTTTCAAAAGCCAAGCCTTCTATTTCAATAATATTTTCAAAAGAATTTCAGTAAACCTATTCCTTACAACTCGGCCGATCTGACATTTTGATCGACTCTGATCATAGCTATAAGACTACTACTTGAATATTATATAATTACATGTTAATTTAGAAAACTTACAATTTATTTTAACATATACCTGAAGAGAGTGTTGCTTTAATGATTATGTTAAACAGTTGCACGATACAAATATATTTACGATGAATTTCTCCATTTCCTCATGTGGAATGCTTCAACAATCCCATCATAAGGTAGTTGGGTTATTTGACAATTCTCAACATCTCGAATTACATACCGATCGTTAGATAGCTCTTTATAGACCTCATAAGGTCCCTTGTATTTGGGTATCAGTTTTTTGTTTGCGCCAACTGAAGCACCAACATTCTTTATGACTAAGTAGTCACCTATCTTATAAACTTTAGCGGGCTTATGATTGTGTAACGTGTGGCTAATACAGCACACTTACTTATAATTTTAAGCCTACACGGCAACACTATTTAAATATTAGCGTGGTCAGCTTTTGCGAAAACCGCATGGTCTTCAAAAATTTTTCCAGAACATTCTTTTCCACCTCATATCCGTGGTGGAAATAAGCTGATAAAAGAGCCTTTCCCTCCCCCCAGCGAACGAGAACGAAAGAATGGACCAAAGGAAAATGGAAAAAAATGAACGTGTCGCATTCCGATAGGCGGATAAAAAAATTGAAACTAGAAAACCGGTTCTTTTTATCCCAAACAGAAAAATTTTGTGAACAGGAGATGGGAAATGGAAAAAAATTGCAGACAGTCTGGTTCAAAATGTTGAAGCGAAAAGTCTTTTTTTTAAAACTCGAACAGTCCAGATGGGCCGTGAAAAAAAAAAAAGTTTTATTAACTAATTTCGAACTAAGTGCAAAAGAAAAAGAAATGTTTTAAAAATAGTTTTTTTTTTGAAAAGGGATTTGGAAAAATAAGAAAAACAAATAATACAAATGTGGAAAGATGAAAGTTTTTTTTTTATTTAGACAAAAATTAATTTTTTTCGGCCATTATTTTAATATTCTAAAAGAATAGAAAAGTGATTTTTTAAATGTGGTGAAACTTAAAATGATATAAGTACAGTGAGAAAAATGGTAGGAGCAGAAAATGAATTAGTTGTTTCATTAATTAAACAAATTAAGAAATAAATAAGTAAACCAAGTAGGTAAGGTGAAATTAAGGAAAGTTCAGGAAATTAAGTAAATGGAGGAAAAATGAAACAAAAGGGGGGAATGAATTTACTTAAGTAAGAAAAGGAATAGGAATAAAGTGAGGTAAAACTAATTAAATATCTGAAAAAAAAAGGATATGTAAAGGGCGAAAAAAAACAAAGGAAAAGACAGATTTCCGGGGGGGAGGTGAATCGGAAAAGAAAAAAAGGGAAAAATTTGAAACCGCGGGTTTTTTTTTGAACTATTAGTCCTCGTAATCGCATCAAAACCGTGTGTTAATAATAATTTTCTTTTATTCGTGTGAGACGATATACTGGACCAGAAAAAATAAAGGAACGAAGAAAAAGGAAGAGAGGAAACAAAGGAATTTTCTTTTCTTTATTTTTGTCTCTGCATTACGGTTTCAGGGAGGGAGGAATGGACGAAGCGTTTTCTTTTGGTTCCGAGAGAAAATATATGTTTTCTTTTAAAATTCATAAATTAACTGTGTCATTTTTTTTTTTTTTAAAGGCCTTTACTGATTGCAAACTCTGCTAATTAAGCTTGTAAAGGAAATTGTAACAATTTGAAAAAAAAAAAAAAAAAAAAAACAAAAAATAAAAAAAAAACCCAAAAGGGGAATGCCGAAAACGAAATTTTTTTTTAGGAAATGGATTAAACAAAGCAAATTCTATAATTTTCATCAATCATCAATCTGGGCTGTCCAATCATCAGATCCTGAAACGCAGTCGTAGGAGAATTGCAGTACTCGCATTCATATATATATATAAAATTGGAAATGCCCCATCAAATCTCCAATATTCCGGCCATTAGCTAAATTTTCCATGCTCAACAACATATCATGGAAATGTCGAAACAACGAAAATCATCATTATGCTGACTCTGTAAACCGTAACTATTATTACACAATTTGAAATTATAAACTTTATGACATACAAAAAAAAAAGAAAAAAACAAAAAAAAACAAAACAAGGAAAATATTTTATTACTAAATTTATAATTTAAAGTAGGCCTTATGCTTCCTAAATAATTACAAAAAAAAAAAAAAACTATTTTCTAAACACGTATATATATATATATATATATATACATATATATAAATAAATGATTAGATAAGTAATTCTAATCCAAATCCTCTAAATTAGATATATATATCTTTTATTGTTAATAAGTAAGAAATCTAAAATTTGATCAAATTTAGAAAAGGAAATGAAATGTTAAGAAAAATTTGAAAATTTACAATTGTTGTAAGGAAACCGGAAAGAGGAAAGTGAAGCTGTGTAGAATTAAGAAAAGCCCTGCGTGGCACGAAAAAAAAAAAAAAAAGAAAAATACAAAAGGAAAACGTTTCGAACATTTAATAATTTTCTTTTTTTTTCTCCTTGATTCATCACAGCCTTTTGCTAGAAACGAAGGAAATGTCCAATTGTAGCTAGAGTTTTTTTTGAGGTGAGAGGGGGAGAGATTGAGTGGAGTCCTGAGGAAGGCATAATAGAGAATAAGGGTCCATACTCATTGGTAGGGGCGAGTATGGACATACGGGGATCGGCATTCTGCTGTCGATCCAAGTGGGAGGGTAGTGCCCCAAAGACCGATTGGCATTAACACCTTTGCCGATCGGCCCCGACATGCCTCGCAAGGCTTTCGCGGATAGCTGGTCAAGTTCGGTGACCAGCAAATTAATGAACATCCCCCTTATTCGGTTTTTTTTCTCGCAAAAACCGAATTTCCTTGCTTGATAGCTCGCGCTATCACAATAAAGTCTTAACGACGTCTTCATACATCTTGCACGCATATAATTTATGTGTAACGCGATGGCAGATGGTGGTGAGCAGCGACCCACCCCTCCGGCGAGCTAGCTAGTGCGATCAGCTAGGCGTGCAGCCTTTTAGCTGCTCACATTGCTGCACCATCTCATATCTTCTCCTCGCAAGGAAGAAGATATGCTAAATAGGTCATCAGGGGATTTGCTTCTTCGACAGAAAACCCCTAATATGTGCAACCCCCCTTGTTACATATATGGCGCCCAACGTTTCGATGGTTCAGCCCGCGAATTTGTTTAATTTTGTTTGCCATTTGTCTTTTCGACCTCGGTTGAAATTACAAATGGAGTTCAAACAAAATTGTTTTGACACATTTTCAAACGAGTTGATGTTTGAAAATGGTGTTTTGGTTGTTACCTTATGGTAAACCAAGTTTTTTCAGAAAAACAAATTTTTTTGGAAAAATTTGAAAATTTGACTCAAAACTTTTTTTTCGAAACTTTCGAAACACCCTGTACTCTATAAATATTTTTCTATCTTTTTTTATTAGTCAATTTTTTTTTCTGAAGGTGTGTTCACATCATCAAATTTCTAAACGAAGTTTTGGTGTGAACATAATTTCGGATGTTCGTTTTTTTGTGCTATTCGCGATCGCGTTTATATTGAGTCCAACTGTCGTCATATTTTATTTACGGTTGCGTAGTAGCAGTACTTCGGTTTTTTTTATTGAATATTCCGCTTGCCGCAAAAGCGTTTGAAATGTGGATTACGTGCTACATGAATATTGTAGTCATTGCAACGCTTCACGTTCCAATGCAGTTGAGACTCCGGGAAATGAAACAGATGCGGATGTATGAGCTTTAGTGTGCCTTTTCGCACATTCTCGTGCTTAATTAAGCCCATGAATAATGCGGTGAGGACACGAGAGTCATGCAACCACATCAGACATAGTGATTCGGGATTGTGCCAGTCGTTTGGATCGGATCACATACTACAGGCTTGGTTGCCATTGCAGGTGTCCGATCACTCGACTTGGTACCGTTCGCGGGTCACCCATCAACATCCAAGTTTTCGTTTCGTGAGTGCATGTCGGGTTTATGTTTTCTTCGTGTCGTCCACTTGTTTCGTCTCTCTCTCTCGCTCTTACGTTATTACGTTTGATTTATTTTGAAAATTGTTTTGTGCGGAGTTTGTATGAGAAATTAGTTTTCTTACCTTCACGAGAAATTCACGTTGATTGATTTTTTTTCTTCTTCGTTTGTTTTCTCGATACGGTTAGTTTTAGTTTTATTAGCTTTAGTTTAGTTTATTTAGTTCAGTTTATTATAGTTTTTTTATTTTTTTTGGTTAAGTTTTCGGTTTAGTTTATTGGGTTTAGGTTCATTAGATTTAATTATTTTTTGAACATATTTTTTCATTATTTACATTTTTTTTATAAAATATATTTTGGTGGGGGATTCTTTTTTATTATTATTATTTTTTTTATAAAATATTTTTTTTATTACTATTTTTTTTTATTATTGGATTTTTTTTATTATTACATTTTTTTTTGTCCTTGTTCGGTCCGATATTTTTTTTGTAGTCCCTAAAAGATTCCGTGAGAAGGAATAAATCTCAAGATACCCGATTTGACTTTTGATTGTGCTGAGTTTCTGGCTTTGTTTTGAGTGAATTTGATTTTGTGCGATTGTAACTTTGATTTTGGTAACTCGAGGTGTTTACAAAATGGAGGACACAAATACAGGTGCAACGCCTAAAATCAACTCCACAGTTGTACCTAATGCGTCCCCGGAGCCAACTACAAATGCTCAGGGTGCTGCGGTGGATGTATTGACAGGTCGAGATGAATCTCGAGTTACTCGAGGGCAATCACAGCTTTCGTTGGACTTTCCATCAGCGTCAAAATCAGTGGCTTCTGCTACAATGACGACTCGCAGTCGTAGTGGTAGAGGAAGAGGTGCGGCAAACCCAATTATCACACGATGGGGTTCTAGTGATGGCGCCTCTTTCCTCTCTCCGTCAGATCCAAGTGCCTCAACTGAAAATATAGGCACTATGATCGAAGCGGCTGTGAGCAGTCAGATGGCTAAGATCCAGAGCGAGTTGCTCAATCAAATTAAAAGAATGACCTTAAATGCACCACCGCAAACACAATGTTCAGTGGCTCCGCCAAAATCCGTTGACCAGTCTGCTAACTTCAACCTTTGGAACGCAAATTATAGTTTGAACGTTCCTCAGAGACGAAGTCAACCAGTATTAAACCAGAATGTAAACAGACCACCTCCTTTATATAGTGCCAATGACCAAAATCCTAATTACAACGTGAATGCTATCTTAGCTTCAAACGATAGTCACCACGTCGACCCCAGTCAGGATCCGAATTCACGCCCGCCTTTTAACCCAAATAACAATCAAAGGCGTAGCCCAAGGAGGAATTCAAATCTTAACTCAGGCACGAATCGTAATGGTCAGGAAGTTCGTCACGCTAGTTTACGCCATGATACCCGAATCGACAAATGGGGATTCAGGTTCAGTGGAAAGGCTCAAGATATGTCAGTGGAAGAGTTCATATTCCGCATAGAAACCATGCAATCGCGTGGGGATAATTCGTGGTACGCCATTTGCACCCAATTTCATACCCTGCTCTCCGATAAGGCTGAGCAGTGGTATTGGCGATTACTGAAAAGAGAACCCCACATCGATTGGCATGGCCTAAAGGCGGCCCTCCGACATCAATTCAAGAGCCTGGACACTGACGATGAAATCATGCGTCGGATGTTACAAAGAAAGCAATCCAACAGTGAAACTTTTGATGATTTTTACGATTCGGTGATGTCTTTATACCATCGGTTAAGAATTCCTATGACGGAAATAGAATTGGCGGACATTATGAGAGAGAACGTCAAAGATAAGATCGCAAATCTTATTTTCGGAATGCCTGCAATGAGTCTGAGTCGCTTTCAGGAAGTATGCCGCAAAGCGGAACGCCATCTTTCTGACAGAGAACCAAGACGAACTTGGCAAAACCCAACACGGCTCATCCATGAATTGGATGATCTTGACGAACGTAATCTCTCATATGGACCTGATACGGCAAATAATGGGATTGACTTGGATTATGATAAACTTAGACCCACTAAAGAAATGTTGTGCACCACTGATTTTCGCCAGAAAGTAAACGGTCAGGAATTCAGTACAAATAACTCACCTGCTAGAACAAACTTTATGCCAGACTCTCGATTTAGACAAGAAAATGATTCTCATCTCCCATATCAAGAGTTTAAAAATGATTGTGACCCAAGGAATTATTCGTATAATCACCAACAATACACCAGAGGTGGCCAATCTTTTCCTCACGAACCGGTATCGAATCGCTATAATATTAATTCATCCCATTTCGGTAGTAGTCTACCATATCAACCTGCCGAGATTGATAGTAGTATTAGTATATTATGTGAGCGAAAATATGTGGTCAAACGGTATGCAAGATCATTTAGAAGCTGTAGATGCTAATGGTAGATCACGGTTCAAGTGTTGGAACTGTGACAACATTGGTCATGGTTTTTTCGAGTGTACGATCCCACAACGGTCCTTCTTTTGTTATCGTTGTGGTAGAAAAGATGTGTCGTTACCGATGTGCCCAAAATGTAATCCGGGAAACGCACAAAGGCACCGAGAGACGCACGGGAATCCCCGGTTGCCAATAATGCCCCCGGACCAATCAAAATAGAACCAACCTTGAGTCCGAATCTATCATTACAACCAAATTCTCCGTCTGTCCTTAAAATTTTAAAACGAGAAACGTCAACTAAAATCCCATCTAATAATAATATACTGGAAAGGTCGAACAAAACATTACATCAACGTCAAATGGAATATGACGAAGCTAGGAATAGAATAATCGGTGCTTTACTAAAACCGAGTAAAATTAGTAGGTTTAGAGAAAGATGTAAGCAAAAGAAGTTGTTAGGTAAAACGGTGGAATCTGCTTTTGTGAAGCGTAAACATGACGATCGACCATATGCTAAGGTGGAAATCGACGGTGAATCCCTTTTTGGCCTTTTGGACAGTGGTGCAAGTGTGTCCTGTCTAGGCGCTGGCGCTTTAGATTTCCTCGAACGTCATAAAATTTTAATTACTGGTCGTCCCACCACAGTCAAAACGGCTGATGGTAAAGCTCAACCTGTGCATGGGCAAATAGCGATTCCAATTACATACAATAACATTATAAAAACACTTTCTCTATACGTCGTACCAGGACTTACCCAAAATCTATATCTAGGTGTAGATTTTTGGAAAGAATCCGATATAGCTCCGACTATATTTTCTAGAAACGAAACTTTAGATTGTTTGTCAATTGACGATCCCAACACACACGCGCTAAATTCGGAACAACGCGGGCGTCTTGAAAGCATCTTAACTTTATTTCCTTCCTTCAACCAAGTCGGTTTAGGAAAAACACATTTAGAAGAACATGTTATTGAGGTAGAAAACGCGGAGCCTGTAAAGCAACGCCACTACCCTGTTTCCCCTGCTTTCACAGTGCCTGGTAGACCGTTATACCAGTTTACAGTGATGCCATTCGGGCTCTGTAGTGCTCCTCAAAGAATGTGTAGACTGATGGACAAAACAATTCCAGTCGAGTTAAGAGAAAACTGTTTCGTCTATTTGGACGATCTGTTAGTAGTTTCTGAGGATTTCGATTCTCACGTTAAACTTTTGGCAACCATTGCACGTTGCTTGTCCACTGCTGGACTTACGATAAATTTGGAGAAAAGCAAATTTTGCATGAGAGAAGTTAAATATTTGGGTTACATCGTTGGAAACGGATGTTTAAAGACCGACTCAAATAAAGTATCTGCAATTTTTGACTTTCCTGCTCCTACCACTCCAAAACAGGTTCGTCGATTTTTGGGTATGACAGGATGGTATAGGCGGTTTATTGCCAATTATGCCTCCTTGTCGTCTCCAATTACTGACTGCCTGAAGAAGAGCGCCAAGTTTGTTTGGACAGCGGAAGCTCAAGTAGCGTTTGAAGCCCTGAAATCTTCATTAACTACGGCCCCGGTATTGGCCAACCCTGATTACACCAAACCCTTTATTATACAGTGCGACGCGAGTAAGACCGGTGTCGGAGGTGTTTTGCTGCAATGCGACGACGAAGGCAATGAGAAACCCATCGCCTATATTTCTCAAAAGCTGAACTCTGCACAACGCAACTACAGCGTGACGGAGCTGGAATGTTTCGCTGCGGTGCTGAGCGTTAAAAAGTTCAGAGCCTACGTCGAAGGTTTGCCGTTCAATATAATCACCGACCATGCGAGTTTAAAATGGCTCATGAGTCAGCGCGACTTGAGTGGACGTTTGGCTCGATGGCGCATAAAGCTTCAAGCCTTTGATTTCGCGATTGAACATAGGAAAGGTTCAGAAAATGTGGTGCCAGATGCGCTTTCACGTGTTTACGTGGACGCGATTTCGGAAATAGTTTCGGCACCTAGCATAAACTTGAATTCTGAAGCCTTTAAATCAAAGGAATATCTCGACCTGATCGATACAGTGCAAAGCAACGCGGAAAGGCTGCCTGACACGCAAGTGTCAGATGGCTACGTGTATTTCAGAACAAGCTTTAGCACTGGTAATATCTTTCAGGAAGATCGATCGTGGAAGCTTTGGGTTCCATCTAGCCTTACCGACGAGCTAGTTCGCCTGGCGCATGATCCTCCACAGGCTGCGCACGGCGGTATTACCAAAACCTTATATCGTTTGCGGCAAAGATACTTCTGGCCTGGTATGGCTAGCGAAGTACGTAAATATATCGCGAGTTGCATCGTATGTAAAGAGTCTAAGGCTCCAAATAGTGTGTTGAGGCCGCCAATGGGCAAACAAATTGAAGTTGACAGACCATTCCAGTACCTATATGTTGACCTGTTAGGACCCTACCCTCGGTCTAAGCATGGTAACACCACTCTCCTAGTTGTTTTGGACAAATTTTCGAAATTTGTTTTGTTCAAGACACTACGTAAGGCGTCTGCCGTGCAGATCACCGATTTCTTGGAGGAAAGCGTCTTCAATTTATTCGGCGTACCCGAGATTATATTTTCAGACAATGGACCGCAATTTATATCTAAAGAATTTCGCAAATTAGTTGAAGCGTATGGTGTGAAACACAATCGTACAGCTATCTACTCACCACAAGCTAACGCATTAAAACGTGTAAACCGTTCATTACTGGAGGCCATCCGCTCTTATGTTGGCACCGATCATAGGGATTGGGATCAAAATTTGGGAAGCATCGGCTGTGCTCTTCGGAGTACAATCCATGCTTCTACGGGGATTGATCCATATTTTCTTGTGTTCGGTTCCCACATGATCACACATGGCTCGACCTATGAACTGATGCGAAAGTTAAATGGTTTGAATGATGGTGAATTGGTTGTGTCCTCGAAAAAGGACCAGCTTGAACTAATTCGCGAACGCGTCAAAAATAATTTGTCGAAAGCTCACCAACATCATGAGCGGATTTATAATCGTCGAACCCGAGTAAAGAGATTTATTGTCGGACAAGAAGTCTACCGAAGAAATTTCACGCTTAGTGACTTCGCAAAAAATGTCAATGCTAAGCTAAATCGTAAATTTCTGAAGTGTCGGATTGTTCGTGCGATTGGCGATTCCCTCTATGAGGTCGAGGATTTGCAGGGTAGAACCATAGGGGTTTACCATGCCAAAGACTTGAGGCAATAGTGAGGAAAGAACCGACGTCCACTGCCGCGGTTTATGACAGACCATTTTCTTTTCTTTTCTTTCGTTTTCTGGTGCCCGGCTAGCTCAGTCGGAGAGCAACGGAGAATCTTTTGGGTGTGGTCGAGCCCCACGTTGGGCAGTGCAAGATTTCACGTACCACTCCAACCACCCACACGCTTTTCAGTTACGTCCGGGTTGATAGATCAATCCCTGACGTATCTGTGTTGTAACGTGTGGCTAATACAGCACACTTACTTATAATTTTAAGCCTACACGGCAACACTATTTAAATATTAGCGAAAAAAATTGCAGACAGTCTGGTTCAAAATGTTGAAGCGAAAAGTCTTTTTTTTAAAACTCGAACAGTCCAGATGGGCCGTGAAAAAAAAAAGTTTTATTAACTAATTTCGAACTAAGTGCAAAAGAAAAAGAAATGTTTTAAAAATAGTTTTTTTTTTGAAAAGGGATTTGGAAAAATAAGAAAAACAAATAATACAAATGTGGAAAGATGAAAGTTTTTTTTTTATTTAGACAAAAATTAATTTTTTTCGGCCATTATTTTAATATTCTAAAAGAATAGAAAAGTGATTTTTTAAATGTGGTGAAACTTAAAATGATATAAGTACAGTGAGAAAAATGGTAGGAGCAGAAAATGAATTAGTTGTTTCATTAATTAAACAAATTAAGAAATAAATAAGTAAACCAAGTAGGTAAGGTGAAATTAAGGAAAGTTCAGGAAATTAAGTAAATGGAGGAAAAATGAAACAAAAGGGGGGAATGAATTTACTTAAGTAAGAAAAGGAATAGGAATAAAGTGAGGTAAAACTAATTAAATATCTGAAAAAAAAAGGATATGTAAAGGGCGAAAAAAAACAAAGGAAAAGACAGATTTCCGGGGGGAGGTGAATCGGAAAAGAAAAAAAGGGAAAAATTTGAAACCGCGGGTTTTTTTTTGAACTATTAGTCCTCGTAATCGCATCAAAACCGTGTGTTAATAATAATTTTCTTTTATTCGTGTGAGACGATATACTGGACCAGAAAAAATAAAGGAACGAAGAAAAAGGAAGAGAGGAAACAAAGGAATTTTCTTTTCTTTATTTTTGTCTCTGCATTACGGTTTCAAGGAGGGAGGAATGGACGAAGCGTTTTCTTTTGGTTCCGAGAGAAAATATATGTTTTCTTTTAAAATTCATAAATTAACTATGTCATTTTTTTTTTTTTAAAGGCCTTTACTGATTGCAAACTCTGCTAATTAAGCTTGTAAAGGAAATTGTAACAATTTGAAAAAAAAAAAAAAAAAAATAAAAAAAAAACCCAAAAGGGGAATGCCGAAAACGAAATTTTTTTTTAGGAAATGGATTAAACAAAGCAAATTCTATAATTTTCATCAATCACCAATCTGGGCTGTCCAATCATCAGATCCTGAAACGCAGTCGTAGGAGAATTGCAGTACTCGCATTCATATATATATATAAAATTGGAAATGCCCCATCAAATCTCCAATATTCCGGCCATTAGCTAAATTTTCCATGCTCAACAACATATCATCGAAATGTCGAAACAACGAAAATCATCATTATGCTGACTCTGTAAACCGTAACTATTATTACACAATTTGAAATTATAAACTTTATGACATACAAAAAAAAAAGAAAAAAACAAAAAAAAACAAAACGAGGAAAATATTTTATTACTAAATTTATAATTTAAAGTAGTCCTTATGCTTCCTAAATAATTACAAAAAAAAAAAAAAAAACTATTTTCTAAACACGTATATATATATATATATATATATATATATATACATATATATAAATAAATGATTAGATAAGTAATTCTAATCCAAATCCTCTAAATTAGATATATATATCTTTTATTGTTAATAAGTAAGAAATCTAAAATTTGATCAAATTTAGAAAAGGAAATGAAATGTTAAGAAAAATTTGAAAATTTACAATTGTTGTAAGGAAACCGGAAAGAGGAAAGTGAAGCTGTGTAGAATTAAGAAAAGCCCTGCGTGGCACGAAAAAAAAAAAAAAAAAAGAAAAATACAAAAGGAAAACGTTTCGAACATTTAATAATTTTCTTTTTTTTTCTCCTTGATTCATCACAGCCTTTTGCTAGAAACGAAGGAAATGTCCAATTGTAGCTAGAGTTTTTTTTGAGGTGAGAGGGGGAGAGATTGAGTGGAGTCCTGAGGAAGGCATAATAGAGAATAAGGGTCCATACTCATTGGTAGGGGCGAGTATGGACATACGGGGATCGGCATTCTGCTGTCGATCCAAGTGGGAGGGTAGTGCCCCAAAGACCGATTGGCATTAACACCTTTGCCGATCGGCCCCGACATGCCTCGCAAGGCTTTCGTGGATAGCTGGTCAAGTTCGGTGACCAGCAAATTAATGAACATCCCCCTTATTCGGTTTTTTTTCTCGCAAAAACCGAATTTCCTTGCTTGATAGCTCGCGCTATCACAATAAAGTCTTAACGACGTCTTCATACATCTTGCACGCATATAATTTATGTGTAACGCGATGGCAGATGGTGGTGAGCAGCGACCCACCCCTCCGGCGAGCTAGCTAGTGCGATCAGCTAGGCGTGCAGCCTTTTAGCTGCTCACATTGCTGCACCATCTCATATCTTCTCCTCGCAAGGAAGAAGATATGCTAAATAGGTCATCAGGGGATTTGCTTCTTCGACAGAAAACCCCTAATATGTGCAACCCCCCTTGTTACAATTGTTTTCAAAATAACGCTGATTGTACTGCTGAGACGACTGTATCGCTTCCGAAGCCCTCAATCGACTCACCTCCAAATCCCGATCTCGCACTGCTTGCTCATCTAAATATTCCGTGAACCAATCAACAGTGGGACCTTTCTGACTAACACCAAACAATAGCAAAGATGTAGAATTTCGAGTTGTACTATGGATCGAATTATTAATAGCAAATTCAATTTCTACCAATGTTAAAGACCAATCGGAATGCTGCATAGATTCACTCAATTTGCTAAGCATAGGGGTAAGTAAACGGTTCACTCTCTCGACCTGTCCATTTTCCTGGGGGGATCCGACAGCCACTTTCACATGCATTACGTTATTCTTTTCTAAGAAGTCACCAAACTCCCGGGACATAAAACAGCTACCCCTATCTGAAACTATTCTGGATGGCCGACTATAATATTCGAAATATCTTTTGAGAGACAGAATAACTTCTTTTGTGCTAGTAGAAATTACAGGGAAAAGTTTAATATATTTAGTGAAGGCGTCAACTATAACTAACAAATGCTTACGTTTAGACTTGACAGACGGCAATGGACCCAAATGATCAATATGGATGGTGTCAAATGGTATTGGCTTCTTTGGTATGCTATGAAGATTTCGTTCCCTGGGGGCCAATGGTGCGGAGTAGATTATGCATTTCAGACAATTTCGAATGTATTTCTCAATTTTTGACTTCATGTCAGGGAACCAATAATTAATTTTTATTTGATCATAACACTTGTTTACCCCCATGTGACCAATCTTTTCATGAATTTGTCTAATAACATTTTCCTCCATCTCTTTGGGAACGTAAAAATAGAGGTCACCTTTCATGTCCTTCTTATATACGATACCATCCTTGAGGTCAAAAAGTTTACTGGTTTGATTCTCTAATTTATTTCGAAGACTTAATATGTTTGGATCTCTACTTTGGGTAACCTGCAAACGAAACTCAATATCGTCTTCACTGATAACACTGACAATGTGATGCCGACTAAGAGCGTCCACATGGCCCATATTAGTACCGCCCCTATGTTGCACTGAATAATTATAATTTTGCAATTCAAGAGCCCACCTTGCAATACGTGGGTTTAAATTTTTTTTATTTAAAGTGAGAATAAGAGAATTACAATCAGTAACAATTTTGAAAGGTATACCCTCCAGGTAGACTCGCAATCGACGAAGAGCATATATAATAGCAAGTGTCTCTAATTCAAAACTATGGTATTTGCTTTCGACCTCCGTCGTCCGTTTTGAGAAACAAAAAACAGGGTGGAGTTTTTTATCGGCTTGTCGTTGCAGTAGAACTGCACCATAACCAGTAGAACTAGCATCGCAATGTAGTTCTGTCTCTTTAGATGGGTTATAGATAACAAGTATAGGTGATTTGGTCAATAATTCCTTTAAATTATTATAGGACTCTAAACATCTACAATCGAACTCGAACTGGACATTTTTCTTCAGTAGATCATATAGGGGTTTCGCTATATGCGAAAACTGGGGAACAAATTTCCGAAAATAAGAACATAGTCCAACAAAAGAATGTAATTCTTTTAATGAGCGGGGAATAGGATATTTCAGAATAGATTCTATATGACCTTTGTTAGGTTTTATACCATCTTCACTGACGTTATAACCTAAATAGTCTATGTTAGTGTATGCGAATTTACACTTACCCATTTTCAACTCTAATCCATGTCTCGCTAAATGTAGCAATACTTTTCTTAATATATTCAAATGTTCTTCTAGATTGGAAGTTACGATCAATATGTCGTCAATATATACAACAATCAAGCCTTTCCTAATAAAGTCCCTTAGAATATATGCTATAAAACGTTGAAAAACTGCTGGAGCGTTTTTGAGACCAAAAGGCATCATCACATATTCGAATTGGCCTCCTGGGGTAACAAAAGAAGTGTACCAAATACAATCATTGTCCATTTTCACTTGATGAAACCCACTCTTCAAATCTAACAATGTAAAATATTTCTTCCCACCTAAATACTCTAAACAATCCTCAATTAAGGGTAACGGATAGTTATCTCTAATTGTAACTTTGTTCAAGTCCCTATAGTCAATACACATACGAGTTTCACCGTTTTTTTTCTTTACTAGCACAATTGGTGAGGCGTAAGGCGAATCACTATATCTAATTATTCCCTTTTCGAGTAAATCACTAGTTATTTTATTGACTTCTTCTTTGTCTTTGTATGACAATCTTCTAGGATGACAATATATAGGCACATCACTTGTTAGCTTAATAGTCATTTCTAGATGCTTGTTTTCTAACGGTTCTTGTGGGCAATTAATGTAACAACAAGAAATAATATTATTAATTTGAGCTTGAATATCCTTAGGTAACAAATAGTTGATATTACATTCGCTGCAATCAGTAGAAACAGTATTTACGAAAAAAGTTTTATCACTATAACCAATATTAACACTATTTAAACAGTCAGAGGGTAAAATTTCATTTTCATGTCCAATAAAAGCTGAGGATGCATCACTCAAATTAGATCCAATATTTAAGAAATTACTTTTCCCACAGTCAACAATTTTGGAATTCTGCTCAATATTAAATTCAGAAGTAACTCTGATGGGAAGTTGACAGAAGTCTTCGGAAGTGGAAACTAATGGATAATCATATTTCACTGTAGCAACGTTATTCTGGCTACACTCATAAGCCATATTTCCAGTCGTCATATTATTTAATCGGCCATTAAATAAATCTTTAATTGGTTCAACATGTTTTCTGTCGCATTCATTATTTTCAATTTCTTTATTAAGTTCTAATTTTAAACTTGTATCGTAGCAACTATCCACAACCTCACTAGTATTACAATTTGAAACCTGAGTGATATTGTTCATAAATAATATTGAATGACTTTCTGATTCGCTTTCAAGAATTTTATTTTTATTATAAACGTTAAATAAATTTTAACAATTGTTTTTTTCAATAGTTAATTGTATGTTAAATAGTCTCATGAAATCCCTTCCAAGGAGCAATGGCTTTGGTAGTAATTGGTCATCAACAACAAATAAAGATAATTCACAAGTTTTAAAAAAAAAGGTTAGATGACAATCAACTTGACCATAAGTGTTTAGATTAACACCAGTAACTCCACAATAATTCGAAAATATTGGTAAATCATTGTCTATATCGAACGGCACAATCTCCTTGGATATGAAACTCACTGGACTACCACTGTCAATCAAAGAGTCAAAATATACATCACTCAAGTTATCATTACAAAAAGCAACACTCATCTGCACAAAAGGCTCAAAACCCTGACTGTTATCCTTTTCTGTCTCATCTTTTCCTTCGATGGTATATACTCGATTCTCCTTGCAATTCTTAATAACATGATCCTTACTTCCACAACGGAAACAAGATCCAATTGGTCGTTTCTTCTTAAGACACTGGTTGGCCATGTGACCAAACTCGGAATAATTGTAGCATCTGATGTCACTTACCGGAGCACTTGGTTTGAAACTGGAGGTAATTTTCCTATTTATGTTCGTACCTTGAACCGCCGTCAAGCCATTCACTAGATTTTTGTCATATTTAATCAGTAAAGTTTTCAGTTCTTCCAAAGTTTTGGCAGTATATAATATTGAAGCATAAGCAGAACGATCACGTAATCCTTCAATTACAGCATCAATGACTTCTGGTTCGCTCAATTTTCCCTGTGCGGCAATTTCCTGCATGGAAAGCATATATCCCATGATACTTTCATTTTTCTCCTTAAAACGCTTTTTCATTTGTTGATAGACATCACTGATGGAGATTGATTGTTTAAATTGTCGCAATAAGTCACATTTCAACTGTTCATAATTATCAGCTTCTGAAGTACGAAGGAAAATTGCAGCGGTTCCTGTGAGCAATCGGCGCATACAAATGTATTTAAAATGCTCGGAACATACATTAACTTTGACAGCACTTTCAAAATCAACCAAAAATTTCTCCACAAAATACGCATTGTCCCCTGAAAATTTCGGAACAAGACACTCAATGTCACTGACACCCACATTCTGAATCTTGTTGAAATTATTGCCTTCTAATTCTAGCAATTCTTTTTGGAGCAACAAGATTTTTTTCTTTTTCTCCAATTTTTCAATTAAAACATCGTCGGATTGTTCATCTTTATTTGTTTGCTGCGAGTCTATATGAGCAGCTCCATTGTCACCGCTTGCCGAAGCAATTACAACATTTCTTTGTTTCAGCAATTTCTGTAATTGCGGAATAGTGGCTGACGTTGAATATGGAATTTCAGCTGCATCCGATTCGGTCATCAATTCTTTTCTCGACATTATAATTTTTCCGAGCCTAATTTTTTTGAATTTTATATTTTATATGTATTTATGGCACGTGTAACCCCACATCTGATGTTGTAGGAACTTTGTATAAAGAATTATTTTTTTTATTTAATTTTTCTTTATTTTCCTTTATTAAGTATTATTTGATTCACAATATTTTCTAGAATGAAAAATTCTTTCTCTCGGCCTCGTTCTTTTTTTTTCAAAAGCCAAGCCTTCTATTTCAATAATATTTTCAAAAGAACTTCAGTAAACCTATTCCTTACACGTGTTAACATTGTGGATGCTTAATGGAGATGCATAATATTGAGCACTGAGCGGGGAAGATTCGTTGTTAATAAATAATGACTTAATTACGTTATTAGAGTGATTCTCCATTTTCATGAATCTTTTTCTTGTTAGGTTAATTAGGTATGACGTAAAAAAATAACTCCCGATAATTCACACATAAATTTATTCGGAAACCATTTACCTCCTGGTCTACGAAATTTACCTACACATTTTCTAAAAATTGTTCTTTCAAAAGTTTCTAATTCTTTAGCAACATTTGGAGTTATAAAAAGCCATACACCAAAACCGTAAGTTATGAGAGGTCTAATCGATGTTTTATATATTAATAATTTGGTTCTCGTTTCCGAAGCTGTAGAGTTTAAAAGTGGTTTTAGCAGAGCTGTGGCTATTTTTGCTTTATTCAATGCATATCTTGCATGTCGGTTAACTTTCAAACGATGGTGTATTTTAATTCCCAAATATTTAATTTCCTATTTTGGGGGAATGACTTGGCCTAATATAGAAAGTTGTAAGCGTTTACTTTCTCCTACCGCTAGACCTTCACCGCTAGCATTCCTGAAGCAAATGACTTCACATTTGTTCAGGTTGATATTAATACCCCATGTTTTGTAATATACTATTAATTTAGTAATACGAGCCTTAATTTCCTCAAGTGCTTAGGATGGCCTTTTACGTGAGGTCGAAATTATAGTATAATCCGTATAAAGTATTGCGCTTGAATCCCTACTAGGGAAGTCGTGATGAAATATGTTAAATAGCCTCGGACCCAATATTGATCCCTGAGGAACTACGGATTTAACATCTAGATATTTAGACTTGTCATTCTTAGGTAGGTAGAGTAGGGGTACTACGTACAACACCAGGCATCTTAATGGGCCCATTGTGATCCCTACGAGACCAGGAGTTACCCTGGGGAAACCTATTCCTCTTCAAAGAATTTAATTTTCCTACAAAACTTCATTAGACTTCCCATGTCGGTCGCCAGAAGCATCCCTAAATTCTCGAAGAAATGGTTGCCCAAAAAGTTGTTACTAGCTCGAGAGAGAGCTGAGCATTCGCATAAAATGTGCTTGATGTCTTCAGCCACCCCTATGCCTCCACAATATCGACAGAGGTCGGTTTGCACCAAGCCCAGTCTTTTAGCGTGCTTGCTCAACAGACAGTGTCCCGTCAGTATCCCAATAATTGTTCGTAGATGATTCCTATTCCAGTCTATTATGAGCCTCGATTTTTTCTGATTCATTTTCGGCCCACTAAGATTGCACCATCGTGTGTTGGCTTCCCCAAAAATTTTGTCCTTGATACGTGCTTTAAACGCCGAGAGGGAAGGCAGTACGTCAGTGATTTCGTTTTCTGAACCGTCTGCTCCTTCCTTCGCCAGTCTGTCTGCCGATTCATTTCCCTCGATTCCCAGCATAATCTAACATTATACTGAACACCTTGCGACAGCTACTGATTATTCCCGAGTTAACAGCTACCGAACTAAGCGCGTTCATGGCTGCCTTGCTGTCAGAGTAGATCGATATATCCCTGGAGGATATCTTCTCCAGACTAGATGTCTCTGCAGCCTTTTGAATTGCATGTATTTCCGCCTGGAAGACGTTGCATTCCAGTAGAAGTCGGAAAGATTTCGCTGTTTTAGATCCGTCTGTATAGATGGAAATTTCGCCTTCGATAGGGACCTTATTGTCATACCAGTCTGTTTTGTCCGGGTATAACATCCTGTAAGGGGTATCAAACTCCAATATTTCCATTATGGTATTCGTTGCCGCCTTGCCACCGCCACCTAATGTCCAGTTTAGGATCTTTCCATGACCTTTATCCAGTCTCTTGAGAAACCCATGGTTTCTTAGCCTCAGAGCACTGTTACCCGCCGCTTGTTTAATGTACAAGTCGATCGGCAACAAATGCAAAATCATTTCCAGGGCTTCCGTTGGTGTTGTTCGAAGCGCACCTGTCGCACCAATACAAGCAAACCGTTGAAGCCTAGTGAGTTTCCCTTGTATATGTTTTTTGTTGGTGGTGTCCCACCAAACTAATGCCCCATAGGTTAGAATTGGCCTCGCCACCGCGGTATAAAGCCAGAGCATTATGCTAGGATTTAGCCCCCAATTTCTACCTACATCCCTCCTGCATACATACAGAGCATTGTAAGCTTTCTTTACTCTGTTTTCTGTATTGATTCCCCATGCTAGCTTTTTGTCCAGCCAAAGTCCTAAGAATTTGACTTCCTCAGATATATTTAAGGTGACTCCATCAAGCTTTGGCAGCCTGAACTACTATACATTCTGGTGAAGAGTACCAATTCCGTCTTACCCGGATTGATGTTACGACCATTGCAACCGGCCTATTTGCTGAGCCTGTTGAGAGCTGTTTCCAATAGTTCGGTAATGGTGTCCAGAAATTTTCCTCTAGCAATTAGTGCAAGATCATCAGCGTATGCTACAATTGAGATCCCACCATTACCGAGTTTCTTAAGGATCCCATCAACCTCTAAAATCCAGGGTAATGGAGATAGTACTCCTCCCTAAGGTGTTCCTCTGGAAACTCTCATCCTTGCTTCACTGTCCCCGTAAGCTGCATTTATATATCTACAGTGCAGTAGTATGTTGATCCAATCAGTAATTCCCCCTTCCACATTTGCGCCTTCTAGGGCGCATATGATGGCTTCCCTTTTGACGGTATTGAATGCTCCTTCAATGTCCAGGAAAGTTACAAGAGCACATTCTTTATTGCTCTCTATTGCCTCTTGACTGTCTTCCACCTATGATCCATCCCCCCTTTTAATAAAGCTGGGGACGCTGTCCTCCTTTGGGAGTATTTTCCTTAGTCTTGAAGCTTCGCTAGTTTCCGTCATGTCATCGCAATACGTTCTCCATGAAAGTCTTTTAGCCTGTCTGATGACGTATTTGAATTCCCGTTTGTTTGCTTTATACAGTTCTCAGTCTTCTCCAAGGTTACTCCACCTTGCTTTGTTGTAGAGTTTCCCGACTTTCTTTCTCATGACCTTAATATCATTGTTCCACCAGATAGGTTTTTGCCTTCTAGGTGGCCTAGATATTGGCACGATTTATCGAAAGCTTTAATTACTTCATTGCTAAGGTAATTAACTGCTCTGTTCACACCATTTCTGCACTTGATTGATCTAGGAGGCTGCTTGAGCCTATTGCTCAGTGAGTGCGCAAAGCCTTCCCAGTCAGTTTTCCTAGGGTTTCTAAAGGGTGCTCTCTTGTCTATTCGAGCCTTAACCTCGAACAAGATCCATTTGTGGTCAGAGAGGGAGGGCTCCTGCGAGACCCTTCATCTTCCTATTTCAAATTGGGAAGTGTTAGTTAAGGTAATATCTAAAACTTCCTGCCTATTTTTAACTACAAAAGTTGGGTGGTTCCCTACGTTACAGATTACTAGATTTGATAGTATAATGAAATCAAGTAGTAACATACCTCTTTCATTGGTGTCCTTACTTCCCCATTGTGTGTGGTAAGCGTTGGCATCACATCCGATAACCAACTCTCACGTGTTCCGTGCAACTATCTGCCTTAAACTTTCTGGTGGCAGATCCGCCATCTGTCCATCGTAGGGTAGATATGCCGAAACCAGACAGAAAGGTTTCGCTTTCTGCTGCTTCCAATCGCATACCAGTACTGTAACATCCTCAGAGCTGTAATTTTCCAAAAGAAAAGCTTTAACTGTATTTTTCAGTAGGATACAAGTTCTGATTTTCCTTTCCGATTTTTTATAGAAAAGAGTAAAGTCTCTTACCTTTAGTCCTGATAATTGTTTCCTGTTGTTGATCCAGGGTTCCTGGATTAAAGCCGCTGTGATATTCTGCCTAGAGAGTAGTTCTGCTAGGCAGGCAGTAGCCGTTCTACTGTGATGGAGGTTGATTTGTACCTCCTCCATCACTGGTTACCGGCTCCTCCTCTTCGATTCCTTTAGTACGGGCAGGTGGTTTTATCATCACCCTGCCCAAACTGTACCTTACCATCCCCTTAAACTTCTCCAGATAGGGAAGTGATTCACGGCTGAGTAATAAAAGGTAATTCTGGCCGTGTTCCCTCTGGGGTCCACCTTCAGTACCTTCCATCTCGCAGCCCTCATCTCCCTATTCTGATTTCTTAATAATGCTAAGGACCTATCCGGGGTGGTGTAGGGCTTGGAAACCCACACCCAGGATTTCGGTATTACGTACTTGTGAAGGTCCTTCACAGCAACTGCTGTGATTTTGGCACCTTTCCAAAAACCGCCAAGACCGCCAAGACCGCCAAGACCGCCAAGACCGCCAACGAATTCTTTAAAGAATTTTGCCGAGGCATCATTTCCACAAGCGACAATCTTATGTCCACCCTCCCAACCAGCGCCATCGAAGAGCAATTCCTGATCTTTGGCAGCTGACTCGTAAAAAGTCAGCATAGCCAACTGGAACCTCTCTTCGATTTTTTGCCACTAGTCGAGGGTTAATCGGCCATCTGACTGCTGCTCGTTAACTACAGCCACACGCAACTTGTCCAGCTCTGCATTCACAGGCCTGTTGCGTGTCGCTGTAGAAACCTTTTGTTTAGGCCTCTTAGCCTCGCCTTGCGTGACGTCGTCCCCCGACCTGTCACCTTTGCCCAAAAAACGGTTACGTTTTGA
This sequence comes from Xylophagus ater, assembly GCA_963422695.1. Taxonomy (NCBI): domain Eukaryota; kingdom Metazoa; phylum Arthropoda; class Insecta; order Diptera; family Xylophagidae; genus Xylophagus; species Xylophagus ater. The sequence goes on along the minus strand of OY730482.1, from coordinate 25,285,645 downwards.
CTTAACCGTTTCGTAATCATCCTCGTTCGATGATCCCGCATTGGGATCCCGAGGAGCAGCCTATTCTTCCTCAACCACCTTAGCCTGATGACTGGCAAGAAAACTCTTCAAGCTAGCATCTCCAGCTACCAATTTGGCCCGTTCGTACTGCTCTTTCTCCCAGAGGCTGAGCACACTGGGATCCATTGCACCGTACTTCTAGACCTTCCTATTGGCAGACCGGAGACGAATTCTAGCCTGTTGATAAGCAGTCTTCTTACGAGTGTCCTTTTTACTATGCTCAGGTTCAAATAACCTGGCAGCTTCGTTGCTACCTTCGAGAGCGGATGGCATTTTTCCATCCACGCTTGAAGGGTTGGTTTCAGCAGAGCCAGACGGCATATTTCCAGTCTGAGCTACTGCCTTAACCACTTCCTCTTTCGCTTCTAAGAGCTCGGCACTTTTACACTCCGAGGTTGCCTGTTATCTGAGGCCTCTGTTCATGACAGTATATCCCTACTGCCATTCATCCCATCAGCACAGATCGGTTAACACTTTGGGATTGGGGTTGTTTATCGAGGTTGCCTCCTCTAGATCCGCAAGATTTAGTATAAGCAGGGGTACCACGTGCAGGACGTAGCTCTTCACTACGCACAAGATGTTTCCATACATCCTGAATCTAGTCGGTCTTGGAACACTTCCCTGGTGATAACCTACTTTCACCTTGCCCCTTGTCATTCTTAATTTGTATAAAAAGTTTTCTGTTCCGAAGCAAACAGTAAATAATTTTTAATAAAGGACGAGGGCAACCAGCCCTCAGTAATTTAAAAATTAACCCATTAGACCAAACTGAATCAAAAGCCTTTTCCACGTCAATAGTGCACACTACCGTACATTCTTGGTTTCGGAGCCCTTTAATTATTAAATCTTGGAATACTAAGAGCGCATGCTCTGTTGAGTGAGCTCTCTCAAAGCCAAATTGATTATCTGGTATTAAACTTGTCTTTTCACAAAAATCCTCCAGATGAGTGAGCATAGACCTTTCAAGAATTTTACCCAGATTTGATAGCATAGAAATAGGTCGAAAATTCGAAACATCTTGAGATAATTTATTTTTTGCTATAGGAATAAGTTTTGCCAATTTCCACTGAGCCGGAAAGTATCCATTATTGAAACGATTGTTGATAATTATAGTGAGTAAAGGCGCAATTTATTTTTGACACTTAGTCAATACAAAATTAGAGATTTCCTCTGGACCGTCAGATTTTTTCCTATTTCGGAGATTGATAATCGATTCAACTGTACCTTGAGAAACAAATAATTCTCGGGTGGAAGGATTAGAAGATAAGTTTTCAGAGTCAAAATTAGTGACATTGCCCTGAGAATCATTACGAAAAGTATTTACTTCGGAATTAACGAGGTTATAAAGATTTGTAAAGGAAATTCTTGCAGAAAGAGCATGATATTCGATGTTAAGTTGATTCAAGTTATTATGATATATTCTTTTTAATTGTCTTAACCAGATTTTCATGATTTTGTAAATTTTTTTAATTAATCCTGAAACGTTTTGGTAATGTTTATAATTTCCAGTTGTCAAATTTTCTGAATGATTAGAGATGCAACGTTTGATATAGTTTGTGAAAGTTGAGATGCCTTCATCAATTTCCAGGTTTGTTAGGTTTTTATCTGGAGGAAGGGATATACCAGAGAGTGTTGACTCAAGTTCACCACTAAAATTTGTCCATTTAGTTTTTTTAAAGGATCGAAATGTGCAAGGCACACTTAAAAAGGGATCAAACCTTGTAAACCTGATATCTAGTATTATTGAGAAAAGATCGGATCTCGACGGTTTGGTATAGCATTCAAAATTTGGTTGATCCAGATCCAGACAGTAATTTATTAAGGAAGAAGAGACAATAAAGAAATCTAAAAAAGATGAAGATCTAGGATATGTTGGGTTGTTTCCATTAATAATATCTAGGTTCGGAAACGGACCATCCATAAACCAAGAGTGTAAATGGATGCCATTAACATTTCACATACTGTCGCCCCAGAATTCATGCCTTGCATTAAAGTCCCCTCCAATGATGCAGTTTGTAAAGTTAAGAGTCAATTGGTATAACTTGTCTAAGTCTCTTCTGATATTAACACCTTTATTGCAAGGCAAATATATTGCTCCAAGCAATAATTTTCTTTGCATATTATCATGGTTCAGGTATGGCATTGCAATTAAAGTAGCTGATATTAATTCAAAGTTGGACAGAATAACTTCAAAATGAAATTTTTTGTTTACTAATCTTGCAGTTCCTCTATTGTGATCATTTCTAGTCATTTCGTAATTACTAAAGGACACTTTGTGATTATTTTTTAGGTAGGTTTCCGATAAAAGAGCGGCAATTGGCCTTAAATCCGTCAATTCGTATTCTAAAGAAAGTCTCCTTTGATGAGAGACAATTGAGTTCACATTAAGGTTTAAAATTTTTATACTGAACATTGAAATTAATTGGAACATGTCAGAGACGCAACAGAATTTAAGTAAGCAACTGTTTTGTCACCACTACTTTTTATGGAAAGATAATGAGGCCAAAACGATTTCAATTTATCAATAATTACACCAAGAGGTGCTCCAAAGAGCTTATTGCTTTCATTAATGAAATCATTTAAGGTATTATCATTTGGTGCAGTATTATTTTTAAGAGTCGAAGCACCAAGAACGGCAGCGTAAGATTTGTTTGGCTGAATGAAATTATTAATCGCGTTTAAGTTAAATGACTTATTTCTTTCTATTGACTCTTTAAGGAGGGTTTTATTCCTTAATCTTTTCTCAGCATACAATTTGTAGGCAGGGCAACCCCTAAAGTTTGCAGGATGTCCTTCAGATTGGCAATTCACGCAGAACGCTGGAGAAAGATTCACACCATCATTCTTTCGTTTACAACAATTAATCTCATGATCGAGACCGCATTTCACGCATCGCCTTTTTTTGCGCAATTAGCTGCGATGTGACCAAAGCTCTGGCAGCGAAAACACTGGGAAGGACCCGTTTTTTTTATCTTTTCTCAACTTACTATCTGGTGCAGTATACTTCTTATGCTTGTTAACTCCAGAATATTTTGGCCCACTTTCAGCTGGACCGCAAACAGTTTCAAAACAATTGACTCTCTTCGTGACCTCCGAGTCGAATACTGGTATATCTTTTCAATATTGATTGAAGGATAGTTTTTATTTATATCAGCTAACATATCATCAGCCAAAAAACCTCCCAATATTCCTCTAAGGATAACGGTTGATTTTTTATTTTGCTTTGGGGTGAAAGAGAAAGCATCCAATTAAATTTTTTTTAATTGTTCAATTATCCGACAATGAACCTCTAGCAAGCTCACTCGCACTCTCATCATGCCTTTTCCAGCATTACTTAATTCGAATTTAACAACATTTGAAAGAGTTGTGATAAAATCGGTCATCACTCTCGCATCACTGCAATCTACAAAAATTGGTGGACAAAACTTAACTGTATTACTATCACTTTAAACTGTAGTATATTTTTAATATTCACAAAATCTGTTTTATTTAAATTTTGCGAATTTGGGATATTTTCTCCCGAATTTACAGAATTACCGTTTCTATTTTCAAGATTTTTCAGTAGATGAAATTTGTTGCTATATGAAGATAATGTTGGCGTTGCTGGTTCAGTGTAACTAACAGGAAATTTCCGTTTTCTTTCCGGTTCGCCAGTAGAAGATTTAAATTTCTTCATTTGAAATTTTGATAATACAAGAGACCAATTGTCAGAAGGAGTAACAACTTCTTTTGCAAGTAAATCAAATTCATCCATCGGGAGCACTGGTGCCATCCACTTGTCAGCAATATCAAATGTATTTATGGCATCTATATCAGCCTCCTGTCCCGTCCATCCTACCTCACTCAAATGAAGTAGGATGGTGAGAAATGAATGATTATTGATAATTCTCTTCGTATTCTCGTTTTAAGAATATAACATAGATGTCAAAATCTTTGTATTTTTTTTTTTTTTTATTTTGCGTAAATCAGTGAAAGCAAAATAAAAACGATGTAAAATTTAGTATATAAATAAAACTTAGAGACACCTTTATTGATATCACTATTTAAAAAAAGAAAAAAACAAATAATAAATAATTTAATTTTATTTTAAATTATATTTATTTTAATATATACGTGGTTTTCCCAATTGTTGATATAACTCTTTGCTTATCAAACTAATTTCACTGCCAGTATCTATCAGTATTTCTATTTTCTTCTTGTATAATAACATTGTAGAATTTGTAAAAGATTTTTTCTGAACTCTCACAATATTTAAATGTGTTTTTTCGTTTTGACATTCATAAGAACGATGTCCGGTTTCTTGACAGTTATAACAGACGGATGTTTTTCGTCTACATTCGGATTCACTATGACCTTTCCTATTACAAAATGTACAATCTGTGTTATCCTTTTTTGGTTGTACCATTTTCGGTTTATTATTGGTCTTATTTTTGACGTCAGTTTTAGTTTCATTAAATGTAATTTTTTCTCTGCGTGACTGAAATTTAAAGTTTTCATAAACTCGTAATTTACCTTTAAGTTCCTTTAAATTTGTTGCCCCATACAGAAGGATCTTATTTTCAGGTTTATCATCAATTCCGTTAATGACGTATTGAATCAATGACGCTTCATCAACACTATTTCCACGACCAGCTATTTGCTGCATTTTTAATACGTAAGCAAGATATCCTTCATCGTGCAGTTTCTTCGTGATTCTCAGTAGATTATGGACATCAGCAATACTAACTTCAGTTTTGAATTCTTCAAGTAGCTTTGATTTTAGTTCATTCCAATTTTGAATTGGTTCTGCTTGAACTAACAAAAGAGCAGTACCTCTTAACAGTCTTTTAGCGTACACAAATGATTGTAGCATTGTCCATTGTATAATATGGGATGAATCTTCAACTTCTTGAATCCAGTCAGTAATATTCAAAATGTCATCTCCGGAAAATTTTCTCATGCTGCTTTCGACATCGTGAAAATTAAATAACTGCGGTGATGCCATTTGTCTGAGTGATTGTGTCTCAATTTCTTGATTTTTCCGACCTGAAATATATGGTGTACTATTAGCTATATAATTTGCAAATGGAATAGAATTTTCTTCGGAGAGTGCAGATACGTCGACTGGAAATCGTACTGATGATTTTTGTAAACGACGTAATAATATGGATTTCTTTCCTGCTGCTGATAAACGTTCTCGTAATGCACTTCGTAAGTCTGCTACTTTCATTCAAGCAAAATCGGAATTTTTTTCCATCAGAATTTTGTTTCGATTTCAATAATTGTTTTTGTATTTTTCTGTTTCAATTTATTTCCCTGTAACAATTGCCGTTTGTCAAAAGTTCCTGGACGAGCCCCCAAATGTGGGAATAATAAAATAGTTTATTTTTTAAAGAAAAAGCAAAACAATTTTATTTGTATTTAATTGAACAGAACAGGAAAAGAACAAAAATCAGACTGACATAATTTCAGAAAAAAAAATTAGTAAAATTTAGTATTTCCTAAAACTTTTATTGGGTTTTCGATTGATTAAATTAATATATTTTTTTTTCAATTTAAAATAATTTTAAATTTAAAACAGGAGAAAATAACTGCAACCGTTCAATATGACGGCCTCCTTCGATCTAAATATTTCTTAATTGTTTATTTAATTCGAAATTTCTTACACGCGACCGAAACTTCTCGCATAATATCGAAATTCTTACAAAATACAATGAAATTTCCTTGTACAATCTCAAATTTTCCCCAAAATTTTCCGTACAATCGATATTTTTGTACGACACACTGAAGTATAATCTCAAATTTTGCGCAATCGAAATTTTTATACAACACACCGAAGTTTAACCGAAAATTTCTTATACAACACCGAAATTTCTCGTACTGTCGAAATTTGTATACACATAAAATACACTTTGTAAATATTTTTCACGTTTGTTACAGGGCAACTACTAAATGTATTGTTTTTTTCAACGAATTCCGAAATCCTCTTCAATCGACATGATATCACTTTTTTATGAGCTATTGTATGTACCGGGAATTGTAATTATTAGGAACTAGAACTCGAGTCAGTAAAAACCTGCTTAAAGAATCATTAAATAATCCCAGTAATATATTATCAATATTGCTAAAAACCTCTGATGTCCTTTGGTAGAAATAGAGCTTGTAGTTAACAAATCTTCCTCAAATTTGCTCTAATTCGCAAGTAGGTTGGGACCTAATAGTATAAATATATTCTACAAATTTTATTCAAATCGGGATAATAGTTTCTAAGATACATCGAAAAATCGATTAACTGGTAGTGCCTACCATAGGACATAAAAAACATTTTTAAAAAAAAGTTTATCATTTTTAAACGCACTTTCTTCTAAATGTTATAAATCTAAAGACCCCAAATTACTTTATTTTCAAAAATTTCTAAGAATTAGAAATATTTCAATATTGTGGAGTGCCGTGTCATTCCACTTCAATGTGGTGGCTAAGTAGTGCTACCAACTTTTAAATTAAAATTAGCTCCTGTTCTTGCTCGTTTTATTTACCACTTGCTCTGCTCCTGAGCATGGCAAATAAAATGCTGCAAATATCGATGAAAAAATAAATTGAATTATTTTATTTGATAATCTTCTAAGGACCACGAGTATTTTGCCCATTCCGGCCTTAAATCAGTATCAATTTTAATATATGTATGCCTACTATTACATATTACTAAATCGTGACAAAATTAGCTTTACGCTAAACTTTATTAGTTCCTAGAAGTCTAGTGACTAGTAAAGATAATTTTGTAGATTTGAAGCCCCTTAAAATTGGTTGATCCAGCAATGTAATATGTCATTAATAAATTGTGTTGAACAATTCCTGTCAATTTCTCAAGATGAATCATGAATTATAATATGACATCAGCATCATATTTTATTGGATCTCGACAAATGAAATTGAAACGTGTTAAAGGTATTGTCCAATGGCAATATGTCATAATAAAAAGATACTTCAAGCCGATAAACTTTTCCTAGCATTAACATTAACAATTCATCCATACGAAGCAGATACATATACATATTGTATTTTATTGGAACTGATAAGGGTTTGCTACATAATGTTCCATATATTATCTACATCAAAATATTGAAACACTTCAGGTATATAATGGAATTCTAACCATGGAGTCCAAAAATATTCCTAATTTGCGGAAGTGATTGGTATATGATTTAATGGAATTGAATTTTTGGTGATTATGAATTTTGTATGCATTATAAATTATTCCATAAGTGTATGCGGGTTGAAATTGAAGGTATTTTTTATTCATTACTTCATTTAATTGGTGTAATTCGAGCAATTCATTGCGCCTATTGGACCCCGATACATTCAGCAATTATAATTGGTGTAACAAAAACATCTATAGAATATAGAAATTTGGGATCTAATTTAAGTACTTTAAGACCAGCATCAACAAGAACTTTCCGTATTGCAGGAGTTTCTTTAACAACCGCCAAGTAACATTAGTATTAAAATGCTACTACATAACATATTATACTGTCAGTGCGTTTTGTCAGTTTTTTCCTAAAATTTAGTCAATGCACGATACAAAAACTGACAAAAATACTGACAGTGTAATAATAGTTTAGCAATTTATACTACATACTATCGCATGTAATCATTTCTATATAAATTGATGAGACGTTTGCAGGGCGCCTCTTTTTAATAGTATTTGTAAAAAAGACTGTAAATACATGAAATTTTATATCACACAGAGCCATTTTAACAAATACTATTAATAAGTTAACGCTTGCAGACGTGCCCAGATTGGAAACTCTCAATATTGTATCCTTTTTGATACTATATAACTAATGTAGTATGTATATGTGTTTTTAAGAATTTGTCAAATTGTGGTGGATCATTTCTTGTTGGAGAGGAAAACAGTATACTATAGTACATGTGTGTGCTTTAGTTTAGAAGATATGCCATTTCCACCGCATTGTCAATGTAAAACGCTTATAATTAGCAATTCTTGAAGCATTAGTAGCAAAAGCTTAGGCTTTCTTGGATATCCAAATAAAGTTGTATTAATGTTTTGTTTTTGGCGCACGAAAGTGAAATTATAAGTGCTATTCCCTTACCGTTGTAATTCGTGTTGTATCATTGTATGATTCGTGTTATTTTGTATCGAAAAATATCGAATCATATACTACAACGTTACGTTTCACAACGCTAATTACAAAAAAAAGACAAACTTTTTCTTTTAATTTTTTAACGAAAACAAAAAACGCGGAATATTTTTCCTACATTTTGTAAATAATAATTTCAAATTTACTAATTTCTTTTTTTAAATGAATTTTATTTAAATTTTTCCCGTTATTTAAAACAAAAATAAAAAATTATTTTATTTTACAGTAATTTTCATTTCTTTTTCGCGTATTCATCCCAAATGGAGGGCGTCGATCTCAATAATTAATCGAACAGAAATAACCGATGCGTTACTGCATAATAATATAAACATTGTAGTTGGTTTTTTTTGCCCATAGCTGCGCTGCTGCCTATCGTCAGGTGTGCTATGTTCCGAGACTTACTTGAAATGATTTGAAAACATATAGTAACTTAAAATCGGCCTATAGCCGATTTTTTGATGCCCTATGGTAGAAATGGGACAGAAAAACTGTCAAAACTAACATTATTTCAAGGTTTTTTCTTCATAACTATGTTTCCACTTTTCAAAATTTCGTCCAATTTGCAGGTAACCTAGACCCTGATAGCATAAGTTTTATTTAAATCGGTGTATTAGTTTTTAAAGTACATAAAAAAAACTTTATAGAAAGGGTTATTCTCTCATAGGATTATTTCTTTCTCATTTATCCTTGGACCGATTTGATTGAAATTGAACATGATATCGTCTATTTAGGTAGTTAACCTGGGTAATTAATTTTAATAAAATTGATTCACAAATTTTCTGATTAAATCCGAATAACCAAAAACAAAAAAACGACAAATCTTTGTGGTCACCCTGGCTTTTCGTTTATAACTTTGCTTCCCCTGGAGCGATTTTGCTCAAATGCAATACGAAACCAAGTTAAGGAATAAGCAACGCACATTCTAAATTTCATCAGAATCGGATAACGCGTTTTTGAGTTATTTTGTATACGGACGGGCGGACGGACGGACGGACGAACGGACGGACATGCATAAATCAATATAACTTTTTATTCCCGACACAACCATACCATTAATACCTTTCTACGACAATTATTTCGATGTGTTACAAATGGAGTGACAAAACTAATATACCCTCTGGTAGTACCTACCATAGGGCATATAAATATAAAGATTTAAAAAGCAAAGAACACGTTAAAATGAATAAACATTATGTACACTGAGGCATCCCATCCGTTTGTCTATAAATTTGCCATAAGAATAACAATAAAGATAACATATGCTTTCCAGAAAATTATACAAAAAGATTTTAATTATGACCACTTAGTCTGGGTACCATATAGTATATGCGGGATACAAAATACTGCAATTTCTTGGAATAAAATTTTATTCTGAACGAAAGAAAAGTAAAAAAGTAGAAAAGTATTTCAATATAACAATATTGAAATAGATTCTAAAATGAAGGAAAAAATCCTGAGATAGACGAGTAAGTTAAATTTTAGGACTAGAAAATTAAATGAAAAAGTGTTAACCGAGGAGAAAAAAAATAGTATTAAAATGGGTTAATTTTTAAATTACTTAGGGCTGGTTGCCCTCGTCCTTTATTAAAAATTATTTACAGTTTTCTTCGGAACAGAAAACTTTTTATACAAATTAAGAATGACAAGTCTAAATATCTAGATGTTAAATCCGGAGTTCCTCAGGGTTCAATATTGGGTCCGAGGCTATTTAACATTTTTCTTCACGACTTCCCTATTAGGGATTCAAGCGCAATACTTTATGCGGATGATACTATAATTTCGATCTCACGTAAAAGGACATCCTAAGCATTTGAGGAAGTTAAGGCTCGTCTTACTAAATAAATAATATATTACAAAACATGGGGTATTAATATCAACCTGAACAAATGTGAACTCATTTGCTTCAGCGGTAAAGGTAGCGGTAGGAGAAAGTAAACGCTTACAACTTTCTATATTAGGCCAAGTCATTCCCCTGAAATAGGAAATTAAATATTTGGGAATTAAAATGCACCATCGTTTGAAAGTTAACCCACATGCAAGATATGCGTTGAATAAAGCGAAAATAGCCACAGCTCTGCTAACGAGAACCAAATTGTTAATATATAAAACATTGATTAGACCTGTTGTAACTTACGGTTTTGGTGTATGACTTTTTATTACTCGAAATGTTGTTAAAGAATTAGAAACTTTTGAAAGGACAATTCTCAGAAAATGTCTAGGTAAATTTCGTAGACCAGGAGGTAAATGGTTTCCGAATAAATTTATATATGAATCATCCGGAGTTATTCCTTTTACGTCATATCTAATTAACCTAACAAAAAAAAGATTCATGAAAATGGAGAATCACTCTAATAACTCTAATAACGTCCGTTCGTCCGTCCGTCCGTATACAAGATAACTCAAAAATGCGTTATTCGATTTTGATCAAATTTAGAATGTTAGTTGCTTATTCCTTAACTTGATTTCGTATTGCATTTGAGCAAAATCGATCCAGGAGGAGCAAAGTTATAAACGAAAAACCAGGGTGACCAGAAAGTTTAGTCGTTTTTTTGTTTATGGTTTTTCGGATTTAACTGGAAAATTTGTGAATCAATTTTATTGAAATTAATTATGCTGGTTAACTACCTAAATAGACGATATCATGTTCAATTTCAATCAAATCGGTCCAAGGATAAAAGAGAAAGAAATAATCTTATGAGAGAATAATCCTCTCTATAAAGTTTTTTTTATGTACTTTAAAAACTAATACACTGTTTTGAATAAAGTTTCCAAATTTGACTTATGCTATCAGGGTCTAGGTTACCTCCAAATTGGAAGAAATTTTGAAAAGAGAAAACAAAGGTTTGAAGAAAAAACCTTGAAATAATGTTAGTTTTGACAGTTTTTCTGTCCCATTTCTACCATAGGGCATCAAAAAATCGGCTATAGGCCGATTTTAAGTTACTATATGTTTATTATTTAATATTTTGTTGTTACCTAGTTTTAAGTTTAGTTGTAAGTAATTTTTGTAGTGCCGGGAGCAAGCACTTATACATGGGATTTTTGTTAAATGAAATTGAATGTTTGAATTTTTATGAATTTTTTTTTGTTTTCTCTTAAAGTGATTAGTTTAAGTTAGGCGCTGAAGCCAACTAGTCAATAATTTGAAATTTTAAAATAAATTGTACTATATATTATTTCTAAGTCTCAATAAAATAAATCAAAAAAACAAAAAAAAAATCTGTTCGTTCAGTCTTTCCTCCTCCAATTTGAATATTGCCGTCTTCAATTTCTTTGGCAAATTTTTATTTTTCTAAATCTAGAATTGATTTCCGCTCGTTTTTCCACTTCTTTATACATTAATTTATTCTTGTTAGTAATTTACATAAATGAGTTCTCACTTCAAACATTAATTTTTCTTTATTTTTTTTTTTTATTTGTCAAAAATATATATGCATTAGAAGCATGAATGAAAGAATATACAGATTACGCCTTCCCATATTTCAAATTGGTTTTTTCTGCGCAACTACGTCATTCGAGAGTTTATATGAAAATTTTTTTGGATGAACATTTTTATTTTCATACTTTTATGACGTCAAGCGGAATTCATAAAAGTATGAAAATAAAAATTCAAAATGGCCGACAAGCGCGTGGCGCAATATGATATTCTTTCATTCATGCATTAGAAGATACCATATGACATAAAGGATTTCTAAGAGATGCGACTATTCATAAATCATGACATTTTTTTGTGTTTGAGAGAGCGTTCGATAAGATAAAATAATCAGTAAAGGCTGGATTAGATTGAAGCAGCAACAGCAACAGCAAACATTTTAGAAACCATGCGTTTAAATGGGTTGAATTAGATTACCGACAGCAACAGCAACAGCAACTTCATTTCTATTTCTAATTTTGCTGTTGCTGTTGCAAGTTGACAACATGACCATGCTTATAAATACAGTGCATGAACCTTGAAAATATGAATTATCGTTTTTCCGGGTTTTTTTGATTTTTCGGTTTTTTGGTTTTGTTAAATTATAATTTTTATTGCATTTTTTTATTTATTCTAAATAATATTTTATTAAATTAAATATTATTAAAATAGAAGATGGTATAATTTACCTAAAAACAATAAATTCGTGTATTTGATGACATTATTTCAGTTTATTTTCAATAATTTCTTAGAAGAAAAATCCATTGCGGTAATGTAATAAAATGTCTTTAAGAATATTTCAAAATTTTCTTGTCATTAAACGATATGAATTTTAATCAAAATTTTTTAAAATGAAATACTAAATTGTATACATTTTATTGGGGTCGTTATAAAGGCGCCAAATTATTCCTTTCCAACAAAATGTCTAGGAAATAAAAACATTTTAAATGGAAATAATATTATTCCGTATGCATTTAGTTGCAATGAAATTGCCGGTTAATAGCAAGCAATCTTATTTTTCAAAACTTGAATCGCCAAATTTTGAAGTTGCTGTTGCTGTTGCTGCTTCAATCTGATTCAGGGGTAAGTCATTTAATATTCAAGTGTAAACAACATTGTTTTTTATTCGATTGAAAATGGAAGGTTACGTGCCAAAAAAACAAGACAAAAAAAAGTTTTACTTTTTTAGTTTAACGTAAAGGAAAATGCAATTAGAGCGCGTCGGTGGTTGGAAAAAGCTTATGGCGAACATGCTCCAGCAATTTCAACTTGTGGATTTTGGTTTAGACGATTCAATAATGGCAATTTTGATGTGCTCGATAAAGAGCATGGAAAACGACCAGAGAAGTTTAAAGACGAAGAATTGCAGGAGTTACTGGACGAAGATTCATGTCAAACACAAGGACAACTCGCAAGAGCATTAAACGTGAGTGGGATCACGATTTTCAGACGTTTGCATGCCATGGGAAGGTTTCAAACGGAAGAAAGTGGGTGCCATATGAACTGAAAGAGAGAGATATTGTAGGGGGTTCAGTCATTTGTAAAAAGTTACTGAAAGGTTTAAAATAATATCATTTTTGCAACGAATTGTTACTAGTGACTGGAAACGGATTCTTTATAAGATTCACAAATGCAAATTCTTTTTGCCATCCCGTCCAGTCACCAGAATCAACCGCAAAGCCGACTGTCCATGGAAAGAAGATCTTGCTCTGAATTTGGTAGAACCAGAAAGTTCTACCATGAACTTTTGAAAACGGATGAAAAAGTCTCTGCTGGTCGTTTCAGACAACGACTGATCGAATTGAATCGCGCTTTGAAGGAAAAGTGACCAGAATAGGCTCATAGACACCGTAAAGTGATTTTGCAGTATGAAACCGCTAGGCGACATGTTTCTAAAACGTTGGAAGTCCTTGGATGGGAAATGCTAGCCCAACCGCTGTATTAGCCGGACATTGCTACTTTGATTATCTTGTTTATTTGTTTTGGTCGATGCAACATGGCCTTGCTGATGCACACTTGCTCAATCTTGAAGAAATGAGAAAATGGCTCGATGACTGGATTGCCTCGAAAGACGAACAATTCTTTCAGCGCAGAATCTTTGCCCTTCCGGAAAGATGGACAAAAGTCATAGCTAATGATCGAAAATATTTTGATTAAAATAAAACACAGCTTTCATTTATTGTAAAATTAATTTGTTGTTTCTGATGAAAAATCCTTTAAGTCATATGGTATCTCCAAATACACCTCAATGATATTTTCAGTGGGTTGAGGTATTGCGAAAGTGTAACGTTGTAACAAAAATATCAGCCGTATATCCCCGTATACCCTTATAGAATTTTATACTTTCATAACTGGATAGTTCTACTTCTCATCGCTTCTTCACTGGCTTCGTTATACTTCTAATACTTTTCACATCTCTTATCTATATGATGTGCCAGTGTCTGTATGTATATTGTGCCTGAAAATAGGCAATTTATAATTTGCGGATGACGAAATCTCTTCAATCCTGTTTTAAAGTAGGCGCTTGCTCGTATTGTGAGTGAAGCATTATCGGTCATATTGTACATTTTTATATCCAGAATTTATAATTATTAGAATTTTGTACTTTCATATTTGCATAGTTCTATTTCTCACCGCTTTGGTGCTGAGGTAGCTACAATTTTTATACTTCTCCTACTATGTCTTCAACAATGTTTTACTTCCATAGAGTGTAATACGACGTTTTTTCAAGTGAAGGCAAATTTTTCTTTTTTCAAGCAAAAAGAGTAAAATACTTTTTTAATGGATAAAGCGCTTGCCTGTTTGTGGGTAATCAAGGATGGCCAAATAGGAGTCAATTTTTTTACAAGTAGGATAAAATTTTTGGGAGAAATTGTATTTTCCTGTTTTTAGATTTCAGATTTTAGATATTCACCAAATAATGTATTAGCAATAAAATAATACAAAATTATTATTTAAGAAAATTTAATTTTCTAAAATGCATTTGTGTTGTTTTCCGACAGTGGCATATTGTTTAATGTGCATGGTTCTCGCATAAGTAGTGCCTGTATGACTTAATATTCTTTCAAAATGTTAAAGGTACACAAGGTATTACCACAGATAACACCACCTCCAAAATATATTGAGTACTTGAATTAATTTTTGATGCTTTTTTTGTTAAAAAAGAAACGTTCATTTAAAAGAAATGGTACATTACATTTTTTCAAAGTATTGTTAACTAGAACGTTTTCCCATTTTTTGGGCAACAAATGAAATCCATGATAAAAAAAATTCGTTCTGTTTCGAAGCAATCCCTATTTATTGAACAATTTTTTTGATATCTTCAAAAGTTTTGTAATGCTATTCAGAGAGATCATACTACATCGATTGAAACAAGTTATAATCATATGGTAAAAAGTCAAAAGGAAAGGAAAAACATCCCACTCAAGTGCTTACAACGTTTCCTTTACATGGAAAATTGTCAACTGCATATACATTACCTTACCATGTCTTTTTGCATATTCTAATCGTTTCTTTTTTCAATGCTCGCTTCAGTTTGCTCACATTACTGTTGGTAACGATCAATGTCCACTGTTTTACTAAATTTGCTCGAGTAATGCTTCCAATTCTGCATTTTTAAATTTTTTCGACTAACCAAGGTGTTTATCTTTCAAAATCAAACTCATTGGTGCCTGTTCTGATATCCGACGTTACGTTAGTTTTATTCGATATTACTCACTGGCTACTCGATATTTCATTTTTGGTGTTCTGGAATACGCAACGTTTCATTTCAGTTCAACGCGTAGCAACGGATTCGATTATTGATGTTCTGATATTCGCCAGGATGTCGATTTTCAGGTTAAATTACTCACTTCAGTTTTCGCGCGTTCTAATGAATATTTTTGTATGAATTTCCTTTATTTCTAAACCCACCCACACTATGCACCATAATATCAACTTTTAATCTCATTTTGGGCCTGAAATGACTTTTATGAAGGATATATATGTTCAGTAAATAAAATTCATTCATAAAAAAAAATGTTTTTTTTTCCATTTTTAAATTTTTTAATGATTAGTGAATGGAAACAATGTTACAAAAATATATAATTTATATTTTGAAATAAACATTGCTGAAAAATATATAAAATTTATTTTAATAATGACAAGAACTTTATTTTGTAAAACATTTATTGATGATTTTTGACATGCGATGATTGCCGTTTTTTTAAATGGGAAACGTAGTTTTTCAGAACACCGATCGCGTTAGGAATTGAACGCGTTACGTTTACTCACCTAACGCCGTAAAACAGAACAAGGGTGATTATCTTTAAATCATCTAAACTCAATCTTTATAAGTGATTTCAGATCACCATAAGCTACCATAAGCAAATGATAACTTTTAACGACACTTTTCTTTAGATTGAAGGAAAAAAGTAACGGTTTTTGCAAATAGTTATATTGGGACAGACGTCGAAATTTTCAATTAAATAAAAAAATGTGTTTTTTCACACTTCATCTAAATGTCATATACATACTTGCTAAATATTACTATTGATTATGGAAAGTACATCAATACATACATTAGCTTTCACGATAAACAATGTGGAAATAACAGGACTAATGCCACTTCTTAAACAGCATTCGAAATTAATTCAAGTACCATGTATAAACAGTATCATATACTTTCAATAAATTTGAATAAAAAAATAACGCACTTTTAGAAGTGTTCATCTTCGTTTTTTTTTTTTTTTTTAAACTTTACGGTTTGGTTGCCGTCATCGTGTTGCCGCTATTGCTTTCTTATTAAAATTAAAACAAATGTTCCAATGGACTTTCTTTGTAGTAACTATAAGTTGTGCTTCGTTTTTCTTTTCTTTTTGTATCCGGCAAACCCACCTCATAATATACGTATTTTCTAGAGACTTTCCTTTTGGTATGAAATCAGTTTTTTTTTCTTCACTTGGTGTAACCAAGAAGCATGGTGTAACTCAATTCATTCGGTTTTAATGGAAGAATATTGCTAAATAAAAAAAAAAATAAATAAAAAACAATACATAGGTATGAAAGAATATATTTAAAAAAAAAAAATTACAAATAATAATATTATAATTCACACATGTATAATAACGCTTAGTGTATATCGAGGTGTGACGATGATACAATATTGTAATAACGTTCTTGATAAAAACGATAAGTTCGAACGAATTGTGGATACGGAACGAACGTCTTTAAGGAGTTCTTTCTTATTGTTGGGTAATTATACCTGATCGGAAGGTGCACTATTAAGCACGTGTTGTTTTGTGATTGATTTTTTTTCTTTTTTTTTTTTGTACAGTCAGTTTCCTGTCGAAACATACGAAGCATTATTTGACTTTTTTGTTAAATTGAATTGAATAGAGTGATCATCCTAAGTGATTTGTTATTATTATTCTTATATTTATTTTGTAACAGCTTATTATGTTCTTTCGAAAGTTTTGTAAAAACACAGTGGTTCCTGGTAAGATATTTTATATGTTCAGTTCTTTATTTTTCTATTTAAATGACTTTGATTAAAGGAATAGTAATTTTATACACAAAAACTACTAAATTTTAAGTGACAAATATTGACACAAATATTATTAATTTTTAGTAAAAATAATCATAACCTGCCTTTTTTTTTGAATAAACACTATAAAAACCCGCTGTGAAGAAAGCAACTCCAAATTAAGCGATGATTGTTGCATTAACCGATTTTTTTTTGGATGTTATTATAAATCGTTTATAATTATTGATCACGAAAATTTCTACATATTTGTATTTCTTTTAAACAGATCATTTTAAGACTATACCTTAGCATGTCAATGTAATCTAGATTTACGATCAACTCCTAAAAAAGGATATCTCCTCTATGCCAGCAATTAAAAGTCATTTAATAGGACCTTAAATGCTTTTCTCTTCGAGACGAGTGGGTAAGGCAGGTATATAGGTTAGATCTTTCACAATACATTCAAAAATTCTTATATTGTTGTTCACCAAGGTCGCGAAAAATTGGAGTTCGATTTTTGTACGAATTATAAATTGATGGTAACACCAAAGGGCAGGCAATTCAAATTATATTTCTGAAAAAGAGGCATCCAAATTTTTTAACAAAATATTTTTAAATACATACAATATTATAGGAATATTTTCCATTTCCCTGATTTTGTGTCCTTTAAATAGGTTAATGCAGCATTTCGTGAAATTCTCAGTAAATTTTGCAAAAATTTTACTGTCATAAATTTTTCTAACTAAATCAGTCACAAGTCCAGAATACTTGTAAGTATCTAAATATGATTTAGAAAATTAATACATAAATCAATATTATTGGAAATAACAGCTAGTTGATCATACTGCATATTAAATAATTTTACCGGTGCAAAAATTACGCCTTTTCCAAGATCCATACCAGCGTTAGTTCTTTCAAATATTAATACATCTACTCTTAGCACAATCATAGCAAGTTCTTACTGTCAAAAATGACGTCATAATCATAACTTTTTCTTAAAAACTAATTCGCATTTTGACCTGGTCATAACTTACAACTGTCATAAAAGAGATCACAAGTTCTTATCGAAAATATTTTGCATTATAACGAAATTATAGGTGTTTTTCTAAATGTTTTAATTGATAAATATGGCAAAGCCGTCAAATAAATATATTTTAATTCATTTTAATTCATTCTAATTTATAGTATGTAGTACATAAGCATGTAAATAAATATTCCTCTAAAATTTTTCCGCTGAAATTTTTAAAATTTGTATTATTTTTTTAAGAACACAAGTAATGTTACACCTATACAAAATTTTTCGAAAGTATTTCTCAAATAATCATGATGACTAGAATAATAATAGTTCAAATTGTCATAGTCACATTTTGCGACATAACTCGTCTGCCAAAGTTCGAATTTTCTCAGCAATCGTAATCTTAACAACAATTTTACTGTCAAGTCGTATTGGAACAAAGTAAACGCGAGTGCGCAAGCCGTCAATACTTTCGCCCATGTTGGATAATTTCTCATTAATAGCTTAAACAAACAAATTTATAGTATTATATACAATTGCATTTTTTGTTTATTAAAATTTATGGAAATAATAGTTAATTTTACAATCATTCGAATGGTATGTAACTGCCTTTTGCCTTAACCACCAGCTTCAATCTCATTTTAAACGATGCACACGATGCTCGCGACCATCTTCAGTGACAGCCGCCCAAACTATCACCTGTGCTGCACCTTGTTTTCTTGTGACTCTCAAATGCGCAGAATTATCATCGGAACGTCTCTTTAACTAAATACGTGGTAAATCACCACGAGCGAACTTTTTTTGAGCATCAGTTAGTTCTTGACATTTTTGTTTTTTCAAAGCCTTTACCTATAGCTTATTTTTGATGATTCGCCGAACACCTCTATCGCTTATGTTCCATTCATTTGCTATTGTTGCTGAACTCCGCTCCGAATTACGATGCAACCGATTACCCAATTTGTTTACGTTTTCTCGAGTTGTTGCAGTGCACCATAGCGTTTTACGCTCTCAGTCGAATCGTTTAATGGTACGATACATCAACTTTTCACTCAAATTCTTGTGATTTAACTCTCTCCGTATTTCGACGTTTGACTTACCAACCAAATGGAGCGCCACAATTGAATTTCGTTTAAATTTTTATTCATTCACAATAGATATAAAATATTGGGTGAAAGGAAAATTTTGCGGATTTTTTCCAATAGGTGACTTTAGAGTCACATAACCCTATCAAGCTATATTATAGCGCGCTTGAAAGGTAACATTTCAAAAAAATTTTGAAATTCAGTCAGAAGCAATTGTGGTAATCGGGTTTTGAAAATGAGCCAAAATTCGGAAAAATTCGCTCTATTTTACAATATCACTTCGACCATGGCGAGAAAGCTTCGCAGGCTTGTGAAAATATTTGTAGTATTTGTGTAAAAATGCTCTATCAATATAAGCACCAAGTAAATGGTTTGCTCGTTTCCGCTCTGGAAATTTCGATGTTAAAGATGCGCCGCGCTCTGGTAGACCAATCAAATCATTGTAAAAGTCATTTCATCTTAGGACATTGCTAAAGATTGATCAAAACAGTTTTAAACCATTTGCGTAAGGCTGGATAGAAAAGAAGCCCGATATTTGGGTTCTTCATGTATTATAAGTGAAAAATTTAATGAACTGAATTTCCACCTGCGAATCGCTGCTGAAACGAAGCGAAATCAACCCATTTTTGAAAACATTGATAACGGGTGATGAAAAGTGGATCACATACGACAATCATGTGTGAAAAAGATGGTGGTCCAAGAAGAATGAAACTGCACAAACGGTGGCAAAGCCAGGACTATCGCCACGTAAGGTAATCTTTGTGTTGGGTGGGATTGCAAGGGAATCATGGATCATGAACTGCTCCAACCTGGACGGACGATTGATTCCACTCTCTACTGTCAACAACTAATGTAAAATGTAATAACGAACTTTTTCCTTCACCCAATATTAGTGAATAAAAATTAATAAATAGAAAACCTTGACAAAATACTATAGAATTATATTTGTTGTTGTATGTGTGTTGTATGAATGCTACAATAAACAAATTTATTGTGGAACATCAAGGTTATGTAGATTTTGTTATATAAAACTTATTTAATTATTATCTCGTCAAAATCGGTTGTTTTTCCCAAAATTAATTTTCGGAAAACAAATCATAAATAAACAACTGTAAGATCAAACTGATTTTTTAGGTTGTTTTCCTTACTTCAGTTGCGTAAAAAGTTAAAAGTTGAACAACCTTCTGCGTTGACTATTTTAAAAAAATGTTCGAATAGCCAAGGATTTTCATAGATTTTAACTTTTCTGCGCTGCGTTAGGGTGATAACACACTGAATCAGCCAAGAACAAATATGTCAAATTTATAGAAATGATTTGGTTTAACCTAAGACACATTAATAACACAAAACTTAATGTTTTGGTTATTTTGCCTAATCAGTGTGGGCATTCATAAAACAGAATTAATTAGAATCAAAATTTCAAATTTAGATGGATATACCATTCTCATTATATGAGATGTTTCAATAAATTTTAAAATTCACACAAGATTTTCAAAACTCGAGCACCGAATTTATTTTAAGATTTTTGATATAAAAACGAAAGTTTTAAAATAATTTTTCCACATTACACTCTATTGCAAAGTTTAGATTTAGAAAACTTAACTTTTGTAAATAAAAATATATTTTAAAAATAAATTTCAAATAATATCAATTTTTTTTTTCATTTCTAAACGTGAAATTTGATATTTGACTAAAAAAACATGATACCATTGAACAGTATCAGGCACGATTTTTGGGGTTTCGAACACTTCTAACACCTGTTTCGTTTTGTTTTGTCAGTGTGCGTCACCTCCTTTAATTTCATGTATTTTTCTGTTAAGGCAAAAATGATGGAGGGGAAATATTGATAAGTCTCACTGCGGTTGTTTTGTTCGATTTAATGAGGCTTGACCGATTTGATTGTGTGTATTTATATGACGAAACATTGGAAACAACAATGGTGCCTGTTCTGAAATCCGACGTTACGTTAATTTTATTCGATATTACTCACCGGCTACTCGATATTTCATTTTTGGTGTTCTGGAATACGCAACGTTTCATTTCAGTTCAACGCGTAGCAACGGATTCGATTTTTGATGTTCGGATATTCGCCGGGAAGTCGATTTTCAGGTATTACTCACTTCAGTTTTCGCGCGTTCGAATGAATATTTTTGTATGAATTTCCTTTCTTTCTAAACCCACCCACACTATGCACCATAATATCAACTTTTAATCTCATTTTGGTCCTGAAATGGCTTTTATGAAGGATATATTCATTTTTAAATTTTTTAATGATTAGTGAATGGAAAATATGTTACAAAAATATATAATTTATATTTTGAAATAAACATTGCTGAAAAATACATAAAATTTATTTTAATAATGACAGGAACTTTATTTTGTAAAACATTTATTGATGATTTTTGACATGCGATGATTGCCGTTTTTTTAAATGGGAAACGTAGTTTTTCAGAACACTGATCGCTTTGCGAATCGAATCGAACGCGTTATGTTTACTCACCTAACGCCGTAAAACAGAACAAGGGTGAATTTGTTTTTTCGTAGATGCTTTTGCCTGATTTAATGTGGGTTTGCGCATATACTTCTGTGTATTTATTGGTAACAAAACTGATTTAGTGGTAAAAAACTGTGTTGGTCTGTTTTGTCTGAATCAGTGTGTTATCAGCCTTACGTTACGCTACTTCACCCATTGTGAATTCGGGTTATACAAAAAAGTTTTTTCCGGTAACGCATTACTAATACTTAATTACTTATATAAAATGAAATATCAAGAGGAAGTGAATTATAAATTCAGTTTAGCCAATATTTAAACCATTTCAAATTAGTTTTGGAAATCATCTATTTTCTTCTTCTATACCTATAGAACTGAAATTCTGTTTGTTTGCTTATCCCTACAAACTTGAAAACTACTGAACCATAGACTAATAATAAAGATTTCCAACAACTGTGCACTCAACTGATTCTTTTTGTACAGTGATGTCCCGACACAATATAGATTCTTCTCTTTTTTTCATTTTTCTCATTCATTCTTCTTTAAGTTCATCTACAACAACAACACTGAATATCATGCTGCTCATTTGGCTTGGGCATCTAGGTATATTAATGTATGACTGAACTAATTTTAAAAAAATGTGGTGCATATGTCTTTCCAATTTAGAGTATAGAATACTTGGATTTTGGATGGTGTTGTAAAAGGAAGAAGGGGGGGGGGGTATAAAACTTCCCTAATTCGGCCAATAGTGGTCGGATTTTCATGAAACTTGGAATGTATATTCTGGATAGGCCAACTGAAAAGATGAAATATGTCTCCACTCGGTGGGAGTTAAGGGGATGAAAATATGAAAATGTCAATAATTCCGTCAATAACAGGCAGATTTTCCAAAAAAAACTTGAAATGTACATTCTGGATAGGTCAACTTAAAAGATAGAAAAGGTCTCAACTCGGTGGGAGGTTGCGGGGGCCAACATATAAATAAAAACTCTAATAAATTGTTGGGGTTAATGATGATTCATTCTAATTCTCAAAACATCAGAATTTAATTTTTAGCAAAATAAAATTTGATTTTTTTGTTTTATAGAAAGTAACATGATTTCAATATGTACCATATATAGAAGTAATTAATTGAAAGTTCGATTCCCTGTCCCCATGGTGGTTGCCAGTACCACATATACATATGTATATGATCAGGTCCAGCGTGATATCAACCGTTGTACCATAAAACATATCACTAAATAAATATACTTAATTTAAAACTTATAAAACCAAGTTTTTAGTTTTATTTTATATTTAAACAAAAGATACATTTACACCATTTTAAACTTCAAAGCATTTTTTTTCTAATTTTTAACTTCTATACGAAACGAAGTATATAAGTTACTGGAATCGTGATCGAAAAAAAAAAATTTTTTTTTCTTTTGCAAATCTCCACGTTTTATAAGATTCTAAATCGTTTGCAATCATTTTTATCCAATGTCTGTCTGTCGTCTGTCTGTTGGTTTGTCTGCCGTGTACAAGATTGCGGCCGCATTTTTGAAGCAATTTCCATGAAAATTGGTAAGAGCGGCTTTTCCCTCATGAGAACCATTATCTCAGAAGTTGCGTTTGATCGGACGAAAACTTCGGGTAGCCGCCGAACAAAAGTTCGGTTTTTTGTGTTTTTACATTACAGGGTATTGTAACGTTATTTATGGACCGATTTCAATGAAATTTGGCATGAGACACTTTTTCAATGAAAGAACAATTGTGTCCAAAAATCAATTGAATCCGATTAAAACTTCGGTTAGCTGCCGAATAAAATTCGAATTTTTTGTATGAAATGATACGATTTTCAAACTTTGTTTTCATATTTTCTTCATAAATTGCAGTTAGGATAACTCACAAACGTATTATCAGATTTTAGTGAAATTTGGCTAGTACATTGGTTGTACGTAGGCATATATATTTATTGCTTCTTGCCAGGATCTAAGAAAAGATACAGGTCCTGGAGAAGGAAATGGTTTTTTGCTGAAGTAAATTTGCAAAAAACTTTTTGTAATCTTACACCAGGATTCAATCCAGGTCTCTCGTCTGTCTGTCTGTCTGTCTGTCTGTCTGTCTGTCTGTCTGTCTGTCTGTCTGTCTGTCTGTCTGTCTGTCTGTCTGTCTGTCTGTCTGTCTGTCTGTCTGTCTATCTGTCCGTCTGTCACAACAAATGTTGTGATAAACTAAGGACTACGTTCACTCTGAATTTCCATTTTCATAAAGCTTTCTTTTAGAAAGGCTTTCGGAAGGTAACCTGATTTGAACATACGTATAGAAGTTTCAATAGTGGTTTTGCACTATTCTTCTTCGACGGCGCTACAGACCATGAAGGTCCTGGGCCTGATGTAGTATTTTCTTCCAACCTGTCCGGTCCCGGGCAGATTCTCTCCATTTGGGGATCCGCAGTCTTTTTAAGTTTGCTAAGGTCTCATCTGTCCAACGGAGGCTTGGTCTCCCTCTGCGACGTGTTCCTTCAGGTTTGGATTCAAAGATCATTTTAGCTAGAGCATTGTTGTTCATTCGCTCCACGTGGCCCAGCCATTGCAGCCTTTTGAGTTTTATTTTCCGAACTAGGTCTACGTCACCGTATAGTTGGTACACTTCGGCATTATATCTTCTCCTCCAGACTCCATCCTCCTGACAAGGACCGAATATACGACGAAGTATCTTCCGCTCAAAGGTTCCAAGTCCTGCTCACATGTTTTAGGCAGTGTCCAAGACATCTCCGTATGAAAATACCGGAAGTTTGAGCGTTTTGTACAGTTGCATTTTTGACTTTCGCGAAAGGAGTTTTGAGCTCAGTTGTTTAGACAATCCGAAAAAACAGCGGTTTGCAAGGATTATCCTACGCCGAATCTCCACACTGGTGTCATTTGTGGAGTTAACGTTCGTTCCTAGGTAGACGAATTCCTTAACTAACTCGAAGTTGTATGCGCCAACAGTGATGTTTTGACCGATACGATGGTTTACAGTCTTTTGATTTGTTGACACCATATACTTGGTTTTGTTCTCATTTATTAGCAAACCCATTTTCCTAGCTTCTTCTTCAATATGGACGAAGGGTTCGACGATTGTTCGTTGTGATCTTGTTATTATATCAACATCATCGGCATAACCTAATAGCTGGACAGATTTATAAAAGATGGTACCTTGGGTGTTCACACCAGAGCGGCGTATAATCTGTTCCAGTACTAGATTCAAAAAGTCGCACGACAGCGCATCTCCCTGCCGAAATCCAGTCTGTGATTGGAAAGGTTCTGACATATTTCCCCCAATGACTACGGTACATTGTGTGTTCTCTAATGTCATTTGGGAGAGTCGGATCAGCTTGGATGGTATATTGTATTCCGACATTGCTGTGTACAGTTCACTACGCTGGATACTGTCGTATGCTGACTTAAAATCGATAAAAAGATGGTGAGTATCAATTTGAAATTCGTGGGTCTTCTCCAGGATTTGTCTTAATGAAAATATTTGGTCGATGGTCGACTTCCCTGGTCGGAAACCGCACTGGTATCTGCCTATGATGTCATTGCAAAATGGTTTCAGGCGTTCGCATAGTATATTGGAAAGGATCTTGTATGCAACATTTAGTAGAGATATTCCTCTATAGTTGGCACATGTCATGGTGTCACCCTTTTTATGAATAGGGCATATAGAGCTATTGCTCCAATCGTCGGGCATGCATTCCTCTATCCAGACTCTAGTGATGATTTGGTGTACACTCCCAACCAACATTCCTCCTCCTGCTTTAAGCAATTCAGCTGGGATTCCATCTGAACCAGCCGTTTTGTTATTCTTCAACTTCCGAACGGCTTGGTCAACTTCCATTGGACTTGGTGGTGGTATTTCTTCGCTGTTGGTCCTTACGACTGGAGTGTTGCTCGGTTGCTCTATACTGTTTGCACGTTCTCCGTTTAGTAGCTTTTCGAAGTACTGTTTCCATGTCTTTAATATCTCCCGGGTGTCGGTTATTAAATTCCCCTCATTATCTTTGAGCGCGAATGTATTTTGTTTGTATCCAGCCGCCAACATCTTGACTCTCTTATAGAATCTACGCACTTCGCCTCTGTCTCTACTTGATTCTTCCACCTGATGGTTTTCTTTTCGTCACGTCTTTTGGCTCTATATTCCTCTTATGCTGCTCTGGTTTTCCTTTGCAGGGTTTTACGGTATGCCTCATTTTTGATGGATGTTTTAATTGAGCATTCTTCATCATAGCAAGGGTTTCTAGTTGGTGCTGGTTCACACAATTGAATTTCGTTTAAATTTTTATTCATTCACAATAGATGCGTCAAGTGACATTTGTTTATATAAAATATTGGGTGAAGGAAAAAGTTTGCGGATTTTTTTCCAATAGGGGACTTTAGAGTCACATAACCCTATCAAGCTATATTATAGCGCGCTTGAAAGGTAATATTTCAAAAAAATTTTAAAATTCAGTCAGAAGCAATTGTGGTAATTGGGTTTTGAAAATGAGCCAAAATTCGGAAAAATTCGCTCTATTTTACAATATCACTTCAACCAAGGCGATAAAGCTTCGCAGGCTTGTGAAAAAATTTGTAGTGTTTGTGTAAAGATGCTCTATCAAAATCAGCACCAAGTAAATGGTTTGCTCGTTTTCGCTCTGGAAATTTTGATGTTAAAGATGCGCCGCGCTCTGGTAGACCAATCAAATCATTGTAAAAGTCATTTCATCTTAGGACATTGCTAAAGATTGATCAGAAGAGTTTTAAACCATTTGCGTAAGGCTGGATAGAAAAAGAAGCTCGATATTTGGGTTCTATTTGGGTTATAAGTGAAAACATTAATGAACTGAATTTCCACCTGCGAATCGCTGCTGAAACGAAGCGAAATGAACCCATTTTTGAAAACATTGATAACGGGTGATGAAAAGTGGATCACATACGACAATCATGTGTGAAAAAGATGGTGGTCCAAGAAGAATGAAACTGCACAAACGGTGGCAAAGCCAGGACTATCGCCACGTAAGGTAATCTTTGTGTTGGGTGGGATTGCAAGGGAATCATGGATCATGAACTGCTCCAACCTGGACGGACGATTGATTCCACTCTCTACTGTCAACAACTAATGTAAAATGTAATAACGAACTTTTTCCTTCACCCAATATTAGTGAATAAAAATTAATAAATAGAAAACCTTGACAAAATACTATAGAATTATATTTGTTGTTGTATGTGTGTTGTATGAATGCTACAATAAACAAATTTATTGTGGAACATCAAGGTTATGTAGATTTTGTTATATAAAACTTATTTAATTATTATCTCGTCAAAATCGGTTGTTTTTCCCAAAATTAATTTTCGGAAAACAAATCATAAATAAACAACTGTAAGATCAAACTGATTTTTTAGGTTGTTTTCCTTACTTCAGTTGCGTAAAAAGTTAAAAGTTGAACAACCTTCTGCGTTGACTATTTTAAAAAAATGTTCGAATAGCCAAGGATTTTCATAGATTTTAACTTTTCTGCGCTGCGTTAGGCTGATAACACACTGAATCAGACAAAACAGCCAAGAACAAATATGTCAAATTTATAGAAATGATTTGGTTTAACCTAAGACACATTAATAACACAAAACTTAATGTTTTGGTTATTTTGCCTAATCAGTGTGGGCATTCACAAAACAGAATTAATTAGAATCAAAATTTCAAATTTAGATGGATATACCATTCTCATTATATGAGATGTTTCAATAAATTTTAAAATTCACACAAGATTTTCAAAACTCGAGCACCGAATTTATTTTAAGATTTTTGATATAAAAACGAAAATTTTAAAATAATTTTTCCACATTACACTCTATTGCAAAGTTTAGATTTATACTAGAGGCACACATAGGGTATTCATACCATAGTTTAAGGATACCATGTGGTATACCATATGTGTGTCGTCGAATACTAGCTGAATACCATTTCAACTACGTAGCATAAATCTGGTATTTAAATTCGAAAAAGTACGTGGTATTCCCTTTTTTACTTAATTTTTTCGGCCACTGTAATCTATTCTTTAGTGATTGTCGCGCCTTTTTATTGAAGCGGAAAATAGCGAAGGGAATTTTGTAGGTAAGCTGAGCAATTGACACATGTTTACACTTCTTTGTTTGAAAATTTTTTTTTAAAAAATGGAAAAAGTAAAGCAAAAAGGCAAAATTTTATCGGTGGATGAAACCTCAAAATTTATAGATATTTGTAGAAATCATATAGAGCATGGGTGGCCATCGCGAGGCCCGCGGGCCGCATGCGCCGAGTTTTGTTGCGGCCCGCGGAGCTAAGTCAAATTAACAAAAATGTTAACTTTATTGTACATATTATGAAAAGAACATTACGTCATGAGTCGTTCGCATTATACTAGGCTAGTCAAAAAGTTCTCGGGCTCGATAAGAAAAACACAATTTAATGGTTCCAAATATGCTTTATCATTCAATATAATGTCCCTCAACCTCAATGCACTTGTTTCAATGGTTTTCTAATCGATTGATTCCATCCCTGAAGTGAGAATCTGCAAGGTCTGCAAAATACCCCTGTACGGCAACTAGCACCTCTTTGTTTGACGAAAAACGCCTTCCCCGCATGAATTTTTTCAGGTTCGGAAATAGATGGAAGTCACTAGGCATCAAATCTGGTGAATACGGTGGAAGTTCTAACAATTTCTACTTTAATTCCGTGATTTTTGCAATAATTTTTTGACTTTTGTGAGCTGGTACATTGTCTTGGTGGAAAATGATTTTTTTCTTCTTTAATCCGGGCCTTTTTTCACGAATTTTTGTTTCGAGCTGGTCCAATAAGTTCGAGTAATATTTAGAATTAATTGTTTTACCAGTTTGGAGATAAACTACCAACAAAACCCGTTTCGCGCCCCAAAACACTGAGGTTAAAACTTTTTTCGCCGATCTTTGGGCCTTAACCCGTTTTATAGCCGAATTATCGGTTTCACACCATCCTTTTGATTCTGCTTTCGACTCAGGATCATAGTGATAAACCCAAGTCTCAGTCGCAGCGATGAATCAACGCACAAACGCTCGAAATGTTGTTGAGAAAGTCGCATTAGCACGTGTTTTTGTTCCATTGTTAGGAAATGCGGCACCCACATTGTACAAAGCTTTTTGAAACCTAAAAGTTCATGTAAAATCTGATATGTTGATCCATGCGAGATGCCTATGGCCTCAGCTATCTCATCCACCATCTCTCGTTTATCTTCCGAAACCATATCCTGTATTTTTTGTATCTTTTCTGTTGTTGATATACTTATTGCACGTCCTTGACGTGGATCGTCTTCAAGGCTTGTACGACCAGATTTAAAAAGGGGCAGCACATTTTTCAATGGTGGATTTCGCAGGTGAAGAGTCCTCATACACTTTTAATAATTGTTCATAAATTTCCTTTACTTTTAAACGTTCCAAAACAAAGAATTTAATCACTCCACGATATTCAATTTTTTCCATTTTAAAAAATACTGTGACACATCCACACTAAATGGGTTGTAAACATAGAATGAATTAACAGATCGAAATGAAATTTCACACACGTTCCTATGAAGGATATGCCAACATAACAAATTTGGGCTGCTAGCAGCACATTCTGTTATCGACCCCGAGAACTTTTTGACTAGCCTATATTTTTAAATTATAGCTAAAAGAAATTTGAAATATCTCGCATTTTTGGAGAAATTCATTGCTATGAGCTCTTTTAAATATACCGTATTTTCAGAAAAATGCGCAGATTTTAACTATTTCAAATATCCCGGTTCGATGTTATAAAATAATAACTTTTTATTTATGTGAATTTGGTGTACGATTATTTCTGCGCTAACAATTAGTCTTAAAAATATTTGTGTATTATTTCATACAAAATAATTTATCACAGTTTATTTGCAATAGAACAGTTACTATTTTCAATAATTATCACAATTTTTATGTTTAGGAGCAAAGTTACTTTTCTGTACTAGGCTTTATATTTGAAGTACACTTTTCAATTCAGATTGATAGATACTTGAAATCTCGTCTCGTATTTATACCTCAGGCAATACTTCGAGAATCGCCTGAAAATGTTTGAGAGTTTCTGATACAGATCAATTTAGATGCACTTAGTTCTGCAAAACAAAGTCAGATGTCTCGCTTTTAAATATTTGCAATTTTTTAAATAAATAATATGTTAGATTCTCAGTTATGCTTTATCCGCTTCAAAAAAATAAATGTACCTATTTCTTTATTTTCACATTAAACCAGGCAAGCGTTTGACCAAAATCTCACCTACTGGCAAGCGACGATGTGGTGGAAGTTGTAGCACACTTGCTTGTTGACTTTCATTACAGAAAAAAAATATATTGAGTGCGTGGCCCGGCAGGAAATATTATTTCTGAAATTTGGCCCGCCTGCTGAAATGGTTGGCCACCCATGATATAGAGGATTTAAGGGGAGCGAAAAGAAATTCCCATATTCTCGCTGAAATGGCAGAATTTCAAATGTCAGACAAATACTATGTTTGATGTGTGCCAACCCCTTTTTATACCATGGTACAAGGCTATACTGTAGTATCGATACTAAGGTATGAATACCCTATGTCTGCCTCTACTATTAGAAAACTTAACTTTTGTAAATAAAATATATTTTAAAAATAAATGTCAAATAATATCAATTTTTTTTTCATTTCTAAATAAAACGTGAAATTTGATATTTGACTAAAAAAACATGGTACTATCGAGCAGTATCAGGCATGATTTTTGGGGTTTCGAAACACTTCTAACACCTGTTTTGTTTCGTTTTGTCAGTGTGCGTCGCCTCCTTTAATTTCATGTATTTTTCTGTGCCGCCAAATTTTTGAAGTGTGTCGCTAAATTTTATTTCACATTGAAAGTTATTATCATAAACTATTTTACACAGTGTATTTTAGGTATAAGTGTGCCGCCAATTTTTTTTAAATTGTTAAAAGTGTACCGCAAGAAAAAAAAGGTTGAGAATCACCTGGTCTACTGTTTTGTATTCACACCGTCCATGCACAGTCGAAAAATCAAAATGACTTTGAATACTTGGACGCGTGGTCAACAACAGTTTCGAAAACATGTTTGAAGATGTGTTTCCTTGTTTAAGGCCTGGTTAAGTCATGTGGAGTTGCCCTGTAAATGCTGAATAGTTATTTTAGTCTTTGACTTTCTTATTGGCTAGGCTTTCTTCCCACAGAATGGAAATAGAGCTTTGCGATAGTTGAATATTCCGACATCCAGATTTTGAAGGATCTTCATATTTTGAGACGTCCTGATTTCAAAAACCCTATTTTTAGAAAAGATTTTCTTTGGTGAAGATTGGCAAAACAACACCGTAAAAAAGAATCGGAAAGCACATGATAACGACTAGAAAATGCCTATCTCAGCTGGAGTTAATTATCTGCTTTAATCTTATACATTTATATATGGTATATATATTACTAAAAAAAGGAAAATAATTTAATCAATATAAGTCTTGCTCTTTTTTTTAATTTTATTGAACTTCACAATTGGAACTATTTTAAGGTGAATTTACGCACATTTTAAAAGGGATAGGGTTATCTCAGGAAATTAATGTAGAAAAATTTTAATGGAAGGATGCATTTTTCTAGTGTATGTACAGGCAGTGTATTTTCGCATATTTGATTTAATCAATGACTGCTCCCTTGCTATTTTTGAAGCGATGACTTCTGATTCGGAAGTCATTTCGATAAATTAATATCCACAATGTGAAAGAAATTAACATATTATTTAATTTTAAAAAAATTCAAAGCAGGTTAGATGTTTTTCTGCTCGTTTCCCAAAAAAAATTTGTCTTTCAAATTTGTCGTGTTCATTTCCAGGGCTGCGTTCACTCACCAACTAAATGTAACTAAAAGCGACTAAAAGTTACACTTTTACGTTCACTTGTGAACATTTTTCGACTACGATGACGTCATGACACCGACACTCTGTCGTTCACTCATTAACACCGGTGTAAAAAAAGTAACTTTTTTCCACCAATGTCATGGACCGTAGTCGATTATTGTCATTTCTATTTCGTCAGTTTGATTTTGAATTCAAAACAAATTTTTATGAATTCAGTATTTTTTTTAATTATTTGGACAAATTTATAGAAAAATTATAGTTTTAGTAATAAGTTTATATTCAATTCGTTGAATTATATTGGAAAAAAATTGAAAATAATAAATTTATAAAAAAAAGTGAAACCATAAAATAGGTTTTTTATATAAATATTTGTTACTAAATTAAATATTAAAAATAAATGGATTTCATGAAAGTAATTTTAATAATTACAGTACATTAGTTAACCTATAAATGCGCATTTTCTCAAAATGATATTTCGAAATGACACTAATTGACTACGACTACGACTACGACCGTTCACTCGCAAACAACTTACATTTTTCGACACCGGCTTTTTTTTACACCGGTCTGATCGAGTGAACGGAACCCAGAAAATGTTGACCGAGAATGTAGAGTTTTCTGCATCTTGTTGTCGATAATGCCAGAAATTCTGACCCCAAAATCATAATATAACCTAGAATGTCAAGTCAGAGGTAAAACGATAACAGCTGATAACGAATGGATTACAAACACGATAAAAAATAAGATTTAAATTTTTTTCGTTGGCTTCTACTTTGAAAAAAATTCAGAATTCGTCCGAAAATCCAGGTCATATCAGAATTTTATTTGTGAGAAACAAAATATCATTGCAGTTACACCTCGTACAACATCTCGCTGCAACGTCTTTATTACATATAAACTATACCCTGTAGGTTAATGTTACGTGGCTGTGCTATAAAGGTTCAAGCAGAATGACGGATTCACGAGGCATTAAAATTTAAAAATATATACGTTTTCAAATTATACACAGATTGCGACGGATCCACGACAGACTATTTTTAATACAATCTGAAAACCAAAACTGTGGAATCCGTTGCAGACACGTCATTCTGTTTCCCGCATAACAGTTTTTCACGACAATATTGATTCGTTTTGAGTTCAATAGAGGTATTCCCTCCTCTGTCGTGTATGTGCAAGATTACACGCAGTGTTTTTTGGGTAGAATTCTACCGCAGCCATAGGTATCGGTGGGTTGGGGGTGGGGCAGAAGATCTACCTCTCGAAATGTTGGCGAAACGGAGTTTTTTACGCACACAAACAAGAGTCACTGTTTGTGTCGGTTTCGAAAAAAATTGAAAATTCAAGCGCGCCATTCGCTTACTGACCGTCAACAGGTAATCATAATCTAAAAGTACATAGGAAATAGTAAAATAGTAGATCCTAACAGTTTGACGGTTTAAGAACGAGTGATGCTGTGCTCACACATACTAATACACTCCTTGTGTAGCTTGTATAAAAGACTGTGGTATAAACATTCCACGTCTAATCGGTTTGGTAGTTTTCTACCCAAAATTTGACGGTAGATTTCTACCGCGTGTAATCCGGCACTATGGTACAACGATATACCAAGAGTTACACCGAAAAGAGAATACCCCTTAAGTTTCGATATCTTTCAAATGCACATTTTGTGTTGTTATGTTAAATTTATCATCAATTTACTTGTTTTGCAACATTTAAAAAAATTATCCTAAATTTCTTAAAACATTTTTCATTGATTTTATGTTATATTACAGAAATTTGTTTTTCTTGAAATTTTATGAGGTCAAAATAATTATTAAATGAAATATCTCCTGCCATGCACAAACAGAGATCATGAAATTAACTTAATTTGAGTCTTAAAATATTACTTAGAAAAAAAAAAGCAAAAACAAAAATTAAACCTCAAAAATTATGTCGATGATGAATTGGTCCAAATTAGTGTGGTATCACGAAAAATTCAAGAAAAAACTTACAACATAGAAAATATAGCATTTAAGAATTTTGCAAGGCTTTTATACCTTATTTTTGCTTATCTGAAAAAGAAACAACGAGAAAATATTTGGTTGTTTCAGTTCAAGTTTGAGGTTAAATAATTCGTTAAGGTCCACCTTTTTGGTTTTTTTTGTTTAAATTTCACAACAAATTAAAATATCGCATATTTATGAAAAAAATTACACAGAATATTTTTAAAGAAAATTACATCCGAATTTGAACTATGACCACATTTGTGATAATTATCGATAAGAAGAAATCTTAAAGAAGAAGTTCGAAAAAATAAGAACTGACCGAAAATAATTTCATAATTTTTATTATTTTCATGTTTTTGTAATAACCTTTAAGCACCTTTAAAGGTGGAAAGAACTTCCAAAAAAAGGGTGTGAATTTTACGCGTGATTTCCCTGATATTTTAGACTTGAATGTTTTTATTTCATAGCAGTTTTTCGATTTTTTTTTTGTTATTATTATTATTGTACAAAAAATATTTGGTATCAAAATTATGGAAGAGATCATGTGTAGGATCAGCGAAAGGATACGATGAAAATATTTCAAAAAAAATTGGAAATTCCAATCATTCCTAAGAATTTATACAGACTTATATCATCACAAAATTTGACCATTTAATGAATTTTAAGAAATTTTTGAATGAGAATAACTTTAAGGGCGCCAAATAAAGATTTGACGACGGAACACCATATTTATTAAAATATCGTTACTAATAGTAGAGGCAGACATAGTGTATTCATACCTTAGTATCGATACTACAGTATAGCCTTGTACCATGGTATAAAAAGGGGTTGGCACACATCAAACATAGTATTTGTCTGATATTTGAAATTCGGCCATTTAAGCGAGAATATGGGAATTTCTTTTCGCTCTTCTTAAATCCTCTATATGATTCCTACAAATATCTATAAATTTTGAGGTTTCATCCACCGATAAAATTTTGCGTTTTTTCTTTCCTTTTACCATTTTTTTAAAATAAAATGTTCAAAGAAAAAGTGTAAACATGTGTCAATTGCTCAGCTTACCTACAAAATTCCATTCGCTATTTTCCCCTTCAATAAAAAGGCGCGACAATCACTAAAGAATAGATTACAGTGCCCGAAAAAATGAAGTAAAAAAGGGAATACTACGTACTTTTTCGAATTTAAATACCAGATTTATGCTATGTAGTTGAAATGGTATTCGGCTAGTATTCGACGACACACATATGGTATACGACATGGTATCCTTAAAGTATGGTATGAATACCCTATGTGTGCCTCTAGTATTATGTAATATTTCGATAAAAACTCGTATAAAAATATAAAATCGTCCCCAATTACAGTAGATCCATAGTGAGGATATTTTCATGAAACTTTGCATGATAGACATACAGCAGGAAGATTCTGGAAAGATAGAATAGGGAGAAATAGAAAATATGTATGCGTATTTTTTTAAAGGCATTGATTCCTCAATTGTATTCTAAGAAAAACCTGAACAAAGCTAGGGGTACCAGCCAGTTTTGTTATAAAAACAGAATTTTGCAAACGTTACCATACCATGTTATACATACCATTTACACATATGTATGTATGCTGCCCCAAGTATCATTAAATTTAAATTTCGAGATTCCTAAAAACACATTTTTTGTACAAGAATAACTGAGTTAATATAATATTTTTATAATAAAAATTATGATAAAAGGCTGAGGTACTTATGTGAAATGTTTTTTTTTTCTTCTTTGAAAATCTTCTAAAAACCCAAAAAGAACAAAAATTCAAATGTGAAAACTTCTTATAAAATCAACTACTTGAAGGTTTTTGAAAATGCATTTCTAAAAGGCGATGAAGAATGGTTTGGTGGCCTCATACACAAGTCAGCATCGTATATCTCGTCGTTTCTATAATAGCAGGTACACATCATATTTGAATCCATTTTCGATTAAGAAGGATTTTTTAATAGTTTGATCGTGAGATGCGTGACTGCCAGATTGGTCGTTGATTTGTTCTGGTATAGTAAATGAACAAGATTTTTCTGTAATAGTTCGTGTTCTTGTGTAATTTTTATTTTTTTATTTTATTTTTAAAGCTTTTCATGTTTAATCGACGTTCCTTTGATTTTTTTTTGTATTGTGTGCCCCTTCTTCAATCTTCCTCGACTTCAATGCACATAGTCATGTAGTAGGATGGTATTATGTTGAAGCGTACAATCACATGTGATCATCGGTATCACAAAAAATTTATAGAATTCACGGAATTCCCATTCGAACAGTACTATATATGTGATGGGTTGAATAAGTGTTTTACAATATGGTAGTATATCTGATATACCTTAGATATGAATACTGGAGAGTTTCTATATACGAACAAGATTTGGGTGTAGAAACTGTTTAGTGTTGTTCCCTTGTTTTTATACTATATGGGAAATTATTCTTTGAATTCTATAATTAAATTATGAAACGTTTTATATTATCGGACCGGCAACAAAAACTTCGTATATGTTCTTGTTTTTGTTTTGTTGCTGTTTATGCCCTATGGTAGGTACTACCAGAGGGTATATTAGTTTTGTCACTAAGTGTGTAACGCATAGAAATAATCATCGTAGAAAAATTTCAAGGGTATGGTTGTGTAGGGAATCAAAAGTTATATCGATTTATGCATGTCCGTCCGTCCGTCTGTCCGTCCGTCCGTCCGTCCGTCCGTAGACAAGATAACTCAAAAACGCGTTATCCGATTTTGATGAAATTTAGAATATAAGTTACTCATTCCTTAACTGGATTTGGTATTGCATTTCAGCAAAATCGATAGGGGGGAAAGTTTTGTCAATTTTTTATATGGTTTTTCGGATTTAATTTGAAAATTTGTCAATCAATTTTATTTAAATTAATTATGTCGGTTAAATACATAAATGGACGATACCATGTTAAATTTGAGCAAAATCGGTCAAAAGTCAGTGAAGAAAGAAATAATCCTAAGAGAAAATAAGTCTGTCCATAAAGTTTTTTTGATGTATTTTAAAAACTAATTGACCGATTTGGATAAAATTTGCAGATTAGATTTATGCTAGTAGGGTCTCAGTCACCTGCAAATTAGAGAGAAGTTTGAGAAGAAGAAACAAAGTTATGAAAAAAAAACCTTGAAATATTGTTTGTTTTGACTGTTTTTCTGTTCCATTTCTACCATAGGGCATCAAAAAGTTACTATATGTTTTTAAGACTTTTTCTTCTGTTTGTTCGTGAAGGAATTATATTCTCGAGCAATTTATGATGATTACTCTGTTTACAAGTTTGATTTTTTTCCCATGATAAATGAAAATTAATGTGTTTTATGAAAAAGGAGAAATTACATTTTCTCTGCTTTTTGTTTGTTACCATATAGGCTGGTATTTTTGCTAAAAGTAAAGAAAATAACTCAATCAAACCATTCGAGCTATTTCCAAAAAATAAAAATAAAAATCTAAATACTTTTCAAAATAGTCATGACAATCATCTTCCACCTAGGCATCTCCCTCTAAAGTCTAAAGCCTTGCACACATTGAATAAAACCTAAAAAAAGAATTTTTGAATAATTTACCTCTCTGAATTTCACTGACAAATTGCGTGATCTATCTGCAAATGAATTGCTAAATGTGTACTTTGAAAGGCTTGAGAACTACATATGCTAATGGACGCAAGTACGAGTTCTTGTTTCAATTCAGTAACCAGTGCAGAAAGGTCTTTTTCAAAATAGAAAGTGATACAAATCTATCTCGGCCAATAGTCAGCCAGTAACGTTTTCTCGATTAGCTATGATTTCAATGGAAAATAAAATAAATCAATCTTTGGACTATTTGAATTCGCAGATGGGACAATTATTTATTGAAGAAAAGTTCGAAAGGTACCCAATTTTTTTAAGGATGGTCATCGTTGCCTTGCACATCTTCAATTCGCCAAAACCTGCTGGCCTGAACTACAAATTCATAACAACATGTGAATGGAAAATAATTTTCAGTGTTTACAAATATTTTCTCATATATGTATATGTCAGTTCGATGAGACGTTCTTGAATTTGGCTGGAACTGTAACCTTTCGTATCAATGAGCAAGGCATCCTATATCTAAAATCCGTGAAGAGAGATTTTTCATGCGTGCCTGAAAAACATGATTTCGTCAAGTTTATATGAGATTGATGATTTTTGCCTTTTATGCACTTTTTCAAAACTTTTTGCAAAAAATTTATGCAATTTTGCCATCGTTTTAATTGATTTGTGATACAGTGCATTGTCTTGATGAAACAACAGTTTCTTCTTCTTAAAATGGGGTCGTTTTTCCGTAATTTCGTCCTTCAAACGCTCCAATAATGCTATATAATAGTCACTGTTGATGGTTTTTCCCTTTTCAAGATAGTCAATGAAAATTATTCCATGCGCATCCCAAAATACAGACGCCATAACTTTGCCAGCTGACTGTTGCGTCTTTCCACACTTTGGATTCGGTTCATCGCGTGCAGTCCACTCGGCTGACTGTTGTTTGGACTCAGGAGTGAAATGATGGAGCCATGTTTCATCCATTGTCACATATCGACGCAAAAAATTGGGTTTATTACGATTAAAGAGCTCCAAACACTGCTCAGAATCATCAATTCATTGTTGTTTTTGATCGATTGTGAGCTCGCGCGGCACCCACTTTGCACAGAGCTTTCGCATACATTCATGAACGATATGTCCAACACGTTCCTTTGATATCTTTAGAGTGTCAGCTATCTCGATCAACTTCACTTTACGGTCATCCAAAATTATTTTGTGGATTTTTTTGGTGTTTTCGTCCGTAACAGCCTCTTTTGGACGTCCACTGCGTTCATCGTCTTCGGTGCTCATATGGCCTGTACGGAACTTAACAAGCCACTTACGAATGGTTGCTTCACCTGGCGCAGAGTCCGGAGAATACTCATCAAGCCACTTTTTGGTATCAGCAGCATTGTTTTTCATCAAAAAACAGTGTTTCATTAACACACGAAATTCCTTTTTATCCATTTTCTTCAAAATAACAAAAGATGTTTCACTCAAAATGCTATATCTCACAAACTAATAATCCGACAGCGGTCAAATTTATGCACGTATCTTTTGAAGGTTGGTATTAACGAAAAATGATATGGATTTCATTCTAGTGGCGCCCACTCATAGAAACCATACGAACTTTATAGCCCACGTGTTATATTATACCCTTTAACGAAGTTTCCATCATTCATACAGTACTTACATAGTTCCAACTAAATAAATTCTCGATCAATAATAATGAAGCCTCTAAAGTAGTACGCGAGATCAACCCTTTATGCGAATGAAATCCTATTCAATAAAGGCCTTTGCACATGAGACGCGAATCGCAAATCGCAGTTCGCGTCTCATGTGCAAAGGCCTTTAAGGGTTAAGCCATACTAAATTAGAATTCTCTTCAGAAAAAAAAACTTTTTTTTTCATTTGCTTTTTTTGTACATCATATCACAGAGTAACTAAACAGAGAAACCGATATATATAAATTTTGTGTACCCTGTGTTTTCCTCTCCGTGTGCATAAAAAAGTACCGGGAGACCGAGCTTTGCTCGGTAAGGCAAAGTTAAAGTATGCCTGAAAAATTGCGAAAAATTTAGAAATGTGAAAGTTCTTACATTTCCATATTTTTCAAAAAATTTTCGGCAACCTTTTGGGAATTTTTGGTCGCTTTTTGA
This sequence comes from Xylophagus ater, assembly GCA_963422695.1. NCBI lineage: Eukaryota > Metazoa > Arthropoda > Insecta > Diptera > Xylophagidae > Xylophagus > Xylophagus ater. The sequence continues at coordinate 25,246,344 of OY730482.1, read as the reverse complement.
GATGCTTGAATTCAGCCAAACGGATTGGTTATAATTGTGCAATAAAATTTGCGCAAATTGATTTGTGCGTCAGTATGCATTCCGCATAAAAATGTACACCTATAATTTTATATGCATTTTGGTATTGCGCAACAAATTGCACCTAAACAAATCTTTGTCTAAAACATTGCACCTAAGCAAATCTTTGCCTTAAAAATTGCGGCCTAAATGCCCGCGTGAGAAAAATTGATTTTTTTAAGTTAATTTTTGTCAACTTTCTTTCACTTTTTCTCAAATTTTTCTTATGCTTGAATTCAGTCTAAAATTATTTTTGTTTAAAAAATTGCGCTAAGCATATTTTAGCTAGAACGGTTATATATTTACCCGGTTTATTTATAGGTTTACAATTTATAGCTATAAATTTTTATCTTTATCCGTTTGTGTAGCCGCATTTTGTTAAAGCATTCGGCAAGTGCTTTTGCGTTTTTGTACGTTTTGAGTACAGGAATTTATAGGCATAGGATCACCCTCCCCGATAAATTACTAAAAAATTAAGCGTTGTTACAAATTCGGTTAGTGTTAACATCTCTTTTTTTTAGCAGCCGCTTTTTACAAAACCTTATCTAATTTTATAGTTGTTGTAAGTGATAGTATTTATGATATTTTTATTTATCAAATTTTTATGTATCAAAGGCTATACAGTTAAGAAATACAATAAAAATGTAATTAGTGTTTGTTTATATATTACTTGTTGAGATTCGCATGAATAAACTGAAACTATTACTTAAGTTTGAGTTTATTCATCAATTGCAAACTCTTCCATATCGTTGGGATAGTCCATTAGTGTAGCTGCATTCTTTGGTACAGGCGTCGTATTTGGTTTATCCAAGATGTCTTTCCGCATGATATTTCGAGCGTGTCGTGGATTTTCCGGTGCTAAGGCGACTTTCAGAGCGCTTCGTCTTTTGACCCGGGAAAAAGAGACGTACAGCATGCCATGCATAAAGGCCGCTGTAAAAAGGAGAAGGCCAACAAATTCAAAGGTTTGGCCTTGGGACTTATGGATCGTCATGGCAAATGCTAGTTTTACAGGGAACTGATGGCTCTGCATGATGCACCCAAGTTGAGATTTGTTCGAATCAAGCGTAATTCTTGGAAGATGAACTTCACGGTCGGAATATTCCCAGTGATAATCTTAGCTTTGATGAGGCTATCGCATAACTCGGTCACTATCAGCCTTGTTCGGTTGCACAATCCTTCAGAAACATCTAGATTGAGTAAAAGCATAATAATTGTGTTTTTTTAAGCTTGAGATTGTGAGGCGGTAAATCGGCAATTTCAATCGAGTTTAGAAATTCCGGCGTAAACTGCAACGCTCCGTCATGTTGGTCTTTAACAGTATCAAAGCTTTTGCAGAACTTTTCTTCACCTGGTAGCATTTTAATAATTCGTTCACTTCTTTGTTGAGTGGAGCGAGAATTGCGCACTTTTTCATATTTTCGTAGTTTCCACTGGCCAGAAATACTCCAAAGGTTTCTTCGATAAGGTCCCCGTTTGAGATTATGTTGCTCGGAAGCTCTATTTCGCCAAGTTCGTTTGTCGCCAATTCTCTATTTCCGAGTTGCAGCAAAAAGTACGTGAATTTTTCTTCTTCTGGGTCGACACGCATATTCTTATTAAGCGAGTAACGAATAAAAAAGTCGCCATAAGTTGCTTGTTTTAATGCATAAGTCGAGTAGCTCGCTGGATTTGTTTACTCTCTTCTAGTTCCTTCTTCACCATCATGCATGCTTGGGCGAACGGGTTTTGGTGACGCATAATTTTCTCTAAAAGCTGCATAAGCTCTCGACTAATACCCTGGGTGATTGGTTGGTTGACTCGCGTCTCTACTGCAGTGTCCGGGTCCACCAAATACATTTGAGCGTATCTGGGTGTCTCGTATTCACCATATTGATTTTGAGTAAGTTGAGCTGCAACATTTATTTTATGACAGATTCGACCGCCGGCCACAAAACTGTAGATTTCACAATTGTTGAATGTTCTATCATCAGCCACGTTGAATGATGCGAAGGCAAAACAGGCACTAAGAGATCGTACCTTGGCGTGAAATTCATTGGCTAGAGGATGTTGACATGCAAAAAGTAGCGCTAATTCGTCAACCAGAATTTCCTATCTGGTGGTGGTTGTTCAATAAGACCGTGAAGACAACAATCGCCGAAGAGTTAACATCTGTTGTGTTCGTACGCGTTCTTCTGGAAAATGCAATGCTCCGCAATGAATACAGGCGACATTAAATGCTCCTAGGCGCAGGTATTCAATGTTTTTTATTGCCGCGATTTTATAAGTCGGTAGCTGTGCAGCATTTCTGCAAAGCCCGGCATGGCGACGAACTACTTCAAGACGCTGATTTCGTTCATCGTCGGTTTCATGTAAAAAGTGACACCTAAAATAATCAACCCGCTCTTCTGATTGAGAAGTATTAAGATGGCGTATAATTTCGGAGATTTTTTCTTTACTTCCTGTCTTAGCAGCATGGCTAGGCTGAGTTGAAGTAGTCTACTCATCAAAATGTAATGGTTCGAGCAACAGGTCAGTGTACGAAGGGCCCGGTCGCGAAGATCCTAGCAAGTTGGCGTTATCATCTTCTGGTTCTTTTTGAGCTGAATCATTGCTTCATCCACTAAAACTGAAGTGACGCTTCTTTGGTGGTCGTCCTGCTGCCATTTTTGAAGATTTGAAAATCGATGTTTGAATTGTACAAAAAGTTTGATGTTTCGATTGGTGATTGTTTGAGGTAGAATAATTTAATAATTTTTATATGAACAATGGTAACAATGAATTTTTTAAAAGGTTTATTCTAAAATGCCACCAAAACTCACAAAATGTGTTAGAATTCAGTATGTAAAAATAAACATGAGCGTCAGAAAAATAAACTTAAACTCATGAGTGTTTCTTGACGAATGAAAACAAACTGCATACGCACAGTTCAATTCTCTTGCTTTCCCTTTCGGATATTCTTCCTCTACTTTTGATCTTAGCAGCACGGTTAGGTTGAATTGAAATAGTCGATTGCTCATCAAAATGGGTCGAGGAATACGTCAGAGTGCGAAAGCCCCGGTCGCGATGAACCTGGCAAGTTATACTCGAGGCAGTTTGAAATAGTAATTACAATTGGCCATGAATTGTAATTCCTAATGCAGTCTGTCTCAGAGTAATTGAATCCGATTTTAATTGCCACATTATTCATATAATGAGGTTCGGGGAACTTGATTGTTTTGCAATTACCATTTATCGCTGCCGATAGATATCTAAAAAGCGATATTTTTAGAATGCATATCGAAAGCCATTAGCTCCCGTAGTACTTACCGCAGTATTTCTTTATTATACTGAGGTAATACTGTAAAGTTTCATTAAGATCGGACCACCCAATTCGAAAATACCAAGCGAAGGGATCGAGGGGATGGGAGAAGTTAGGTTTATAGTGGGAAAATCGAAAGCTTTTAGCCCCTTAGTAATATTGTAAAGTTTTATTAAGTTCGGACCACCCAATTCGAAAATAACAAGCGAGGGGTATCGAGGGGGGGAGTGAGTTTTGTAGTGGAAAAGTCGAAAGCCCTTAGCTCCCTTAAGTCAGCTACACATCTTCAGATAAATCTGTGCGATTTGTCTGTACAGACCAATCTGTACGGACAAATCGTATAGTGTGGAGGCAAAAATTGCACAGATAAGTCTGTACGATTTGTCTGTACAGATTTGTCTGTCAGATAAATCGTAGAGATCGCTACACACCTTCAGATAAATCTATGCGATTTGTCTGTACAGATTTGTCAGTTAGATAAATCGTACAGATCGCTACACACCTTCAGATAAATCTATGCGATTTGTCTGTACAGATTTGTCTGGCAGATAAATCGTACAGATCGCTACACACCTTCAGATAAATCTGTACGATTTATCTGTGCACATAAATTGTAGAGTGTGTAGGCAAAACTACAGTTTTTATTTCAGTTTCGTGAACAACATGGCGTCGACAGATGACGCTCTGGCAATTATCGGTCTAATTTGAGTACTAAAAAATAAAAAACGTAAAAAACGTAACTTGTGGTGTAAACACTGGTTACTTAAAAGAAGTGAATATTTACACACAAATTTGTTAACAGAATTGAGCATTACTCCAAAAGATTTCAATAATTATTTGCCGATGAATGAAGATACCTATTTGCATCTCCTTTCTTTAATTAATTTTTGTTATAGATTCCTTATTTGAATTAGGTTCTATTTCTTCTAATTTGGAAATTAATTTTGCATAAGCAGCATCTTTTTTCCCACGATCATGATAATCTTTTTCTTTGATTTTCCAGAGACAAGGTTCGGAACGATAAATTTCAATAAATTCTTCCGTCCACTCACGTTGTTTATTTGCCATATGATAAACGGTGACACGAATTGGAAAGAAGTTGACACAAGCGACGCTGTAGCAAAACTAAAATAAAAACTGTATACAGTTTTTGCCTACACATACTACGATTTTCTGTTCAGACAAATCTGTACAATTTTGTGAATAGATATTTTCATTTTACTTCCGACCGTCTGAACAGACCAAAAATTGTACAGTTTTTGCCTCCACACTATACGATTTGTCTGTTCAGATTTGTCTGTACAGATAAATCGCACAGATTTGTCTGAAAGTGTGTAGGCTGAAGCGCAGAACGATTTATCTGACAGACAAATCGCACAGATTTATCTGAAGGTGTGTAGGCTGAACCGTAGATCGATTTATCTGACAGACAAATCGCACAGATTTATCTGAAGGTGAGTAGCTGGCTTTAGTAATACCATAAAATAAGAAAGTAATAGAAATGGTAAATCCAATCCCAGTATGGGAACAGTTTGCCACGGAAGTTGCATTAGTATTCAACGGTCTAAATTGAGGGTGTGTGTGTGATTTATCGCATTACCACCTCTTCAAAATAATTTGAAAAAAATGATTAAATGGGACGCCATTTTTATTCTGATATTCTCCCAAGAAATTTCTAAATTATTATGAAGGACGAATCAAAACAGAGATTAAAAAAAAATATTTTACATATCTACATGGCTGGTTTTCAAAAGCAAAAAAAAAAATTTATTTAAAAAATATTTTCTTATACAGGGTGATAGAAAATGCACGTTGGGGTATTCCTTAAGAGCGATTTAGTCCCTTGCAGTATACACTGTGGCTCCAAATCAAACGAATTCCTTCACGCCACCAAATATTCCCCCATCATCTATGGAATTATATTTAAAAGAAATATATGGTTCAAATCATAAGTTATCATAGTAGAACGTGTGATGTTTATTGGTGGAAGTGATTAAATGGGAGGCGATCTTCATTGTGATTTATTCCCCCAAAAAATTTCTGAAACATTTTGACGGACCAATCAACTACAAAATGGCTGGTTTTCAAAAGCAAAAAAAAAATTTTTTATTTAAAAAATATCGTCTTATACAGGGTAAAACAAAATAAACGTTGTGGTATTCCTTAAGAGCCATTAAGTCCCTTGCAGTATGCACTGTGGCTTCATCTTGTTGGAATCAAATGGTGGTTTTCCACAGCTGGCCTTAAAAATTTTCCAACACCGTCCGATAGTGAGCACAATTGATACAGACTGCAACATTGTCCTCATTTTCGAAGAAATATGGACCACTGATCCTCCCAGACGATACACCGCACCAAACAGTACACATAAGTGGGCGTAATTGTCGTTGATTAACTGCTCTTGGATTCTCTGTATTCCGCAGTTCTGATTGTTTACGAAGCCATTTAATTTGAAATAGGCTTCAACGCTCATTATCAAATTTTCCAAACAATGGACCGTTGATGTTCTAAATAAAGTTTAATGATTTTGGTTCGTTGTTCGATTGTGTATTGTTCCATTTCACATTCCGCATTACAAAATCCTGAAATAAAATTTAAAAAAAAAACGGAAAAAAAATTATAAAAAATGAGCAAAGCAAACCATAGTGAATTGACATTGTCTCTATACCGGCCGGACCACTATGGAACTTTCCCGATAATGTCATAAAATATTCATTTCAGTTCTCTTATTCTAAATGTACATTCCAAGTTTCATGAAAATGTGACTAGTATTGGCCGAATTATTAAGGTTTTTTATTTTGCATTCCAGTAACCCCCACAGAGGGGAGTCGCATTCTATCTTCTCACTTGCCCTATCCAGAATGTACACACCAAGTTTAAAGAAAATCTGCCCATTATTGAGGGAATTATTGAAGTTTTTCTTTTTTAGCCCTCCACAACCCCCCACCGTTGGGAGACATATTTTATTTTTTCACTTGGTCCATCCCAAACGTACGTTCGAAGTTTCATTAAAATCCGACTATTATTAACCGAATTAGGCAAGTTTCTATATTTCCACCACAACATTTTTTTAAAAAAGTTTTGCGCATTAGTGTTGCCAGATGTAAATTCCGTTGAAAAGTTAATATGTTCTGATTTCGATCAGTTTGTGTACCAACAAACTGTCCAAATCTCATCAAAATTGGACGATCAATTTCGGTTTTACAACAAGTGCAAAAATAGACTATATTTGGACAAAATGTATTTTTAGACAGTGTTGCCAGTATTTCATAAAAACAAAAAAAAATTCTGTTCCATTCTTCTAAGTTGAAAATACACACAATTTACGTTTCCTACAACAACATGAATGAAAAAAATATTGAATACATTTTCGCGGGAAAAAGAGAAAAATATCGAATTGGCAAATGCCAGTATGAATAAGAAAATTCAAAAGATTTAAAGAATTTCTCCAAACACAAAATTTATACAAACACCAAAAACTTTTGACCAACATTTTTGATAAGAGATGGCGTAGTTTTATCCCCCTAGAAATCAGAAAAATCTGGAAAAAAATTTCTTCTACTTCTCGACTCTAGTTAATATTTCTCAATGCTAAAATCTATCGGGGTGTCAGGCGCTGAACCCGATAAATATTTGGGTTATGTTGTTGTTGCTTTTACATGTTATGAAGCAGACCTTGACGCTGACCCTGATGAATAAAACACAGCTATTGTTCTGTTTTAACGAAGGCTAGATGTTAAAATAATAACACATTTTATTATTTGCAATTATTTCTGCGATAACAATTAGTCTTAAAAATATTTGGCTATTAATAATTAATTTCTACAAAATTAATTATTCACAATTTATTTACAATAGAAAAATCACTTTCTATATTATATTTTTGGAATTTTGTCTGTATGATTGTATGTACCGAGTAGGCTCCTAAACGGCTGGACCGATTTTGATGAAACATGTCTCAAACGATTCTTAGTTACGAGATGCAGAGGTTGCAAGGGGGGAAAAATATAAAAACTTCAATAATAGTAGTCGAATTTTCTTGAAACTTTGAATGTACATTCGGAATAGGCCAACTGATAAAATGGAGTATGTCTCGACTGGGTCTGGGGTTGAGGGGGCTAATATGGAAAAACTACCCTAATCGGATTTTCGCATATATGTACATCCGGAAGTTACAATATCTTATTATATAAAAATTTAGTGCACGGTGTATCTGATCCTAAAACTCAAGAACGGCTGGACGTATTGACACCATATTTGGACTATATGTTGGTTCCGGGCCGTGCTAGGGTTATATTAAGTTTAATCCCATTAGGTGGCGCTGCGGTCAAACTCAAGACGTATTGACACCATATTCGGACTGTATGTTGGTTCCGGGCCGAGCTAGGTTTGTTTTAAGTTTTATTCCGGTAGGTGGCGCTGCGGTCAAGATATTTTCCTTATTTTTGTTAATAGAAAAAAGGCCGAGACGTTTGAGAGGAGGAAACACCAGTAGAAATACTCGAAATGTCGGAGCAACGCTTGCAAACTAATCAGGAAATGTTGAATTACGCAACTGCAACGCATGCTCAACAAACTCCTAAAGAAAGCCCGAACAACGTCGGGTATTCTGATAGTTTCCAATAATTATCACAATTTTTACTTTTAGAAGAAAGTTACTTTTCTGTACTGGGTTTTATATTTCAAGTTTACTTCAGGGCTTTTTAAAACAACTGACTTGTCCAATTCTCGTCATCTATTTGTACCCATGAATGAAAGAATATACAGTTTACGCCTTCTCATATTTCAAACTGGTTTTTTCTGCGCACCTACGTCATGCGGGTGTTTATATGAAAATATTTTTGTATGAATATTTTTTTGTAGGAAAATCACAATTGTTTAGTAAAAAGTGGTTCTTTCGGAAATTTTTACTTCTAATTATATTTTTTTAAATAGAATAAATAAATGAACCAAAATTAATGTAAATTTAATGTTGAATATCATTCATTATTATAAAATTATGCTACAATTCTTCTAAATTTTCTTTTTTTTACTTTCCCGATAAACGAATGTTTATAGGAAAATACTATAATCGTGCGAAAACCTAACTTTTGATTTAGAAGGGCTGGGCAGATGAAAATAAGTGCAAAATCCGTTTCCTCAAAAATAATTAGCCTCATGTCCGTCCGTCCGTCCGTCCGTCCGCTTTTTTAAATCGTTAATAAAATCTGAATGGATGGTCCGATTTCCATGAAACTTTCACCATTTTGGTGTTGCATCAAATGCCAGATGGTGTTAGATTTTGGGCGAAATTAATATATGGGAACACTATTTGGTAACGCTTTTTTTGTCTAAAAACCACAAAATTTTGACCGCACGGTTCGGACTAAACTGCTGGGTCAATTTCGACAAAATTCATACAGTTCATGTATTTGATCCATTTCTCAAAGGAATTCGACCATTCAACTGGGATCTGAATAGTACGCCTCTCCAGTCAATATACTCAACCCAAGTTGCGCTGACTTGATGAGTCCCATTGGGGAGAATATGCACACGCTAAAATTTTATAACAAAACCTCTCCTGATATCTATAGGGGCTAACTCTTATCTGCCTCTCTAGTTCTCTGGAAAGCATCAAAATCAAACTCTAAACTAATCTAAGTAAACAACAAACACAATGATGGATTCAGTTATCGCTTTGTGTTCCACCTCCATACTTCATAATCTTACTAATAACATATGAAAATATATAACAATAATAATACTATAGTTTAGTTCAAAATTTAATTTTAAAATATAAGCCATTAAGGTGGTTTATTGTTTTGTTTTTTGTTTTCTCTCTTTAACTAGTTTTAAGTTTTATACTAATAATTTTAAGCATAGCTAGAAAAGTAGTGCCGGGAGCAAGCACCATTAAAATTTGCATTTTCTTTGATAATATAAAATAACTAAATATTAATGTTTAAACTATATCAGTTCACCGTTAATTACTTAATTCTGTAAGCTAGGCATATTATAAGCCAGCACAATCCACACTTATCAATAGTAATATTAATAAACTTAATGTTTCCTGTAAATTTATGTATTCTACAAAGCCTTAATAAAAATAATCTAATCTACTATTCAGTAATTCAGTAATTCAGACGTCGCAGACACAGCAAAAAGATATATTGTCGGCTATGGAATTTTAAAAATTATTTTGGAATAAAAAAACTGTCCAAATTGTGCCATGATAATGAATAAAGACGAATGCGATTTTCTTTTAACGTCGGAAAACTTATTAAATACAAAAATTTCGAGAAAACTATTGAAAGGACTTTTCTACAAAATCCTTCCAAATATATATACCATATTATATAATAATCTTTATATCTTTATATTCAAATTTACGGAAATCTAGTAATCCTCAGTTGATCATAAAATATCAATATATCTATAATTTTTAAAAAATAAATCAAAGATACATACATATGTCCATTACTTAAAACAAAATTCAATTCAATTCTTGGCCCAAGTTCTAAAGATTTCAAATTGTTTATTTAGCATTATCTAAAAGTAGATTTGAATTCTAAAATCAGAATAGGAAAAAACCAACACCAAAATAAGCCAATTGATGCCATTCATATTTCTCCATAAGTATATTCAAAGCCACAAACTCCTTATATGCACACATGAATTGAACAAAAGTTTTTCTACCATCAAATATTTTAATTCTAAAATTAGAAAAAAAAATGAATGAATTCAAACCTTAAATTCCTTATTCAGTACAAAAACCAAAGCTTAAGAACGAAATGTAAAAATAAGAAAGAATTCTCCTCGTATATTTTTTCCTCATATTTTATCTAGTTTTTGAAGTCGTAATTGGTGGGCAAACCCAATTTTACACATCTTATATTTTTTATGTCTTTGTTGCCGATACGAAAAAATCCATATTTTTAGGTAGATTTCCTGAATTAGCCATTCTTTTTTCCATGATCAAGTCATTCTTTTAAATATTACAAGTTAACCTAGCACAGAGGCTTCTAGTTGTATATTATTATTGAATATAATTTACAAAAATTGTGTTCAATAAATGGAAGTAGGTACTAACTTTCGGATTTAACAAAAAAAATTATTTTATGATAAATTTCACCTGCGATAATGAAATTTAGAAACATAATAAATAATTTAGTACTTTTGATCTTGCAACAATGTTGTCTTTCGTTTCAAACACTTTTCTTTTTGCAAAATCTGATAAATTTTTATTTTAATGCCCCTTTTAAGAACACCCACAAACAGAAAAAAATTGATATAAGGTAGAGGCATAAGATATCGGACAATTAAGAAATTTTTTCTGATTTCGAAGAATTCAAAACTCAAACAGTAAAAGCAAAGATCCTATTGAGTTTCTTATGATGTCAGCACTATGGTGAGATGAAAATCCTCAGGAGATTCAAGTGACACCATTACATGCGCAAAAAGTGACTGTTTGGTGCGCATTGTGGTCAGGCGGCATCATTGAGCCTTACTATTTTGAAAACGATCCGGGTCAGACTGTAACAGTCAATGGTGAGCGATATAGGCGCATGATAACTGATTATTTCTGGCACCAAATTGAAGATACTGATTTGGAAGACAAGTGGTTCCAGCAAGACGACGTAACTTGCCACACAGCGTGTGCAACATTGGATGTTTTGCGTGCAAAGTTCCCAGGTCGCACTCCGTTGAATTTATTTTTGTAGGGTTACGTTAAAAATCGTGTTTACGGTAACAAACCCGAAACAACATCCGCCAAGTTATTGCCGAGATACCGCCCGAAATTTAAGATAAAGTCATCGAAAATTACCTCGAACGGATCGGCTGCTGCAAAAGATCCAGAGGCGGCCATTTAATTGATATTATTCTTCATAATTAATGAAATACATAACATTTATGATTAACAAAATAAAATAAGTATATTTCGTTAAATTTGTGTGTTTTATTTTGTTTTAAAGTTCGGAAACTGAAGTTGGATCACCCTTTAGTAGAGTACTACTACAGGATCTTTGGTAAAAGTTTATGCGAACTTCTATAACTAAATGTAACTGTTATACAAAAAAAAATTTAAAAATTGACATTTATCTCAAAGGTCAGAAATTTTTTTGGGGAACGCTTTATATTTCACATTTGAATATGCATATACTCTTATTAATTACATATAACGAAGAATTTGTGCGACTACTAAATATGTCCGGTTTGAAGAGATTTCTCCCCTATACAAAAATCGGGACAAATCCTAATTTATAATATATTCATAGAACACGTTCATATATCTATTCTTAAGATATTTGGTTTTATCATTCAAAAAGAAACAAAATTCATGTATTGCAATTTCTGGATTAAACTGTGAAAAGGCTAAAAAAAAACATATAGTAACTTAAAATCGGCCTATAGCCGATTTGTTGATGCCCTATTGGAGAAATGGGACAGAAAAACTGTCAAAACTAACATTATTTCAAGGTTTTTTCTTCATAACTTTGTTTCCACTTTTCAAAAATCCTTCCAATTTGCAGGTAACCTAGACCCTGATAGCATAAGTCTAATTTCAAATCGGTAAAGTACATCTAAAAAACTTTATAGAGAGGGTTATTTTCTCTTAGGATTATTTTCTTCTCCTTTATCCTTGGACCGATTTGACTGAAATTTAACATAATATCGTCTGTTTATGTAGTTAACCGGCATAATTAATTTCAATAAAATTGATCAACAAATTTTCCATTTAAATCCGAAAAACCATAAACAAAATACGACAAAACTTTCTGGTCAGCCTGGTTTTTCGTTTATAACTTTGCTCCCCCTGGATCGATTTTGCTCAAATGCAATACAAAACCAAGTTAAGGAATAAGCAACCCACATTCTAAAGTCCATCAAAATCGGCTAACGCGCTTTTAAGTTATCTGGTATACGAACGGACGGACGGACGGACGGACGGACATGCAGAAATCAATATAACTTTTGATTCCTGACACAACCATACCATTAAAACCTTTCTACGACGATTATTTCGATGTGTTACAAATGGAGTGACAAAACTAATATACCCTCTGGTAGTACCTACCATAGGGCATATATATAAATATAGTATGTAGTATTTTATAATTTATTATCTTATTATTTATTGGAAATGTGCGCCCGCGCGCAAGTAGATTTTGCAAAGATAATCGCGAACAAAAAATTAACAACGACTATTATTTACAAAAAAAAGCAGGAATTTTATTCAGTTTATTATAATTTCGCTATCATCCCGAGGCTAGTATTTAGCTAATATTGAATCGATATTATTAATCTTATCCGTTAGATTATTGATCACATTTTTTGCTAGTATTTTATTTTTTTTTCCAAATTTAGTGCGATGTTTTAAATTATACAAAACCACTACATTTTTACAAATATTAAATACAATAATAAATACAGGGCTGTGGAGTTAGAGTTCAGAAGTATTTGTGATCGCCGAGTCAGAGTCGGGAATTTTGTCTTCCGATTCTGCAGCTCTGCTAATGAAAAGAAATTTTCAACAATTTTCTATTCTAAGCGAACTGCCGTTAATGACATGTTCAGCTTTTTCATAATTATTAGATTGTAAAGAAATAAATGGCGGTTTTCAACTTTAAATTTCAAATTCACATATCACAGCTGAAACAAAATTGTATTAATTAAAATAAAAAATAAATTAAAATGAACACATTTTTGCCATCGAGAAACAAGTTTATTTATCAAATAACTAAATTTCTAGATGACCATGACTTCCTGCATATCATGTGCCAAAGAGTGGAATTCTCTCGAAATATATATTTCCTGTAATGGTTGTGTAGGAATTTCACACGTCTCGTGTGCGGGTCTTTCTGGCAGGATTGCCGATAAATAAAAAGAAAACGATACTGGCCTTCAGTGGTTTTGTAAAAAGTGTCGCCCGCTCTCTAAGAGTGTTTTGATATCAAAAATTCAAACACTCAATAAATCATTTGACATTCTTAGGGGTAAATTTCTTGAGATAAATGATATTTTTGCTTCACAATCCCAGGTGTTTTATTATGCTATGCAGCACACTAAGCCGACTGAGGTTAATTCAGAAACTCCTATTCCCATTGACTATCCGATTTTAAGGTGTAACCCAGTGCGTTCTACTAAAACCAAAACTGCTTCACAGTATCGTAATAGTAGCAAAAATAATTCAAGTCCGGGCAATAATATTAATAATAATGATAATAATAATAATGACAATAACATCAATACGAAAAAGAAAAAGAATAATAACGACGAAAATCACATCATTGATAGTATTTTCGACAGACGATCCCCTCTTCCTAGACCAGGCAATTCTTTGGTGGCTGAAATACATCCTCCCACTACTCCAGTTCTAAAAACAGTACCGGCCCCCAAAATAATTTTTCTCTCGCGTCTGGATCCTTTGACAACCGCCAATAAAATTCTTCTTTACTTAAAATCAAAGAATATTGAAACCGCTATGATTATATGTGAGGAAATCAGTAAGGTGTTCAGCCATGTTCCATCTTTCAAAATTACTGTGCCCTCATATATGTTCTCAACCCTAATTTCCCTTGAACTTTGGCCACAGGCGGCCTTTGTCAAGGAATTCGGGCGTAAGAAAGCGGCGGGCGTTTCTAGAATTGTTTCAAAAAACGATCAGATCCGTCCCTCTACTACCAGAATGTAAGGGGACTTAGAACCAAAACGCGCGAGCTTTTGCTCGCTACCATTTCTTCGGCCTACGATGTCATTATTCTGACCGAAACCTGGCTAAATTGCAGTTTCCACAAGAAGATATTATTAGCTCTTCTCCTCCAGCTATGAAGTTCTTCGTAAGGATCGCTTTACAATTGACTTTGTAACAAGGGGGGTTGCACATACTTGGGGTTTGTTCGAAAGAAGCAAATCCCCTGTTGACCTATTTAGCATATCTTCTTCCTTGTGAGGAGAAGATATGAGATGGTGCAGCAATGTGAGCAGCTAAAAGGCTGCACGCCTAGCTGATCGCACTAGCTAGCTCGCCGGAGGGGTGGGTCGCTGCTCACCACCATCTGTCATCGCGTTACACATAAATTATACGCGTGCAAGATGTGTGAAAACGTCGTTAAGCCTTTATAGTGATAGCGCGAGCTATCAAGCAAGGAAATTCGGTTTTTGCGAGAAAAAACCGAATAAGGGGACTGTTCGTTAATTTGCTGGTCACCGAAACTTGACCAGCCATCCGCGAAAGCCTTGCGAGGCATGTCGGGGCCGATTGGCAAAGGTGTTAATGCCAACCGGTCTTTGGGGCACTACCCTCCCACATGGATCGACAGCAGAATGCCGATCCCCGTATGTCCATGCTCGCCCCTACAAATGAGCATGGACCCTTAATATGTTTCTGCTCTTCACACCGTGTCACCTAACCCATCTCTCCCCTCTCGAACGTTATTATTTTAAATCGCCCATTCTTTACTGTGAAATCAAAACTTATTTCTCGCGCCAAAAGAAAATTAACACAAAAGATTATCTGTTTTGAATTTTAATATTTTTTTTTTCTTTATTCATGTATTTATATATAATAAATGTAATGGCGACAGCCGAAATTCTGTTACAATATTCATATGTGTAAATATCTGGTAGGTTATTTAATTTGATCATAGAATTACTAATTTTATTTACTCGTTAGAATTTGATTTCTTTTCTTTTCCTTTCAAATGAGAAATTTAAAATTTTGAGACTTAATGATAAAAAAAAAGATGTATTTGTTTTCCTATTTTTTCTTTTTTTTTGTTTTTTTTTTTTTTTTCTTTCAAGGAACATAAAAAAAAACAACGAAATGTTTACGTTAAAATATATATATATATAAATTTTGTGTCAATTATAATATAAGCAAGAAAAGATTTAACTCCCAATTGCGTGCATACTGTTACATTTCCCAATTCCCGTTTATTCATAAAAAGAACAAAATATAAATTCGATTACCTTAATATCCTTTCTGGTTGCTTGAAGTCGATATATATATATTTTTAATGAAGCTCAGGCTATTCTTAAAAAAGGAAGAAATAATTAAAGGTTTAAAAAAAAAATTTTATGTATATGGGAATTAAATCATGCTTCCATCACTTATGCACACTTTTGGTAATTATTATGTTATTTTCAAATCAAAATTTTATTAATCATTAATCAAATTTCATATTTTTTTTTCTTTTTGACATATTTTGTTATTTTCTTTAATTCTACAAAAAAAAAATGTTTAACCAAATATTAATGTATAACCCTATATATAAAAAAAAATCAATTGGCGTCTCTAATTTGTTAAGGTGTCCATCAGTTGCTTTGACAATTTCTCTTCGTTTTTTTTTTTCCAGTAGCTTCCCAAATCCGTTATTCCTTCATTTATCGCCGAGAATCCCAAAAAATGGGCTCGGAAGAATGTTATTTCCGATGAAGATAAAATTTTTTCCAATGGACTTGGTAGGCGACCTAAGAAAAGAAAATACCGTCCAAACCTTTAGATTCATCCAATGCTGTTACCCCCGGTTCAAAATTCCAAAAAAACCAGGACAGAGCGTAGCATACATGTAATAGCCGGCTCTTCAGTCGCAATTCCCACAGATGCAGATGATTTTTTTTCTTTTTTTTCCGAGATGAAACAAAAATAAAATGTGCTTTGATCACATGGATGACGCCATATTTTTTTTTCAGCGAAAGTTTTACAAATATTTTATTTATTCATTTTTTTTTTCTTTTTGGATTATCACCATTTGTGTCACTTTTAAGCTTTCGTGACCACTAAAAACCAACAAGTCACGAAGCTAAATTAATTTTCTTTAGACATTTTTTTTTTTTTTTTCTCTCAAAATTTTTCGAAAAAAACTTTAACTTAACTTTTTTTTTTTTTTTTTCCACTAACAAATTCGGTTTCTATTTTATTTTTCTTTATCTTTTCTTTTTGAATCTTTAAATTAATTAAATTTTTATTTCACTCTACCCTTTTCCCTTTCAGATTTCTCCGTTTTCCCCATTTTAAAATTTCAAAAAAACAATTCTTTCTTCTTTTCACATAAAAAAAGAAATCGACCTTTTACTGGTATCGTTCCACCCAGCCTCTATGAAATCTAAAACCAGACTCTGTCTTCACCCCGAAACTTTCATCAAAAAACACAACCCATGAATAAATGGAAGATAATATCTCTGTCTCCCTCTTTCTGCCTGCCCATCAAATTTTTCAAATTATCGGATCATATTTTTGGGCTAACGGCTTCAAGCATTTTCATACAAATCCTACCTCGTGCTTGATAACCGGTTTTATTTTGCTCTTTTGTCTCTTTCTTATTTTTTTTCGTTTTTTAACCCAGCGGAAATAGATGGCTCTAACTACCACTAAGATCACTTGAAATGGTATTAAAATTTGATTGTGGTAGATGGCCATCTCGTCGGGGAGAAGAAAAGCTTTTGAAATTGTAAATTTCGCCGTGCAGGCTGCAAAAAGGTTTCACGTAGAAACTCCAAACTGTTGACTGTCAAAAAAAATGATCCATCAACAGTTTTTTGTTCCCACGCGTTACAACACAGATGCGCCAGGGATTGATCTATCAACCCTGACGTAACTGAAAAGCGTGTGGGTGGTTTGAGTGGTACGTGAAAACTTGTACTGCCCAACGTGGGACTCGACCACACCCGAGAATAAGAGTCTCGTGCTCTTCTGACTGAGCTAACCGGGCACCAAAACTTTGAGAGAAAGAAAATGTGATCCGATTCAAATTGCGACAGTAGGTATTTCTTCCCAACTAGCTATTGCCTCAAGTCTTTGGCATGGTAAACCCCTATGGTTCTACCCTGCAAATCCTCGATCTCATAGAGAGAATCGCCAATCGCACGGACAATCCGACACTTCAGAAATTTACGATTTAACTTAGCATTGACATCTTTTGCGAAGTCACTAAGCGTGAAATTTCTTCGGTAGACTTCTTGTCCGGCAATAAATCTCTTTACCCGGGTTCGACGATTATAAATCCGCTCATGCTGTTGGTGAGCTTTCGACAAATTATTTTTGACGCGTTCGCGAATTAGTTCAAGCTGGTCCTTTTTCGAGGACACAACCAATTCACCATCATTCAAACCATTTAACTTCCGCATCAGTTCGTAGGTCGAGCCATGTGTGATCATGTGGGAGCCGAACACAAGAAAATATGGATCAATCCCCGTAGAAGCATGGATTGTACTCCGAAGAGCACAGCCGATGCTTCCCAAGTTTTGATCCCAATCCCTATGATCGGTGCCAACATAAGAGCGGATGGCCGCCAGTAGTGAACGGTTTACACGTTCTGATGCGTTAGCTTGTGGTGAGTAGATAGCTGTACGATTGTGTTTCACACCATACGCTTCAACTAATTTGCGAAATTCTTTAGATATAAATTGCGGTCCATTGTCTGAAAATATAATCTCGGGTACTCCGAATAAATTGAAGACGCTTTCCTCCAAGAAATCGGTGATCTGCACGGCAGACGCCTTACGTAGTGTCTTGAACAAAACAAATTTCGAAAATTTGTCCAAAACAACTAGGAGAGTGGTGTTACCATGCTTAGACCGAGGGTAGGGTCCTAACAGGTCAACATATAGGTACTGGAATGGTCTGTCAACTTCAATTTGTTTTCCCATTGGCAACCTCAACACACTATTTGGAGCCTTAGACTCTTTACATACGATGCAACTCGCGATATATTTACGTACTTCGCTAGCCATACCAGGCCAGAAGTATCTTTGCCGCAAACGATATAAGGTTTTGGTAATACCGCCGTGCGCAGCTTGTGGAGGATCATGCGCCAGGCGAACTAGCTCGTCCGCAAGGCTAGATGGAACCCAAAGCTTCCACGATCGATCTTCCTGAAAGATATTGCCAGTGCTAAAGCTTGTTCTGAAATACACGTAGCCATCTGACACTTGCGTGTCAGGCAGCCTTTCCGCGTTGCTTTGCACTGTATCGATCAGGTCGAGATATTCCTTTGATTTAAAGGCTTCAGAATTCAAGTTTATGCTAGGTGCCGAAACTATTTCCGAAATCGCGTCCACGTAAACACGTGAAAGCGCATCTGGCACCACATTTTCTGAACCTTTCCTATGTTCAATCGCGAAATCAAAGGCTTGAAGCTTTAAGCTCCATCGAGCCAAACGTCCGCTCAAGTCGCGCTGACTCATGAGCCATTTTAAACTCGCATGGTCGGTGATTATTTTGAACGGCAAACCTTCGACGTAGGCTCTGAACTTTTTAACACCGCAGCGAAACATTCCAGTTTAGTTGCGTTGGGCAGAGTTCAGTTTTTGAGAAATATAGGCGAAGGGTTTCTCATTGCCTTCGTCGTCGCATTGCAGCAAAACACCTCCGACACCGGTCTTACTCGCGTCGCACTGTATAATAAAGGGTTTAGTGTAATCAGGGTTGGCCAATACCGGGGCCGTAGTTAATGAAGATTTCAAGGCTTCAAACGCTACCTGAGCTTCCGCTGTCCAAACAAACTTGGCGCTCTTCTTTAGGCAGTCAGTAATTGGCGACGACAAGGAGGCATAATTGGCAATAAACCGCCTATACCATCCTGTCATACCCAAAAATCGACGAACCTGTTTTGAAGTGGTAGGAGCAGGAAAGTCAAAAATTGCAGATACCTTATTTGAGTCGGTCTTTAAACATCCGTTACCAACGATGTAACCCAAATATCTATCTTCTGTCATGCAAAATTTGCTTTTCTCCAAATTTATCGTAAGTCCAGCAGAAGACAAGCAACGTGCAATGGTTGCCAAAAGTTTAACGTGAGAATCAAAATCCTCAGAAACTACTAACAGATCGTCCAAATAGACGAAACAGTTTTCTCTTAACTCGACTGGAATTGTTTTGTCCATCAGTCTACACATTCTTTGAGGAGCATTACAGAGCCCGAATGGCATCACTGTAAACTGGTATAACGGTCTACCAGGCACTGTGAAAGCAGTTTTTTCCCTACTCTGCCTCTCCAACGGTATCTGCCAAAAGGCGGCCTTCAAATCAATGCTTGAAATGAAACACGTCTTCTCAAGCCTACTGAGAAGGCCTTCTATATGTGGAAGTGGGTAAGCGTCTTTTTTCGTAAGGGTGTTCACTTTCCTGGAGTCGAGGCAGAGGCGAACCTTTCCAGGTTTGCGCACCAAGACTACAGAAGAGTTCCACGCGCTGACACTTTCTTCGATAACACCCAATTCCAACATACGGTCCAACTCAGCATACATGAGGGCTTGCACCGCAGGGGAAACAGGGTAGTGGCGTTGCTTTACAGGCTCCGCGTTTTCTACCTCAAAAACATGTTCTTCTAAATGTGTTTTTCCTAAACCGACTTGGTTGAAGGAAGGAAATAAAGTTAAAATGCTTTCAAGACGCGCGCGTTGTTCCGAATTTAGCGCGTGTGTGTTGGGATCGTCAATTGACAAACAATCTAAAGTTTCGTTTTTAGAGAATATAGTCGGAGCTATATCAAATTCTTTCCAAAAATCTACACCTAGATATAGATTTTGGGTAAGTCCTGGTACGACGTATAGAGAAAGTGTTTTTATAATGTTGTTGTATGTAATTGGAATCGCAATTTGCCCGTGTACAGGTTGAGCTTTACCATCAGCCGTTTTGACTGTGGTGGGACGACCAGTAATTAAAATTTTATGACGTTCGAGGAAATCTAAAGCGCCAGCGCCTAGACAGGACACACTTGCACCACTGTCCAAAAGGCCAAAAAGGGATTCACCGTCGATTTCCACCTTTGCATATGGTCGATCATCATGTTTACGCTTCACAAAAGCAGATTCCACCGTTTTACCCAACAACTTCTTTTGTTTACATCTTTCTCTAAACCTACTAATTTTACTCGGTTTTAGTAAAGCACCGATTATTCTATTCCTAGCTTCGTCATATTCCATTTGACGTTGATGTAATGTTTTGTTCGACCTTTCCAGTATATTATTATTAGATGGGATTTTAGTTGACGTTTCTCGTTTTAAAATTTTAATGACAGACGGAGAATTTGGTTGTAATGATAGATTTGGACTCAAGGTTGGTTCTATTTTGGTTGGTCCGGGGGCATTATTGGCAACCGGGGATTCCCGTGCGTCTCTCGGTGCCTTTGTGCGTTTCCCGGATTACATTTTGGGCACATCGGTAACGACACATCTTTTCTACCACAACGATAGCAGAAGAAGGACCGTTGTGGTATCGTACACTCGAAAAACCCATGACCAATATTGTCACAGTTCCAACACTTGAACCGTGATCTACCATTAGCATCTACAGCTTCTAAATGATCTTGTATTTCGTTTGACCACGTATTTTCGCTCACATACCCTCGAATACTACTATCGATTTCGGCAGGTTGATATGGTAAACTACCACCGAAATGGGATGAATTAATATTATAGCGATTCGATACCGGTTCGTGAGGAAAAGATTGGCCACCTCTGGTGTATTGTTGGTGGTTATACGCATAATTTCTTGGGTCACAATCATTTTTAAACTCTTGATATGGGAGATGAGAATCATTTTCTTGTCTGAAGCGAGAGTCTGGCATAAAATTCGTTCTAGCAGGTGAGTTATTTATACTGAATTCCTGACTGTTTACATTCTGGCGAAAATCAGTGGTGCGCAACATTTCTTTTGTGGGTCTAAGTTTATCATAATCCGAGTCAATCCCATTATTTGCCGAATCAGGTCCATATGAGAGATTACGTTCGTCAAGACCATCCAATTCATGGATGGGCCGTGTTGGGTTTTGCCAAGTTCGTCTTGGTTCTCTGTCAGAAAGATGGCGTTCCGCTTTGCGGCATACTTCCTGAAAGCGACTCAGACTCATTGCAGGCATTCCGAAAATAAGATTTGCGATCTTATCTTTGACGTTCTCTCTCATAATGTCCGCCAATTCTATTTCCGTCATAGGAATTCTTAACCGATGGTATAAAGACATAACCGAATCGTAAAAATTGTCAAAAGTTTCACTGTTGGATTGCTTCCTTTGTAACATCCGACGCATGATTTCATGGTCAGTGTCCAGGCTCTTGAACTGATGTCGGAGGGCCGCCTTTAGGCCATGCCAATCGATGTGGGGTTCTCTTTTAAGTAGTCGCCAATACCACTGCTCAGCCTTATCGGAGAGCAGGGTATGGAATTGGGTACAAATGGCGTACCACGAATTATCCCCACGCGATTGCATGGTTTCTATGCGGAATATGAACTCTTCCACTGACATATCTTGAGCCTTTCCACTGAACCTGAATCCCCATTTGTCGATTCGGGTATCATGTCGTAAACTAGCGTGTCTAACTTCCTGACCATTACGATTCGTGCCTGAGTTAAGATTTGAATTCCTACTTGGGCTACGCCTTTGATTGTTGTTTGGGTTAAAAGGCGGGCGTGGTTTCGGATCCTGACTGGGGTCGACGTGGTGACTATCGTTTGAAGCTGAGATAGCATTCACGTTACAATTAGGATTTTGGTTATTAGCACCATATAAAGGAGGTGGTCTGTTTACATTGTGGTTTAATACTGGTTGACTTCGTCTCTGAGGAACGTTCAAACTATAATTTTCGTTCAAAAGATTGAAGTTAGCAGACTGGTCAACGGATTTTGGCGGATCCACTGAACATTGTGTTTGCGGTGGTGCATTTAAAGTCATTCTTTTAATTTGATTGAGCAACTCACTCTGGATTTTAGCCATCTGACTGCTCACAGCCGCTTCGATCATAGTGCCTATATTTTCTGTTGAGGCACTTGGATCTGACGGAGAGAGGAAGGAGGCGCCATCACTAGAACCCCATCGTGTGATAATTGGGTTTGCCGCACCTCTTCCTCTACCACTACGACTGCGAGTCGTCATTGTAGCAGAAGCCACTGATTTTGACGCTGATGGAAAATCCAACGAAAGCTGTGATTGCCCTCGAGTAACTCGAGATTCATCTCGACCTGTCAATACATCCACTGCAGCACCTTGAGCATTTGTAGTTTGCTCCGGTAACGCATTTGGTACAACTGTGGAGTTGATTTTAGGCGTTGCACCTGTATTTGTGTCCTCCATTTTGTAAACACACCTTAAGTTTCCAAAATCAAAGTTACAATCGCACCAAATCGAACTTACTCAAAACAAAGCCAGAAACTCAGTACAATCAAAAGTCAAATCGGGTATTTTGAGATTTATTCCTTCTCACGGAATATTTCAGGGACTAAAAAAAATAACGGACCGAACAAGGACAAAAAAAAATTGTAATAATAAAAGGTAATAAAAAAAATGATAATGAAAAAAAATAATAATATAAAGAAAAAAAAAAAACTCCCCCACCAAAATATATTTTATATAAAAATGTAAAAACTCCAAAATAATAAAACCCAAACCGAAACGTAATCGAAAATTTAAATAAAAAAAAAAAAAATAAAAATAAAAAAACTAAAATAAACTAAACTAAATAAACCTAAACTAAATAAACCTAATCTAAAACTAATAAAACTAAAATCAAAAAAAAAAATCAATTTAAATTTCCCGCAAGAGTGAGGAAAGTCAATATCACATATAAATTCCGCACAAATTAAATTTTCAAAAAAAATCAAACGTAATAACGTAAGAGCGAGAGAGAGAGACGAAACAAGTGGACGACACGAAGAAGACACAAACCCGACATGCACTCACGAAACGAAAATGGGATGTTGATGGGTGACCCGCGAACGGTACCAAGTCGAGTGATCGGACACCTGCAATGGCAACCAAGCCTGTAGCATGTGATCCGATCCAAACGACTGGCACAATCCCAAATCACTATGTCTGATGTGGTTGCATGACTCTCGTGTCCTCACCGCATTATTCATGGGCTTAATTAAGCACGAGAATGTGCGAAAAGGCACACTAAAGCTCATACATCCGCATCTGTTTCATTTCCCGGAGTCTCAACTGCATTGAAACGTGAAGCGTTGCAATGACTACAATATTCATGTAGCACGTAATCCACATTTCAAACGCTTTTGCGGCAAGCGGAATATTCAATAAAAAAACCGAAGTACTGCTACTACGCAACCGTAAATAAAATATGACGACAGTTGGACTCAATATAAACGCGATCGCGAATAGCACAAAAACGAACATCCGAAATTATGTTCACATCAAAACTTCGTTTAGAAATTTTGATGATGTGAACACACCTTCAGAAAAAAAAATTGACTAATAAAAAAAAGATTGAAAATTTTTAAAAGTGAAGACAGGGTGATTCAGTAAAACTGAAATAAGTTAGAGTCAAAATTTTTCAATTTTTTTTTTTTTCTTTTTTTTTTAAATAAAAGAAAAAAAAAATGCTTTCTGAAAATATTGGTTTACCTAAAGGTAACAACCAAAACACCATTTCCAAACATCAACTCGTTCGAAAATGTGTCAAACAATTTTGTTTGAACTCCATTTGTAATTTCGACCGAAGTTGAAAATACAAATGGCAAACAAAATTATAAATCCGCTGGCTGAACCAACGGAACGTTGGGCGCCATATATGTAATTTAACCGAAGTTAAATTACAACGCGCACAACAAAACATTGGCCGACAAGCGGCGTTGGGCGCCATATATGTAGCAAAGGGGGTTGCACATACTTGGGGTTTGTTCGAAAGAAGCAAATCCCCTGATGACCTATTTAGCATATCTTCTTCCTTGCGAGGAGAAGATATGAGATGGTGCAGCAATGTGAGCAGCTAAAAGGCTGCACGCCTAGCTGATCGCACTAGCTAGCTCGCCGGAGGGGTGGGTCGCTGCTCACCACCATCTGTCATCGATTTACACATAAATTATACGCGTGCAAGATGTGTGAAAACGTCGTTAAGACTTTATAGTGATAGCGCGAGCTATCAAGCAAGGAAATTCGGTTTTTGCGAGAAAAAACCGAATAAGGGGACTGTTCGTTAATTTGCTGGTCACCGAAACTTGACCAGCCATCCGCGAAAGCCTTGCGAGGCATGTCGAGGCCGATTGGCAAAGGTGTTAATGCCAACCGGTCTTTGGGGCACTACCCTCCCACATGGATCGACAGCAGAATGCCGATCCCCGTATGTCCATGCTCGCCCCTACAAATGAGCATGGACCCTTAATATGTTTCTGCTCTTCACACCGTGTCACCTAACCCATCTCTCCCCTCTCGAACGTTATTATTTTAAATCGCCCATTCTTTACTGTGAAATCAAAACTTATTTCTCGCGCCAAAAGAAAATTAACACAAAAGATTATCTGTTTTGAATTTTAATATTTTTTTTTTCTTTATTCATGTATTTATATATAATAAATGTAATGGCGACAGCCGAAATTCTGTTACAATATTCATATGTGTAAATATCTGGTAGGTTATTTAATTTGATCATAGAATTACTAATTTTATTTACTCGTTAGAATTTGATTTCTTTTCTTTTCCTTTCAAATGAGAAATTTAAAATTTTGAGACTTAATGATAAAAAAAAAGATGTATTTGTTTTCCTATTTTTTCTTTTTTTTTGTTTTTTTTTGTTTTTTTCTTTCAAGGAACATAAAAAAAAACAACGAAATGTTTACGTTAAAATATATATATATATAAATTTTGTGTCAATTATAATATAAGCAAGAAAAGATTTAACTCCCAATTGCGTGCATACTGTTACATTTCCCAATTCCCGTTTATTCATAAAAAGAACAAAATATAAATTCGATTACCTTAATATCCTTTCTGGTTGCTTGAAGTCGATATATATATATTTTTAATGAAGCTCAGGCTATTCTTAAAAAAGGAAGAAATAATTAAAGGTTTAAAAAAAAAATTTTATGTATATGGGAATTAAATCATGCTTCCATCACTTAAGCACACTTTTGGTAATTATTATGTTATTTTCAAATCAAAATTTTATTAATCATTAATCAAATTTCATATTTTTTTTTCTTTTTGACATATTTTGTTATTTTCTTTAATTCTACAAAAAAAAAAATCAATTGGCGTCTCTAATTTGTTAAGGTGTCCATCAGTTGCTTTGACAATTTCTCTTCGTTTTTTTTTTTTTCCAGTAGCTTCCCAAATCCGTTATTCCTTCATTTATCGCCGAGAATCCCAAAAAATGGGCTCGGAAGAATGTTATTTCCGATGAAGATAAAATTTTTTCCAATGGACTTGGTAGGCGACCTAAGAAAAGAAAATACCGTCCAAACCTTTAGATTCATCCAATGCTGTTACCCCCGGTTCAAAATTCCAAAAAAACCAGGACAGAGCGTAGCATACATGTAATAGCCGGCTCTTCAGTCGCAATTCCCACAGATGCAGATGATTTTTTTTCTTTTTTTTCCGAGATGAAACAAAAATAAAATGTGCTTTGATCACATGGATGACGCCATATTTTTTTTTCAGCGAAAGTTTTACAAATATTTTATTTATTCATTTTTTTTTTCTTTTTGGATTATCACCATTTGTGTCACTTTTAAGCTTTCGTGACCACTAAAAACCAACAAGTCACGAAGCTAAATTAATTTTCTTTAGACATTTTTTTTTTTTTTTTCTCTCAAAATTTTTCGAAAAAAACTTTAACTTAACTTTTTTTTTTTTTTCCACTAACAAATTCGGTTTCTATTTTATTTTTCTTTATCTTTTCTTTTTGAATCTTTAAGTTAATTAAATTTTTATTTCACTCTACCCTTTTCCCTTTCAGATTTCTCCGTTTTCCCCATTTTAAAATTTCAAAAAAACAATTCTTTCTTCTTTTCACATAAAAAAAGAAATCGACCTTTTACTGGTATCGTTCCACCCAGCCTCTATGAAATCTAAAACCAGACTCTGTCTTCACCCCGAAACTTTCATCAAAAAACACAACCCATGAATAAATGGAGGAAAATATCTCTGTCTCCCTCTTTCTGCCTGCCCATCAAATTTTTCAAATTATCGGATCATATTTTTGGGCTAACGGCTTCAAGCATTTTCATACAAATCCTACCTCGTGCTTGATAAACGGTTTTATTTTGCTCTTTTGTCTCTTTCTTATTTTTTTTCGTTTTTTAACCCAGCGGAAATAGATGGCTCTAACTACCACTAAGATCACTTGAAATGGTATTAAAATTTGATTGTGGTAGATGGCCATCTCGTCGGGGAGAAGAAAAGCTTTTGAAATTGTAAATTTCGCCGTGCAGGCTGCAAAAAGGTTTCACGTAGAAACTCCAAACTGTTGACTGTCAAAAAAAATGATCCATCAACAGTTTTTTGTTCCCACGCGTTACAACTTGAAGATGCTTGGAGGAGGTGTTCTAATACTAACTTTCAAAGTTCTTTGATTAGTTTTCCAAATTGTGTTGATCTGGAGTTAATCGGCGTTAAAATAAAATTGGCACAAAAAGCATTTATGTCGCGAATTGCTATATTCCACCCAATAGTACTAAGGTGAAGTACCAATTACTAGCTAACGCGATTACATCGATTTCCGATATCATTGAGCCTACAGATGATATCATACTCCTTGGAAATTTTAATCTTCCGGATGTGCATTAGTCTTGCCCGAGCGAAGAAGTGTTTTTCGTTGCTCAGAACCCAAATTCCGAATTCGAGACTTTGCTTCTTGACAACTTGATGGCTTGTGTCCTGCAGCAAGTCAGCGGTGTTCAAAATTCACTAAACAGACAACTAGACTTAATTTTTACTTCCGACTTCGCTAATTGTTGTTCAGCAGAGCACTTATAATCTTTGTAGAATTGATGACTATCACCCCCCACTAAAGTTATTATTCTCTCAAGAAGGTGAAATGGATGCTACTAACACCGAAGTTGCGTTCTATTTCAACTTCCGGAAAACTAATTTTGAGCTGCTCAACAACCTTTTGGAGCAGGTTAACTTTGATAGTGTTATTTGTAAGGCGAATATTGAAATGTGCATCGCCGATTTCTACAAAAAAAATTTCGAGATCTTTGTTTTAGCCGTTCCTTATACCTGCCACAAAAATTCATCGAAATTTGGGGGTGATTTGTGACAGTGAACTTAACTTCAAGGTACATATTAACTCACTCGTTAATAGAGCTAACTCTACATTAGGCTTTATTAAAAGATGGTCTAAGGAGTTCTCGGACCCTCATATAACTAAAGCACTTTTCATTACCTTGGTTAGACCTATTTTGGAATATGCCAGTCAAGTATGGTCTCCCCACCATACAAGTCTAATTAATAGATTGGAGTCTGTACAACGCAGATTCATACGTTTTGCAATAAGAGATCTTCCCTGGAATGACCCTTTCCAACTGCCCCCGTACTCTGATAGGTTAAAACTGATTGACCTGCAATCCTTAGAAAAGCGTCGTCAGGTGGCTGATATTATTTTTGTCCATCAAATTTTCAATGGCGCTATCGATGTTCCTATACTATTAGAAAGGATGCCGCTTAATATGAATGTACGTTCCTTAAGATCAGTTGACTTATTTAAAGTTATGTACCACAGAACGGATTACGGGAAAAATGAACCAATTTCCCGAATGCTACGTGTAGTTAATATAAATGCTTTTAGTTTCGATTTCTGCCTTAGTAAAATCAATTTAAAGAAACTCTTATATAATTCTAAGTAAGCAATTTCAAAAAAAAAGAAAAAAAAATACGCTAAAATATCACCCTTTATTTACTAATTATTAGGAATTGTTTATTTTATCCAAAAAATTTTCGGAAAGATTTTATTTATTGTAACATTAACTGTTATTTATTAATTGTGTCTTGAATAAAGTAAAAATAGCATGGGATTATTATTATTAGTTTAGGGATTAATCCTTATTTCGAATTTATTAAATACACGAAATATAGCTATATTTAATAAAACGAATGATGAATTCCCAGTTTATTTGCTTGCAGTAAATTGCACCATAAAACAAGGAAGTCATAGAATTGTCAAATCAAATATCAGTATGGGACCAGTTCCCCGCTTATGTTGCATTAGTATTCATCGGTCTAAATTGAGACTGTTTATGTGATTTATCGCATTTCCACCTCTTAAAAATAATTCCAATATAGTACTCTAGGAAATGTTTAAATTGGACGCAATTTTCATTCTTATATATTCCTGCAAACAATGGCTGCATAATTATAAATAAAAAAATATCTTACAATAAGTGTAAGAGAGCAAAATGTATCTGGAAAAGAAAAAGCCGATTTTTTAAATGTTATACATGGGATTCGTAGTCAACAAATCTCTAGTTCAATAAATTAACTCTGAGAAAAAACCACCAAACTAATAATATTTCAAAAATTTTTGTCCATAACTTTGTTTTGTCTTCTTCAAATTCGCTCTAATTCATAGGAACGGGGCTTAATAGCATAAACATATTTGTCAAATTTTATTCAAGTTGGTATATTAGTTTTTTAAAATACATAGGAAAAACGTTTATAAAGTTTAATTTTTCCTAAAACTATTTCTTTCTCCTATATCTTTGGACAGATTTACTGAAGCTTAACATAGTATAGTGTATTTATGTAGTGAATCCATGTAAATAATTTAAACAAAATTGCTCCACAAATTAGTATCTACCATAGTTCATAAATATTCATTGTCCACGAATTTGTTGGATGGAAGGTTTTTCAAATATTTCATTCTTTCTCTTCCTGATACATTTTGCTTTGAAAACAACTGGCCGGCTCTTTTACACTTATTGTAAGATATTTTTTTTTACTTCGTTTTAACTGGTGAGTTTTAATAAATAATAGTTTTTTGGGGGGAATATATCAGAATGAATATGGCGTGCCATTTAATCAACTCCTCCAATAAAAATCACGAATTTAACTGTGATAATACTGGCGGTTCCTTTTACACACGGATAGGAAAACACATTGACCAATAAATTAATATGTATTTGCTATATCTTCTGTATTCTTTTATCTATGATGGCACTTAGTAAATGATTTGCTTGATTTTAGCAAATTATTTCCTTCCGTGTAGGTATAGACTTTATACCTATAAAACTGAAATTCTGTTCTCTATCTATACTATAGAGCAGGGGTGGGCAAACGGTGGATCGTCGGCCTAACTTATTTAGTTTGGTCACGCATTCTACTACCATCCAGGATCTTATTGAATATGAGCTTAATGCTCTGATGGCCGCTTGACTATCAACCATTATCGCTATATCTTTGTTGCGGTAGTTCCTATCAAGGTTGAATTCCGTACATCTTCTAATAGCATGTACATCTGCTTGGAAGATACTGTTGTAAACTCCCATAGGTTCAGAGTATTTGGTTCTGGGCCCATACACTCCGGCACCTGTTCCTTCGGCAGTTTTGGAGCCATCTGTATACCACTTTATGACATGACTTTTTATCTGGTAGTGGGTGGTTTCCCCTCTCCATTCATCTTTGCTACTAAACTCTGAAGTGAAATTCCTTCTGAAGGTGAGTTCTCTACAGGTGTCATCCCTTGGGGCTGTCAGCCATGGGTTTTCTTTCGATAGAGAGCTATAATGTTTAGTTCTTATATTTGCTCCTATCTCTGATGTTTCTTTTCCAAGTCTGATTAACATCGCCTTGGCAATTTTTTGTATCTTTAGGTGTAATGGAGTGAGTTCCAAAAGCACCTCCAACGCTGCGGTAGGGCATGGCACCTGTGATGCATACGCATGCCAATCTTTGCACTTTCGCCTACTTCTTTTTTAAAGTGGCTAGCTGTATTCTACCAGCCCAAGCAATTGCTCCGTATGTGATGATAGGTCTTATCATAATGGTATACATCCATCTCAGTGTGTCTGATTTGCATCCCCAGTTCTGTCCTGATATGTTCCTGCATACCATTATAGCTCTCAGAGCTTTGTTTGCCACGTTTTCTGTGTGTTTATTCCATAGGAGCTTACTATCAATTGTAAGTCCCAGGTATTTTACTTCCCGCTTTATATCTATTATAGCCCCATTTAGCCAAATGTGGTGCATGTGTTTTAGCTTCCTCCTATTGGTGAATGGTACCACTGTGGTCTTACTTGGGCTGTGTCTCAGTCCCACAGACAGGCACCACTCATGGGTAATTCTTAGGCATCTTTGTAGTATGTCACAGAGGGTTTCCTCAAATTTACCTCTTTTTTTTTTTTTTTTTTTTTTTATAAGGAGGTGGGTGCCAAAGCACCCCGTACTTAGGCCTTTCGGCCCATTGTACCCTCGGGAGAATCTGGACATATGTCCTGGGATCGCACAGGTTTTCTAAGAAAACCTGTGGGAAAAAAGATTAATTACCTGTATACCGTTTACGGAGTGGTAACTTGTCCCAACTCTGGAAACAGTTCTGTTTTCTTCAGGTAATCGATTAAAGATTCCACCTTCAGATTCCGGACATCCGACAAGGTCAAGAATGGTTTTCCGAAGATCTTCTTTCGCAGGCCCGTTAAGGCATCACATAAACTAATAACGTGTAGTCAAGTTTCCTCAACGGTTTTGCACTTACGACAGGTGGGATCAGATAGGATACCTATGGTATGTAAATGCTTGCGGAGGCAATGTCCCGTGAGGGCGCCCACCAGCACTCTGATTTTATTACGGTCCAACTTCAGTAACGAGTCCCTGACAAGGCCTGGTTCCGTTATGAAAATTTTGGATTGTCGTAGGGACTCATTTCGCCACTGAATTTTGTGTTGTACGGTAATCCATTCTCTAATGGAGAGTTTGGCTGTGCTCT
Source organism: Xylophagus ater (assembly GCA_963422695.1). Lineage (NCBI taxonomy): Eukaryota > Metazoa > Arthropoda > Insecta > Diptera > Xylophagidae > Xylophagus > Xylophagus ater. The sequence goes on along the minus strand of OY730482.1, from coordinate 25,215,380 downwards.
TAGGAATACCAATGATGGGTTCCGGCCCGATAGGTTTCCTAATGGTGCCCATCTTGGCCAGTACGTCCGCCATTGTATTGCCTGGGAGCCCGAGGTGTCCCGGTATCCAGTTGAGTACAACTCTGTTGTGCTCAGCTAGTTGGTTGAGGGTGTTGAAGCATTCTTGGACGATGCAAGATGTTATCTTGACTGCACTCAGAGATTGTAGTGCAGCTTGGCTGTCCGAGAAGATGTTAATATGCAGGTTTTTGTAGCCCCTGTTTAGGTTCTCATTGGCGCATGTCATTATGGCGAAAATTTCAGCCTGAAAGACTGAACAATGAGTGCCCAAGGCGATAGATATTGCCTTTTTGGGCACCGTACCAATGACACCTGCCCCCGTTCCTGCATCCGATTTAGACCCATCCGTGAACCAGATGAGGCCGAGTGGTTTTGCGAGACTCTCACCGTCCGCTATCCAGGATTCTCTAGGAAGCATGACAGTCTCGAATCTGCGTTTGAAAACAAATGCCGGGGACATAACGTCCGATGGCATCGAGAGTATGGGGTATGATTTGATCAGACTAGCTAGGATCCTGGTATGGCCCTTGATATCTGATCGATCAATCCAGAGTCCAGCATTTCGCAGTCTATAGGACGTTGCCATTGCTGTACTTTGAACCACCAAGTGCAGCGGTGGGGTTCCCAAGAGGGCTTCCATGGCTGCAGTTGGCGTGGTTCTGATTGCACCCGTAATACTTAGAAGAGCAAGTCTTTGAATACGGTTTAAAAGTTCACTAGCATTGGATACTAGGGTACGAGGCCACCAAACAATTGATGCGTAGGTCAGCAGAGGTTTAACCACCACATTGTACATCCAGTACAACATTTTTGGCTTTAGTCCCCAGGTGGGTCCAAAGGTTCTGCGACAGGCCCATAGGAGCGCCGACGCTTTCTGTTCTTTGACCTCCAGGTGCTTTTTCCAGGTCAGCTTTTTATCTAGATATACTCCTAGATATTTCACTGACTCGGAGAGTTGCAGTTTCGTTTCACCTAGGCAAGGAGCCTCAAAACCTTCGAGATTCCTATTCCTGGTGAACATAACGAGTTCAGTTTTGTCAGGATTGACGGAGAGACCCTTGGAAAGGGCCCATTTTTGAACCTTGATAAGAGCTTGATGAGACAACTCAGCTAATGTACTGGGGAATTTTCCCGATACAAGCAGAGCTATGTCATTAGCATACGCTTGAGCATAGTAGCCCGAGGTGTTTAAAATCCTAAGAAGATCATCTACAACCAGACACCACAGCAGTGGAGATAGTACACCTCCCTGCGGGCATCCTCTCATAACTGAGATTGATTCTGTATCTCTTCCCAGACTGGTCGAAGCAGTTCGAGTGGACACCATGGTTCTTATCCATCTAGTGACAGTCAGACCCGCGCCGTGCATTTCGGCTGCCTCGCTCATGGCATCAAAAGTGACATTGTCAAATGCCCCTGTTATGTCAAGAAAAACACCAAGAGCGTATGATTTAGTGTCTAGAGTTTTTTCAATTCTGAACACTAGTTCATGGAGTGCAGAATCCGTGGATTTGCCCTCTTGATACGCGTGTTGGTTTGGGTGGAGAGGGAGGATACTTGGTATCCTCTCCCTCAGGTATCTATCCACCAGCCTCTCCAGTGTCTTAAGCAAGAATGACGTGAGGCTGATGGGACGGAAGCTCTTGGCCTCGGTGTAGTCAGTACGACCAGGCTTAGGTATGAAGATCACACGTGCCTTCCTCCATGGCGAAGGAATATAGCCATAGGCGAGGCTCGTGCGGTAGATTTGACAGAGTGGTTTGATTAGCAAATCAGCTCCTTTCTGAAGAAGTGCTGGGAAAATGCCATCAGGCCCTGCTGATTTGTACGGGGCAAAGGTTTTGATTGCCCAGTTAGTTCTATCGTATGTTACAATCTCTGAAGCCGTTCTCCAGTCGGTTTTTTGGGGACGAGAACTTTCGACTTGTAGAGACGAGCATGCGGGTGATTCGCGAGATTTCGGAAAATGGGTGTGGAGCAGCAGCTTCAGGGTGTCCTCATTACTTGAGGTAAATTCCCCATCCGACTGGCGCAGCACCGTTAATCTAGATCTCGGATCTTTGGAGAGGGCTTTTTGGAGTCTGCAAGCCTGAGGGAGTTCCTCAATTTGGCCGCAGTAACTCTTCCAAGCTTCTCATTTTTTCCTCCGAACAGCCGATTTGTACTTGCGTTGGGCCGCCTTCCAGGCTTCCCACTCAAACCATGCTGTTTGGCTCAGTTGAAACTTTTTCTCGTTTCTTTTCTAAGGCTCTCCAAGGATATATCCCACCAGGGCGTTTTCTTGGGGAGCCTGTTGGTGCGTAAGGCGCAATTACTCTCATAGGAGGAGTAAATGGCTTCCGATGTTAAAGCGACTGTTTGTTCTAGTTCCGGAATATTCCGGGCTGCTTTTGGGACTTCCCGGATTCTTTCTGACAGCTCTTCGTGAAAGGAGAACCAGTCAGTGGATCTAGGATTCCTGTAGGAGACCGCTTTCAACGGTTCGGAGAACAGACGGAAAAGGATGTGCCTATGGTCCGATAACGAAGGTTCGGAGGACACTTTCCATCCTTGAATATCTTGGGCAATGCCCTGCGAGCACAGCTTATGTCCAACAGTTCTTCACGTGTAGAGGTGATGAAGGTTGGTGCTCTACCCTTATTGGCAATTTCCAGGGTGGTTGCATCAAGATATTCAGAAAGTGTTCTACCTCTTTGCTTGTTGTCCGTACTGCCCCACTGTGTGTGCAGCGCGTTGGAGTCACAGTCAATGATAAGAGGTAGATGGTTTCTCTCACAGAAGGACACTAAGTTGACCAGCTCCTCTGAAGGGGGAGGGGTGACTGCGTCGTAGGGCAGATATGAAGAGCACACTACTACCTCCTTTTCGCCCAATTCTGTGGAGTAAATTATCTTGACTGCAGTAAGATCTGCAGAACAAAAGGATTTAAGAAGGACGGCATCAATATCATTGGAGATGTAGATGCATGTCCTGGGTCTGTTCGCAGTTGTGCTGTATAGTACAGACCCCAACTGGGTGTCGTAGCCCCGTACGATTCCCTTGTAAACCCAAGGTTCTTGCACGAGGCATATGTTGGCACGTCCAATAGCAAGCTGCCTACCTATTATGTCGGTGGCCGCTTTGCAGTGGTGCGCGTTAATTTGGAGAAAATTTAGTCCCGAATTTGGCATTAGTTCGGTCCTGTCTTTTCCTCCTCTTTCTCCCCTTTCTCTGGCTTGCCTAGAACCGTGCAGGTAGCAAGGCGAACTCCCGAGAGGGGGCGGAAATTAACCTTCTCAAGATCTCTGAGTCCTGGGGCGTCCACGCCTACAATTAGTTGGTTACCTTCCGGCGCCCGACTATATTTGTATTCGAAGACCCTCCAGTTCTCCGTGCTCATTGAGTTAAGGAATTTCATAGTGGTGAGTATCTGGGTCGCGCTCCTTTCGGGGCCCGGCAACCAGATCCTCACCCTCCTCAACTTGGGTAGAATGAAGTCATGGACCGAAAGGTCTATTCCTTCTACCAGGGGTTTGGATTCAGCCAGTTTAACCAGCCAATCCTTGGTCGCTTGGTTCTCGCATAAAAGAATGAGAGAACCTTGCGTCAGTCTACAATCACGTATGCGTGGGACTTCACCGTTGGGAAGTCTCTCAAACGCTCCGATGATTGCAGCCTCTATGCGATCCGCCTCCATTGAAGTGATGTCTCTCTTCACAGGGGTCTCGCACGTTATGCAAACTTTCATTATTGGGTCCGTTTTAAGGATCTCCGCAAATGTCGCTCTCTGTCCTTTTTGGTGAGAGGTGTCTTTGGGCCTGGGGTTAGAGGATTTAACCCTCTTCGCCTGGGGGGTACTCGCTTCGGGAGTGGAGGAGGCTGAGATGGTCTCAGAAGTACGCGCCTTTTCGGCGGCACTGTCTGTTCCCGCTCCCTTCCTCTTCCTCTTTTTGCGAGGTTTTGCTCCAGCGGACCCGGAACTGGTCCCTGCCACCGGTTCTAGTGAACTGGCAAGCGGTCCCTGTTCAGAGGTCAACGGCAATTGGAGTTGTGCAGGCTTCAGGAGGGGGCTCCGTATATTTGGGGTGCCCATCCTCTCGTTGCCTGCCGGGGTTGTCATTTTAGGGGGGAGAGATGTGGATCTTGCCGCGTCCCCTGTTGCGGGGTTACTAGCAGATGCCACATCTCTTGCCCGCCTATGACGCCTTCTACTCGCTCCGCTGCGGCTTTTGCCGTCGCTGGAGGGAGTTTTCAGCTGCACGATACGGTTGGTGAGTTTATTCACCAACTTCTCGGCATTTCGGAGCGGTCCTCCTTTTGGGGGACCACTACCAGATTTCCCAGCGCACACCGGTTCCATTGAATTGGCCCCGGTGTGTACTGTTGACGTTGTTCTCGTTGAGAACACAACAGTAGTGTCAGTCGTCATGGTCGTGACTACTGTTGCTTTCGTCTGGGCGTCCGTGATCGTCGTAGTGGTTGTTGTCAAAGTTAAAAGTGTCGGTGTCGTCGTCGTCGCTGTTGTTGTTGTTAAATTAAATAGGTCCATTTCTGTTCCCACGAGTCAGGGGGATATAAGGACCCTGCACGCGGCGCCCCCTGCACGTGCAGTAGCCTGGTTACGAGGGAGTTTCGGCTGGTTCTCCCAAGAGATCGTTAACGACATCTCCCGTTTTACACACTGAGATGCCATGCAGCCCTCGGCACGATGCATATCCACCTTGGCTTAAGTGTGCTTGAGTTGTCATTTGTCTGACCCCTCTCCGTCTACCTTACTAGCATGGGTGACCCTGCTGGGAACTAAAAGTTCCCGCTAGCATCGCTATCAGGATCATTGGAGTACGCAAGCTTTTCTACCACGGCAAGGTTACAACTCAGAGAAAAGAAATTTACCTCTTACTATGAGGGCAATATCGTCCGCATAGCCTTGACATTTTATGTCATTACTATTTAGTATTTCTAGGAGTTCGTCTACAACTAGGCTCCACATAAGAGGTGACAGTACTTCCCGCTGCGGGCATCCCCTTGTTGTTTGGACCGTTATGGTATTGTGTCCCTCCAAGGTCTCCGCACTCCTAGTTCTCAGCATCTCGCACATCCATTTTGAGGTTGTGCGATCTACCTCTCTCCTTATTAGTGCTTTCCTAACCGCCTCATGTGAGGTGTTATCAATTGCACCTGCAATGTCTAAGAAGGCATATAGAGCTATTTCTTTATAGTCCAGTGCTTCTTCAATGCTGCTTTTTAGTTCCTATAGAGCGGTTTCTGTTGATCTGCCCACTCTTTACGCATGCTGGTCCCGGTGTAGAGGTTTCCTCTTTAAAGCCGTGTTTCTTATATTATCCTCTACTAGCTTCTCCATTGTTTTTAACAGAAACGACGTTAAGCTAATAGGTCTTAAGGCTTTAGGTTGGGTATGGTCGGTTTTTCCCACTTTAGGGATAAATACCACCTTGGCCCTTCTCCATAGCTTCGGTATATACCCGAGTGCCAGGCTGCTCCTAAATATTCTTATTAAGTGTGGTAATATTACCTTCTTCCCTTTTTGCAGTAAGGCTGGGACTATCTGGTCAACCCCAGCTGATTTGTATGGTTGGAAGCTGTCAATTGTGCAGCTAATTCTCTGCTCAGAGCAGATGGCTGTGGCCTGCTTCCAATTAGTCGGGGTTGGTCTCGTGATATTATCACTGTTTTCTTCTTCTTTAATTAGATGGCAGTTCGGAAAGTGAGTTTCTAGAAGGAGAAGCATCCTCTCTTCTTCACTTTGCGTGTAACTGCCATCTGCTTTTACCAGCGTACATTGCATATTCGTTCTTTTAATTTAAAATGTGTACTAAAAATTTAGCAGACGATGAAACATGAATTTAAAAATTTGCCTTTGCATAAATTGGTTGCTATGTCTACTGTCGGATTCAATGATTGGTAAAAATCATGGATTTTTAGCCCTTTACAAACAAAATGAACAGTTTCCTAATTTCATATCATTTCATGCATAACTCATAATTATGCCTTATGTGCAAAAATATTGGATGTTAATGATATAATCGATGTGGCAGTGAAAATTGGTAATTCGATAAGAGCGCGAAGTTTAAGGAGGCGTCTATTCCGTAGTCAACTTGAAGACAATGACTCGGAATATGAATATTTACTTCTTTTTTGTCATGTTAGGTGGCTCAGCCGAGGAAGCTTTTTGGAAATATTTCTAAATCTTTTGCCTGAAATTATTGCATTTTTGGATAGATTGGGAGAAAAACATCAACAATTGGAATATCCAGTATGGGTAAAAAAACTAGCATTTCTTACGGATTGTATGTGCCACTACTCGCTTAATTTACAATTACAAGGCAAAGGAAAAAATATTATTGAGTTGCTCAGTTCGGTAAATGCTTTTAAAGCAAAATAAAAACTTTTTGCTTCACAATTAAAAAGGCAAAATTTTAAATATTTTCCATATTTAAAAAACATATTAAACTTACTGGCGAATGCGAATATTGAAATGTTTTGTTCTGAACTGGAAAATTTTATTCAAGAATTTGAGAGACGATTTGCAAATCTCAATAATCTTCAACCGATTTTTGAATTTATTTCATTTCCTTTTGGAGAATTCGATAACGAGGATATTTCATCAAATCTAGCTCATACTTTTCAATTCAATTCATCGGATCTTGAGTTAGAAATTTTAATAATACGATCAGATATAATTCTGAGAGCACGTGCAGATGAAAATTATTTTTGGAAATTATTACGAGAAGAAAAATATCCATTATTGAGATCGGTGGCAAAGAGCATATTTGCATTTTTTGGTTCCACTTATCTATGTGAAGCAGCGTTTTCTCAAATGAAAAACATCAAATCGCAATTTAGGAATTCTCTGACTGATGACCACTTAATGGCATCTATTCGATTGTGCATCAGTGATTAAAAACCTAACTTTAGAAGACTTGTTGATGAAATGGAGTGTCACACATCTACATCAAAAAATTAATCTTAAATATCTATCAATAAAGTACATTGCACCAAATAGTAAATACAATGTATTTAATATATTATTATCAATAATGAACTTAATTAAATTTTTATTTGCTTTTAATTTAAGCCATTTTTCGAAGTCGATCGCGCATAAATAAGAAAAATTAATGTCGATCATACCAGTATTAAGTTTGCGCACTCCTGATAGAGTGTACTTGTGAAAACATGTTCAAATTACCGGTTACTGCCCTTGATATTTAAGTACTTGGTATATTCAAATATAAAGCTATAATACTAATTTCACAAAATACAATATTATCTCGAAAGTGTTTGATGTTTGTTATTTCATTTCAAAATGGTTGCTGATCAGTGCTTCTATCAATTGAATTGAAACCTGTTCTTGGTCCTCGTCGTTTCGTTTGACGTATGTTCTGCTCCATAGCAGGACATCTCAAAAAAGAGGTGTGACAACCCCTTATTGTTTTTTGGCTTCTACCAATTACACTCTAAATTGGGCCTTATTCTTCCAGCCCTAGTATGAGTATACGAATAGAAATATTATGTAGTATATATTTTAAATCAAATATTTTGATGATTTTGATTTTTACAATATATAAAAACTTGTGGATGATTACAAAAAAAACCATATTTGTATAACGAATACTCAATGTTTGAGTGAGCTACCATTAGTGACGTTGTCGTCATCATTGTTTTCGGGGTGTATATTTATTGAGGACGGTTTTGTATAATATTTTATAAACTCTCAATCTGCTTGCATAATTTTCATTTTAAAAACATATTTGTGTAGTAGTAACTGAAAATCGGCCTATAGCCGATTTTTTGATGCTCTATGGTAGAAATGGGAGAGAAAAACTGTCAAAACTAACTTTTCTTTTTTCATAACTTTGCTTCCCCTCCTCAAAATTTCCTCTAATTTTCAAGTAACTCAGACCTTGACATCATAAGTACAATCTGCAAAATTTTATTCAAATCTGTGTATTAGTTTTTAAAGTACATTAAAATAAACTTTTTGAACAGGCTTATTTTCTCCTAGGATTATTTCTTTCTTCACTATCCTTGGACCGATTTTACTAAAATTTAAAAAGATATCGTCCATTTATGTAGTTAACCAATATAATTATTTTAAACAAAATTGGTTTGACACATTTTCCAATTAAATCCGAAAAACCATGTAAAAAAAGACAAAACTTTCCGGTTACCGTGGCTTTTGCTGAATAACTTCCCTTCGCCTAGGTCGATTTTGCAGAAATACAATAAATCCAATTAAGTAATAACCAACTCACATTTTAAATTTCAACAAAATCGTATAAAGAGCCTTCCAAACGCACAGTTTTTTACTCAGTTAACGCGTTTTTGAGTTATCTTGTACACGGGCATGCATAAATCGATATAACTTTTGATTCCCTACACAACCATACCCTTGAAACCTTTCTACGATGATTATTTCGATGCGTTACACACCTAATGACAAAACTAATATACCCTCTGGTAGTACCTACCATAAGGCATAATGACTCCTATAAAATAGATAGATCCAAATCCACATGTAACATACTCGTAATATCGTTTTTGATATACATACCTCATTTATATGTTTCATATAAAATTTAGATATACACGTTTATCTTAACTTTGGCATGGTGCTCATAAAATTGCATAAGGTACGACTTTCAAGTATCGTACAAGTGCATTGCCGTCTAAACAATTTTGTTTAAAAAAATAAAACCTAAAATGAAAAACACCGCCACCATAAAATATTATTGATGAGAATAGGATGGAAGAGGTTTTTACAGAATATTTCTTTATAGAGGATAATGGATTTGAAGAGTTCATGTTTTCTTGTGGAAGTTCTTTGTCGTATAATAATATTTTATAATGAATTTGTGAAAATCGTTTTTCTTTGATTATAATTGAAATGGAGATTTAAATTCTTATTTTTTTTTTTTGTTTTGTTAAAGAAAATGAAACAAAATAATTGTAATATTTTGCATGTGATGTTGTTAGCATATATGGGATATTAAAAGATTATAATTTTAAGGAGTTTTTGGGGGGCTTAATTGGACGCATGTACGAGTATTAATTCTTTGAATATACAAAATGTCTATAGGTACACGGTTCAAAAAATTAATACTTTTAGAGTAGTAAAATTCTATTCAATTTTAAATTTACAGACAGTAATGTAAAATCAAATTTGTAAAAACTTACGAACCGTAGAAAGATTCGTAAGGAAATAAAAACTGTATTCACTTCTTGAGGACGTTTTTTTTTTAGCTCTTTAATCCATCATTTTTTATAATGAGGAAGAAAAATACTGTTGGTGTATTTTGTTGTTCTGATTATGTAAACTGTAACGAAAATTATTTAATCCTTGTACTTTTTAAGATATGAAAAGATGTTTGTATGCGTGGGCAAAAATCTAAGCACGCTCGTAATTGAATAAGTCAATTTCTTACAAAACTGTATATTAACGATTTTATGTAATCTGATAAATAAAGAAAAAAAAAAATTTAACGGAAAAAAGTTAGTTAAAGAATAATTAGTTTTTTCTTTTATACACAACAAATTAATATAACCCAAAGGCTGCAGGAAAAATAGACGTCCCATAAATTTATGGAGGCGAACAATTTTAAATAAATACAGCAAATTGTTGAATAAACTGCGTAGGCTGGTCAGGAATAGACAATCCTGTAGTTTGTGGAGTTTTATATTTATTATTATTATTATTATTATTACTATTATATTGGGTTGCATATGATTTTTTTTTAAATAAAAGATATTTCTTTGTTTACAAAATGAATGAAAAACTTATTCAAAGTATATTCAATTGGAATCTACAACCTTCATTCATCTTTTAGGTGGATCTGGTTCACCTGGCTCCACCCAAGCTGGTATGCGTTTAGGATTGTCGTATTTTTCTCCAGTAGCATTCCAATGGAAAAAATCCTTTCTTTTTACCTTCCAAGTAACAATTCATCTGCCAATTAATGCTGACAAGGATCTTCATCCAATAATTATTCCGTTAAGATGGCGACTTTAAAATTGACTTGAGATCAACTGGAAACTCAGTCTGGATTTTTTAGCTTTAATAGATTGAGGGATTGACTTGAAATCGATTTCAAATCAGCTTCAAATTGACGACAAACAAATTTTTATTTTCTAGGTTAGGTTTCCTCTTTGTTTATACTCCAATTTAAATTTTCAAGTCAATCTGAAATCGATCTGGGTTTATATGCAAAAATTCAAATCGATCAGAAAAATATTTGTGAACGGATCGACGATTTTTGGATTGAAGTCGACTTCATGCAGATCATGTAACCGAAGTAAATGTTTCCAATTGAGCCTCTTCAAATATCTTAAAATTTTTTTGGTGGTTTTACACGTTGTTTGCTTTTTACATTGAAATCTTTATTTTTGAAGCCTCGAAATGACTCTTTGAAAGTTGTGTTCAATAAAATGATGAAGTAAGTGATTAAATGTCAAAATACGTACAAACAATAAGCAAAAATAGAAGTAAAATAAGGTGATAGCTTTGAAGGGTAAATTAACTGAAGCAAATGAAAAAAATGCAATCGCTCTGATAAGCAAAAATTAGACATCCTTCATCACAGGCGCTTGTTTGACCACTTTTAAATTCATATAAGACGCAGGATTGCCATACACAGCGTATATCTTTTCGTTAATTTTACACACATTTGAAAATAGGATTCTGACCACTGACTGATACTGAATTTGTTCCATAGTTAATAAAAAATCACTGTAAATGGCTGTTAAAATTAAACTAATTCATGTATTCAACTCAAACCTAGACAAGGCAATAGTTGTTTGAAATATAAAATTCAATAATATAATGAAATTTGATATCAGTAGCGCTATCTCTTGGCAACTACGAATATTTATTATTCTACCCTCGTTTATTAACCCTTTGCACTCGGCACCGTTTCGGACGTTACCTACCAGCAACTCGACGCCACTTTTTAACGAAAACGTACATCCTGGAAACGTGATATTATACAGTATAATTTTAGAACCAAGTAAGGAATTGTAATGAAATTTGTTTTATATGAATTTGTGGACATTGAAGAACACATATTTACAAAAAAAATATCAAAATTTATGTATGGTAAAGTTTAAAGCAATTCCCAACATGCATAGCGGGTTGATTTGTACATGTTTCACAATAAAATGTTGTTTGCCGCCTTCCGCCTGGTGTTTTTCTGTCAGAACAGACAATACAATCCCGTTTTCTTTCTCCCACATTTGGAATATGCAACTTATTATTCAGTCTATTGTCTGACAACGATGTAGATGGACGTGATCGAGATTCTCGATCATATTTCGATTAGTTTTTTTGTGCCATTTTAACAGAAAACTACAGGAGAACACGTGTTTCTTAAAAAATTGCGGTGGAATAATTTCATTGTCCGTAATCGCTAACAAACTATCATGTCCCCTCAGAGGGTACAACCGAGTGCATAGGGTTAAATGCAGATAATACATTATAATAAATTGCATATTCATTTTGAACATTTCGAAACTAAACAATATGCAACTCTTGAATAATACAATATTTTTCTTCATGAAATAATAATTTTCCAATCTTAATATTAAAATATAATATTGTGACGAAATTTTCAGTGTTACCATTCTCAAGTTAAGAATTTTAAAAATACAGTTATAAACAATAAACACAAATAACACTTAGCTACGGTTGAAGTCCTGATTTTAATTATTGGCTGCATTCATCCTGTTTAATCGAAATAAACACTGTGTTTCGCAACGTAACGAAAGATAAAAACAGATGTCGCGGTTGGGGAGCACCAGAGGAAGGACTGATGTAAGAACTATAGGAGAACTGGTGCATACAAGATGAGATAGAGTGAAACGTAAACAATCCAAGGCAGCCGTGAAAACAAGTAGAGTATTCGGCGCGACCTTTCCATCCACTAGACTAAATCGTTTATCTCGATTAGTCCAACTGATTGTATCCATTCCTTTTGAATAGAGATTTTCATATTGATTCTACAATATATGCAATTGTTATACAATTTTAAATAAAGCCAGCGTAGTACTGATTCACTATGATGCCTTAAAAAGTTAGTAAAACATATCATCGAGCCAAACGTTATTCAGTCTTTTTTATTTAAAATCATGCTAATCAAATATACCTGAATGCATTGTTAATGTGTTAACACTATGTGACACTATCCAATTGCTTTAAGCATATTTATGTACTCAATCAGTTTTTTTTTGTTCATTATTATCTACCCATGGGGAATTAGAAAATGATTGGAAATTAAGTGGAATTCATCAATCAAACTGCACTTACGATTAGTTATAATAATATTTATAAGGAATGTATGAAGGCGCGTGCCAATTATTCTGATACAAAAATAACGAATTAAATTAAAATTAAATTCGCTCGTTTTTGTATTAAAAATTGTATTTTCTCAAAACTAATAACGGCTTCTATTCGAATAAAAATATAATATTTTATAAAATTTAGTCATATTATAAACGGCCTGCATGTATGTTTTCATGTATTTTTAAATGAAATAATTTTCCGATTTTCTATATGTACTATTATTGAAGTGATGTAGTTTGCAGACCGCAAATTTGACCAAATCAGAATTTAAGTTGAGAACTCTGTTTAGTGAATTCTGAGGTATTAGCAAAAATCATACAATTGCACGTCTGCAAGCGTCACCTTATTAATAGTATTTGTTAAAATGACTCTGTGTGATATAAAATTTCATGTATTTACAGACTTTTTACAAATACTATTAAAAACGAGGCGCGCTTTAAACGTCTCATCAATTTATATAGAAATGATTACATGTGGTATTAGTTATACAATAACTTTTATAATCGTCTGGAAAAATTAATCTAACTAGAGAATTTACTCGATTTTAAAGAATATTTCTGTGAAAAAAACTCAAGACGAAGGTAATAACTTGATAAACGGTTGTATAATACAGTGAAATTTGTATAAGTGTCACATTGCCTGTAGCAGACTTAGGAAACCATTTCGGACCATACAAAAAAAAATTTTACATTGTTTTGATTTAACCACGAAAAATGAAGAGAGAATGACCGGAAGTTTATCCTACGAGTGCGTTTTATTAGGTAAAAACTTGGGATAGAATTTTTTCAAGAGGATTTTGAATTTCTTTTTAATTTTTATTAGAAACGATACTCATATTGTTGCGTGCTACCCCTCTGGTTCGAACGTTATAGAATAATAACATTTTCATTTGTGTGAAATCGGTGTGTAAAGTTTATTTATAATTATTTCTGGGTTAACAATTAGTCTTCACAATATTTGTCTATCAAATATTAGGGGAGAGCGGGTAGGAATACACCACTTTTTTAAATTCTTTTTTGCGTGAGGAATATTTTACTGCCAAAAGTAATAACTATATGTAAGGAATAAGTAGTATTTTCTTTACATGAAATCAATTAATTTGTATGTTTCCCGCTTTTAGTTTTCTTCTAATAGGGCAGTTTTCCACCAAAGTGCCTGTGATCCATTTGTACCCGCCAATGGGTACAAATGAATCAACTAGTGGGTAGAAATGAAACTACGCAATAACGGTCAGAAACATAAGAAAAATTTATTATTCATTAAAAAATAAAATATGACAATATACTCGGTAATGGCGGTAAACTTATCGCATATTAAGTGCAGAAAATGAAATTGGAAATTTGTAATGAGATTTACTCCTTCTTGTAGTTCCTGTGCACAATGGAGGTGGTAGTACCCATTTTACATCTTTGATTCGAACGCTGGTAAAGTCAGGCGCATTGGGCATAACAAAGCTATTCCCTTTTTTCCGCAAGAAACTTACGTCGATATAACGGGCATTATCTATATTACTGATTGTCTTTCCAATATAAAAAACTCGGGAATTCTGCTTCGTAATGAATTCAACTAAAACAAAGTTGCCTTGCTCTATGATTTTAACACTGTCATCAAATAACTGATCTTGTATTTCCACATATTCTCCTGCAGAGGCGGAAGAGTATCTTCTTCGATGGTTGAGTCCTCCTGCGAAGTTTATATATTATAGTAAAAAGATGTATAAAATTTGGATTTATATAGGTACCTGGATAAGCTTTTTCTTAATATTTGCCTTTTTTTGGTGGAATTGCGGGCAGCAATCTCTTGTTTTTCAGGCGTATCTGTTGCAATCATAGACTTCCCCTTTTTCCTGTTCCTTCTGAGGATTTTTCTTGCGCCAGCCTTTGGATATCCTTGAAATATCTGTTGGTTTTGGAATGTAGCAGAAATGGTTGACTTGTCTTTATGGATTAAATTATTGGATACACCAGATGTCGATGGTGTTAGCTTATTAACTTTATCTGAGAAACAGTTAATTTCATTTGGAGTCATTGACCTGTCAGTAACAAAGCTGGGGAGAAAGTCAATTTCAGAAAAAATTTCCTTATCAAAGGGATATATGCCCGTTTTCTTAAAAGCCGCTATAATATTCGATGGTGTAAATGCTTTCTGGTATGCACTACCAACGCAGGATGCTATTTCATATATAGAAATTGCTTTCCCAGGGTTACGCATCATCTAAGAGTCTACTGCTGCATTATATGCAGATTTAAATGGGCCAAATACGCCAACAGCCAGCGGTTGTAATTTATTGGTCGAATAAGGCGGAAAGGTTAATACAGTTACACCATTTTCTTTGGCTAAATCTAATACTTCAATGGATAAATGTGACTCATGGTTATCGTATAATAGCAAAGATGGATTTTTTTTGCTACTGCAAGTTTCCTTAATGTAATGTTTTATTACTTGCGCAAATAGATCAGAATTCATCCAACCGGACTGATTTGCCAGACCCAATGTTCCTGTGGGCGCCCCCCTCAACATATGACTCTTGAAATGAACACGAGGGGATACCATAGCTGGTGGGATATATTGACCAGAAGCGCTGATTATTGAACATGTAGTTACAAGGGTTCCTTTTTCACCACTTGTTACTTTGGATACACATTTAATACCTTTCTCAGCTAGAACCTGGGAGCTGGAAAATGATTTGAGATAATAGGTATGAACAAAGAAAATACCTTTCGTGATCTCTGAACTGTAACAGCGGCTGTCTCGTCTAAATTGAACACTCTAGTTCCATTTGCAAAATTTGAACAGCGGGTAAATACATCCTCCAAATTTTGAAAGAAAAAGGACACGTTATGTTTATTAAAAGACGTGGCCCTTGAAAGGCTACACCCTTCAGGCGTTCTGAGTGAAATGTTTGGGTGACGTCTTCGGAAATTGCTCATCCATTCTACTTCTGCCATTTTTTCTAGCTGCCACTTTTCATCGATCTTTATATTATTGTGTACCGCTATTTGATAAGCAAGGCGACGACAGTCCAATATGGACAGACCCTAGAACATTTTTGAACATTGAAATATAATTCGCTAATGATAGTTCCTCTTCATCTGTAAAAATCCTTCTCCATCTATAATTTGGAATTAGACGAACAGGTTCGTTAGGCGAAGCAATTGGTTTACTCCAATAACGGCGAACAGTCGAGTAAGACAGGTTTTTCTCTTTTGCAGCCTTTCTAATAGTCATACCCGACTTAATTAGGTTCATAGCCTCTTTCATATCATTTTCAGAAAAGCTTCCTTTCTCCGAAATTCGTTTGTAAACTCTAGGCATGTTCTATAACCGTTAAAGAAAATTCTTTTTTACAAATTCATGGGAAAGCAAAAATAAATTAAATTATTGCAGCGGTAGAAATGAACCACTGGTTTATTCCTACCCATTGGCACAAAAATAATATTTTTAATTTTTTTGTACTTAAAATCACCTAACAGATTTACAAAAATATATCTAAATTTTATAAAATTTTCCACTATATACAAGTAACATACCTAATAATATTTTAGTTTTCCAAAAATTTGAACTGCTTTTAATTATAAAATTACATACACGCAAAAAATACTTTAAGGCACTTTTTATGACAGCATTGCCGCAACACGTGTTTACGGCATCCCAGCTTAACTTCGATTGAGAATAATTATTAAAAAGTGCGCAAAAACTTAAGGCCAATCTCCACACAGCCGACATCCTATTCTGACGAGAAAAATCAGAAAAGTAGAAAGAGAGGGACTTTTGCAATTTACGCTAGGATTGATCGAATAAAAACAACACAATTTATAATATTATGGGAAATTTAAGAACATTCCCTTCCATTTAATAGGAAAATGTAGTACCAAATTGTGTTTTCAGACTTTATCATAAGGCTTAAATTCCTATCACATCTAAAAACAGGCTATAGCGCAAAACGACGAGACTTCTATACGTATGTTCAAATCAAGTTAACTTCCGAAAGCCTTTCTAAAAGAAAGCTATATGAATATGGGAATTCGGAGTGTACGTAGTCCTTAGTTAATCACAACATTTGTTGTGATATACAGACAGACAGACATTGGATAAAAATGATTGCAAACCATTTAGAATCTTATAAAACGTAAAGATTTGCAAAACAAATTTTTTCATTTTTTATATACTTCGTATAGAAGTTAAAAATTTAACTTGCGTAAACCATAAAAATCAATTTGTCATAAAAAAAACTTCCTATAAGAAAATTTGGTAGTGTGCAACGATATCGTGTATGATTATTGTGAGAGTATGCAAATGCAGATGAAAACCCATAAATCAGATGAACAAGTTTATCTGCGTTTGAGGGGAATCATCTGGCACATGAAGAATCAGATGGGGAAATTTGAACTGCAGAAGACGACAAAATTCGTAAGATGATTGTTTCTCCCTTTCTGTTTAACTAAATTTTGCATAAGCGCATCCCTTACTTTTATCAGAATAGGATGTCGGCTTTGTGGAGATTGGCCTTTAATGACTGCAGAGATCGGAATTTTCCTTGGCCATATGCAAAAGATATAGCCACTGGTTCATTTCTACCCATGGCTCATGGCTACCCGTCTTCTCCTTATTATTACAAAATTATTTTATCACAGTTTATTCACAATGGGAAACACTATTAATCACTTATTAATTTAATTATTTATTAAATAACTTTAATATTCTCTTTGTAAACAAACCAGAAATAATCACGTTTCAAATTTCTTATGATTCAATCACTTGCGAAGTTTGACTTCAACTGTGTCAATTCCTAGGATATTTCCAACTTATATACTCATCGTTCAAACTCCAGAAAGTTCTTCTATATGCATGGAAACGCATTTCTATGAACGTCAAGAAACTTATTCTTAGAATCTGTTGGAAAGTGTCAAAACGACAGAACAGTGATCATTTGAGTAGCTAGTTCGTGTTTTCTTACAATCTCTGGTGGTTTCGAGAACCATCAAACATTCTAATTTATTGCTGATTGTCTTAATGGAATGGAATGGCTGCTGTTAAGCCAACTGGCTTTAACAACTAATTTTAAGTATCATTTGTAATTTAAATTAGTTTCATTTTTGTTCTTTAATTTGTTGTTTTTAAATGTACCGCCAATTTTGTTTAATAACTCATAATGCAACGATTGCTGGCAATACCAATAGTTCCATTATGACTTTACCGAAAAAACTTGTTTCTTTTTTACCGTTGGCGATACAAGTAGAGTTTAGTCTTTCTTTTCGAGTCATACATTATTGTTCGCAACTATTGTTCGCAAATAACCACATAAATTCCATTCAAATACAGATTTTAAATTACAAAAAATATAAGTTTTTTTTTATTTTCTTCCTAAAAAATATTAAATCGGGGCATAAACTAATGTCCCTTAACATTTGGCGACCGTGACAGGACTTTCGTACTTTGTAATTTTGGACAATTTGATTTGATTTGGCATTTGGTGGTTTCGTGGAAACATACGAAAAAATAATTTGCACCTATCGTCACATTAGTTACTGTGAATCATCGAATATAATCTTAATCGGAGATTATTTTGGTAATTATAATATATACTTTTCGAAAACTCTTTATCGTCGTTTCTTTGCATATTATAATATTTCGTGAAAATTCCTTCGAGTAACGGTGCAAAAACAGTTATTTCGTCGGGTTATTAAATTTTGGACAAAAACCGGTAAAACAAACCGTAGTAAATTCGTGGCAAAATTTAACAAAGAACTTTAAATTTGTGTAACAAAAAACTTAAAAAAAAAAAAATATCTCATTGTCTTCAACAAGCAACGTTTATTGTTGAATATATTTTCGTTTATCGTTTGGAGCAATGCCAAGCTCTGATGAAAATCCAATACCGAAGAAGGATGAGTCGGCTTTGGATTCCCCTTCTATAAAAAACAAATTAGAAGATTTAAAGAATCAACGGGCCACAACCAAGGGCTGCATCACTAGGGTTAAAACTTATATTAACAAAAACGACACGTTGTCACAAACCGAATTAGAGTGCAGGCTTGGTATCTTGGAGTCTTATTGGAAACTATTACTAAGTCATCAGGCAGCAATTGAAAGATTGATTCCCAATGATCCTGCAAATGAAACAGTTCGTGGTGATCTCGAAGATTTATATTGTGAAGTTAAATCTAAAATACTTTCACTAATGGCTGGTAGTAGAAAGTTAAGTTCGTTTGAAAATCCCAATGCATCAATGTTTCTGGCAAACGCTTCAAAGTCAAATTTGCCCAGACTGAAACTACCAATATTTTCTGGTAAATATTCAGATTATCCTAATTTCATCACTATGTTTAACAAATTGGTTGGTGATGATGAAAATATTTCGATTCCGGAAAAGTACAATCATTTGCGAAATTGTCTAACGGGTGCTGCTTTACGCGTAATTGACGCACTGGGCAATTCTTCAGTACATTATTTGAATGCATTGGTCGCATTAAAAGAAAGATTTGATAAAATGTTTAATTTTTCAAGAACATATTACAGATATATTTAACATTCCCAAGGTAAATAAAGGTTCTTCAAGTCAGCTGAGAAATTTAGTCGACACTTTCAATGCTCATTTAAGTGCTTTAAAAACTATTGGATCGGAAAGGGATATAATGAATGCTTTAATTGTTCACGTAGCAGCGTCAAAGTTAGATTCCGATTCTCAATCGAAAGGGGAAGAGGCAATCGATTATGGAAAGCTTTCTTCTTGGGATGACTTATCAGTTGTGTTAAATCGTCGTTGTCAATTTCTAGAAATTAGAGAAGGTAATTCGTTTAAATGTGTATCAAATGATCAAAATTCATTTCGTCGTCATCAACACAAAGATTCTTCGGAATCTCAAAACCGCAAATCATTAACAGTAACAGTTGTTAACACTAATTGTATGTTATGTGCAAGTGCCAGCCATAAAATCAGCAGTTGCACACAGTTTAATCAGTTGTCAGTATTGGATCGATTTTCTGAAGTTAAGAAATTATCGTTGTGCATAAATTGTCTCAGGTCGGGTCATACTGTCAAACATTGTAAATCATCTAAATGTCGAGTATGTCAAAAGTCACATCATACACTTTTACATCGCTATACTACTGAACGTAATCAACCGTCACCACTTAGTTCATCATCAGCAGCAGAAGCGCCGATTGATATTGCAATTAATTCAAATGCATCTGTGCATGCTGCATCTACTCGACAAATATCATCAAAAAATGATCATGTGTTTCTGGCAACTGCAATAATAGAAATAAAGGATCGATCAGGTAACTATCAGGAAGCCCGTGCTTTGCTGGACTCAGCTTCCCAGTTGAATTTTATCACAGAACGCTTGGTTCAATTATTAAATTTAAAAAGAAATTGTATAGATGGTGATGTCAATGGTATTGGTGAGGTGGGGACAAAGGTGAAACATGAAACTTTTGCAATGGTAAAATCTAGATTAAATAAATTCGAAACAAGTCTACATATGTGGATCCTTCCGTCAATTACAAATATGCATCCCAACAACAAGATTGATATTACTAGATGGAAAATTCCAAAGAACATTGAATTGGCGGATCCTAGGTTTAATAAACCTGAAAAGATTGATATCCTTATCGGAGCGGATACATTTTTCGATCTCCTGTCAGTTGGACAAATTAAGTTAGGCAACAATTTACCTACCATTCAAAAAACATTATTTGGATGGATCGTATCAGGTCGGTATACTATACATCCAGTCGTTAAACAAATATGCAATCTTGTTAGTAAGGCAGAACTAGTAGAAGCAGATACATGGTTGGGCAATCTCGTAGAAAAATTCTGGGATATTGAAGAGATTCCCATTAGTTATTCCAAATGGAATACTGAACAACAAAATTGTGAAACTCTGTTTTCTGAATCTATTCAGCACCAGAGTAATGGTCGTTTAATGGTCAAGCTGCCATTCAAATCTTCTACAAATCAACTGGGCGATTCAATCGGAATTGCAAAAAGTAGATTTTTATCGTTGGAAAAAAGATTAGATCGTAATATTCCTCTGAAGATGCAATATTCGTCATTTCTTCACGAATACTTATCGTTAGATCATATGGAGCTTTCATCTTTTGAAGAAATGCCAAATCGGCATTATGTTATACCACATCAATGTGTAATTCGTCCAAATAGCTCCTCAACAAAATTGCGGGTTGTGTTCGATGCGTCTTGCCGCACAACATCAAATGTCTCATTGAACGACATATTATCAGTTGGACCTACAGTACAAAATGATTTGTTTTCAATAATTTTCAAATTTCGTTGTTTCAGATACGCTTTAACCGCAGACGTGTCTAAAATGTATCGACAAATCTTAGTATATCCAGAAGACAGACATTTTCAATACATTATTTGGAGAGAATGCAAAGATCATCCTCTCCAGTTATTTCGTTTAAAAACAATTACTTATGGAACTGCGTCAGCACCATACTTGGCAACAAGATGTTTGAATTATTTAGCTGATAAATTTGCAAGTAAATATCCTGTGGGCTCAAAGGTTATTAAAGAATCGTTTTACGTGGATGATCTCATCGCTGGAGCAGATAGTTTAAATATGGTTTTCCAAATTCAAAATGAGGTCACAAATATTCTAAAATCAGCTAAATTAATACTTTGTAAATGGTACTCTAATGACCATTCTATTTTAGAGAAAATTCCAGAAGAAGATCGCGAAAGGCCATTAAAGATCAACGATTCAGATATCATCAAGACACTTGGAATTATTTGGGAACCTTCGACAGATGACTTCAGATTCAATTATCAAAGTAATTTTATCGAATCGTCAAAAACGTCCAAAAGATCTGTACTATCAGATTTAGCACGTCTGTTTGATCCTCTAGGATTAATAAATCCTGTCGTTGTAATTGCAAAATTGTTCATGCAAGAGCTTTGGCTGCTCAAACTATCATGGGATGAATCGCTTCCAGTTGAGCATCACGAACGGTGGTGTAAATTCAAAGAAAGCCTTAAAGGTTTAAACAATATTCGACTTGCTAGATTTGTTTTAACTACACAAGACGCTGCCCGTATTGAAATACATGGATTTTCAGATGCATCCAGTAGAGCATATGGTTGCTGTATTTATGTCCGTTGCCTCACTTCAACGAGTAAAATCACAGTAAAGTTACTAAGTGCAAAATCGAAAATTGCTCCAAGCAAGAGAACTCGTACTCTTCCAATGCTAGAACTTCTTGGGGCAGATTTATTATCAAAATTATGGTCAAAACTAAAATTATGTTTTCCAATACCTATTAATAATATTTATTTTTGGACTGATTCTAAAATAGTCTTGGGTTGGTTGGGTTCCCATGCTTCTAAATGGAAGGTTTTAATTGCAAACCGGGTTACTTCAATTCAGGAGTTGACAGAAGATGTAGAGTGGAAGCATGTTCCTAGCAAAGAAAACCCAGCTGACATTGTTTCTCGTGGAGCTTTGCCTTCAGAATTAATAAATAGTATATGGTATTCGGGCCCAGATTTTTTATACAAACCGCCTGATTTATGGCCGCCGCAAAAACGTCTAACTTGTATCGATCTACCAGAGCAACGACAACTAACCAAGAAATCGCTCACGGCACTGATAGTTACTAGTCAGGAAACAATGTTAACAAACATTTATAAAATCAATAATTTTCTAAAAAATCGTCGAATTTATGGATATGTTTATCGATTTATTTCCAATTTACGATCAAAGGTTTCAAAAAATAAACTCAACTTAGGAATTCTTTCATCTGAAGAATTGGACTGTGCCTTCTTGAAAATTGTCTTCATGATTCAACAGCATGAGTTTAGAGACGAGATAAAACAACTAAGCAATAATAAACCATGTGGTTCGACTAGTCACATACAATGTTTGAATCCATTTATGGATTTCGATAGCAATCTATTAAGAGTTGATGGACGACTTCTACATGCTAAATTGCCTTATGATGGTGCTCAGGCTTTGGTTTCTATCTTCAGACAGCGGTTTTGGATAATCAATGCTCGAGATTATACACGAAAAATAGTAAAAAGCTGTCTTCACTGTTTCCGTTATCGACCGAAATTGCTTCATCAAATCATGGGTAACCTACCTGCCGATCGTGTTAATATATCGGCGCCTTTTTCAATAGCAGGCGTAGATTTTTGCGGTCCAATTTGGACTAGCCATGGAGTCAGAGGCAAACGTCATTACAAATCATATATCGCAGTATTTATTTGTTTCGTTTCAAAAGGAGTTCATCTTGAAGTGGTATCGGATTTGTCTGCAAACGCTTTCATCGCATCATTAAAAAGATTCACTAGTCGCCGCAGTTTGTGCAGGAAATTATATTGCGACAACGCCACTAACTTTGTCGGGGCTAGACGATGTCTTGCTCAATTTCGTGCAGAATTTTTGAAACAATCTGTCCAAAATGAAATAATAACTTGGTGTGCAGAAAATTCTATTGAGTTTCGTCATATTCCACCCAGATCCCCTCACTTTGGAGGCATTTGGGAATCAGCAGTAAAATCCGCAAAATCGTTACTGTATCCAACACTTCAAAGTTCTCATTTAACTTTCGAGGAACTTACTACAGTATGTACTCAAATCGAAGCCATTCTAAATTCTCGTCCGATAACACAACTTTCAAATGATCCAAATGATGAAGAAGCTTTAACGCCATCGCACTTCTGGAATCAAAGACCGTTAGAAACATTTGTTGAACCACAGTCAACTTCAAAAAGTTCATATTTGACTAAATGGCAGAGAATCTCATCAATACAACAACACTTCTGGCGAAGATGGTCGTCAGAATACATTACATCACTACAGAAACGTTTGAAATGGCAAACATCCTCGTCAAATCTTCTAATCGGGAAACTGGTACTAATTCACGAAGACAACCTACCGCCACAAAAATGGTTACTTGGACGAATTATAGATATTCATCCTGGCAAAGACTCAAAGGTTCGAGTCGCAGACGTCAAGACCAAAACAGGTGTTCTCCGTCGATCTATTCACAAGCTTGCGATGTTGCCGGTAGACGAAGAAGTTGAGAGTATTTC
Organism: Xylophagus ater; assembly: GCA_963422695.1. Lineage (NCBI taxonomy): Eukaryota > Metazoa > Arthropoda > Insecta > Diptera > Xylophagidae > Xylophagus > Xylophagus ater. Next base: position 25,191,930 of record OY730482.1, on the reverse strand, counting down.
GTAGAATCTCTCAAGGTGGGCGGCATGTTAAGCCAACTGGCTTTAACAACTAATTTTAAGTATCATTTGTAATTTAAATTAGTTTCATTTTTGTTCTTTAATTTGTTGTTTTTAAATGTACCGCCAATTTTGTTTAATAACTCATAATGCAACGATTGCTGGCAATACCAATCGTTCCATTATGACTTTACCGAAAAAACTTGTTTCTTTTTTACCGTTGGCGATACAAGTAGAGTTTAGTCTTTCTTTTCGAGTCATACATTATTGTTCGCAACTATTGTTCGCAAATAACCACATAAATTCCATTCAAATACAGATTTTAAATTACAAAAAATATAAGTTTTTTTTTATTTTCTTCCTAAAAAATATTAAATCGGGGCATAAACTAATGTCCCTTAACAGCTGCATCCAGCACTCCTAAGTGCTTTTTCGAAATTCTTAATCTAAGCAGTTAGAATTTTTTGTACTCCTGGATGCGTTGCTTGAATCAAGCGAATGGCAGTTATCTGTGCTAAACGTCAAATTCGTTTTATGTGAATAACTTTTAAAATATATATATTTTTTAAACGAAATAAGTGTCGAGAGTAAAAAAAAATTGAAAATAAAATAGAATAAGAATGTTAAGTCAAAAGCTTCCGCATTTGCCACGCGCATCATTCGAGAGATTGGTTATAGTCTGTGCGGTGAAAACTGATTTTAAATAAATCCATGGACCTCAACCAACTAATGTGAGACTTAATAACATTTTGTCTAAAATGAATAGTTTTGGAAGAAAACATGTTTTATAGATGAAATTACGTTGCATTTACATAAACATTGGGATTTACATATGCTGCACAATTTTTTGTGTAGCATCTCTGGGTTGTATAATAATCTACTCGTATAACATATGTAAATTTTCTTCAAATCGAAGAAAATACTCTTCTTTCTTTCACTGCTTATTTCTTAGTGTTTTGAATAATTACGGCGATTTTGGTTATTGGCGGAAGATACTTATGACGTAAAAAGTGAGAAAAATCTATGTTTACACAAAACCAAAATCTGAATATTTTTTGTCGTACAGGCAAGTCTATCTAGGGCGAAAAATTTTGTTGATCTTTTGCTCTTGAGTTCATACAAATGAGTCTTTTCAAGACGAAAACTTGATTTAGATCGAAAATTTGCTTGGTTCCTCCAAGTGCCGTTTTAGACAAGTTAAACTGTATAACAAATTTTTCTATGGTTTACTTTTTTTCATACAAAACGTTCTTTTAAAATTTAAAAATAAAGAAATACATTTTTTTTTCTTCTTTTGAAAAAAATTCAAAAATAGAATCTAATTCATTAACGTAGATTGATAATTATTCAAACATACCGCACTTGGTTATCTCATTAACTTAATTAACTTAACTTCAATTAAAGCAGTCTGGCATACTAGGCTAAGGAATGTCTTTCAATTCGTTTCATACAGAAAATAAGAGTTTGTTTTTTTCCAGCTTCTGGCTATCCAGAATACCACCATCCCTTACTCCAGCAGGTACTGTACACTGTACCCGTGTTTATACTGGCCACTAATGAGAGAAAAATTATATAATGATTTCTTTTTTGCTTATTAAATTTTCTGTACAGAATTTTTTTTTTCTTTTTCTAAAAAAAACTTATATATGATTATCAGATTCTTCCATTTTGCTCCACCCACAAACCATATTTTCAAAGTGTAGTCTATATAGGCTTCCCTCATATTACAACGACTTGTGACTTCAATTTTGTTAACAGACCTGAGTCTGTAATTGAAACGTTTGCTTTCAATTCGTTGGAGCATTGTTATCCAAAAGAGTTGAATTGTAATACTTTTCCAGTTAACAAATAATAAGGAATTGTATTATAATAGGGAAGCGGATGCAGAGGATTCAAGGATTGATATTTTCCTTTCATTTGGAGTTTTTGTTCCTGTTGTTTTGCTTTTTTTCTTCTAACTACAATATACGAGTATTGTTTTAAGATTTGTTTAAGTGGAAATAAATTCAATGTGAAAACTTTTGTATGTCTCCTTTTTTTAACAAATGCGGGTTCTATTCATTTCATCATGTTGCCAAAATATTTACTAAAAAAATCAGTAGCGTTAATGTAAAATTAAGTGGGGCCACATAACATGAGGTACTTTAATAAGAAGTATTTTAACAAGATTCTATTTAAAATATTTTATTCCAAATTCTCACATATTTCCTCAGGCTTTTACAAATTTTTGCACAAACCATTTTCAATACGGTCCCAAATTGTGGATATTTGAATTGAAAATTTCCATATACAAGTATGTTAAGAAAGTTGGTGATTTTTCCATTACCAAACATTTTTACATAAAGCTTATTTTTCATTCCTTTTTTTATTACAAAAAAAATACTCTTTACATGAAAGTTTACTTTAAAAAAGAAAAACAAAATGAAAAGGCTAAGGATTTAAAATACATTCATTATAAAAGCTTTTTATGCACTTTAAGAAGGAAAAAGTTTTAACATAACATAAAATTGAAAATTTTATTACTTTTTATTCACTTTTATTACGAAAATCATTTTCCATTTAAATTACAATTTTCCGATTTTGATCTACGTCACTGAATTTTCAAAACGATGTTAAAATAAGAGTCGTTATTTATGTTATCGTTGAAAGATGTCTTTAATTAAAAGGAATCACAAAAGCGGAAGAGATATTTCAAGTCAGTCCTTTTCTTAAGGGGGGACATCTACTGAGAATAAAAATGAAATCGATTTTTATATTTTTGCAGTTTCTAAAAGTTTTAAGTTTTGTTAATATATAGTATATCCAGAAAATTTACCATCTGTATTTGAAGACCATACTTGAAACTTTAAAAGGCTACAGCTACCTAGAAAATTAAAGTCATTTTTATATTTTTGCGTTTTCTACAAGTTTAAATATGTTTTTCTTAAAACACGATCCATACAAAGTCGGTGGATATCATATCTCGAAAATCGCTTGATAGATCATTTTCAAATTTCCACAAAAAAGTGAGATGCATTCAGAAGTTGATGACGATCCCATTTTTTTTAAATCGATCATTATTTTTGTATAATTTCGAAAAATTACGACTTTTTGCTCAAATATTTTGTTTTCCCTTCGGAAAAAAGTCGATTTTAAAATCCATGATTGTCAACGACGCATTGTTATTATTGAATTAAATTACCCATTTTGTTTCTGGACTTTAGATGAACCGTTTGACTTGGAGAGTTTTAGCACGGAGTAACTAAACAGAGAAACCAATATATATAAAATTTGTGTACGCACTGTTTTCCTATCCGTGTGTAAAAAAAATCCTTAAAGTTATCATAGTAGAACGCGTGATTTTTATTGGAGGAAGTGATTAAATGGGACGCGATCTTCATTGTGATTTATTCCCCCAAAAAATTGCTGAAACATTTTGAGGACCAATCAACTACAAAATGGCTGGTTTTCAAAAGCAAAAAAAATGTTATTTAAAAAATATCGTCTTATACAGGGTGAAACAAAATGCACGTTGTGATATTCCTTAAGAGCCATTAAGTCCCTTTCAGTATGCACTGTGGCTCCAAATCAAACGAATTCCTTCACCCCACCAAATATTCCCCCCTCATCTATGCAATTATATTTAAAAGAAATATATGGTTCAAATCATAAGGAAAAAAAGAGTTATAAAAAAAGTTGTGTTTGAACCTCTCCCCTTTTTCTCCTTGCTTAGAAACTGTCTACCTATAAATATTCCGCTCATATCTATTTTGTTTTTCTCCATAATTATATGTGCATATTTGGAAGAAAGACAGGGTGGCGCAAAATGTTGTGGAGTGAATTATTTATAATTTTTTTTCCAATTTGTTTAAAAATTTTATTTCAGGGTTTTGTAATGGGGAATGTGAAATGGAACAATACACAATCGAATAACGAACCAAAATCATTGAACTTTATTTTGAATATAAACGGTCCATTGTTTTGAAAATTTGATAATGAGCGTTCAAGCCCATTTCAAATTAAATGGCTACGTAAACAAGCAGAACTGCAGGATATGGGCTACAGAGAATCCAAGAGCAGTTCATCAACGACAATCACACCCAATTATGTGTACTGTTTGGTGCGGTGTATCATCTGGGAGGATCAGTGGTCCATATTTCTTCGAAAATGAAGACGGTGTTGCAGTCTCCATCAATAGTGCTCAATATCGGACGATGTTGGAAAATTTGTAAGGCCAGCTGTGGAAAACCACCTTTTGATTCCAACAAGATGAAGCCACCGCGTATACTGCAAGGGATTTTGCTACAGATCCTTTGTTTTGTTTTGTTTTTTTTGAATTTACGGATACGTATCTTTCTTTTCATTAGCGATTAGATTTATTGAGTTGAATTTTTTATTTTGCTATTTGGGATTGATTTTTTTTTGTGTATTGCATGTAATTGTTTTATTTGCATTATGCCTCCTCGAAAATAAGTGTATTGTTCAGAGCTGTCAAGCAACCGTGAAATTTGTTCCGAACAGATTTTTCCAATTTCCGAAGTATGGTAGCGAAAAATATTTCAAATGACTTGAGGCTGTGGGTAATTCTGATGATTTGGAAAAGCGATGTTCATTTTGAAAAAAAATATTTCGCCAAAAAAAAATTAACATATGATGCTTTTCCTACACTTTTTGTAGGCTCTGAAGAGAATATAAACCTGCCTTCAGGAAGCGTAGTAGAAGATTTTTCGTTAGAAGATCTTAACCGAGCCTCCGCCGTTATGGATGTCAAGGAACCGGAAAATGACACTGATAACTACCTTTGTTCTCAATGCTTGCAACATTCTAATATTTATATATATATATATTTATATGAAAATTGTAGAAAATTTGAAAAAACGTATAAAAACTTTATCGAAACAGAATATTGCAATGTCAAACACAAATAAAATCCTAAAAACTAAAATTGTGCGTTTACAAAAATCAAAAGAAAATATAGAAAATTCTGGTATTTCATTACCTGCTTCAATAGATAAGTTAGATGGCGTAAGTGAAAATTCGAAAACATTTGCCAAGATTATTCTGTTTGATGAAAGTCGGAAAATGTACAGTCAAGCAGAAAAGTTGCTTTGCCAATGGATATTTTTTAGGTCTTTTTCTAGTTATGGATTTATTGTGTAATTTAGCCCTTGAGATGACTCACGTGGCTCTCTCCGGGAAATTGATAAACAATTACTAGAGTTTTGCTTCAGTGAAGAAAGGAAATCGGGAATCCAGTTTGGAGCTTTTGCGGTTTGAAGCTGGTTGTTTTAAAAAGAGTAATGAAAATCAAATGACTTACATAATTTTCTCCTTGCTGTCTGGTTCTCCTGGCACTTACTTCAATTTATTCACTAGATCCTTTTTACGTAAAAATAAAAAGTCAATATCGTTCCTTTCCTTTCACTCACGTTCTCTTTATTAATTTTAATTCTTTCTTATTTCACAATAGATCCTTCTTATTTAAAATTTTTCCTCAAACTTTATTTCATTTCACAATTAAACTTTATTTTATTTCTTAATGGATCTTTTTAATTCCTCGTAAACTTTATTTAATTTCACAATTGAACTTTATTTTATTTCTTAATAGATCTTTTTAATTCCCCTTAAACTTTATTTCATTTCACAATTGAACTTTATTTTATTTCTTAATAGATCTTTTTAATTTCTGTTTTAAGTTTTCGGCAAACTTTATCTTCGCGTACCGATCGACTTTCACGTGGGACAAACTACTGACTGTAATCAACTTGCAAAACTAAAAAAAAAAAAAAAAACGTATCGACATTACTTTAAGTCGTTCCCGCGTATCCGATATTTTAGAACTGACTTTTGTGGTTATTCAAAGTCAGTCTTTTTATAGGCAGAAAGTTCATACTTTGTACTCATTATTCCGATTTTAGGTCGCAGAACGATTATGCAATAGTTCTGGCTTACTTTCTTTCTACAATGTTTTCATTGATTTCATAATTCATGCCAATAACATGTATTACAAAATCAATGTAATTTTTTGCCGATAATGAGTTTCGAAATGCATCAAGTAATTTTAATGCACTTCTCAATTCATTATTTTTCATTCACAAAGTAGAACTTTCGCCGAAAAGTGTCTACAGTAATTTTCGGTTCTTTACTGAGATTTTTAACTAGTGGTATGCGTAATGTTTTATTACCTTACACATTTTTAAGAGAAACTCTTGGCTTTCCTTTGCCATGTACCAGTTGTGCAATGACGACACAACTGGATAAAAATTAAGAAATTATTACCTGGTTGTGATCAGGGAGTTCTAACGGAAATTAAAAAACAAGTAGATCAATTAAAACCAGCAGAAAAGGAAGTAATTTTGATTTTTGACGAAATGTCTATTCAGGAAAACCTCACTTATAATCAAGTGCAAGATCAAGTTGATGGTTTTGTAAATTATGGTGAGTATGAAAGAAATAATGTAAATGCTAAATCGGTATGAGTCTTCATGGTTAGAAGTTTGTGCGGCAAATTTAAGTAACTTTTATATTATGTTGCTACTCCTGGCTCTATATCATCAGAAATATTAAATACCGAAGTAAAAAAAAGTCTCGATATTTGCGAACATCTAGAGTTAAAAGTAAATGGTATTGTATGCGATCAAGGACCTACTCATAGAAAGTTTTATAGTTCACAAAATATTAAGTGTGACAAACCCTATTTGTTACATAATAACAAAAACTTTTTTGCAATGCATGACGTAGCGCATCTTTTAAAAAATATGAGAAATAATCTTATGAAGTACAATATGCAAACTGAAGACGGGATTGCTAGTTGGGATGTCATACAATTTCTTTATAATTCTGAAAAAAATTAAAGTACAAAGGTCTGTCCGAAACTTACATTGGCTCACATAGAGCCAACCAATTTTCAAAAAATGAGCGTTCATTTAGCAACACAGGTCTTAAGCCATAGTGTTGCAAAAGGTATTCGTTTTAAATGGACGACCAATTAAACGGCATTCCAATGAAATAAAATTTATAGAAAATATGCAATCCTACATATTGAATATCAAATGTGTTAATAAAGACCTTACTAATCGGAGAAGAATGGAATCGCCATTTCGCTTGAAAGGCTTCGTTTTAACTATCCGCGGTATTTTATCCATAGCTGAACATTTATTTGATGCGCATCCGGACTTTTATCTTTTATATACACAAAAATTTAATCAGGATCCATTAGAAAACCATTTTTCCCACATTAGAGCCCGGAGTGCTAATAAGAGCAATCCCAATTTATTTGAATTCGGTGCATTATTTGCAAAAATAGTATCGATAAAATTACTATTTTCATCTAAGTATTCAAATTGCGAAAACGATGTTGATGAAGTGTTGGAAATTGAATGGGATGCTTTGTTCCAATATAACCAAAAGGGAAAAGCTAGTACTTCAGAAGCTCATGAGATGGTTAGTTTCCAGGACTCATTATATTATGATGAAAGTGATTTCGAAGATCTTTACATTGAATATAATAATGACAACCAAATCGAACTTACTGATGTTGCAATTAAATACTTTGCAGGATATTGTTTTATGAAAGCAATGAAAAAACTAGGAAATTCATGTTTGCCATGTAAAGTAGCATTAACTAAACATCATACATAAAGTGAACAGATGTACTGATTTATTCAGTACAGGTACTGATTTTCATGACTATAGCCCAGTATCGTGTTCGCGTGGAATGAAATTTTCATTAGTCTCCAAATTGTGTACCTGGAATTCAAAATGAAAAATATCTTTGTAGAGAGTGTTTTTTTTTTTTTTATGTGACAAGTGTGGCAAGAATTGGATCTCACAGTTCGTTGATACAAATAAATTAAATAAAAAAACAGAAGGGAATTAAAATAAAAAATTATAAAAACTGTGGAATAGTTAATTATATTAAATAAAACTAAAATCAAAAAATAAATAAATATAAAAATTGAAAATGATTAGTGACAGTGATATAGAAGACATTATAATCGGAGCATCCGCGGTAGTAGCCGAAATAGCGTCGAACTATTCGAGGAAGAGACCATCGACTAGAGTAAATCCGTACCTAAAAGAACGGAAACGAAAGGGTCGTTTTGTCGAAGATGTATATTTCTAATAAAACACATACGCAATTTTGTTACCTAAATTTTTTGTTTTAGTTTACTGATATGGAATCCAATGAGAAAGTGTTTAAAGAGAACTTCCATATATATCCTTCCGAATTCGCAGATCTTTTTGAGAAAGTGAAACACAAATTGGAGCCAAAAAAAACACCAGACCCATTGATGGAAGAAGTGGAAAATAAAAATTGGCAATTGCATTAGAGTACATACTTAACTGATTATATAAATTTCTTTATTCTATATATGGTATTTGTTTTTTGATTTATCTAGATATTTTGCGAGTGGTTCGATCCAAAGGCACATGGCTTCACTATATAGGATCAGTAAGCAACATTTTGGTGTTATTTTAGATCATGTTTGTGATGCAATATGCAGTGTGTTGAAAGAAGAAATTCCTCTGTTGGGTGTAAACGAACTAGTTGAGATTGCGATTTCTATGCTCGTTGGAATCTACCTAATTGTGTAGGAGCCATTGACGGCAAACATGTTGGCTTGAAATGTCCTAGGAATGCAGGAAGTTTGTTTTACAATTATAAGGTTATTATTTTTATAATTTAGTTCTTATGTAATAAACTAGGGGGTTACCCGTCCTAAGACGGCCTCCTAGAAATTTCAGTTTATAGATCACTGTAAACTAACTAAATTTATTCGAGCGTAGCATCTCAATTCGCAACAGATCTTTTACCCTGTTCCCGTAACACCACTGGAGATATATTTCATATCTTAGGTCGACCTATTCAGAAAGCACATTATTTACGACGAAACATCTCGAGTGGAGACATTAAATTGATCCCATTTCCCCGATTGGTAAAATAGCTCCCGTCAAACATATATTACGTAAAGTCAAAAACCTCGACAACCGCAGCGCCAAAGTGGTGCGAGATAGAACTATTTTATCTTCGACAGAAAAAATCCCCGTCAAAACCTCCACAACTTTGCTGAGCATTGTAATCGTGTGTGACGTCTATATACGAAGTTCCAAAATTTGTGTTGATTTCAGCGCCAAAGTGGTAAGAGATAGAACTATATGGTCTTCGGCAGAAATAGTGAACATTGTTATCGCGTGTGACTTCTATATAAAAAGTTCGTAAATTTGTATTGCCTATAGCGCCAAAGCGGTGGGAAATGGAACTTTGCCGTGTACGTCAGAATGTCCGGCATAAAAATCTTAATAAGATTGCCTCAGGTCAGAATCATGTCCGATGTATATTTCTGATTATAAATGAGGTTTTCCGAAATAAGCTTTCAAGCCCCCCTTTGTAACTCCTCTGACCTCCAACCTCCCCGGAAACAAAATTTTTCCACGTTTCAAGTAATTCTCTACAACATATAAAAAAGTGTTTTTTTTTTTTGCTCAACGAATTTTCTTTCCGGACAATATAGGACGGACAGAAAGAAAGAAAGAAAGAAAAAAGGATTAGCCTTTTATATATATAACTAGGTGGTAACCCGTCCTAAGACGGCCTCCTAAAAACTTCAGTTTACAAATTACCGTAAATTAACAAAATATATTCAAGCGAAGCGTATTAATTCGCAACATAATGGATCTTTTACCCCGTTCTCGTAGCACCTCTGGCGATATATTTCATGTCTTAAGTCGATATTTACCCCGCAACACCCCGAGTGAAGACATTAAATTGATCCCATTTCCCGGTTGTTAAAATAGCTCCCGTCAAACACATATTACTAAAGCAAAAACCTCTATAGAGTAAGGGCCTAAACAACCGCAGCACCAAAGTGGTGAGAGATAGAACTATTTTACCTTCGACAGAAAAATTACCCATGGAAACGTCCGAAACTTTGCTGAACATTGTAATCGCTCGTGACCTGTATATAAAAAGTTAAAAAGTTTCTATTGACTCCAGCGCCAAAGCGGTGAGAGATAGAACTATATGGTCTTCGAAATAAATAGTCCCCATCAAAACCTCCACAACTTTGCTGAACATTCCAATCGTGTGTGGCCTCTAAATACGAACTTAAAAAATTTGTATTGACTTCAGCGCCAAAGCGGTAAGAGCTGAAACTATATCGTCTGCGACAGAAATAGTCCCCATGAAAACCACCATAACTTTGCCGAACATCGTAATCGCGTGTGACCTCTAAATATGAAGTTCCAAAATTTTCTTGACTCCAGCGCCAAAGCGGTGAGAGCTGGAACTATATGGTCTGCGACAGAAATAATCTCCATGAAAACCTGCATAACTTTGCTGAACATCGTAATTGCGTGTGACCTCTAAATACGAAGTTCCAAAATTTTATTGACTCCAGCGCCAAAGCGGTGAGAGATAGAACTATATGGTCTTCTAAAGAAATAGTCGCCATGAAATGCTCCACAACTTTGCTGAACATTGTTATTGCGTGTGACCTCTATATAAAAAGTTCGTAAATTTGTATTGCCTCCAGCGCCAAAGCGGTGGGAAATGGAACTTTGCCGTGTACGTCAGAATATCCGGCATAAGAATCTTAATAAGATTGCCTCAGGTCAGAATCATGTCCGATGTATATTTCAGATTATAAATGAGGTTTTCCGAAATAAGCTTTCAAGCCCCCCTTTGTAACTGCTCCGACCCCCAACCTCCCCGGAAACAAAATTTTTCCACGTTTCAAGTAATTCTCTACAACATATCAAAAAGTGTTTTTTTTTTTTTTTGTTCAACGAATTTTCTTTCCGGACAATATAGGACGGACAGAAAGAAAGAAAGAAAGAAAGAAAGAAAGAAGGACTAGCCTTTTATATATATAATATCGAACTTCTTTCTAGCATTGTTTTAATGGCGGTTGCTAACTGAAATTATGGTTTCACTTATCTCGATATTGGAGCACACGGAAGTGAAGGAGATGTTAACGTATTTGCATCTTGCAAATTCGGCCAAAGTATATTGCGTGATGAAATGATATTTCCAGAAGGTATGACTGTTGGGAACAAAAAACTACCCTACTACTTTGTATAAAAAAAAGAATTATGAAACCATATTCACCAAGGAAGCCAAATAAATTAACGGACGAGAAAAGAATTTTTAATTATAGGTTGAGCCGAGCTAGGCGTTGCGGCGAAAATGCCTTTGGTATTTTGTATTCAAAGTGGCTATGTTTGGGCAGGACTATGCACTGTACGCCAAATAAAGCCCAAAAGATTTCTTCTGCTTGCTGTTTTCTCCATAATTGGTTCCTTCGAACAAATAGGTCGACATATTGCCCAGCAAATTATGCTGACAACTATGACGAAAATGGTAAACTTATCGAAGGTGAATGGAGGAAGAAGTTATCCAACGATTCAATGATTTCAACCTGTATGCAGCGACAACCAGGACGTTCTAGCAACGATGGAAAATTTGTACAAAACCAATTAAAATAATATGTAAATTCAGTGGCTGGGTCATTGTCATGGCAACGCGAAGCTGTATTCTTGGAGTAAACATTTAATAGAACTTTTTTTTAACAAAAATGTTATTTGAAATTAAGAAAAATAAATAACTTTTTTTTGAAAAAAAAATGTTGTATTTGCTTCCTTTTTTTGCGAAGAAAATGGCAAAACTCCATCATCAAAAAAAATATTTTTTTCCTTCACATTCAACTCCATGTTTGTTCAAAAACTAAAAAAAAACTGTTTCGCACTTTGAAATAAAATCTTCCGCACCACAAACAAGAACGGTTTATCATGAAATGACAAAATTTCACGCTGAAAGTATGTACCATGCGATTAAAAAGGGCGTGAAAATTTAAATGAACGCCATCTGTTGCTGAAATCTTTTTCTTTAGTGAACTGCGTACTATTGCGTGAAATATCACAGTGGAATTTTCATTTATAATTCCGCTCATGTCAAATTTATAAGGGAAATTTCATTCCACGCGAACACGATACTGGGCTTATGTACTGATTTAAAATTTGTACTGAATATTGTACTGATTTTGAAAATATTTCTAAATATGATATTGAAATTCTGTCAAATTAAACTCTAAAATACATGGAGTTGAGTTATGTACACATGTAAAAATTCTAATGTAGACACGCTGCTTGAATGGCAGCGCGGTGTTTCAACACTAATCTAAACATAGACAATGTGCGCTACGAAATCTAATTTGAATTTCTTATATCGTAAAATATTCTCATATAAATGTTGGTAGGGTAGACTTGCTGATTGGTATTAGAACTTGATACTTTTTTAGTTCTTTATGTTTTTTTTTAAAATTTATTATGGAATAATTAAAAAAAAAATCTGGTCACTTTAATCGTACATCAATTGATGATGTTAGTTTTATTTTAATTAAATTAAAGCGATATGATAACTCTCCCGGCGAAAGAAGATTAATTGAGCCATCAGACAGCTTTTATGAAATATGTAGAAGACATGCACATGTTTTCACTCAAGTCTTTAGGAAAAGTCCTCATATTAAAAATATAAAAAAAAGGATTGTCGAAATGTGCGTTCAAGATTCCAACATTTATCACCCGCAATGGTTTAATGATCATAATGATTGTTCAACACATCGTCATCAAATACTGGAATTCACGATCCTCGTATTATTGCGAAAAAATTGGAAATGGGTAACGGATTCCAAAAACAATGAAAAAAAAACTATGCATACAAGAATACACATAATTCTGTTTTTACACGGTAGATACGTTCCTGACAAACCCGTGTAAAAAAAACGTGTGAAGAAACCGTGTAAAAAAAGACATGAAGTAAATACATAGAAAAAAAGGGTATAAGTTCCATATCCTTCAACCCTGTAAAAAATAGTAAAAATAAATGATTCATACAAAAAAAACTATTATGAGTCTTTATAAAAGCCAAATTAAATTTTAGATTACGGTTAATAAAAATATTTTTCTTTAAAATTTCAATCAAATAGCTTTTTTTAATCGTGCTAAATTGAATGAAATCGCGTAAAAACGGAATCAATTTTTTTTTCTAGACCGTGTTAAATCAAAACCGTGTAAAAAAAGACCGTGTAAAAACAGAATTGGGTGTATATTAAATGTTTAAAAACATTTTACAATAAATGAATTTAAAAAAATTAATAAAAATTCCTTTAAATCGTTGAAAATGAATTGTACAATAAAATATTAGGAAAAGAAAAAATACCTTGCTTCCCAATTTCATAATTAAATTGCAACAGTGAAAACACAATATATGTTAATTACAGATTTTGTAATATATTGCAACAGTGGAAAATAAAACATATGAATACTATTGAAAATGAATTCATTCATAATTCGAGTAACGTAAGCAGTAAAAGCTTTCGACGAATATCTATAAGCTCTCTCACAGAAAATTAGGATGTCTCTGAAATGAGAGAATAAAAGAAAAAAAGCTCAGTACGGTGATATCACGGTACAATCTTGAAAACAGAAGAATCAGTTTAGCTTAGGAGGTTGGTCATCTAAGATGTTAGTTTATGGTGTAGGTACATTTATTCAGAGCTTAGAATTCAATAAATTCGTTAATTCTATAAATTTTAATGTGAAATTTTTGTAGAATGTTGTGTTGAAACCTGGAACTTGGAACCAAAGTTTAAAAATATAAAAATTAATTTTATTTTCTAAGCGGATGTAGTCTGTATGGTACTCGAATGTTCGAACTTGTTTCGCTCAAAATTCTATAAGATATTTTAATTTTACTTTTGTATTCTTTATTCTTTACTTACTTAAGAACAATTTTCTTTTAATTTTTCTTATATTGTCGCTTATGTTTTAGTGTTACTGGCATGCTGCACTTAACTTTAGTTTTAGCTCTACATAAAATGTATATACTTACTGTATATGCATGCTTATTGAATTTTCAAATAAATAAAATCTACAGATCCCAATATAAAACTTTTCAGGATACATTTTAAAACTTGGAGCTTTCAGAAAGTGAAAAAATTCAAAAATTGATTTAATTTTTTTTAGATATACGAGATATACGATATAAGGCTGAGAACACACCGAATCAGACAAAACAGCCAAAAACAAATATGTCAAATTTATCGAAACGATTTGTCTTAACCTAACACACATTAGTAACACAAAACTAAATGTTTTGGTTATTTTGCCTAATCAGTGTGGCATTGACAAAACAGAATTAGTTGGAATCATAATGTCAGATTCAGACGAAGATGTCATTCCCATTATGTGGGATTTTTTAACAAACGATTTTAACGATTTGAATGTTCCTTTAAGTTTATATTAAATATTGGAGGCCGGTCATCCACCAACAAAAGCAATTTTTCTGCATCCAACTCCATTGCATTTGATTTTTAGATCTAAAAAACTTAAATTGTATAAATAAAAATATATTTTCAAATTTCATTGTCCTACCTTCAAGTATTTTTAATATTTCTCCCTTTTTAAACACTTTTTTTTTAATTTAAATTGTAAAACGCGTATATTGATAATTGACATTTGACTAAAAAAACATGATACCATCGAACAGTACCAGGCATGATTTTTCGCGTTTCGAAACACATCTGTTTTGTTTTGTTTTCTCAGTGTGCGTCGACTGCTTTAAATCATAGAGTAAATATAACCTAGAGGCTAGAAGTAGAAGAGATTTTTTTTCAGATTTTTCTGATTTCTAGGTGGATAAAACTACGCCATCTCTTATTAAAAATATTATTCAAAAGTTTTTGGTGTTTGTATTCGGATAAATTCTTTAAAATTTAAAATTCTTTTGAATCTTCTTATTTTACTGGCATTTGTCAATTCAATATTTTTCTCCTTTTCTGGCGAAAATGTATTTGATATTTTTTTTATTCATGTTGCTATAGGAAACGTAACTTTGTGTATTTTCAACTTAGAAGAATGGAACTGAATTTTGTTTTGCTTTTATGAAATTCCAAATGGTGTGTATGTGTGTCATATTTTTCAATATTTATTATTACGATTCTCGGCTGTGTGTAATGGGGTTTAATAGCTATGATTTTAACAAATTCAATTTCAATAATAACTTCTTCGCCGAATATGAAATGTTAACATCATGGAATGTTGCCAAATTTTGAAAAAACAAATAATTGATTTCAGTATGGAAATGTAAATGCGTTGTGTACTTTTAATTTAGAATTTCGATTTCTTATTTGAATGAATGAAAATTTTTACGGTATGATTCGCTATCGGCGATAAATTTGCATTCTTCTTATTGTAGTTTTGGATACGTTGTTTTGATCATTTATTACATAGTTTCTACGAAAAGAGAAAACGGGGAAAGGTTCAAACACAAATAATTTTTTTCCTTTTATTTGATCTATATTTCTTTTAAACGAAATCTCAAAGACGAGGGGGACAGCATTTTGGGAGACAAAGGGGTTTGATTTTTTAGCAATATGAAAATATTTTTTGTGATTTGATTCCATGAAAAATATATTATAATACAATATCTGTAGTTTCTGGACAAGTGATGTTTTAAGGCAGAGGGGTATAAATTTTTTGGAAATACTTTTTATGTGTTGTATTATCACAGATTGTGTGTGTGATTTTATTTAAAGAAATTGTAAAATCAATGTGCCGACCTGTCATAATACACTTTCTTTAAAACAAAATTGAGAAAGGTCAGTTTTTTAAGCGATTTTATGTTTTTTGTTTTTTTTGCTATCTAAAAATTTTTGTAGGGAATGCATATAAATTGCAATATCGGGAAATATATAGTAAATATTTTTCTTAAGGCTTATGAGAAAATCTCTCTTAGTCAACAATTAAAACTGGAATAGGTCAATAAAAATATTATTGTATAGTTTATTTAGCTGTTTTCTAAATCTACAAATTTCTCACTAACATATCCTGCCCTGTCCTTTCCTGGCAAGACTTCTCTCGGCTTCACGTGCCCTTGCTGAAGTGCAATTACATCTGCGGTACAATAATATTTTTATTGACCTATTCCATTTTAATTGTTGACTAAGAGAGATATATTTCCCGATATTGCAATTTATATGCATTCCCTACAAAAATTTTTAGATAGCAAAAAAAAACAAAAAACATAAAATCGCTTAAAAAACTGACCTTTCTTAATTTTGTTTTAAAGAAAATGTATTATGACAGATCGGCACATTGATTTTACAATTTCTTTAAATAAAATCACACACACAATCTGTGATAATACAACACATAAAAAGTATTTCCAAAAAATTTATACCCCTCTGCCTTAAAACATCACTTGTCCAGAAACTACAGATATTGTATTATAATATATTTTTCATGGAATCAAATCACAAAAAATATTTACATATTGCTAAAAAATCAAACCCCTTGGTCCCAACAAACGTTGTCCCCCTCGTCTTTGAGATTGCATTTAAAAGAAATATAGATCAAATAAAAGGAAAAAAATGATTTGTGTTTGAACCTCTCCCCGTTTTCTCTTTTCGTAGAAACTGTGTAGCTTAGAATCATAGGAGTCAACCTTATAATTTTTTTCTCGATAATTATATGTACATATTTAGAAGAAAGACAGATATTATTGTATTTCACTATGTTTGAAAACTTCTTTCAGCTGATGCAAAACATCGTCATAAATACCTGGCGTTATTGCTTTTACTATTAAATATTAATATTAATATTAATATACTAATCAACATTTCCCGGATTGGTTTGCACTAAATGATTGTAGAGAACATAAAATTAAAATTCTTGATTTTCTACTTTTAGTATTAATTAGAAAAAATTGTATTTGGATAAATGATCAAAACAACGTATCCAAAACTGCAATAAGAAGAATGGAAGTTTATCGCCGATAGCGAATCATACCGTAAAAATTTTCATTCATTCAAATAAGAAATCGAAATTCTAAATTAAAAGTACACAACGCATTTACATTTCCATACTGAAATCAATTATTTGTTTTTTCAAAATTTGGCAACATTCCATGATGTTAACATTTCATATTCGGCGAAGAAGTTATTATTGAAATTGAATTTGTTAAAATCATAGCTATTAAACCCCATTACACACAGCCGAGAATCGTAATAATAAATATTGAAAAATATGACACACATACACACCATTTGGAATTTCATAAAAGCAAAACAAAATTCAGTTCCATTCTTCTAAGTTGAAAATACACAAAGTTACGTTTCCTATAGCAACATGAATAAAAAAAATATCAAATACATTTTCGCCAGAAAAGGAGAAAAATATTGAATTGACAAATGCCAGTAAAATAAGAAGATTCAAAAGAATTTTAAATTTTAAAGAATTTATCCGAATACAAACACCAAAAACTTTTGAATAATATTTTTAATAAGAGATGGCGTAGTTTTATCCACCTAGAAATCAGAAAAATCTGAAAAAAAATCTCTTCTACTTCTAGCCTCTAGGTTATATTTACTCTATGTTTAAATTAATGTATTTTTCTGTTAAGACAAAAATGATGGAGGGGAAATATTGGTAAGTTTGACTGCGGTTGTTTTGTTCGATTTAGTGAGGGTTGACCGATTTGATTGTGTGTATTTATATGTCGAAACATTCAAGAAAACATTTTGTTTTTTCGTAGATGTTTTTGCCGGATTTAATGTGGGTTTGCGCATATACTTCTGTGTATTTATTGGTAACAAAACTGATTTAGTGCTAAAAAACTGTGTTCGTCTGTTTTGTCTGCTTCAGTGTGTTATCAGCCTAAGATAAACATTTTTAAATTTTACTCTTTGTTCAATAGGACGTGTTCTTAAAAATAAAAAATGATGCAGCCAACAGAATGTGCTCCTATCGAAAAATTTCGTAGAATAATTCTTTATTTTAAAATTTAATTAAGTAATTGCAAAAACAACGTATTTAATATGTAAACTTTTCTAAGAAGTGCTTCTACTAAGAACTGTTCTCTGCATATTTTCATTTGGTAAATATTACATTTCTAAAAAAATAAAGTATAAATGAAAATTTGAGTGGAATCCTTGAAATTCATTCGTACGCGTTTTTTGCCATCGGACTCATACATATTGTATATACTATACAACGTTCCATAAACAATGATAAACATCAAAAGGAATTGAATGAATAGGATAGAATGCTTTTGGATGCAATACTTTATAAATATGCGTTTTTATGCGGATTTGAATATAAGCAAAAGTAGATCAGTGATTAGAATTATATTCGCTCGATATCTATCTATTATATAAAAAAGTTTTCTCCGCACATCATTTATAAAATTTTGTAGTAGAAAAAACTAAATAAAATATTTATAAACTGAAAAAATTTTCGGCAACGACGGGATTTGAGCTCGCGCAGTTGGTTATACACATGCTGCGGTTAATAATGAAAAATAATATCCGGCAAGTAATCCCGTCTTCTTTAGCATGATAACGTTATTTTTCCAAAATGTTCGATGCGAAAAGACATTTTGTCCAATTTATACAATTTCTTAAATAATGTTAATTTGTAGCTGTTCCGTTGTTTGGGTTCAGGTCGCATGACATAGGCGGTCAATATCGATCAGCTCTTCGAACAATTATTCGATCGCCAAATCTCTCCCTTAGAATATCCAGCGTTTCATCCGCGGTATGGCAAGTGGCACTGTCCTGTTGAAACCGCATATTCCGGGCATACCTTTAAATTCATAAATAAACAGTTAGCATTGCCCTGTATCGAGCTCCATTCAGAAGAACCGCATTGTAACCATTTGGGTAATGAGTTTTCACAATAAAAATACGTTCTTCGATGGACAATCGCTCCATGATGACCAAGCCACTACTATTCGTAAAGTTTTTGTTTCACAGCTGTCACTATAGCAAATCTGTCAATGAACACTGGTATACATAGCGAGCAATATAAATCGGAAGGTGAAATTTAGATACCGTTCATCAGGCATAATTTAACAAATGTAACAATGTTATATTGAAATTCTTTCAATATAAAGTGTCAAGAAAACAGACAAGATTACAGCTATTTTTATATATCTTTATATATACTATAAAACAATGTCGTGTTAGTTACACCATTTATAACTCAAGAACGGCTGGACCGATTTTTATGATCTTTGGTTTGTTGGATTTGTCTCCGCCCCGAAGAGCAGAATAACTATTAAAACATCGGAAAAATTCACGCAAAAAAAAGTGGATGAAGAAAATTCATTTTCTCATACATTTTGTATGGAACGGCTTTTTCGATGATATCTCGAGAACGGATTGACTGATTTCGATGAATTTTTTTTACTGTTCGTCTCGACAAGTTTCCTCGGGCATTGGAAAAGTAAGAAAATCACAAAATAGAAAGGGAAGAAAATTAAAATTTTTCATTAGAAAGAATGAAGTAACCTAGAAACCACAAATCTTTTATTTTACAACGCACTTCCTATAAGATAATTGTACCAAGGGACAGCATAAATAGTCTTATGGATTTTTGACTAAAGAAAGAATGAAACAAAGAAAGCAATCAGTGTCTTTTTTAAGTCAATTTGTGTAAACAAAAACCACGTGTTTCCTTATACTGTTAGGCGCCAATATGATTTTCCCAACACTTTTCAAGTATTGGTGCATATATAACAAGCATTTTCATAAGCATGTATGTTTGTGTAAGTAGAAGAAATTTTTTTATTACGTGCATTTCAAATATTTTAAGTGTTAGTTCCTGTATGAATAGCCATTCTTATTATGTACATAAGTTTTGGAATTGCTTATTAAAGCTAAATTCATAATTATCTCTGTTGCACTAACGTGATGAAATCTAAAAAAATGATAGATAGCTAAAAAGATGACGGCTTGAATTTATATGCTTTTACTGAGAAAAACCACACATCCATTGTATTTAAAAATAGGGGTGGAAGCCAAATTGACAAATTTATACAAAAAAAGCAAAAAAAAGGTCATTCATCAGTTTTCATTGTCATTGAACTAGCTGTACGTGCGGCGATTTATCAACATTTTTTTTCGAGTTTTCACCAATTTTCATTCAATTTTCGACGGTTATTACATTTGAGTTCGATTCAATTAATTCTCTTCAAATGATTTTTTCTGAAATTCATCAGCGAAAATTGATTTTAAAGAGGTGGGTTCAGTTTTATGAAGTGTACATTGTGAAAGGTTGTGTCGTTTGTCATTGGGCGCGCATCGACAATCAATCCAATCGGTAATTTGGACTGTGCGTTTGATTTTCCAAGCGGATTCGTTCGTAAGTCTGTGGAATTCTATTTTCGATCGTGATTTTTAAACGGTAAGTTGCCTTCGAAGATATTCACTTTGTGAGGTTATCACATTTGTAATTGTGCGCGCATCGATAATTGTTTCATTATGTAATTTTGAATTGTGAGATTATTTTTCAAGTGTTATTTACAATGCTGCGAGTCAGGAAATCTAATCTTTTACAAGGAAGCCGTAATCCAATTAGACTTCGGAATATTACGAATCAATCCACTGCAGATGAACAAGAAATCGCACGAGAAGAGCGCCGCGTTAGTATGGCCGACTTTCTGCTTCATAAACACAAAAACAAAGAGAGGCAGTACGTCAATCTTCTCAGTTGGCAATGAGAAATCGTCAAGCTTATCGCACAGATCAACAACGTGATAATCTTCGACTCAAAGGAAAGGTGAGAAAGTTCTCATTCCGAGAATTCCGATGATCCCAACCGATATACCATTCGAGATTCAACGAATTCAATTTCCGATCAACAAAATACAAGGCCAATCCTTGAGTGTTTGTGGCCTGAATCTAGAAAATGAATGTTTCTCTCACGGTCAATTTTACGTAGCATGTTCACGTGTCGGCAAACCATCCGCTTTGGTCGTTCTCGCACCTGATAACAAAAGGAAAAATGTCGTATATCACAAGGTGCTTCAATGAGGGAAATCGACCCGGGTGCAACCTATTCAGCAAATAGTTAACAGAAAGTAGTGCAACAATGCTACACGAATCATTTGGATTCGCTTTAATAAAGCAAATGCCTTGCTGCCACGTCAATTACATTCTTTTCAATGTAATTAAAATACATTTCATTTTGATTTTTGTACATTTATTGAACTTAATTCATTTTGAGTATTCATTTTTTATCTTAATAAAAAACTGAATTTCATTCAGCAAATAAGTTACCACAACATTTATTGATTCTGAGGCGGTACGAAGTTCGCCGGGTCAGCTAGTTTTTATATACAGAGGTGTGAAAAATAGTAGTAGTTCATCTGACATAAATTTTAAGGCTATGGTACAACGTCTTTATCGAGCACTAGAATCAAACTTTTTTCAGGATTTGTTTTGTTATTATGTAAATGTAATTACTAGTTGATAAAAAGTCTCAATTCTTACACTCACAAGGAAAAATAAAAACATCATAAAAATTAATCCACTTTAGGTGTGAAAAAAAAATAGTAGTGACAACGGGAAATTACAAATAGAATTCCTTCTTTCCTCTAAAATATAATGATTATTTATTATAAACCTTTTTTTACAATCAATATTTAGTCGCCTGACCCCGATTTTTCAATCCAGCTTGACATCTACGCGGCATGGAGTCAACTAAACAACGGCTTACTGCAATAGTTTTCCACGCGACTTGAATCGCTTCCCACAATTGGTGCTTATTCTGTGGTTTAGCTTTGTGAACTGCTTTCTTCTCGTCAATCCAGAGGTGCTCTTTTGGATTGAGGTCCTGAGATTGAGGGGGCCATACCATTAGGTCTACTTTGTTTTGAGTAAACCAATCTTTCGCTAGACGAGAAGTGTGTTTTGGATCATTATCCTGCATAAAAAGCCAACGAAGTGGCATCTCCTCTTCAGCAAACGGAAGCAAAATTTGTTCCAAGATATTTGTGTACACTTCGGCATTCATGACCCCGTCAATCCGAAATATCGGACCAACCCCGTACCACGAAATACAACCCCAAATCATCACACTACACCCACCATGCTTGATACATTTGCTTGTGTATTGCGGCTTAAACTCTGCACCCTGTGGTCTTCTAAAATATTTTTTAGATCCACTAGAACCGTATTGGACCACTTTGGACTCATCTGATCACAACACATTGCGCCATTTCGAAGCAAGCCAATGTTGATGCTCTTTTGCATATAAAACGCGTTTTTTTACTTGTGTATTATTACAAGATAAAAATCTTTCTATTTATTAGTACTGAAACCGTACAAATAGAGAACTCATACATATTAATACCGATTAGATTTTATCTTGCTGAAAAAATAATAATTTCGTAAAATTCTGGTGTAAATTGGTCACTACGAATTTTTCAAGCATTCTAAAGGCCGCAAATTGAAGTGAAATTATGTTAAATTAAATACTCTTAACTATTATCAGAATAGAAACCGCATACAATTTATTTCAATCATATAACTCAAGTTTTTATTATGAAAATGTGCCAAAAATTGAGTTTGTTGAGAAAACTTGAGAATCTTTTTTTTTTTCATTGTAAGTATTATTTTATACAGTACAGTAATCCCCCGACTTACGCTAACCCACCTTACGCGAATTTAGAGTTACGCGTCTCTTGGCCACACCTACCAACTTACTACATCCCCTTCATTTCAATCTTTTTTCACTATCTTCTCTTAAGTGTTTCTCCTGCTGTGATACTACCCCGACTTGCGCGAAATTCGCGGAACCACCTATCGCGTAACTTCAGGATTTTACCCTACTTTTCTTATATAGGTGTACCGAAAAATTCTGTCCGATAATGATGGGGATATTGTCAAGGCATTGAGCAAGATCCTTTTTGACAACATCGTAGATTGCAGAAAAGCTTAACTCAGCTCAACAAACCATTTCGGACCATATTTGGAAACTAGGATTGGTCTATAAATATTCCAAATGGGTACCTCGTGACTTAAGTGAGAAAAATTTGCTCGGAACAAAAACGAACCATTCTTGGACCTTGTGATAACTAGTGATGATAAGTGGATTACCTACAAAAACACCCTGACAACCGAAACGCCCTGACAACCTGCTCCGCCACCTCTAAACCGAGCTTGAGCCTAATTAAGAGAATGCTGTATATATGATGGGACGTCCAAGAACCAATACATTACAAGCTCAATTCGAAGAGATACTGTCAGCAAATGGATGATTTAAATAAAGCACTCAAAGAAAAGAGGCCGGCGATGTTCAATAGGAAGCAAATCATGTTGCATCATGATCCTCCCAGACCACTTGTTAGAAGCATTGCTAGGCTAGGTAATTGTGTCACATCCACCATACTTCTTTCACTTCACAAACGAATAGAACTTTCCGGCAGACCTATTTACATATTTTGCTTTCTTTTCTATGTAATTTCCAATATGCACATACATATTTCATTTCTTATGTTGTATATTAATTCTTCTTCAAAATTTAACCACACAAATATGTTGTGATATACTTTTAATTAGTACCGCTTGTTATTATCATAGAACATAAGAAGATGGCTCAAGAAAATGCCACACAAGCCTAAGATACTTTGTAATGATATTAATGGGTACATAAGCTAAAATGAATTAGCGAGTCTGGCACTCTTTTTATTTTTTAATGGTGATTGCCCTTTGACCGGTCGGACACTCCTAATGTGAATTTGAAAATATAAAAGCGCCATAATAGTTCTTTAATACCTAAAATAAAACACTTTTTTATGAAAAAATATATAAAATTATCAACGAAATCTAATGTTTTAAAAATTAAATAAAATTATTTTATTACACACAGTTTTTTTTCCACATGACCTCATCTTTTTCATTTTGCTGTTATGGTCGCAATAACAATTAAAAAGGGTCAAAACAAAATATAAAATTTTAGTGGACATAAATTTAGTTCTCTTCTTAAAAACATCTTCCAAAAGGACATTACTGTATTTTCGTCTTCTTTCTTTTAATTTTATTTGTGTTTTTAATTTATCGTAATAATAATAAAAATTATCAATAAAAATGTTTTCAATTTTTTATATAATGAAAATTTTCATTTAATATTTTCGATTAAAAATATTTCTTTTTCTTATTTTCTTTTGGTAATTGTGTATGGCCGAGTAATTAATTTTATGTACAAAAGAAATCATAAAATATTAATTTATGATAAAAAAGGTTCAACCAAAAAAATTCTTCTTCATTTTGAACAAAAAAATGATTGTAAATTTTATTTTATTATGATTGATTTCAACTTACAAAGCATTTTCCAAAGTAACCAGGACTTTTTGAATCTAGCGCCCCTAGTGGCGCCGTCTATATGTCGACTGCTGCGTTAGAATCTGCTATCCTTTATCGACTTCCTGTGAGAATTTCATGACATTTCATCTATTGAAAGTGAAGTTATTGCGTTTTAAGTGTCAGTATGTTTGTGTCATCGGTGCGAAAATGAGCTTCGAACAAAGAGCCAAAAACTGTGCGTGAATTCATCAAAAATCAGCCGAAATCATCATTGAAATTCATGGAAATGGAATTGAACATCTCCAAAACATCGATTTATCGCATTTTGACCCAACATTTGGGTTTACAAAAGGTGTGTGCACGGTTTGTTCCGCACAAATTGACTGACGACCAAAAATTGCTCAGAATTCAACATTCGAAGGACATCATTAAAGAGGTGAAAAAGGACAAAAACTTCCTTTATAACATTGTGACTGGTGACGAAACGTGGTGTTTTCAATATGATCCCGAAACGAAACGCCAGAGTGCTGAATGGAAGGCGCCGGACGAGCCGAAACCCAAAAAATCGCGCCTGGAGAAGTCAAAAGTGAAGACAATGCTGATTTGTTTTTATGATTCCAAGGGTATTGTCCACAAAGAATTTGTTCCACCCAGTCAAAACGTTATTGCGCTATTCTACCTAGGAGTTTTGAAGCGTTTGGTGCGCCGTATTCGACGTGTTCGGCCCGAATATCGCGAAGATGGAAGTTGGCGTTTGTTGCACGATAATGCGCCGTCTCATCGATCGACGCTTGTGACCGATTATCTCACCAAAAATCACATTTTAACCATCAACCACTCCCCGTATTCACCGGATATGGCACCGTGCGACTTCTACCTTTTCGGAAAAATGCATTTGCCGATGAAAGGAAAGCGTTATGCAGACGTAGAGGCCATTCAAAAGGCTTGCACCGGCATACTGGCGGCCATACAGGCCAACGAGCTAAAACACTCGTTGGACATGCTTTTGGACCGTGCAAAAAGCTGTATTGAAGCAGAAGGAGACTATTTTGAATAAAATCAATTGATTTTGCCGAAAAAACCATTTGTTCTGTTTTTTTTTAAAGTCCTGTTTACTTTGGAATCCACCTTGTATTTCAAATTAAAATCAATTTTCTTAGATCGCGAATATTATTTACAACCAAAGTAAAAAAAAACAAAATAAAAGAAGTGCGCTTTTGACCACACTGTAGAAGTAAAATAGAAGCTTTTCTTTATGGTTTGTCAGCGAGTTGCACTTGTTCCGTTTGTTTAGCAAGTTGCCTAGGCCTACATGCCCGCATCCGTTCTGCACCAGTCATAGCCGTACTCGTCGAAGCCTTGCCAACGAGTTGTTTTTGTTCCGCTTGTTGAGCAAGTTGCCCAGCCCTACATGCCCGCATCCGTTCTGCACCAGTCATAGCCGTACTCATCGAAACCTTGTCAGCGAGTTGCATTTGTTACACTTGTTGAGGAAGTTGCCTAGCCCTACGTGCCCGCGTCCGTTCTGCAATAGTCATAGGCGTTCGCATGAAAGCATTGTCAGCGTGTTGTGATTGATCAGAATTGTCGACTCGCAAACGTTTCTTACCCGGAGTCATTGTAGCTGTAGTAAGAAGCAATGCCCGTTAATGTATGTAAGATGCGCTGACCGCTTTCCGCTATGCAATATTCGTATGCGCCAGCCTTATGCACAGAAACGACGCAATTGTTAGTCAGCTTACACTAATGTGACATGTGACGCTGCGTTACAAAGTTAGCGTTCCATGATTTTTTCCATATAAAAAGTTAAAAAATTTGTATCAACCACAGCGCCAATACGGTGGAAAATAGAACTATTTGGTCTGTAACGGAAATATTACTTATTATAACCTTCACAATAATGCCGAACTTTGTAATCGTCTAGGACGTCCATATCATAAGATATTTTGTAATGTAACGTTTCGTCAAAATTCAAAAATTTTTATTGAATACAGCGCCGAAGTCGTGGGAGATAGAACTATTGTGTTTTCGACGGAATTAATCGCCATGAAAACCTCTACAACTTTGCCGAACATTTCAATCGTGTACGACCTCTGTATAAAAAGTTAAAAAAAAATTTCAAAAATTTATATCGACTACAGCGCCAATATGGTCGCAGATAGAACTATTTGGTCTGTGACGGAAATATTACTCATTATAACCTCCACAATAATGCCGAACATTTTAATCGTCTAGGACGTCCACATAATGAGATATTTTGTAATGTAGCGTTTCGTCAAATTGTTATTGAATACAGCGCCGAAGTGGTGGGAGATAGAACTATTGTGTCTTCGACGGAAATAATCCTCATAAAAACCTCCACAACTTTGCCGAACATTTTAATCGTGTACGACCTCTATATAAAAAGTTTAGAAAAATTTTCAAAAATTTACATCGACTACAGCGCCAATATGGTGGCAGATAGAACTATTTGGTCTGTGACGGAAATATTATTCATTATAACCTCCACAATAATGCCGAACATTGTAATCGTCTAGGACGTCCATATAATGAGATATTTTGAAATGTAACGTTTCGTCACACAAAATCGTTACATAATTTTTGCTAAACGCCCCCATAGAAGTATTTCACTTCAAAAATACTGTTGCGTCCTACCCCTCGGGTTCGAATCTTATAGAATGACAACACTTTTTATTTTCGTGGATTTAGTGGATAAACTTTATTTACAATTATTTCTGCGTTAACAATTAGTCTTAAAAATATTTGTCTATCAATTATTATTACTTTATACAAGATTAATTTATCCACAATTTATTTACAATCGAAAACACTATTAATTACTTATTACTTTACTAATTTATCAAATCCCTTTAATATTTCACTGTTGTAATCGCTTTCCGAAATCTCTCTGATCAGTCAGTTCTGAATTGAACTGTGTTTGTTCTATCGGTGTTTCCACCTTATATAGTTCTTGACTTCAAATTCGAGAATATTCCTACATGTAAGCGTACTTTCTATAAATGTGAAGAAACTTATTCTTGGAATTTCTCGAAATGTCAAATCAACAGTGATCATTTTTTAGAGTGTTTTTGTGATTTTATAGAATACTTGATGGTTTCGAGAACCATCAAATATTCTAATTTATTCCTTTTCAACCAATAACGTGTTTAGTGTTTTGTGTTTTTACAGGAAAGTTCCCGACCCTTCTGTCATCAAGAAAAGTCGTGGAATCTTTCCCAGAAATATAGTGGAATACATTGCCAATGTGTACACTATAAGGCTTGCCGTACACTTGAGCTAAGCTATGAGGGCTAACCTCGCTGTAGTTACATAGCTTAGCTGGGTTCGCTAACCCCGTTGAACACTTGAATTAAGCTACGCGGCGATATTTTTGGTAAATTCATTCCATCAGTTCTATTTGAGCTGTCAGAGAGATATAATGTGCGAGTACAGTATTGATGAATTATTACTAAACCTTTTCCACTTAACACTTAAACATTTGTGTAGACAAGATACTATCACAAAATAAAGAAAACATACTACACTTTTGCAAGCATCGATTCTACACTGTATAAAACCGAAAGTGCATATAAATTATAGTCAGCGATGCCAGCGAAGCTCGTTCGCGTAGTTGAGGTCTGAACTACGTGAAAGAGCTTAGTTCGTGTCGCTCATGGCCAGGCGATGTAGTTTCAAAGCTTCGCTGAAGTGTGCGGCGACCAATGCAAATATTGAATTTTTTACTTTCAACGAGAAACTTAGCTTACGTAGTTTAGCTCGTTTAGTTCAAGTGGGCAGCGGGCCTAAGCATAGACTGTGGTATACCCAGTTATCCAAGTCATTTGGGCAGCAGGTCGTTCAGTGTTGTTTTCTAGATAAAAATGTATACATCAAAAGAGCTTTAACATGAAAGAAAAAGAAGAATCTATGGTGTGCAGCGATACCAGTACACACGAAGAATCAGTTGAATGCACAGTTTTTGGAAGTCTTTATTATTAGTTTATAGCTATACTATAAGCAAAGACAGTAAATTATGATAAGATGTGTAAAATTGGGTTTGCCCACAAATTTCGACTTAAAAAACTAAATGAAATATAAGGAAATAATATACGAGGAGAATTCTTTCTTATTTTTACATTTCGTTTTTGAGCTTTGGTATATATGGTATAATTTAATCGTTTGTGGAAAGGAGTTCTTTTCTAATAATGCATCTATTGCGTCAGCCATACTATTGCTCAGGACTTGCACTGCAAGTCTGACATTCATTTTATCAAAATTTTTGTTTTAAAAAGGCATCATCTATGCTGTTCTCAGAAACAAAATAACTAATTATATATTTTCAGTTAGAAAACAAACTCCTGATCATAAAAACGCATATTTGTTTTCCTAGTAATAATCATTTTCATCTAAATGTACTAACCTATCTACGAGATCATGACACAGGGTCTACATTAGCCAATATTTCTGGTATACCAGCAAAATTGGTTGCTAAAAAGCTAGTGTGGACCCTGCTGGTATACCAATTTTTCTGGTATGACAATTCTGGTATACCATTTTCGTAGACAGCGCTGGTATACCAATTTTTGACACTGGCATTTAATAAAATTCTTTGCTAAACTAGACATTATAATTCATTTAAAAAAATCATTTTCCTACTTCCTAGAAGATTTAAATTCAATTCAGTTATTATTTATCATTTCAGACTTTTCAAATATTCTTTAATTTTTTGATATATTGTATATTCGATCATGGTTTCGGAATTATTTCTCATACTGAAATCAATTATTTGGTTATTCAAAGCATTCCTGAAACAAATTATATCAACATTCGATGTTAAAATTGTAGGAAAATATCATCACATATTAACTGCCGAAAGTACTTAAAATGAGTTAGACAAAATTCTTCCAAATAAATATATTATATAATAATCTTCATATCTTTATATATATATATTGCACTATATTTTACTTAGGATACTTGGTGATTCATAAAATCATCAAACAATAACAATAAAACATTGTCACAATACAAGTATTCTAAGTAAAATAACTAACACAAAAAAAACACCACACGACAAAAACAATTCTTGGAAATATTCAAGAATTTGTAGACTATTCGGGAAATATCGCCATCTAATGTACAAAAGATCTATTCCAGAAAAATCCAAAATGCAATTGTTTACACTTCTCAATAACAATAGCAATGACTCATAGCGCATACAAAAGATATTTTTAGGAGGAAACAATAATAGATCATTGTCACAAACCCAAAGCAATGATTCAGAAGTATTTTATTTGTGTATTGGATAGAAAATTCTAGATCTTCTTTGTGTAAACGTTGCCACCTAGTTTTAGAAAGCCAAACGAGAATATTCGAGAATATTCCGAGACACATCAATTTTATATAAATAGCCGCCGGGATTCAAGTAGAGAATCAATTCAGATCAGAACTTCAAACAGTGAACTTGAAACATTCGGAGAAAAACTAAAGCTTTGATCTTAAAAGTAATTAAAATAGTGAAGCTCTAAAACTGTGATAAATAATTGTAATAATTAAATTATTGAAAGACAAATATTTTTTTAAGACTAATTGTTAAGCAGAAATAAGTACAAATAAAGTTTATACGCTAAATTCACATAAATAAAAAGTGTTATCATTCTAATAACATCGAACCGAAAGATCAAAACGTTACATTGGTGTCAGAAGTGGGATTATTTATTGTGAATCAGTACGGAAAAGACAATTTTGCTAAAATTTTCTGCAAGAAAATTCGAAATTAAACTAGAAACTTCTGTGGGGAAAATTTCGAAGAAATTCGTTATTAAGAAATTTGAGTATAGTAATTTCGACTGTGTGAGAAATTTCAGGGGCGTACAAGAAATTTTGTATGAGTTGTATAAAAATTTCGATTGTACGAAATTTGAGGTTATACGTCGTGTATCGTGTGAAAATTTCGATTGTACGAGAAATTTCGTAGAAATTAAGATTATACTGGGAAATTTCGTGGTATTTAGATACTGTGCGAGAAGTTTCTATAGAACAATAGAATTTCGTGAACAATTAAAAATATTTGAACGATGGAAAGTAAATTATTAGATAGTTTGAGTACATTAGAACTATCCACAGTTCTGCGTGTGTGGAAGTCAGTTTCCACGGGAACTAAACCAGAAAAGAAGAAAAGAGTAATCGCTGAATGTGCAATAAGAGGACTAGACAGTAGCACATTCGACTTTAGTGAAATTCTGAAAGAGGGAAAGCAAGAAGAAAACACGAACGAGGACAATGACAAGTTCGATTTCAGTGAAGAGGGTGCAAAATCAGCGGAAAGTGATAAGTTCGAGAAGTTTATGACCCTGCTGATGAATAAAATGGATTCTTTGCAAGGCGAAATGAAAACAAATGCTTCCAGTTTACAAGGCGAAATAAAAACAAATGCTTCTAGTCTTCAGACTAAAATGGACTCAACTGTTTCTAGTCTTCAAACCAAAATGGATTCAACTGCTTCGAGTTTACAAAGTAAAATAGATTCGACTTCTGCAAGTCTTGAAAATAAGATCGCAAGTGTATCTGACATGCAGAATAAGATGGAATCCAGCATGGGTGAATTAAAAACTCAGGTGGAATCCAGTGTTGCGAACCTTGAAACTAAAATTAGTACGGAAGTTTCTACAGTTCGTACGGAAGTTTCTGCAGTTCGTACGGAAGTAAGTAAAGTTGAGCAGAAATTGGAAGACAAAATAACTACAGAAGTTACAACAGTTCGCGCGGAAGTCAGCAACGTTGACCAGAAATTGGAACAAAAAGTAGCAGAAATCGAAGCAAAAATGGCTGACATCAAAGAAAATAAACCAAATATTGAGTCATCAGGTAAAAGGATGAAGCCACCAATATTTGACGGAAAAACTTCATGGCCGGTATACAAACGACAGTTTGAAGCGGCTGCTGGTGCGAACAACTGGTCCGATGAAGAAAAAGCCACGGCATTAATTCTGGCTCTACGGGGTAACTCAGCCGATTTATTGCGGACAATCTCACCGGAAAATGAGAAAAATTACAATTACATTGTAATGCAATTGGATAATCGGTTTGGGGACAACCACATGAAGGATGTATACCGGATCGAACTCATCAACAGAACGCAGAAATCTGCGGAAACGCTTCAAGAATTAGCGGCGGAGATCGAACGTCTAGTATACATGTCCTATCCTGATTACCCTGTGGAGATGCGGTGCGAGATGGCGGGAGAAAGATTCGTTAGCGCCATACGGGATACGGACATACAAAATAGCGTCCGGGTTAGCGGAAAGCGAACGCTACAAGAAGTATTGGCGTTTGCTTTGACATTAGAAGGTGCGAAGAAAGCTACGAGATCAGTCCCACGGATCAGGACCGCTACAGTTGCTGAAGGGTCACCGCAACTGGATATCAAACACCTCAGGCAGCAAATAAAAGAAGTACTGCGGTCAATCCAGAAAGAAGGGGACAGAAACACGCGCAGGAAAATCACATGCTGGGGCTGCGGAAAAGAGGGGCATGTGCAACATAAGTGCCCGAACCAAACAACAAGACAAAAAGGTTCGGGAAACGAAACGGAGCTAACTTAAAGGGGGACAAGTTAGCTCAAAAGAATAATGCCCCCAGCATCGTTGTATCTGTCTCGCTTATGCAACACAACAACAACAGTCTAACGGTACAGGGTGTAATTGCTGGTCATCAGTGCAGAATTATCATAGATACAGGCGCAAGTAAATCCATCATTAACAAGAGACTAATCAATCATAAACACATCAGTGAAAGCAGTAACAGGGTGCTTCAAACCGTTACGGGTGAATCATCTCCGATTCTTGGGGAAGTCGATCTAGCATTGGAGCTAGATGGGTATGTGTTCCGACATACATTTTTGGTGGCTGATATAATGGACGATTGTATCATGGGCCTGGACTTCATGAAAAAGAATGGAGTGAGTGTGAATGTTGAAGAGGAAGTTCTGCGATGTGGAAATATTGATTTCTCGCTAACGTTGGAGGAAGCAGGTTCCAGTGCCAAAGTAGAAATTCTACAAGACCAAACAATTGCGGCAAATACTGAAGCTGTTGTAGAGGCGAGACTGGTCGATGGTACTGGGAGGCCAGCAATACAAATTATTGAACCTGACAGACAAAACTTGAAGGATGGACTAATGATAGCGCGAACAATAGTGAAAGTGAACGAAAAAGGGACAATTCCAGTCAGAGTGGCGAACTTTTCAAAAATTAACAAGAAATTGAAAAAGGGAACCATTGTCGGCAGTGCTGAAGGGGTTTCGTCAATAACAAACGAGGACTGCAGATACAAAGAAACTCAACGGGAGGAACGGGTTCTTCCGGAAGCCTTGAAACCACTTGTCTCTGATATCACTAAAAGAGTATCAGAGTCGGAAGCAGTTAAGGCTACAGGTTTATTGAAGGAGTTTGAAGATGTCTTTGTATGCAGTAAAGGGGACTTTGGACGAACGGACCAAGTGAAACATAGAATTAATACCGGCAATGCAGATCCTATTCGTCAACCACCAAGGAGACTACCATTAGCCAAACAAACAGAGGTTGCTGACATGATCGAGGAAATGCATCAGGAGGGAGTAATTGAACCATCAAACAGTCCATGGGCATCTCCGGTAGTCCTAGTACGGAAAAAGGATGGGACTACAAGATTTTGCGTAGATTACCGAAGACTGAATGACGTAACTAAGAAGGACAGTTACCCTCTTCCCCGCATAGACGACACGTTAGATACACTCTCAGGAGCAACTTGGTTTTCAACACTTGATCTAAAAAGTGGCTATTGGCAAGTTGGAATTGAACCCGAAGACAGAGAAAAGACAGCGTTCACAGTAGGAACAGGCTTATGGCAATTCACAGTGATGCCATTTGGATTATGTAATGCACCGGCAACATTCGAGCGACTGATGGAACATGTCCTACGGGGCTTAACATGGAAGACGTGCCTTGTGTACCTGGACGATATCATCGTAATCGGAAAAACTTTTGATGAACATCTCCAGCGATTACGAGAAGTATTTGGACGTCTTCGTGCAGCTAATTTAAAGTTAAGTCCGAAGAAGTGCGAACTATTTCAACATGAGGTGAAATACTTAGGACATGTTGTGTCTGCAGAAGGAATTGCCACCGATAAAGACAAGATAAAAGCAGTTCAACAATGGCCAGTACCAAAAGATAAGCATGAAATCCGGTCATACTTAGGCTTGTGTACTTACTACCGACGTTTCATAAAGAATTTTGCTAATATAGCCGGTTGTCTACACAAGCTAACGGAGAAGGGAAAACCATACGAGTGGACCGAAGAATGCCAGTCAGCTTTCGAGGAGTTGAAACATAGACTATGTTCTGCTCCGATATTGGCGTATCCAAAATTTGGAGAAAGATTTATAGTGGATACGGATGCCAGCAATATCGGAATTGGAGGGGTACTCTCTCAACAGATCGAAGGTGAAGAAAAAGTGATCGCATACTTCAGTAGGAAACTTTCCAAACAAGAGGTAAACTACTGCGTCACCCGGAAAGAACTCTTGGCAGTAGTTGAAACTGTCAGGCATTTCAACAAATACCTCTACGGGCAGGAGTTCCTACTTCGAACCGACCATGCGGCACTAAAATGGTTGCTACAATTTAAAAATCCAGAAGGTCAAGTGGCAAGATGGATTGAGCGACTACAAGGGTACCACTTCAAAATAGAACATAGAAAGGGGACATCGCATGGTAATGCTGACGCCTTATCTAGAAGACCATGTGATGAGAATTGTAAGCACTGTGGTAGGCTAGATGAGAAGGAAATAGTCATGGTCAAGACAACAAGAATAGGTAATGATGACGAGACTTGTATCAGAAATGAACAGCTAAAGGACAAAGATATTGGACCAATCCTTGAATGGAAAGAACAGGGTCAGCGTCCGGGACGGAGCGATATTGCAGCTTATAGTAGTACAACAAAGAGTTATTGGGCTCAGTGGGACTCGCTGGAAATAGAAAATGGCGTTCTCAGTAGAAGATGGGAATCTTCTGATGGTAGAGATAAACTAATGCAGTTGATTGTGCCCAAGTCCAAAGTACATGAGGTACTTGGTGAAGTACATGGTGGGACTTCAGGGGGACATCTGGGAGTCAACAAAACATTAGAAAAAGTACGAGAACGATTCTATTGGATAAATTGCCGAGCCGATGTTGAAAGTTGGTGTCGAAAATGTGACACATGTGCAGCGAGCAAAGGACCACAGAGACGAACTAGGGCAGCAATGAAGCAATATAACGTTGGCGCTCCATTTGAACGAATCGCAATTGATGTAGCTGGACCATTTCCTCAGTCTAAACGAGGGAACCGATACGTGTTGGTTGTCATCGACTATTTCAGCAAATGGCCGGAAGTGTACGCCATTCCGAATCAAGAAGCTACCACAGTGGCAGGAGTAATAATTGAAAACTGGATAAGTCGATACGGGGTTCCACTAGAACTACACTCGGATCAAGGACGGAACTTCGAGTCAGCGGTATTCCAGGAAGTATGCCAATTACTGGGAATACATAAAACCAGAACAACACCCCTGCACCCGCAATCTGATGGTATGGTGGAACGTTTCAACCGAACCCTGGAGGAACATTTATCAAAGGTGATAACATCAGACCAAAGTGAATGGGACAACCACATTCCATTGTTCCTAATGGCATATAGAACTGCAGACCACGATAGCACGAAACATACTCCATCGGAAATATTGTTTGGACGCAATATACGGCTTCCTGTGGATATAATGTTTGGTAGACCCGAATGTGAGAAAATGGAAGTTAGTGACTACACCGATAAACTGAGGGATCGTCTAGACGAGATACATCACATAACAAGGGATCGGATAAAAATTGCTAGCGACCGAATGAAAATAAGGTACGACATTGCTACAAACAGCTGTGGATTCCAGGATGGTGACTTGGTATGGCTTTACAATCCACAACGAAAAAAGGGAATGTCACCTAAGTTTATGCTAAAATGGGAGGGTCCATATACCGTCATAAAAAGGATAAATGACGTCGTATATCGCATACGAAGATCTCCAAGGGCAAAAATGAAAGTTGTTCATTTAAATCGGCTAGCAAAGTATCACGGGACGGCTTCAGAAGATTCTGTTCGGGACGAACAGATTTAAGAAGGGGGTAGTGCACTATATTTTACTTAGGATACTTGGTGATTCATAAAATCATCAAACAATAACAATAAAACATTGTCACAATACAAGTATTCTAAGTAAAATAACTAACACAAAAAAAACACCACACGACAAAAACAATTCTTGGAAATATTCAAGAATTTGTAGACTATTCGGGAAATATCGCCATCTAATGTACAAAAGATCTATTCCAGAAAAATCCAAAATGCAATTGTTTACACTTCTCAATAACAATAGCAATGACTCATAGCGCATACAAAAGATATTTTTAGGAGGAAACAATAATAGATCATTGTCACAAACCCAAAGCAATGATTCAGAAGTATTTTATTTGTGTATTGGATAGAAAATTCTAGATCTTCTTTGTGTAAACGTTGCCACCTAGTTTTAGAAAGCCAAACGAGAATATTCGAGAATATTCCGAGACACATCAATTTTATATAAATAGCCGCCGGGATTCAAGTAGAGAATCAATTCAGATCAGAACTTCAAACAGTGAACTTGAAACATTCGGAGAAAAACTAAAGCTTTGATCTTAAAAGTAATTAAAATAGTGAAGCTCTAAAACTGTGATAAATAATTGTAATAATTAAATTATTGAAAGACAAATATTTTTTTAAGACTAATTGTTAAGCAGAAATAAGTACAAATAAAGTTTATACGCTAAATTCACATAAATAAAAAGTGTTATCATTCTAATAACATCGAACCGAAAGATCAAAACGTTACAATATATATTCAAATTTACGGAAATCCAATAATCCTTAGTTGACCATAAAATATCAATATATCTATAATTTTTAAAAAAGAAATTAGATACATGTATATGTCCATTACTTAAAACAAAATTCAATTCAATTCTTGGCCAAGTTCAAAAAATTTCAAATTGTTTATTTAGCATTATCTAAAAGTACACGAGAAACTTGCAGAAAAAATATAATACATTCAATATTATCAAATTATGCACACAATCGAACATGCAAAATGTTTCCAAAAATACAATTTAATTTTAAAATCAGAATAGCAAACAACCCACACCAAAATAAACCAATTGATGCCATTCATATTTATAAGATATATTCAAAGCCACAAATTGCTTATATGCGCACATGAATAGAACACAAGTTTCTCTGCCATCAAACACTTTAATTCTAAAATTAGAAGAAAAAAAAACAAGAACAAAGTATATTCATACACGGTCCATAATATGAATGGATTCAAAGCTTAATTTCCTTAAATGATTTGAAAAAAGTTTTCTATACTAATCAATCCAGTACAAAAACCAAAGCTCAAAAACGAAATGTAAAAATAAGAAAGAATTCTCCTCGTATATTATTTCCTTATATTTCATTTAGTTTTAAAGTCGAAATTTGTGGGCAAACCCAATTTTACACATCTTATCATAATTTACTGTCTTTGCTATAAGTATGCTTTCTCCCTATAACCCAATTTTGTAAAAAAAAAAAATTTTTTTTTCAAATACAGTTGAACCTCTTGTATATGGAAATCTTTTATTCAGAAAACTATAACTGGGAAAATTTATAATTTTGTATCAAAAATAATTATATACACCGAAGATAGGTTCCTCAGAAAACCGTGTAAATCAAAAACGTGCAATTCGAATCCAGAATAAAACATTTAAGAAAAAATAAGAAAAAGTTTTGTGTAACCGTGTTAAACTCAAATAGTGCTGTGTAAATGAAAGCTTTTCATCATTTGTTCAACCGTGTTAAACTGAAATTGTGTAATTCGAATTGGGTCCATCAAAATCCAATGGTCGTGAATTCATAATACACTGACCTAAAGTTTTATTTTTATTAGTGAGTTCTCACGTTTTGTTAAAAAAAAAAAAATTTTAATTTAAATTTAAAAATTTCGCGATAGTTTTCGCGGCATTCTGTTCTAAACTTAAGTCGTACTAACACAAAAAAACAACACAGAAGAACTTAATTTGGAATTAGTTTTAAAAACGACAATTAAAGATGAACAAAACGGAAAAAAATCTCATTTCACAGAAAAATATGTAAACCTACGGAAAGCACACACCGTGGGGGAAGTAAAACGCACCCTTCGACTTTTGTTTGATCAAATTTGATTTACTTGGAGCTTTCATTATCATATATTCGTTTGTATTAGGGTATCCCCTATGCGCATATCATTCAGGTAGGCTAAAACCATAATTTATTTGATATAAAACATTATATTTATTTAACATCAAGAATTATCCAGCATCATTGGTTGGATTCATTCGCGCTTTTCTGTTACACAAGTTAGTATGCTATTTCTTCATGTTTAGTTCTTATTATTATTTTATCATCTGCACGACCATGTCAAACTTCTGAGTTTATGAAAATCGAATCTCAGGCAACTTTAGAAAAATCGTCAGTCAGTCTTCATTTAGGTCTGATAACGGTTGGGTTGTATGAAAAGTGTGGTGCTGTTACGAGTTGATCAAAGGAAAATCGATGTGTACAAACGTTTAGTTTTAATTAAATTTTTAATAAAAATAGTGACACCAAAAAAGAAAAAGAAAAGTATTTCGGATCAGTATTTTAGTTTCGTATTGGAATCTGTTATCATTCAACCGTGAATGTGCTTCAAACAGCGATTAGTTCTAACTATTGTGATATGGTCTTTTCTTAAACAAAGTTATTTTAATAAGTTTTGTAAATAAAAATTTGTATAAAATAAGAAACTGTGAAAAATTTTTAAATTAAGTAATTTTCTTAATTTTTAGTTTTTAATCCAGATTTCTATATTTTAATAAATTCAAAAAAAGCCCCAAAAAAGGTTTGTATAGATGAAGTTGCCTACTCTACTTCTACTAATTTTTCTTTTTTCATTTCATTAAAAATAAATTCTAATTATTTATTATTTTTCGTCTTCAGTTTTATTTTGAACTTTTATGTTAATTTTTTTGTTTGTTAGAAATTAGAATTTAAAACAATTACTAATTTATTTCTTAATGAATAAAATATTAAATTATTTGAAAATATATTAGATTTATTGTGCGAAACAAATTTAGTTTTTCTTTAAACAAAAATTCAACCAGCTTTTTTATACCAAATATGTTAAATTCAACTTTTTGTGGAATACCCATGAAATTAAAAACAAAAAAACATAGAAACCTAAGATCGATCTATAGCCAAAAAAAAACAAAACAAAAAAAAATAAAATAAGAAACTGGTCAATTTTGCTCCACAACTATTTCTTTCGGCACTACCGTTCAATCGATTTTACAGAAATTTAACATAATATTTATACAATCAACGTATATAATAAATAGTTCTAAAAACAAAAAAAAAAACATAAAGTAATGTAAAATCGGCCTATAGCCGATTTTTTGATGCCCTATGGTAGAAATGGGAGAGAAAAATTGTGAAAACTAACAATATATCGAGGTTTTCCTTCATAACTTTGTTTGCCCTTTTCAAAATTTTCTCTAATTTGTAAGTAACTCAGACCCTAGTAGCATAAGTCTAATTTGCAAATTTCATTCAAATCAGTGCATTAGTTCTGAAAATACATCAAAAAAACTTTCTGAACAGGGTTATTTCTTCCTACGACAACTTCTTTCTCCACTATCCTGAGACCGATATCACTGAAATTTATAATGGTATAGTCTATTAATGTAGTCAGCCAATATAATTAATTTAAACAAAATTGCTTTACCAATTTTCCAATTAAACCCGAAAAACTATATAAAAAAAAACGACAAAACTTTATGGCCGCCCCTGTTTTTCCTTAATAACTTCGCTGCCCCTCAGTCGATTTTGCTGAAATGCAATACCAAAACCACTATAGCAATAACCAAGTAGCATTCTAAATTTCATCAAAATTGCATAACGCGTTTTTGAGTTATTTTGTCAACGGACGGACGGTAGTACCAAACATGGAGCATTAATATAGGGAATTTTTTTCAGAATTTTGGCTCATTTTCAAAACCCAATTACCCCAATTTGTTCTGCCAGAATTTCACAATTTCACAATTTTTTCTAAGTATTCTATAAGATGTCACCTTTTCAGCGCGCTATAACATAACTTGATAGGATTAGAACTACTAAAGTTATACGATTCTAAAGCCAACTATTGGAAAAAAAACGCCACGAACTTTCTGCTTAATTGAATATTTTAAGGTTTTTCTCTCCATAACTTCGTTTCTTCATTCTCAAATTGGCCCAAATTCACAGGTAGGCTGGCGTCTAATAGTATAAACACGTTTCGTAAATTTGATTCAAATCCGTATATAAATTTTTAAAATACATTGGAAAAACTTTATGAACAGGCTTATTTTAGGATACAACTATTTCTTTCTCCAGTATCCTTAGACCGATTTGACTGAAAATTAACTCGGTATCGTCTATTTATGCAGTTAACCTACATAATTAATTTGAACAAAATCGGGTCACAAATTTTCCAATTACATCCGAAAAACCATAACGAAAAAAACAACAAAACTTTCTGGTCACCCTGGTTTTTCCTTTATAACTTTGCCCCCCGTGGATCGATTTGGCTCAAATGCAATACCAAACCAAGTTAAGCAACTCAAATTATAAATTTCATCAAAATCGGATAACGCGTTTTTGAGTTATCTTGTCTACGGACGGACGGACGGACATGCATAAATCGATATAACTTTTGATTCCCTACACAACCATACCTTTGAAATTTTTCTCCGATTATTATTTCTATGTGTTACACACTTAGTGACAAAACTAATATACCCTCTGGTAGTACCTACCATAGGGCATAAACAGAAAAACTAAGAAATTTTGTGGTCATGGTGGATTTTATTTTATACCTAAGCCGTAAATTTAATTAAAATGAGACTAATAGCTTTTGAGTTATCGTGTAGACCGACGGATGGACGAACATGACTTTATACTGATCTAAGTGCCTTGAGACCGTTTCACAACTATAGTGCCAAAACTATGGTATACAAATAAATTCTGCAACAAAAATGATTAAGAAATGATTTTAATACTACGATACCAAAATACGATATAAGTGCAAAATCGAAAATTAAACGTATTTTAAGGAAAAAATATCCAATTTTGGTTTACGTATCTATCCATTTTGTTCGTAAGAAATTGCATACTAAATTTTATTGCAAATCAGTCGATATATTCTCAATACGAAAGTAATCAATGTATATTGGGCAGGGCATTGTAACACATTTATTTCCGTTGAAAATCTAAGTTGAAATTTTTTGAAAGATTACAATACTTCCTTATACAGCGTTATACGAAAGTAGAAAGGAAATTCCAATGTTTTTTTATGTTAATTTATAAGATATAAAAAAACAAGTCAAGAAAGTAATTTCCATGATTTCATTGATTTTAATTACATTCATTTACATTAATTAAGTGATATCCTCCAAAAAAAAACCAAGTCAAACAATTTTATAGCTTTTAAAAACTTAAGGCCAATCTGCACACAGCCGACATCCTATTCTGACCGGAAAAATCAGAAAACTAGAAAGAGATGGGCTTTTGTAATTTTCGCTAGGATTGATCGAAAAAAAACATCAAAGTTTCCCCACAAAATTTAGAAAAATTCGTAGTGTGTGACGGTATCGTGTAAGATTATTATGACAGTATGCAAACCCAGATGAAAAGCCCTAATAGCCCAGTCAACGGAGCGTAAAAAATAGCTCCAGCTTGCAAAAGGTATAGGAAACTTTATATTTGGTAAGCTCTTGAAAATTCCTAATTTTCGACCTTGGGGGTACCGCCCATACCCATACTTTCATCAGAATAGGATGTCGGCTATATGGAGGCCTTAATATTTTAAGGGTTTTTCGTCTTTTTTCTTTTTCAACTGCTCTTAAAAGAAAGGTATCTACTTTTAAAGTCCGTTAAATAGTATATCGAAATATTTCTTGAAGAATCAATCTTTGGCTACGTTTACACCGAGACTTAAAAAGAGACTTAAGTGCTTAGGTCGACCTAAATATGACGGTGTAAACACGCCCAAAGTAACTTAGGTTAGGTCACTTAAATTGAAGACTTACCTTAAATTTAAATCGACTTAAAAACTTTTGACAGATAACAGCTGATTTCTTGATATCCAAGTTCTATAAATGTTCACATATGACGTTGTTTTAGACTTAGGTCTAGTACGGTGTAAACACGTCTGACCCAAACCTAACTTTTAGTTAGGTGACCTAAAAATTTGTCGGTGTAAACGTAGCCTTTGATAGGCAATTATAAAACTCGTGCGTAAATAAAGTAAAAAAAATTTACTTCTTTTAATTAGTTAGCATGAGCCATCAAAATCTTTGCACGTTTTTTTTTTTTTTGAAAAAAGAAAAGATAGAAGACAGTTTTCTAAAAAGCTTCTAAAAATTTTAAATTTTGTTTTATTTTCTTCCAATTCTTAATTTAAAACTTCTTTCTATTCTTGTATAAATGGTGTGTCTTTTAAAGAAGATACAATAAATAGAGTGCGTACCTTGAATTCTCTTCGTAGCATCATTGCAGATCTGCAAAGAAATATATCTCGTCATTAGTGTTTATAAAAAAAAGTGTAAATACGTGAAAAGTTCAGCCAAAACCAAGGTCCAGAAGACATGCCTAAGCTTTATTGAGCTATATTCGTTCTACAGATCAATTTTGGTTGTAGCTAATCTACATCGCTTATAGATTGGTATGACGATAGGCTTTTGAAGTTTAACTTAAAAAACAAATAATAATAAGTTACACTTTAAACCACACACCTTTAAAATGCGAAAATTCTTGGTTTATTGACTGTCTGTTCAAGAAAGTGTTTCTTGTATGCGAATGAAAATAATTTTTTATTATTTGTGAATATTTTCGTAAATTCAAATATCTCACGGCTATCGAAACCGAATCGCCTTTTTATTCTAATTTCCAGGAAATAATCGCCAATCTCTAATTAGCCCTGAAGATTAAGATTTTTATAACTAGAATTGAAATAAAAAAAAACAGCATGATTTTAAATAATTTATTTTCAGTTCAGAAAATAATATTTAAGAAATACAAGTCCATTTAACGTCTACACTACATTTTCAGCTCATTGCGGGCATAGGAAGCTAGAAACTACTGAGAAGATACTTTTTTTGTGGTAGGATAAATAAAGAAAGACAGGAATAATTTTTCTGTATAAAATCCCTTTTTTCCCCGATTTACTTCGACCAGTTTTAGTTCTTTATATAACATTGATAGTCCAGTCTGCCCAGTGGCGGGGCTAGACCTAAATTTTATGTGGGCAAGATAAATTTTGCGAGCCCCATGGTGGCGGAAGAGAATGAATTTTATATAGAAAAAACAATTTTTTGTAACTGAAATTTCCTGCTTTTAGTCTTACTGAACTCCTTAATAACTGTATCGTAATCTAGCTTAGATGCTGTATCTGCTTCAATAGATAAAACTACCAAAGCTGAAAGTCTTTGTACTTCTTAAATAATTTTTTATTAGTTTTAATTTTGAAAAGCTCCTTTCAGCGCAGGCTATACTTTCTGGTACTGTTAACAAAATTCGAATGACAATATAAGTATTTAGGTAA
This sequence comes from Xylophagus ater, assembly GCA_963422695.1. Lineage (NCBI taxonomy): Eukaryota > Metazoa > Arthropoda > Insecta > Diptera > Xylophagidae > Xylophagus > Xylophagus ater. The sequence continues at coordinate 25,149,069 of OY730482.1, read as the reverse complement.
ATTTCTTTTTAGTTATTTTCTGTTATGTATAGGAGCAGCTGTTTCACATCTTTAATAAAGTCAGATAAATTTAGGATCATGGCTTGTAATTCTTCATGTAATTCGTAATGTTGGAAGTCAGTTTCTTGATATATGGAATATTTTTTAACTTACTTAGTTCATAGAGAAAGCGAAAATTATCAAAGTGTTGATTTAACGATATAAATCTTGAATCCATATTGCTCACTATGGAATCAATCATGGTGCTAAAAAAATCTGTATCGTACCGGCTTTCGGGAGACTGTATCCCTAATAGCACATAATGTATTATAGATATCTCAAAATGTATAACTTATATCTAGTCTAGATATTACATCTAAAGTATGCTTATAAGATGTCTTAAAAATGTGTATTTTCATACGTATTTTCCAAATATCTGATAGATATCTCTGCAATATCTGAAAAATACCTTCATGGGAAAATATTTTAAGATGTCTATATATCTATACAGTGTCAATTTTAGACATTAATTTTTCAAATCATTTAATGCTCTCTTTAAAACGTATATGCGATATCTAAAAAAGACATGCTGCGAAAAGTGTGTTTAATATGTCTCATCAAATTAAATAATAATAATTACCTTGTCTGGCTGTAACGCTTTGATATGTATATATTGGAAATTTTATGAAACTGCGTTAATAAGGGTTTGGAGTGGAGATATGGCATGAGAGTCATAACATCAGTAGTCCCGGGTTCGAATCTCACTGCGGCCAACTAAAAGTTTTTTTCTAGAAAAAATGATTTCAGAGAATCTTCCGATGTGCGGAAAAAAAATTATTCAATAAAAATTGGTTTTTGCAAAATGGATTTTCCGATTTCCAGGAAAAAATGAATTTTTGAAAAATTTTACAAATTAAAAAAAAAAAAATAGTGCAATCGCGGGGAGTCGAATCAAGGTAAAGATGTTTTTATATATCCTGAAATTGCATCCAAAATACGTCTGTAAGCCGGTCATATAACCACATCTAGGAGACATCTAGAAAACATCCTAGAAATGCTAACAGATATCTATTAGATGTTGATGAGATGTTTTCAGATATCTTGAAAAATACATCTACAAGATGCCTGTAAGCCGGTTATAACTACATCTGGGTGATATCTAGAAAACAACGTTATGAAATGTCTAATAGATATCTCGCAAATCGCACTTAGATATCTTTTAGACATCTTTGAGATGTAATTGTGCTGTTAGGGTATAGGTTCATCGCTGCTTTCATAATCGAACATCCATTTCGTTTTGGCTACTCTTTTATTTTCAAAGTCTTTTGACAAATCATAACTGATTTTCTCAATAAATTGAAGAGCGTCAAACAAGAATTGTTTGAACCCAGTATGTCGATATTCTTTGATCCAGTCACAGCATGTACGCAAATATGTTCAAGAGCAATGCTTAAATGGACTTGTACAGATTGCCATAGTTTGGTTATGATATTAACACGTGATAATATATGATATTAACACGTGATAATATCTCATACCATAAATGTAATGATATAATAAATTCTCTCAGCTGAGCATTTCGTTAAAAACCGAATCATAATCACTGACTATCTGATTCTTCCTTGTAATTTTTTAAGCTTTCTATGCATTCAAGAACATCAGCAAATTCTAATAATACGGCCTTCACTGCTTCGATTCTACTTTCCCACCTTCTGTCTGATAAAGGCTTTATAGTAATCTTTAATTTGCCTTTGATTAATTCAGCGTTTGCTGGATCTTGAAAATAGCAAATAAATTTTCTGGATAAAACCAAAAAATGTTTTTGCTGCCGCAGAAGAATTAACTGCGTCTACCAACAGCAGACACCTGCAAGGTGTAAAAATGCCCTTGAATTAACATTTAATATGCCTATCATATTTGCACCAAATTTGCACCATTGTCGTATAAAGCCTCTTTTACCCTACGAATCACTTCATCGGTAACTGTTTTTGACATCAATATGATCAATTAATTTTGAATATCGTAGTTTAGATAATGGTGTGCAAGTTGTTTGTCATTAATGCGTTTCATGTGTTCCCTAATGTAGGATCATATTTACCATAGATATCAATTTAACTTCATATTTAGTAAATAATAATACTTTTTTTTCTACTATAATTATTAATAAACATATAGTAACTTCGGCCTATAGCCGATTTTTTGATGCCCTATGGTAGAAATGGGGCAGAAAAACAGTCAAATCTAACAGTATTTCAAGGTTTTTTCTTCATAACTTTGTTTCCTCTTTTCAAAATTTCCTCTAATTCGCAGGTAACCTAGGCCCTATTAGGATAAATCCAATCCACAAATTTTATTTAAATCAGCATGTTAGTTTTTAAAGTACATCAAAAAAACTTTATGGACAAACTTACTTTCTGCTCGGATTATTTCTTTTTCCATTACCTTAGGACAGATTTTGCTGAAATTAAACATGGTATCGTCTATTTACGTATTTAATCAATATAATTATTTTAAGCCAGATGCTTGCTAACTGGTGGGGTTTTTCATGTTATGATGAGCTTTTGATGAGTCTAGCTAAATATTTTTCATGAGTTAAAGAAAGCTGCGATCTATAAACTTTCGAGGAGGCCCCTCGGATGGCGAGGCCGTGTGACGTGGCCCACTTGGTCCACGCCTTACGCCGCTTATGAGTCTGCCCATTTGTGGGCATAACAGACTATATTGTTTTCTGTAGTTAATTCAAAGCGAATACTTCTGGTTTGAAGTTTGATTCTTCTTCGATGTTTTCATCTGGAATTTCTGCTTCATAAAATAGCCTTTTAAATTTAAAAGTCTTTTTCTCTAAAGCTTAGTTGCTAAGTTTTTTGAAGAATATAATATAATAATAATGTTAATAACATTAGTCTGCGAATTAGGATAATTACCATTTTGCTAAAAAAATTAATAATAATATTGTAGAATGTTTTAGTTTCGCTTTCCATTTATTCTTATTGTCAAGGCACTTATCATTTTGTTCGCGAGATCTGTATTAGTTTGTTCCAATTTAGTTAATAGAAAAAAGAAAACTGCCTCGGCTTAAAGCAAGTTGCTATCATTTGTGTTTAACTCTTTAAGTAAAAGCTCTATCGTTGAGTAGTTATCTAATTATCCAGGAAAATCAAGTAATCGAAAAATTAATGAAATTTCTAGGTTGGATTCACTACACCCAACCATCTTCTATTTTCAGATAATCAGAAACAACATTAAATTCAAATAATATCAATCTTTAAAGAAACATTTTCCCTTGTTTTCGAAATGATTATTAAAAAATAAATGATCCCACTTTAGCGTCGTATAGATTTAATATTGCAGAAAGCTTTCTTCCTCTAATATTATCTGTAAGTCGAATATTATTCCGACACGAAACATAAGTAAAATGTCATCAGCCTCCGGGCTAGTGTGAACACAGAATATTACTTTGTTTCCATATACGAGCGGGAATTGAAATGAATAAAAAATGTTTACCTTAACACTACTCTTCAATGCATATTCGCTTAGAATAGAATCTATTCAAAGAAAATTGTCCTGAGACTTAGCACATGAAGAGAAAGGTGCCATTATTATGGCATGTACCAAGTATGTACTATTATCCTTTTAAGTGATTTACTTTAAACAGTAATAAGAAATTAATATGAGTATTTTATATTTGATGAGAAAGATTTCATATAGATAGATATACTATCTGTATTACTTAAATACAATTTTCGCAGATTTTGTACTATATAAGAAAAACTTAATATGCAAGTGTTATATATGTATATACAGGGTAGATGGAAACGATTTTAATATACAATATATTGCGTTTATATAAAAAATCTATTCCAAGATTGTCAACGCCGGTAACCGTATGGAAAACCAATAGCTTTTTATATCAAGAGATCGCTTTATAAGTCATAACGGTTTCCTCTCGATATTATACGTATTTAGAAACGTTCTTGATAACTTTTCACTATCTATTTTAGTTTCGGAAATATAGAACATTGCAAGTTTTTAGATAGCCACCCGGTAAAGTGCATGAGTGTATATAATTCATAGTTCTCGAAAAAAATTTTCACACCCTATTATATAAAATTTTTCTTATTTTTTTCTGTAAAGCAAACTTAATATTTAATGAATTTCTTAAGTAGCTCTTTTATATATAAAAATACATTTATTTCGTGTCTATAGGTTTTTTTTTCTATACTTAAAGCTTAAAACAAAACGTAGTTTAAACTATACCTACTCGTATATATATACATATATTGGGGACAAATTCTGAATGACTTCCAAATGTAAACAAGTTATTATTTTTCCAAACTAATTACTTCCACTTCAGACAGTTATGGCAACGGAACGCAAACTGTTTGTCTCACAAAAAAAATACCTATATACATTTATTATTTACTAGCTGTACCTGACCACGCGTTGCTGTGGCTCAGTCTGGTTAAATGGAAAAGAAAAGAAAAAGCGCACGTTTCTCGTATATTTAATTTCATAGTGCTTGTGGTTATACAACATTACTTGTTGTTCCATTTTCTGTGCAGATATAGAGATTTTCTGGTTTGCCGACTCTAGAACACGCAACATATAATTGTCCATGTGAGAAGCAATCCGTGTCTAGATCTAAACCGCACAATTTTAAAGATTGGCCCTGAGCCTTGTTGGCTCAATTGGTGGGAAGACGTTGGATCAGCCACATTTATCAACAGCGTGCGAAGAAAGAAGCATTCATCTTGATTGGGATGCACGGTGTAGAGTTTGCCTATCGTAGCTTCATTGAATATGCTAGTGGTTGCTAATTTACCACCATCTTCTGCTGATCTTCTTCTGTATAAAGGATATCCATCGTTTCCTGTAACTGTGTTGGGTACTATCATGCATGGTGAATTTGGATTCAGTGTACCGCAAGCTCCATGTATCATATTTTTCGTCACAACTTCATGCAAATCCTTATCGACATCGGCATCGGGTATTTCAGCGCATATTACATCGTCGATTTCGTTTGAAGTGATTTTGTTATAGAGCCAGATTAGTATATGTACGTTTGGGAATCCTCTCTTTGCCATTCCACTGAGTATATCCAGCAGAGCACAGACCCAAACACTTAATGTTTTCTCATGAAATCCATCAGCGATTTCAGCTTCTGTCTGAAAACAGGTGCTGTGATGTCATGCCTATCCACCGGCGATTGCCCAGGAAGTAAGAGCTTTTGTATTGTAAATCGTCCCAAGCTGGAAATTTCATCTAAGATTTTGTTAAATTTAGCATTTTCATTTTTAAATGCTTTTTTTGGTTTTAGGGTTTCCAAAAAATGAGACACTACGTATTAAATGTCTTTCGGCTTTGGGTTTTCAAAATTTTACGCCAATTAGTAGAGAGCACATTATAATTTTAAAATTTAATTTTGAATGTTTTATACAAACTTAATTTTTGGCATAAACCCTTTTTTTACGATATCTTTTTAGCTCGTATTATAATTTTCGGGGGGAAAAAATTTTCCTTTCACACGTAAATTTGATATATTTTGTACTAAAATGGGCGAATTTTCATTATTGCTGTACAAAAAAAATGTTTTTATAGGCTTTATTTAATTAGAATTAAAAAAACAGAAATGATGTTAATTCATAAATTAGTAAAAAATTCGTTTTTTTGAATCAAGTTTGAATCATAAATCCTAGCGCCAAATTCCACTTTCTTTTTATTTAAAAAAACACGAAAACTACCAGTGACAGTCATTTTTTGCTCAAAATGGGGACAACTCTTAAAATTCGTGGATGTTTTTGAAAATTTAGCATTTTCAGTTTTCGATGTTTTTTTTTGTTTTAAGGTTTCCAGAAAATACGTATGAAATGGCTTTCGGCTACGGGTTTACAAAATTTTACGACAATTAGTAGAGATATAATTTGCTCGTTACATTTCAATAAACAGGATCTAAAGCGAATAATTTAATTGTACGCTTAAGAGAAACTTGTTTTTTGAAATAAATAACGTAAACATTTTTCGCAATTCTGATGTTCCAGAATACATAAGCATTATGCCCATTTAAAGTGTTGCCCCCCCGAATTAATATTTTTAACGCCGCCATTACGCCCATCTGTATTTTCTATAAACTCTGCTTACATTATGTATTATATGAACTTTATTGATGTATGCGCGTGTGAGTAAGAGTAATCACGTTTTCTCGATGGAAGGCAATGATTTTCAACGTGCTTCTGGCTTTGTATTAGTGATTGATTTTATTAAATCAATTATTGCCTGGCTCAGGTATAACATAGTTAATAAAAATACATATAAACATGGTCATAATCACATAGGACATTCTGTAAAAGTTTCAAAGCAATTGGTCAAGAAGTTGCGGAGATTACCGGTTAGGAACAAACGAACATTTACGATTTTATTTATATAGATTATTTATTCTTAAACTTACACCTTGCCTTCCTCATTATCCACTATACAAAATGTAGAGAAAAATCTTTTTGTCACTAGGATTCATTCTCACATCGTCAAGCACTGTGTAAACAAATTTACTTTACAAATTTTCAGATAATGATTATGTATAATAAATTGTAGAAACAGTAGCTTTAAAATACTATAATTTAATGACAAAATTCTAATAAAATGTTAAATATTTGTAATCTTATGTTTAATACTAATGTAGAACTACGTTCGGTACACTTTACATTGTATAACAGTTCTACATTAAACACTGATTTGAATAGTTAATAACGTCGTCTTCGAATGCTCACATGAGACTGCTCTCCACTACATATTCGACCCCCGTTACCACCAGAGCTAGCTGCCCCCTCTTCTTTTAGAGGCAGAACATACCTGCGATCCCGGCCATATGTATGAGATGGGATTTTATCTTATGTCATATAACCGAACAGAATCTTTTCGTTCTACATATTCGGCCCTCCTTCGAATCATCGTCCTCGACGAAATTCTTCGCCAGTCACACAGTCAACTGAAATTATTTTTGATGCAATTTGTTATATATTGATAGGAATGCCCACACATCTCTAGATACGAGAAACGTGCGCTTCATATTCCCAATGACAATATAGAGTGCATCATAATTCCATTGACTTCTATAAATCGCAATCCCCAATGCCAACAACTGATTTAACTTTAACCATTATCGCTACGAGCCCGATCTCTTGTTACGAGAAATGACCGTGCAACTTCTGGTGTCCGAGACAACCCCACAGTCAACTGAAATTATTTTTGATACACTTTGTTGTATGTTGATAGGAATGCCCACACATCTCTAGTTACGAGAAACGTGCGCTTCATATTCCTAATGACAACATAGAATGCATCATAATTTCAGTCACTTTTCTGACGTCAGCTCTTAGGCTTTTGTTACCTTCTGTTATTCTTGGCCAACCGAATTCTTTTGTAGAACGAACATCACTCTAATTTTCCTTTCCTAATGTAATGCGCAATAGTAAGCACGCGAAACATCTCATGTTAAACATGCATTAACCTACAATTAGTCAATTTTATCTACCATCAACAAAATAATGGTAGAGAAAAGTAAATAAAATTAATAAAACACATTGGTTTCAGAGTTTAGAAGAAAATTATTTTATTCATTCATTTCCGATTTGTCTGACTTTCCTTCGAGTATTTCCATGATGTCACGAACTTCTTTATTGCCGGATTGTAATGTTGATAGCCAGTCTTCTTCCTGTAAAGGTATTGCCAATTGACTTTCGCTAATATCTTAAGTTTCTCTTGCTTCTTCAGGCGGATGCCTGTTTAATGCATCCACATGTGTCATTTGTCGAGCTGCACGATATTCCATACAAAATTCAAACTCTTGAATTTTCAGCCACCATCTTGATAACCTTGGCATAAGATCCCTTTTCATGTGGGATAGCTTCAGTGAGTTACAATCCGTAATGACTTTAAAATGTTTATTCCTATTCGACACGTTTGCGTTAGAGGCGGTTTAATGGTGTTGCGATTATTGCAAAGTTTTGTACGAGTCTCCTGAAATAGCCTATGGCTTCCACTTTATTGTATCCCGGTTTTATTCCTCCAGAGCTCCTTTGATAGACCAGATAATTAACTGATCTGGCAGAGAAAATGCATTTTTTTTAAAATTAATTGTCAGTTCAGCATTTTGCAATATTTCTCAAAAGCACAAAATTTAAGTGTTCTAAATCTAAACTTTGTAATCGAGTGCAATGTCAAAACATTATTTTAAATTTTTCGTAATTATACCAAATATGTTAAAATAAATTCGGTGCTCGATTTTTGAAAATTTTGTGTGAATTTTAAAGTTTATTGAAACATCTCATATAATGGGGCGAATGATATATCCATCTAAATTTTGATTCTAACTAATTCTGTTTTGTGAATGCCCACACTGATTAAGCAAAATAACTGAAACTTTTAGTTTTGTGTGGTTAATGTGGGCTAGGTTAAGCCACATTCGTTTCGATGAATTTGATGTAGTTGTGCTTGGCTATTTTGTCTGATTCAGTGTGAGTTCAGCCTAAATTGTAATTTAAACTTAGAAGCCTTATCTCAGAAAATTATAACTACCACTGGATTAAAAGAAACACAAAACAAAATAAAACGACTCCTTTTCTTAAAATGTGTTTTCCTTTCTCTTAGACAGCCTATACTATATTAACATTATCTGAATTTAATTTGATCACGTAAAATTAATGAAAAAAAAAATACTTATAATTTATTAATAAATTGAAGCTATTTTATTATATAGTTGCGTGCTAACCTCGGTTCGAATGTTATAAAATAATAACATTTTTTTTTTTATGTGAATTAGGTGCGTAATCTTTATTTACAATTATTTCTGCGAGTAGTCTTAAAAATATTTGTCTATCAATTAATTAATTTCTCTAAAATTAATTAATTTATTTATTTATTTATAATGAAAAACACCACTTCCAGCAATTGACTTATTTCTATCAAATCGCTTTAATATTTTAGTGTGTAAACACACCACAAATAACCACTGTTCAAAATCTCTGTTCAAGTTTTTGATTCGAACTAACTCTGCTTCTACGGTGTTTCCACCTTATATACTCATCATAGAGGCATTCTAGAAATCACGTACAAATTCCAAAGTTTGGAACCCTACATGGAAACATACTTCTAGAACTGTCCAGCTGAAATGTAATTATTTGTGTTTTGTGTTTTCTTAGAATATTTCGTAGTTTCTAAAACTATATTCTAATTTATTTCTTTTGACATAATTAAATTAAATGTATGTCTTGTGTATTGTTTTTTGAAGGAAAGTTCATGATTTTCCTTTATTCAGAAAATCGTGGAATCTTTCCTAGAAATATAGTGCAATATATTTAAAAAGCCGACAGGATATAATTTATGAATCCCACACCATATCCCATATATCATGTAATTTAAATAATTGCAACATGTCACTTTGCACCTAGTAATTTATTTTTGTTTTTAGAATGAATCTCAGAAAAACAAATAAAATATAACAAGAATATAAAAATTATATTTCCCATATTGTAATCGTTGGTACACGTTTCAAAGTAAATCGTATCCATAGAACCACATGAGAATCCATCTCGGTAAATCATATACGAGAAGAAGGCGAACCGTAATTTCACGCTATACAAAAATGGTAAATTTATTTCAGACATAGAGACTACATGAAAGATATCTTCTAAACGACCTTGGACATTTTTATCTTACATAAATGGTATTATAGTTATGTGTGTTACCTTTATGCTTCGTTATTGCCTCTCTGTTTATATAAATGCAAACATCCGCATTAATTTCGTCTGAAGAAAAAAATATCACTTATCGCATCTTCCAAATTTTCTCATCTTATTATTTTCTCCTATATATTGGTTCCACCTCTTTTCAGAACTGATACAAGTCCGATCAAATTGTTAGTTAGGCTCGAGCTATTATATTCAAGTGCCTGAAGCAAAAAATCTTTCTAGGGAAAATTAATTTATTTTAAAAATTATTTCTGTGGAAAAAAAACGAAAAATAACACAAAACATTGGAAATAACTTAATAATTAGTTTACGTAAATCACGTACAAATCTCCCCCTATAACGCGGTAGATACACAGGCAAATTTAAAACTACAGCAACCTTCCTACGACGGTATACATATATGAAAAGGGAAAAAATATAATTTATTTAGATGCCTGAAGATCATATACTATAAGTAGAGCCTTATGTGTTATTTTTTCTTTATAAGCAACATGATATTCATTTACCATATTACAATAGTAAATTCAGTTCATCGTCACAAAATTTCAACTAATACCGACGTTATAATAGTAATCCCTAAACCGAAAAAAAACAGTTCCAGCTATTATGTCTTGTCTTGGTATGCATTTGAAGTAAAGATCTCTTCTAGATTTTATTCACAAAAAATAACCAAGGTATTTAATATGTAGATGATATATACCCATTTGATATAGTAAAATAGCCAATATAGCTAAAAGAAATTACACCACCAAACCTAATCCAAAAAAAAAAGAAAACAACAAAGATTGTAATTAAGATGTGCTTTTCGTGCTCCTTTCAATATCGTGTAAAAGGAGGCATCAATTTCTACTTTTCTTAAATTAATTTCATCACAGCAAAAGAATAAAAAAACCACTGGTACACAAGTATATAATATGCCTTCCAATATTCAAAAGATTCCGGCCGAGAAATATTCACGCTAATCTGATTTTCTTGAGACGAGAAACAAATGTCTGTAGTACTACTTCTTATAGCTGTACTTTTTCCAGTTCAAAGTGCCAGAAGATGAATAACAATTCAAAGATAAAATGAAATTGGATTCATTCCAATATAGAAGATTCTTTTCTTGTTCTTTTTTTGCGTAAGATTTACGCACTTTTTGAATACTCGTACCTACCATTGTTTCGAGTTTTATTGAGAAATCACATAATCATCGAAAGAATCGCGATTTTCTTTTGATAACATTGAATTAACAATTTTGAGCATGGTGGTTGGTGTTAGATATTATTTGAAATAGACTATTATTGGTTAAGTGGGATGCACTTTTTAAGAATTTATTAAAGATTTTTTAGAGGAGATATTTTGTTTTTTTTTCTTTTTTAATTTTTAATAATTTTGAAATTGACTCAATTTTTTTGTTTATATTTTTTCTTTTTTTGTTTTTCATTAAATTTCGAAGTTTTGATAGAATCTGCTTTACTTTCCTGCGGACTCAACATCAACAGCAGCTTACTACGAGTATAATAAGCTATTCTGGTAGTATTTATTCTTCTGTCTAGGAAAGTACACCAGCGCCGTACGAAAAGATTTTATTTCAGAACTTCATCAGTTTGAAATCTGTTTAACGAGTATTATAAAAAAAAAGAAGAACAGTTAGTTTTATTTCGGAGTACCTTCAAGTAATCACTATCAAAAAAAACAATTTTATTGAATAAAAACAAGGAAATTCCTAGACGAAAATTCTTCCATAAAAGAATATCCCTCACGGCACCATCATAATATGAAAACGAGCTCTTTTAAGTACGTGTATATGACACTTTGTGTTTTTCATTCCTTCAAATGAAAGAAACATCTTAATTTCTTTAGTTTTTTAACCCTTTCATATCTAAGACTGAGTCCAAAATATAAAAATAAAACTAAGGACCCAACATTAAATAGCAGTTAAATAATTTTTTTTTTGGAAGACCGTAATATGATTTGACACAATCTATGTCACTATTAATACTATACCATTTTAATTTCAAAATGAGAATAGTAAACTTCAATATGAGAATAGTAAATTTCAATACGAGAATAGTAAATTTCAATATGAGAATTGTAAAAATAAAAATGAGCAAAGCAAACCATAGTAGTGAATTTACATTTTCTCTATATCGGCCGGACCACTATGGAACTTTCCCGATAAGGTCATCAAATATTAATTTCAGTTCTCTTATTTTAAAAGTACATTCCAAGTTTCATGAAAATGTGACTAGTATTGGCCGAATTATAAGTGTTTTTTTATTTTGCATTCCCGTAACCCCCACAGAGGGGAGTCGCATTCTATCTTTTCAGTTGGCCTATCTAGAATGTTTACACTAAGTTTTAAGAAAATTTGCCCATTATTGAGTGAATTCTTGAAGTTTTTCTATTTGAGCCCGCACAGCCCCCCTCGAGGGGAGACATTTGACCTTTTCAGTTTGCTCATTCCAAACGTACATTTCAAGTTTCATTAAAATCCGACGGTTATTGACCGAATTATTAAGGTTTTTTTATTTCACCCTCCCGCAACCCCCACCGAGGGGAGACGCATTCTATCTTTTCACTTGCTCTATTCAGAATGTACACACCAAGTTTAAAGAAAATCTGCCTATTATTGAGTGAATTATTGAAGTTTTTCATTTTTAGCCCTCCACAACCCCCCACCGCGGGGAGACATATTTTATTTTCTCAGTTGGTCCATCCCAAACGTACGTTCCAAGTTTCATTAAAATGCGACCATTATTAACCGAATTAGGGAAGTTTCTATATTTCCACCACAACATTTTTTTAAAAAAGTTCTGCGCATTAGTGTTGCCAGATGTAAATTCCGTTGAAAAGTCAATATGTTCTGATTTCGAATATAGTACACAAATCTCATCAAAATTGGACGATCAATTTCGGTTTTACAACAAGTGCAAAAATAGACTACATTTGGACAAAATGTATTTTTAGACAGTGTTGCCATGGTCGAATATGGCCCAAAAACTAATCAGATCTAAGTTAGGATCAGATACATGAACTGTATAAATTTTATCAAAATTGGCCCACCAGTTTAGTCTGAACCGTGCGGACAAAATTTTGTCGTTTTTAGACAAAAAAAGCGTTACCAAATAGTGTTGCCATATATTAATTTCGCCCAGAATCTAACACCATCTGGCATTTGATGCAACACCAAAATGGTGAAAGTTTCATGGAAATCGGACCATCCATTCAGATTTTATTAACGATTTAAAAAAGCGGACCGACGGACGGACGGACGGACATGGGGCTAATTATTTTTGACGAAACGGATTTTGCACTTATTTTCATCTTCCTAGCCCTTCTAGATCAAAAGTTAGGTTTTCGCACGATTATAGTACTTTCCTATAAACATTCGTTTATCGGGAAAGTAAAAATCTCATATTGAAGTTTACTATGCTCATTTTGAAACTAAAATCGTATAGTACCCAACTCATCTTAAATGACAAAGATCAGATTAAAAGGTAAATCTTGTGAACAATGTAAAATAAAAACAACCATAAGATTTCCGCAGTTATTTTCACAAACATATTACACGGGTCCCTGGCTCAATTCTTAATAAATAAGATATTTCCTGAGATTAGCATAGGATACAAAGAAGTAAGATAATCCCAAACAGTTTCTAAAACTGAATTTTTATTATTTATTCCAGGGACGTGGTGCTCAAAAAATATTTTTACTTCTGGCCCAAGGATAATGGAGAAAGAGAATCCTAGAAGCAAATAAGCTTGTTCATAAACTTTTTTTAATGCACTTTAAAAACTAATGTACTAATTTGAATAAAATTTGCAGAATGAATTTATGCAATTAAGGTCTACGTTACCTGCAAATTAGAGAAAATTTTGAATAGAGGGAAGAAAATTATGAAGAAAAATTCCTGAAATATTGTTAGTTTTGACTGTTTTTCTGTCCCATTTCTGCCATACGACATCAAACAATCGGCTATAGGCCAAATTTCAGTTAGTATATGTTTTTTGTAAAGATTATGAAACACAAAAGATACAAATTTGAAAAACAACTTGAAAAAAGTCTGCTCATACTATATATACGTAGGAAAATTTTCTGTGTATCCCTATTCTAAGTACTAATGTAATGAGAAAATATCTAAAGGCCAATCTCCACACAGCCGACATCCTATTCTGATGAAAGTATGGGATACACTTATACAAAGTTTGGTTAAACAGAAAGGGAGAAACAATCATCCTACAAATTTTGTCGGTTTCTGCCATAGAGTTACATTAACTGGAGATTTCGTTTTATACAAAATTATGGAGAAGAAATGGTCTTTATTTTATCTTCTCGCTCGCTTACTCCAAGCGATAGAAGCCCAAGTTTTCCAAGTTTCGGAGATAACGACTCGCCGCTTAACCAATACGATATAATAATTTAACTTGGTTTCCCCTCCGTTAGCATTTAAAATTTGCGTTGTTTTAATTTTCCATACAAATAAACCCAAGTTTCATATTCCCCTCTGTCGGCCCACATGAGACAGCAAATTAATATCTCTAGTTAATGTATCTCTATGGTTTCTGCATTTCTGATTTCCCCATCTGATTTACGATTTGCAGATGATTCCCCTCAAAAGCAGAAAAACTTGTTTATCTGATTTATGGCTCTTGATATGCGCTTGCATACTCTTACAATAATCAAACACGATACCATCGCACACTACCAAATTTTCTAAATTGTGTGGGGAGATTCTGATGTTTTTATTCGATCAATCCTAGCGAAAATTGCAAAAGTCCATCTCTTTCTAGTTTCCTGATTTTTCTTGTCAGAATAGGATGTCGGCTGTGTGGAGATTGGCCTTAATCCTCACAAGAGGCTATATCGTTTACTAAAAAAAGAATTACAACACAGCAACAAAACTGTGAACTTTTAGAAACGGGAAAAGATGGAAAATTTCAGTAATTTGTTTATAGTAGTTTTAAAGATTTTCAAATAGATAAATAGATTGAATTTTGTTGGAAGCTTATTGGATAAGGAATTCGAACAAGGATTTTCAAAACGTATTATATACTTACAGGGCTATTGTGAACTTATAACTGGTTTGTAGTCATACGAAATGTTTGTATAGCTGTGATATTACTTATGTGTGTAAAAATGATGAACTGTTTGGAAAAGTTAGTGAAAAAAACTTTACAAAAATATTTATTTACTATATATATCTGTATCACCTGAAAATACTTTACTTTATACAAGAATCGGTCGTCATTTTAGACTTCATTTGGACCCTTTGTTCCGACACTTCATAAATTTTTGTTTTGAGGATAGCATGTTTTCCAATTTCTTTAAAGATCCATTGCTCGGGATGGAAATGACATTATGATCTGAAGTTTCGTTCAGCTAGAAATTCGCAGCATAACGTTGGGTAAAAATTTCATGTCATTTATAATAGTAAAATATCTGATACTTCGTTGATGATTGGCCGGTTTTACACTGGTCTTATATGCGCCTAAGTAACTCGGGTATATCCATGCTGATCATGCTACACTGGTCTTCCATGCGCCTTTCTTCACTGTGAATTTGTATACGTTAGATCAATGTGTGTGTGTCACGTGGGGGAATTTTTTTAGTTGATTTGAGCAGAAAACCAATGGGAAGTGTTTATGTGTGCGTTTCTTCAATTTTGCACTCAAGCTAAAGCTGGCGCATTTCCCCGGCATTCGCGCACCCTTCTGGCGTATCAATTTTTGAAGAATGCGCCCGTTTGAAGACCAGTGTAAAACCGGCCATTGATTTGTTGTAATGCACAATATCTTCGACAATAACCCATGCTCCTTTTTAGATCAACTTTAAGTTAAGTTCATGTCGTAATGCGGATTAGTCACAAAAAAAATTGACTGTGAAGTCAGTTATAACTAAAGAAATTAGATACTATATGTAAGGAATTCCAAATAGTTTTACAAAATTAAGTTTTTTCATTTATTAATTTTCAAAATTTTTATATTGATTAATTAATTTAGAATTGAAAGTATATGATATTTTGTGAAAAGGGACATATACTATATAATTGCTAAACTATTTTTTTCAGCAATATTTTGCAATGTTGTGTACTCGTATATCATACTAGGCAACCAAAATTGATGTAATTTGTTTGCAAAACCTGTGCTGCAAAATATTGCGAACAATTATTTCAATCCAATGTTTTCACGCCTGTACACACGTGACTATATTGGATGGGCCACAAAGTCGTTTTTTTCATGCATAAATGAAAAGTGTTATGTTATTAGGCTAAATATTGCCCATTTTGATCTTTTGTCATTTTTCCGATAGAGCCATTATCTCGTTACTATATAGTTTCTGAATTTTCTGTAGGGTTATGAATTAGAGTTGGAATCAAAGACGCGGAGTCGCTTGTTTTTACCCGGACTCAGAGTTAGCATACTTTATGATGAAACCGACTCTGAAAAATGTATTTTGAACATGAACTAAATTTGCATATGCACGTAAAAACTTTTTTTCTGGAGTTGGAAATGGAGTCCGGGTTGAACTTTGAAAATTTCTCGGGTTAGAGTCGTAGTTGGAACTTATTTTTGACGATTCCTACCCTAGTTTTCTGAATGGACAACCGAAACAAATCATTCTCCCCCATCTTCTTTTTAACTCAAATTTATACAATTAAAGGAATTATGAAGAGACCAAAACAATGGTGCAAGTTCAAGACTACATGATAGATGGCATGAAAAGTTCGCAACTAAGCTTTTTCAATTGTTGAGGAGTTACCAAATTTGTATGTGGTCCAGCTTTTATATGATCAAATAGAACACTTTTGTAGTTTACCGATTCTGGACGCTTCTGTTTGATGCTTTTCAACACTCCTTTTAGGTACGTTAAGATTTTAAGGAATCTCTGGTGTTATCAAATACCGATTGGAATCGAACAATACCTTTATTTTGCCGTCATCACCAACACAATGAGTTTTCGGCTCATTCAATATTTTTATGTAAAATTTTGTTGTAAAAATTATTAGTTTAAAATTAGTTCTTGTTGTTCTATATTCTTTGTTGAAAATTATCAACAATTCACAATAACAAAAAAAACCTCTGTCAATTTGTAAATAAAAACCAATTTTCTTTCTAATGTGAATAATAAATAAAATCAAAATTATAATCTAATTGGAATTTGAAGAAAAAAATTAAATTAAAATCAGGAATCAGAATCCGACATAATATTATTCTGTAGCAAAAAAAAAAGTGGAAAAGAATCTTTTCGAACAGAAAAGATATTATCCCATTAAATAATAAATTAATCCCCCGACACCAGCCGCAAAAACACAAAACTAGACGAAAGTGTAAAAGTATTTTATAAAAACAAATGAAAAGAATCATGACAGCAATAAATAAATGGGAATTTAGATAAACCGAAGATAGTGTTTTGGATAAAAAGGTATGAAAATAGAAGAACACTAATGGATAGCAATAAACGCCCGTAAGATGATATGTCAAAATATCTTCGTCAATCAAAAACATAAGAAAAGAAAAAAAAAATCCAACAAAAACTTATATTTATGTAAAAAAACAAAAAATTGCCTGATAAACATTTTTCAGAATTGTATTCCAAAAGAAAAAACATCAAAACATAACCCATAGACAGAGAATCTTTATGGTTTGTTCTTGACACGAGATCATTCATGCGATCTTAAAATTGATTTGACGTATTTTTTTATATGAACATGTTCCTCTGATCTTGTATTCATATGATCTCTAGCAAAAGCCCAACAAACAAAAAAAAAATATTATTTTAATTTAATACACGATCAAAGATCATTGAGCACATTTTCTACATTGTAAATTCCTTTTAAATATATTTTTTTTCTATTCTTTTGTAACCTAATATGTTTATTCTATTCGGGCCTAAAGCAGGTGTGACGCGATCTCTGAAGTGAATTCTTCATTATTACATATCAGATTTCATATTTCTAGATAATTATATTTAATAATAATTTAAACGGTATAAAGGCGTCAAGTGGTCGTTCAACTCCATCCTATTATACAATATAACATATATATATATATATTTTTTTTACTTTCCCTGTAGTATACCTTATTCCTGAAGATTTTAATTGCTATGCCAATGCATATAGTAGGACCCACATATAAAATTTTTTTAGAACGCAGTTAACGCATTTAACATCAGACACAATTTTTCGGTCTCACCCTCTATAGGGCCACATTTTAAAACCTTACTCCTCACAAACAACAATATAAAAGTTTAAATATATTGTAGTTGAAAAATAAAGTACTTATTTTTAAAATATTAAAATTATAATGTAAAAACTAAAGTTAGGTGAAAAATTTGTGTGTCCTCCCTTCTTCACTTGACATACCAGGTTCTTTCCTTCGAATATAAAACGAACAGGAACCTGGTGTATTGGGCAAAATTCATGTGAGCGATGTAGCGATTTTATTCCATATACTTGTCTATTTAACTTTTTCAAATGACAATCGTGTGAGAATTTAAATTAAAACAAATTTGTGTAATGTCTTTTTAATTAATCGCGATTAGTTAGTTTCTTATTCGAAAAGCCGCGACAGACCAGCCTTATTTTAACTAATACAAAAGGCTAACTTAAATTTGTAGCCCGTCATGAACTAATGAAAGTTAACCCAGTTTCACAACCAGTTTTTGCCGTTTTCAAGGTTTACCCATATAAAGTCACTTAACCATTTATATCATTCTATGGGAACGAAGCAAAATGTGTATGAATTTGATTAACTGAAATACACTTGTTCTTTTGTGGCCTCATAATGATGTTGCACCTAGGTCCTCCAATAGTATAAATGCGGCAGTTAGTACGAATTTCAGTCGTAATAAAATGTCCTTTAAAAAAAGCGATATACAAGTTTTCTCTCCTTTTCATTTTGAAATAAATATTCTGTACATTTATTTCTTGCGAAATAATGACAGTTATTGGAAATATTTTGCGTGGACACATTTATTGATTTGGTTTAATTAGTTCATGGACACCATGTTATCCAGATACAAGGTGTTGGAATGAAAGTGGTGGTAATTGTCGTTTGATGTGTATCTTCCAGTTACTATTTGACAGTTCTACGGTTTGGTCGCCAACAAATTATGTAACTTTTTCTTGAGACATTTAGCCCTATTCTGCGCACACATTTTATGTTATGTTATGTTAGATTTGACGTAAAAGAATATTCTTCGTCAATTTCGTATTCTGCACGCAAATTTTATGTTTTTTCTGATAGAGCGAATCTAAAATGAGCTGAATAGGTCATGTTAGAATATTTTACGGATATTTTGAGAGCATTTAAAATTTGACCGTGTATTAAAAAAGAGAAATATTTTCATTTCATACTGCTCATGCGCTGTTCTTCGCTGGCGATTAACTAGAGTTGAAAAAATTTTAGTTCACCATTTGTACAAATTTCCAGAGATGCAAACCGGTTTCTTTGAACCGCTTTGAACCGAACCAAAACCACTGAACCATAGAAATTTTCGGAACCAAAACCAAAACCAAACCACTTTTAAAATGATTCGGTCGAACCAAACCAAAACCAAACCAGTTTTAAAATTAATACTTGAACCGAACCATAAACCGAAGTTTTTCTATTGGTGTCTGGTTCGGTTCAACAGAAAAAATTTGTCCTATAATTTACATTTTCCTTTTAAAAAACTGAAAAAGTCTACTACATTTTCTTATAAAAACGATGGTTAATCAACATTCAACAGTTTGCCAGTTTTCAAATTTGTTTTTAACGAGTAATCAAGCACAACATAGTTTTTCATTTAGTGAAATCATAATTAAAATAGAAACAGAAACAAACACAGGAAGGAAGAATATACTTAAAATTAAAAGATTTAAAATTCATATCTAAATGACAAATGTAAGCAAGTCTGTATATTTTTCAGTTTAATAATAATTTTTTTAGCATTACTCCAAAGAAAATGTCAGGCAACAAATATAAAAAATGCCCGGTTTTAAAAAAATTTGTTTGTGATTCAATAACAAATAGCAGTAAGTATAATGAATGCTGTATTGTTATGACAAATACGCTACTATTCTCAAATCGTAAATTCGCCCTGTAGCCACAAAAATCCGATCAATGTCGAAATTGCTATTCTGGAATCATATGTGTATGTAACTGTTCTATAAGTTTCTGTCAAATCCGCTGTAACTTTACCACTGAGTTAAAAATAACGGAACTCATTAAAAAGTGACATAAAATTTGAAATTGTGTTTTAATAAAAAGAAAATTGAAGTGAAAATTATTTAAATTGTGTGTGGAACAGATAAAAATGAAAGTAAATCAATAACTCCAAGAAAATTTTAATTTTTTACTAATTTTTTTTATAGTGAAATTTTTAAAATCTTTCGATGTAATTCATCGTTGAAAAGAAAAGAGAAAAAAAAATAGTTTTGATGTAAACAAATAAAAAAAAATTTTAAAATAATTTTGTTTCAAAAAAAAAAAAATTACGAAAATATATCTTATTTCTGGAATTTTATTTATTTTAGAATTCCTGAATTTTTTGTAATCAGTGTGAAATAGTAAATATTCACTTAAATTGTATTTTATGTTTTCTAAAACTTTATTTCAGACAAAATTATATTTCAGAATTGTCAAAACCAACATCAGCTGTTTTTTCGAAATTCTATACATTTTATTTGAAATAACTACGCTATTTAAAACCGTCTCGAAAATCAATCCTTCAGTTTTCCAGTCTTTTAAAGGGAGAAAGTTGAACGTCTTTAATCGAGGTGCTCCAAGCCGAAAAAAATTCATATTAATAAAAATTTCAACGTTAAAAAAAACTTGATATGGATTTCGTTACCGTGTATTTTTTTTTATTTTTAAAAAAGTGGACATATCTGGACATATGTCCTAGAATCGCACAAGTTTTCCAAGAAAACCTATGGAAAAAAGACTAATTACCTGTATCCTGTTTACAGAGTGGCAGGTTGTCCCAAATCTGGAAATAGTTCTGTCTTCTTCAGGTAATCGATTAAGGATTCCACCTTCAGATTCCGGGCATCCGACAAAGTCAAAAATGGTTTTCCGAAGATCTTCTTTCGCAGGCCCGTTAAGGCATCACATAAACGAACAACGTGTTATGGTGTTTCCTTCTGCACTTACGACAGGTGGGATCAGATATGATACCTATGGTATGTAGATGCTTGCGAAGGCAGTGTCCCGTGAGGGCGCCCACTAGCACTCTGGTTTTATTACGGTTCAACTTCAGTAACGAGGCCTGGTTCAGTTATGAATATTTTGGATTGTCGAAGAGACTCATTTCGCCACTGAATTTTGTGTTGTACGGTGATCCATTCTTTAATGGAGAGTTTGGCTGCGCTGTTGTACTCAGCTAGTTGATTGAGGTTGTTGAAACATTCTTAGACGATGCAAGATGTTATCTTGACTACACTCAGAGATTGTAGCGCAGCTTGGCTGTCCGAAAAGATGTTAATATGCAGGTTTTTGTAGCCCCTGTTTAGGTTCTCATTGGCGTAGGTCATAATGGCAAGAATTTCAGCCTGAAAGACTGAACAATGAGTGCCCAAGGCGATAGATATTGCCTTTTTGGACACTGTACCAATGACACCTGCCCCAGTTCCTGCATCCGATTTAGACCCATCCGCGAACCAGATGAGGCCGAGTGGTTTTGCGTGATTCTCACCGTCCGCTATCCAGGATTCTCTGGGAAGCATGACAGTCTCGAATCTGCGTTAGGAAGCGAATGCCGGGGACATGATGTCCGATGGCATCGAGAGCATGGGGCATGATTTGATCAGATTAATTAGGATCCCGGTATGGCCCTTGATAATCGGTCAATCCAGAGTCCAGTATTTCGCGGTCTATAGGAGAGTTGCAGTCTCGTTTCACATAGACAAGGAGCCTCAAAACCTTCGAGATTCCTACTCCTGGTGAACATAACGAGGTCAGTTTTGTAAGGATTGAGGGAGAGTCCCTTGGAAAGGGCCCATTTTTGAACCCTGATAAGAGCTTGATGAGTCAGCTCAGCCAATGTACTGGGAAATTTTCCCGATACAAGAAGAGCTATGTCATCCGCATACGCTTGGGCGTTGTAGCCCGAGTTGTTTAGAATCCTGAGTCATCCTGGTCATCTACAACCAGACACCACAGCAGTGGAGGTAGTACACCTACCTGCGGGCATCCTCTCATAACTGAGATTGATTTTGTATCTCTTCCCAGACTGGTCGATGCAGTCTGAGTGGACAGCATGATTCTTACTCATCTAGTGACAGTCAGACCCGCGCCGTGCACTTCGGCTGCCTCGCTCATGGCATCAAAAGTGACATTGTCAAATGCCCCTGTTATGTCAAGAAAAGCACCAAGAGCGTATGATTTAGTGTCTAGAGTTTTTTCAATTCTGAACACTAGTTGATGGAGTGCAGAATCCGTGGATTTGCCCTCTTGATACGCGTGTTGGTTCGGGTGGAGAGGGAAGATACTTGGTATCCTCTCCCTCAGGTATCTATCCACCGGCCTCTCCAGTGTCTTAAGCAAGAATAACGTGAGGCTGATGGGATGGAAACTCTTGGCCTCGGTGTAGTCAGTACGACCAGGCTTAGGTATGAAGATCACTCGTGCCTTCCTCCATGGCGAAGGAATATAGCCATAAGCGAGGCTCGTGCGGTAGTTTTGACAGAGTGGTTTGATTAGCAAATCAGCTCCTTTCTGAAAAAGTGCTGGGAAAATGCCATCAGGCCCTGCTGATTTATACGGGGCAAAGGTTTTGATTGGCCAGTTAGTTCTCTCGTATGTTACAATCTCTGAAGCCGTTCTCCAGTCGGTTGATTGGGGACGAGAACATTCAGCTTGTAGAGACGAGCATGCCGGTGATTCACGAGATTCAGGGAAATGGATATCAGGGTATCCTCATTACTTGAGGTGTATTCCCCATCCGACTGGCGAAGCACCGTTAATCTAGATCTCGGATCTTTGGAGAGGGCTTTTTGGAGTCTGCAAGCCCGAAGGAGTTCCTCAATTTGGCCGCAGTTGCTCTTCCAAGCTTCTCGTTTTTTCGTCCGAACAGCCAATTATCGTTATCGTGTAAGAAGATCCACTCGTAAATATCCAAATGACTTTTGATTCTATTGGCCTGATATCTTTTTGCTTTAATGTAATTTCTATGTGTTACAAAAATGTAGTTAGAAAACATATACACTGTACACTTGGTACACTATTGATATACTACCATAGGGTATAAAAACAACAGGAAAAAAATTGAATTAAAGTTTTTTAGTGGCTTGCCTCAAAGTCAAAATCTAATCTAAATAAGTGTTGTAATCGAGTTCGAAAATGTAAGAAAAAACTAAAAAAAAGAAAACCAATTTCCCGTTGTGGCAAATTTTCTGGCCCATTAAATTTGATCATTTCCAATCAGAAATTAGTTTTGCATAACATTTTCTAAATTCCTTTAAATTTATTTAGAGCTTTTGTATTTTCGTTTTTATTATATTTATTTTGATTAAAATAGAAATAAAAACAAGACAAAACAAATTTATGATACAATATCTTATACACCAAAACTTGTAATATTGTGTTTACTTTATTTTATTTTAAAAGAATTTCGCAATACACAATGGCAGGTAACAAAAATAAACCGAATTTTAACCATAGTTGAAAACATATAGGAACCTTAATGCCTCATGGCAGAAATGGTACTAAAAACAGACAAAACTGATAATATTTTAAGGTTTTTTCTTCATAGTTTTGTTTTCCCTTTTTAAAATTTGCTCTAATTTGACTGGGCACTAATAACATAAATGTAGGAGGCGATGAGATTAGATTTACTTAGTTTATAATTTCATATTAGTTTTAAAAAACTTAGGAATCTTTTCTCCAATAAATTATGTATAAAAGGACGAGAAGAGATCACTTTAAGTCAGTTACAATTAGGAGCTGAAAGGCTTCAGAACTCTGATATAATAAATACAATTTATTACAAATACTGCTTTTATTAATATCTCCCTACATAGGGGCTCAAGCAAAATAAAAAAGAAGGAAGAATTGTGCAAAATTTTTCAACGAAAATAAAAAAAGGAAGAAAAAGAAGGAAAAATTGTGCAAAATTTTTCAATCAAGAAAATCAAAAATTGTGCAAAATTTTTCAACGAAAGTAAAAAAAGGAAGAAAAGGAAGGAAAAATTGTGCAAAATTTTTCAATCAAGAAAATCAAAAAATTGTGCCAAATTTTTAAATTCACTAATGATGACTGAAGAAAAATCAACAAGGAAAGAAGACTTTGAAAAAATGACCGTGGCGCAGCTCAGAGAGGAACTAGACAAGAACTCAGCAGACTGTACAGGGAACAAAGCTGCAATAATAAATCGCCTTCTTTCTTACAACGAAGAATCCACGAAAAATAAAGCGGCTATCAAGGAGAAAATGGCATTTGACCTAAAAAATCAAATTGCGGAACTACAAGCGCAAATTTTGAAACAATAACAGCAGATAGCAGAGCAGCAACAAAGAATGAATTTACGAGGAGAAAATTTTGCAGCGAGCCGTGAAAACGATGATGATGATTCACAAGACGATACTGTGGGCGGCAGAAAAACTCACGTAATGCATATAATGACAAGACGAATGCAAGATGCTCTTGTGTTGCGGCAGGTACAAAACAGAAGTCTGCAAACAATTTTAAAGTACAAGGTAAGTTACTAAGCCACAGGGATTATAACAGAACAACTGAAGAAGAAAATGACGTGCGAAATTTAAAGAAGTTAAGGAAGACCACTATGAGGAATTATGATGACGATGAATTCACAAAAGATGAATTGAGGAATTCAATGAGAATTTCACAAAAGGGAATTCAAATGCTATGCGACAAGATGACAGACAGACAGTTTCTACGCAGAAAAGACGAAAGTGATAGCGAGTGTGATTCAGATGACAGTGATTCAAAATTTTCACAATGCTCTTCACAAAAATCTAATGAGGACACGAGAAAAATTATTAAATTTCGCGATTTAGAGAGCGCAATCGAAATTTTTTCAGGTAATGGCAAAGTTTCAATTCAAAATTGGATAAATGAATTCGAAGATTTTGCGAAGACTTTAGCAGGTTGGAATGACATTGAAATGCTAATTTACGCCAAACGAATGATTTATGGTTCGGCATTAAAATTCGTTCGTACCCAAAGAAATTTGAGGTCATGTAAAAGATTGAAAAAATTATTGTTAGAAGAATTTTCTAATGACGTCGACAGTGGTATGGTACATCAACAATTACGAAAACAGATGAAACGATCAAATGAAACATGCAATACCTTTAAGAAATGCATAATATGTCATTGCAAATTGATTTGGAAACCTCAGCATTAATTCGATATGTTACTGATGAAGTTATTGACGATTCTCTAGATAAAATTGTTCTTGTAGGTGCTAAATCAATTAAAGATTTGAAAGAAAAATTTTTAATTTATGAACGATAAGAAGAATAAACGAAGTGACGATGCACGGAAGAAGAAAGTAAAAATAATAATTTTGACCAGAAAAATCAAGAAAAACGTAAGATGACAAATTGTTACAATTGTGGTGGAAAAGGTCATCAAACCAAAAGCTGTCCAGATGCTAGCAAAGGACGTGCTTCAAATGTAATTTATTTGGTCATAAAAGCGTGTCATGTTCAACTAATAATCAGTGTCTCAATAAAGCAGCGGTGAACATAGTCAGGAAGAATAACATGCATAAACCAATTTTAATAAATAATACAAATTTTATAGCATTAATAGATACCGGAGCGGATTTAACCCTGATGAAGCAAAAATTTCTTAACATTTTTTGGTTTAATGACAACCAAAAAATGTTAAGAAATTTTTAATAACAATATGTTATGTGGTATTGGTACGAATCTAAGGACAATTGGAAAATTTGCAGCTACCATGAAAATTGATCAGTCGCAGTTTAAAGATATAGATATTTTTGTAATACAGGACGAAGTTATGGAACCAGATGTTATTGTTGGAATAGATGTGTTGCAGAAGCTGACGTGATCATTAACCATAAATCAATAGAAGTGCGAAAAAGATTGGAAGAAACGATGAAAATTCGATGGATTACAAATCTTGTTTTATAACGTTAGTAAAGTTACCCTATGAAGACGAAAAAGACGAAATATTTCAAAATGTTTTAATAGAAGACAAACAAATTGAGAATGAAATTAAAAAATTAATTTTAAATTATAATTCAAAACAAGTTAACGATGCCGAAGTCAAAATGAAAATTGTACTATCAGATGATGAACCAGTCACTATAAAATGCAAGCACGACGACTACCACTGAACGAACATAATAAAATTAAAAGCAAAATCCTTTGTGGTCTTTTTTTTTGTTACAGTAATATCTGTAAAAGGAAAAAAAAAAAAATTTATTTAACAATTTCAACGTTTGGTGATATTACCTTGGTCTTCTTTGAACTTTTTTGACCTGTTTGTTTTGTCATTATTTTCATTTATTTGTCGCGATATTCGTTCCTGGTCTCTTGTCTATTTTTCTGTGTTAATCAGTTAATAGTCAAATAACTAAATTTCTAGATGACCATGACTTTTTGCATATCATGTGCCAAAGAGTGGAATTCTCTCGAAATATATATTTCCTGTAATAATTGTACAGAAATTTCACACGTCTCGTGTGCGGGTCTTTCTGGCAGGATTGCCGATAAATTAAAAGAAAACGATACTGGCCTTCAGTGGTTTTGTAAAAAGTGTCGCCCGCTCTCTAAGAGTGTTTTGATATCAAAAATTCAAACACTCAATAAATCATTTGACATTCTTAGGGGTAAATTTCTTGAGATAAATGATCTTTTTGCTTCACAATCCCAGGCGTTTTATGATGCTATGCAGCTCACTGCGTCGACTGAGGTGAATTCAGAAACTCCTATTCCAATTGATTGTCCGATTCTTAGGCGTAACCCAGTGCGTTCTACTAAAACCAAAACTGCTTCACAGTATCGTATTAGTAGCAAAAATAATACAAGTCCGGGCAATAATATTAATAATAATTATAATAATAATAATAATAATAATAATGACAATAACAACTGTGCACTATAAGCGTTTTTATAGTTGGTGCGAATACTTATGATGAAAGAAATCAAACACCAATTATATTTCGTTATAATAATTATTTTTACCTTTTATTCGTTATTTCATATAATTTTAATTGAGAATTTGTGTTTTTTCACGAAAATAGTACCGGTCTAACAAAAGTTTTACTTTAAAAAAAAATGTAATGAGAATAATCGACGAAAATTGATAATGAAAAAAATGACTGATCCCAATGTTAGTCCAGAAGAGAAGGGCGGAATATATTTTTTATACAGCCAACGATAGTCGAATTAGGCTCCGTTCGTTTTATTTCGAAACTAATATTTTTCGAACAACCAACAATACGTTCGTTTAGTTTACGAATTATAAGATGAATTAGATTTGTTCGAGCAACCAACATGCCGCCAGCTTTGAAAGGATTCCCTTTCAACATTATTGTGATGGAAGCAGAGCGATTTTACGAATTGGTCGACGAAGAAGTCCATTTTTTGTTTTGACATCTACAACTCGAGTTTTCCCGTCACTGCCGCAAATTGATGAAGTTACTCTGCCAAGCAACCATTTTTGTGGTGGTAAATTATCGTCTGCCAATAGCACTAACGCACCCGTTTCGATGTTAGGATTTTGTGAAGACCATTTATGCCTCTTTTGCAATTCAAGTAAATAATCGTCCCTCCACCTCCGCCAGAAATGCTGTTGGAGAGCTCGGAGACGATGCCAACGATTAATGTATGATATGTTGACATCTGTTGCGTCTGATTTGGCAATTGCGTTCAATGGAGCACCAATCAAAAAGTGACCCGGTGTGAGGGCTTCTTGGTCATTTGGATCTGGTGAAGCAGGGCAAATCGGCCGCGAATTTAAAATAGCTTCGATTTGCGCTAACACTGTGGACAATTCTTCAAAAGTTAGTTTTATATTCACCAATGTTTTTATCAAATGAGCTTTCGCCGACTTTACTGCAGCTTCCCAAAGCCCTCCGAAATGTGGAGCTCTAGGAGGAATATGATGAAATTGTATACCATCTTCCGCACATATTTGGTATAGTGCTTGTTGGGTGGTTTGGTCAAAAAATCGTTTTTTCAACTCCGCAAGTTCGTTTCGTGCACCCACAAAGTTGGTTGCATTGTCACAGTAGAGGTTTTTTGGAAGTCCTCTTCGTGCAACAAATCTTTTTAAAGATGCGATAAAAGCTTCTGTTGACAAGTCTGAGACTATTTCTAAATGCACTGCCTTGGTAGCAAAACACACGAATACCGCTACATAAGATTTAAGAATTTTTGCGTTACGAAGGCTGCTTGACTTAGTCCACAACGGTCCACAAAAATCAACACCTGAATTCAGAAATGGTCTTACAAGTTGAACTCTGTCGCTCGGCAAATTTCCCATAATTTGTTCCATCATCTTTGGTCGATATCGAAAGCAATGTGGGCAGCTGATAACAATTTTCCTGGCTACCTCTCGCAAATTAATAATCCAAAACTTCTGCCGAATTGTAGCAACCAATGCCTGTGAACCTGCATGAAACTTTTTGTGATGAATATATCTAATATATGACCTGACAAAGGGAATTAGGATAGGGAATTTCGTATGAAATGGTAATGTGGAGTTCTGCAATCGCCCTCCAACTCGTACGAGTGCTGATTTTGAATCAAAAAAAGGATTCAAATTTTTGATTGAACTTTTGTTGTTGATTGGTTTCCCTGTAGTTAATTGACAAATTTCCTCATGGAATTCGTGTTGTTGCACGATGTAAGCGATTTTAAGTACAGCATCATCTAGTTCTTGAACTGATAATGGACCGCATTCTCGATAGTTTCCAGTCTGTTTTAGTTTAATGTTCTTGACGAATCTAAGTAAATATGCGAAAACGTGACGTAATTTACTAAAGTTGTTGACGAATTTGCATGAAGACACCAGGTCCATATGCTCAGAAATATTGCTTGTTAGTACACATTTACTTTTCTTTTTACCAGCAGTACAATTATCTGCTGTAGATTGACGAATTGGTGGCCAATCTTGCATTGTTTTATACAAAAATGGGGGTCCTAGAAACCAATATGATGTGGTCAATTCCAGGATTGTTGCACCCCGTGAAACGATACCAGCAGGATTTAATTTATTATCTACATGTCTCCATTTTGCACTTGGTGTTAGCTCTTGCACTTGTGACACCCTATTTGCTACGAATATTTTCCAAGTTGACGGAGAGAGTGCTAGCCAATCCAAAACTATTGTAGAATCTGTCCACAAAAATGTTTCGTCAACAGGTTTTGAGAAAATTTCACTGACACGAGCAACTAGCGTTGCAAGCAAATGTGCACCACAAAGTTCTAACTCTGGTAATAATCTTGTTTTCAGAGGCGCTACTCTGGATTTCGCACATAGTAGATTTATTGAGACATTTCCGTCTGCATCCATGGATCGAACGTATAGACAACATCCATATGCTTTCATAGATGCATCCGAAAACCCATGTAGTTCAATGTTAACTGGTGTCATATTACTAAAAACATTGTGACGAATTCGAATTGTTTGTATGGTTTCGAGTTGTTCTCTAAATCTTTTCCACTCACAGTGAAGATCTACTGGCAATGATTCGTCCCAATCCAGTTTCGATTTCCACAACTTTTGCATGAAAATTTTACCTTTCACTGTTACTGGTGATATTAGACCCAACGGGTCGAACAAACGAGACAAATCTGACAGAACACTTCTTTTAGAGATCTTTTGTGAAGTTGTTGGTGACGAATAAGTGAATTGAAACTCGTCAAACTTAGGTTCCCAAACGATGCCTAATGTTTTGATGATATCAGAGTCATTCAGACGCAATGGTGTTTCTTGTTCTAAGTTTGGAATTTCGTTTAGAAAATCTGATTGATTGGAATACCACTTCCTTAGTATGAATCCAGCTGGATTCAAAATTGCGTCCACTTCTTTGCGAATTTTCAAAAGGTCATCTGCCGTATCAGCACCTGAAATGAGGTCATCAATGTAGAAATCATTTTTAACAACGTGTGCACCAAATGGAAAATTAGATGCTTGTTTCTCAGCCAAATAATTGAGACAACGTGTTGATAGAAATGGTGCCGGAGCTGTGCCATATGTAACCGTTTTTAGACGAAAAATGTTAAAATCATCTGTAGTATTTTCACGCCAAATGATTGCTTGGAAGGATGTATCTTTTGGATCGACTAGTATTTGTCTATACATCATAGATATATCCGCAGTCATAGCACATTTATGACAACGAAAGCGAACGACAAGTGTGAATAAATCAGACTGTATTGTGGGCCCAACCATCAATATTTCATTTAACGACACGTTCGATGATGTTCGGCATGATGCATCAAAAACAACACGCAATTTTGTTGTCGAACTATCTTGTCTTATGACACATTGATGAGGCATGAAGTATTTAATTGATGTAGTTTCATTTTTTGGAACTTGTTCCATGTGGCCCATTAGTCGATATTCCTCTAAGAATGCTTTTTTAGATCGATATTTCGCTCAAGTCTGCGCTCGTTTTTGACTCCATTGAAGCGATCTAAAATTGATAATGCACTAAAGTCAGAACATTTATAAATAGTGTGACCAGTTTTGTCACAAAATGTACACTTTGATTGTGTTACTGTAAATGATGTAGAATTTACACTTCGACTACTACCTGAATTGTTGCATCTCAAACCTTTGTTATTGTGCGATGGTGGCACTGAAATCGGCTTGTTGCTTTTTACTTCTAGGAATTGGCATCTGCGATTTAAAACTTTGGCAAACTCGTTCCAGGACGACATTGTGTCTAAATTTCGAGCTTCTTCCCATTTAGAGACAGTATCTGTATCGAGTTTACCCGTGATGTGATAGATCAGGATTGCATCTAAAATTTCCTTTTCTGTACCTAACGACTGGAGTGCGTGCAAATTACTATTCACTTCATCTAATAATCGACGAAGATCAGTACCGGAATGTTTTGACATTGACCCTAAACTGAAAATTTTTGAAATGTGTGCTTCAAAAATGATTGATTTTATATTAAAGCGTTCTTCCAAGATAGTAAGAATTTTGGAATAATTATCACTTGCCACTTCTAGACTGTCAATGCACTTTAACGCGGGCCCACACAGACAAGAATGCAAATACCTTAGCTTTTCAATGTTCGACAAACTGGGGTTCTTGTCCACAAGCACTCTAAACGTGGATATAAAGCTAGTGTATTGCGCATAGTCTCCCGAAAAAGTGGGTAGTTTTATTTTTGGCAATGCCGACGAACTGTGTGAAGCACCGGACCCAAACGACAAATTAGGAAAATCGGAAGAGATACTAGCCCGTCTAGTTTTTTCCATTATAATTTTGATTTTAGATTTAGTAACACAATATAAATCTTCTAATTCATTCCGACTCTTTTCATGACTGGTGTCATCCGGAAGCAGTTTTTCAAGTGCACTTTGGTATACTAAAATTTGCTTGAAATACGACTCTAAAATTTCTAGTCGACATTCGAGTTCAGTTATATTTAAGGATTCTTCTTTTTGTTCCACAAAGTTCTTAATACGCGTTAGACATGATCTGGTTGACGACCTCTGCTTTTTTAACTCAGCAATTTTGTCGTCCATTTTTTAGTAAATTTGTATTGTTCACTCACACGAACGTAACGGAAGTACCGAACCTAACCTTAAATGCCAACCACGTTTCTTTCTCAACTTTTTTAGGTTAAAATTGCGACGGATTTTCCGAAACACAAATGTTAATTTATTATTTATTATCTCAAAATGAAATATAATTAGCGCGATCCGGCTCGAAGGACCATTATGTGCACTATAAGCGTTTTTATAGTTGGTGCGAATACTTATGATGAAAGAAATCAAACACCAATTATATTTCGTTATAATAATTATTTTTACCTTTTATTCGTTATTTCATATAATTTTAATTGAGAATTTGTGTTTTTTCACGAAAATAGTACCGGTCTAACAAAAGTTTTACTTTAAAAAAAAATGTAATGAGAATAATCGACGAAAATTGATAATGAAAAAAATGACTGATCCCAATGTTAGTCCAGAAGAGAAGGGCGGAATATATTTTTTATACAGCCAACGATAGTTGAATTAGGCTCCGTTCGTTTTATTTCGAAACTAATATTTTTCGAACAACCAACAATACGTTCGTTTAGTTTACGAATTATAAGATGAATTAGATTTGTTCGAGCAACCAACAACAACAATAAGAAAAAGAATAAGAACGACGAAAATCACATCATTGATAGTATTTCCGACAGCCGGTCCCCTCTTCCTAGACCAGGCAATTCTTTGGTGGCTGAAATACACTCCAGTTCTAAAAACAGTACCGGCCCCTAAAACAATTTTTCTTTCGCGTCTGGATCATTTGACAACCAATGAAATTCTTCTTTACTTAAAATCAAAGAATATTAAAACCGCTGTAATTGAATGAGAAAATCAGGTGTCCAGCCATGTTTCATCTTTCAATATTACTGTGCCCTCATACATGTTCTCGGTCCAATGAACTTTGGCCATAGGCGGCCTTTGTCAAGGAATTCCGGCGTAAGAAAGCGGCAGGCGTTTCTAGAATTGTTTCAAAAAACGGTCAGATCTGTCCCTCTACTACCAGAATGTAAGAAGATTTAGAACTAAAACGCGTGAGCTTTTGCTCGCTACCATTCCTTCGGACTACGATGTCATAATTCTGACCGAAACATGGCTAAATTGCAGTTTCCACAATAATGAGCTGTTCTCCTCCAGCTATGAGGTTTTTCGTAAGGATCGCTTTACAATTGATTTGAAGACGCTTGGAGGAGGTGTTCTAATAGCTGTCCGTACTAACTTTGAAAGTTCTTTGATTAGTTTTCCAAATTGTGATGATCTGGAGTTAATCGGCGTTAAAATAAAATTGGCACAGAAAAGCATTTATGTCGTGAATTGCTATATTCCACCCAATAGTACTGAGGTGAAGTACCAATTACTAGTTAACGCGATTACATCGATTTCCGATATCATTGATCCTACAGATTATATCATACTCCTTGGTGATTTTAATCTTCCGGGTGTGCATTGGTCTTGCCCGAGCGAAGAAGTGTTTTTCGTTGCTCAGAACACAAATTCCGAATCCGAGGCTTAGCTTCTTGACAACTTGATGGCTTGTGACCTGCAGCAAATCAGGTGTTCAAAATTCGCTAAACAGACAACTAGACTTAATTTTTACTACCGACTCAGCTAATTGTGTTGTTCAGCAGAGCACTGATAATCTTTGCAGAATTGATGACTATCACTCCCCACTAAAGGTGTTATTCTCTCAAGAAGGTGAAATGGATGATACTAACACCGAAGATGCGTTCTATTTAAACTTTCGGAAAACTAATTTTGAGCTGCTCAACAACCTTTTGGAGCAGGTTAATTTTGATAGTGTTATTTGTAAGGCGAATATTGAAATGTGCATCGCCGATTTCTACAAAAAAATTTTCGAGATCTTTGTTTTAGCACTTCCTTATACCTGGCAAAAAAATTTATCTTCCCCACCTTGGTTTAATAAGGACTTACGGTCTTTACGCAATACTTGTAGAAGGAATAAAGCCTGGCACAAATACTTAATATCACGTGAAGATAGAGACTTTTCCACCTACTCTGCTTTGCTCAATGAATTCAAAGTACTTTCTATGGAGCTGTATAATCCCCACATTGACAAGATGAGATCCAGTCTTTCCATGGACCCTCACTGCTTCTAGAAATTCGTTAATAGTAAAAAGAAAACAGATGGATATCCGTCTTCACTAAATTATTTGGATAGTTCATCCAATGGTCCATAAATTATTGCTAATTTCTTTGCTAATTTTTTTGCGGAAGCTTTTAACGAGGACAATTTTGAACCGGATACGAAATACTTTGAGCATTTGAATGAGTACCCAAGACTTCCCTCACTAACATTGATATTGACGTATCCTTAGTAGCTGAGAATACAATATTAACAGTTTAGACGAAGATTACTCACCTGGCCCTGACGGTATTCCTGCCATCATCTTAAAAAAATGCAGTAACATCCTTGCACGTCCTCTTTCGGCTCTTTTCCAGCAATCTCTTGAGATGGGAATATTTCCTAAGCTCTGGAAAGTCTCTTATATTATTCCGACCCACAAGAAAGGCAGTAGAGGTGATATCGGAAATTACAGACCCTTTACTAAATTATCTTGCATTCCAAATTTTTTGAATGCATCTTTCAGCAGTTTCTGTGCTTTGGTTGTAAACCTTTTATTTCCAGGAATCTAGACGGTTTTTTTTTACGATCACTAGCTTAGTTGAACTCGTCTCTTTTTCGACGTGCTCCATGGAAAATAGCAATAATGTTGATTGTATAACTACAGACTTCAGCAAAGCGTTTGATAAATTACCTCATCAAGTGATTTTGTTTAAGCTTAGTGCCCTTGGCTTCCCGGGTTTTTTATCGATTGGATTCAATCCTATCTCCAGAGAAGGAGTTATCAAGTACTTTTCCGTTCTTCCAAATCTGAGCCTTATACTGCAACATCTGGCGTCCCTCAAGGCAGCCATTTGGGACCAATTTTGTTCGTTCTTACAATTAATGATGTGTCCTCCGTAATTAAGTACTCTAAAATTTCTAACTTTGCGGTTGATATGACAATCTATAAAGAAATAAGTAACTTAAATGACCCTCTGTACCTCCAGAACCATTTAGATAATTTTGTAATCTGGTGTTGTAAAAATAATTTGGCGCTCAACAGCGACAAATGTGAGGTTATCACATTCTCCAGGAAACGTGAAAATTGTCAATATGTATATAATATTGGCGATGCGCCTCTACGTAGAGGGACTAGCATTAGAAATTTGGGAGTGATTTGTGACAGTGAACTTAACTTCAAGCTACATATTATCTCACTCGTTCATAGAGCTAACTCTACATTAGGCTTTATTAAAAGATGGTCTAAGGAGTTCTCGGATCCTCATATAACTAAAGCACTTTTCATTACCTTGGTTAGACCTATTTTGGAATATGCCAGTCAAGTATGGTCTCCCTACCATAAAAGTCTAATTAATAAATTGGAGTCTGTACAACGTAGATTCATACGTTTTGCATTAAGAGATCTTCCTTGGAATGACCCTTTCCAACTACCCCGTACTGTGATAGGTTAAAACAGATTGGCCTGCAATCCGTAGAAAAGCGTCGTCAGGTGGCCGATATTATTTTTGTCCATCAAATTTTCAATGGCGCTATTGATGCTTCTACACTATTAGAAAGGATGCCGCTAAATATAAATGTACGTTCCCTAAGATCAGTTGACTTATTTAAAGTTATGTACCACAGAACGGATTACGGGAAAAACGACCCAATTTCTCGAATGCTATGTGCAGTTAATATAAATGCTTTTAGTTTCGATTTCTGTTTTAGTAAATTCAATTTAAAAAAACTCTTATATAATTCTAACGCTTGAAGTAGGCAATTTAAAAATAAAAAAAATAAGATCGTAGAGGAACAAATTTCTGAATAGATTCAGAATTGTATTGTTCAACCGAGCATGTCTGATTACTCAAGTCCAGTAGTTTTGGTGGACAAAAAGGATGGTACTAAACGACTATGTGCTAACTATCGAAAGATTAAAAGAAGGATAAAGATAATGGTGGGAAGGGGGAAGACGGAAGTGATGATGAAAATGATGAAGATGATAAAGGAGGTAAGAATAAGACAAAAGGCAGAGAAAATAAGATGAAGATAAATCGAAGAAGGACAAGAAAAGCAAAGGTGAAAATGAGAGTAAGCAATGATTTAAAGATGATGAAGGTGGTTGAAGAAGAGAATCTCTATGTAATTCAAGAAGCTAGAGATGAATTGCTAGTTTCAGCAGGAGGACCAATTTTTAAAATTCAACAAGACAACAAAGAATGGTACAAAAAAATCGGAAGAGAGCACCAAGTTATAAAACTGATCAGTTAGTAGCGATCGCAAGAACGCAATTTGGTTCAGGCTTGAAAATAAAACCAAAATTCTTTGGACCATATCGCATCACTAGGGCATGGTTCGAACAAACAATTATTTGAGCAAGCAGAACATGTTCTATTTTTTCACTGTTCGAACAGAAATGAAACAATTCTTTCATTTAAGAGAAAAATAAATTAGAAAAAGACAACTAGACGCGATCTTCCCATAACTTTAATGAAAATGACAGAAACAAAAAATTTCGCACAAAATAAAGACAAAATTCAAATTTTTCATTAGAAAAAATGAAATAACTATAAATCGAATATGTTCTATTTTACAACGCGCTTCCTATAAGATAATTAGAGCAAGGGAGAGCTTAGATAGCCTCATAATAGTCTTATGTGTTTTGCACTACAGTAAGAATGAAACAAAGAAAGCAATCCAATTTTTTTTATACTCAATATTTGTAAACAAAAACCACGCGTTTCCTTATAAATACTGTATTTTCACAACACGTTTTCAAGTATTGGTGCATGTACGAATAATAAGCAGAAGATAATTTTTGTTAATATTTGAAGTGTTAGTTCCTGTATAAATAGTGCAGTGGCGTGCGGTGGGTGATCAGGCAGGGTGTGCAGAGAATAATAATAAAACAACGGACGTGCAGAATTTTTCCTGCACATCTTGCTTTAAAAAAAAAACTGGTCATTTGGTTTTACAGGTTTATTTCTATACTCTCTTTAAAGTTAAAATTTCAAAACTATTTTTTCAGTAACTTTATTATAAGTTCGTGTTCGTTGATAGTAAAGCGATGTGTTTAAGATAGGCTACGATGTTGTATTATTAATTTTTCTACTACTGTTAGCTGAAATTGTTCTGTTGAAATTCGTTTAGTCTTTTTCTGATACAACAAAATTGTTTTTCAGCATATTATTTCGAACATTATCATAAAAATCACCAAAGTTAATCACAAAGATATTACACTTTCATAGATATTTCTACGCGCTACGATGTGCAGAACGTAGGGCAGCACGCACTGCCGGAATATAGACAAGCGAATAGGCACAATATCTGAATATGTTGAATTATAAAAAATGTGATTCCAGAAAGATACATAGGGTGCAGAAAATTATTGTCACACGCCACTGGAATAGTGATTCTTATTTTTTATATAAGTGTTACAATTGTTCATTAAAGTTAAACCTATTTTTATCTTTGTTTTACTTACATAATGTAATCTGAAAAAAATGATAGCAAGCTAGAGAGAATCATATGCATTTTTAAGAGAATATTTCTTATTTTCTTTTTATATCCTATTCTTCAATATAAAAATTTTTTTCTCTTCGAAATTGGTCAGTTTTCCTTAAAAAGTTTTTTTTAACATAGGATGGATTTGCTCAAGCAATTGTTCAAACAACTCTTGTTTGCTTACATCAAGAAATTGTTTGTTCGAACCATGCCCTACGCATCACTAAAATTGGAGAAAATGATCGTTATGAAGTTGAGAAAATCGGAGAACATGAAGGGCGGGGTGTAACATCCAGCAGCGCAGACAAAATGAAGAAGTGGCCTAGAGGGTCATCTGGGTCATCTGCGATGAGATTAGATTTACTTAGTTTATTATTTCATATTAGTTTTAAAAAAACTTAGTAATCTTTTCTCCAAAAAATTATGTATAAAAGGACGAGAAAAGGTCACTTTAAGTCAGTTACAATCAGGAGCTGAAAGGCTTCAGAACTCTGATATAATAAATACAATTTATTACAAATACTGTTTTGATTAATATCTACCTACATAAATATCTGCAAATTTGATTCAAATTGGTATATTAATTTTTAAACTAACAAACTTAATGTACGGGCAAATTTTCTCCTACGACTATTTCTTTCTACAATATCCTTTAACCATATTTTAGGAGGCTTTGGATAAGGCGAATTTTAGAAGTATTTTTTTCTAAATAATTTGATTTTTAATTACAATAATATTTTTTAACTGGCGGTTACCATACATTTTATACGGGCTTAGTTAAGCAATGTTATTACCGGGGTCTCATTTTAATAACAGTTATTTAAGTACCATACTGAATATACAGCTTTGGCCAAATGTATTAGGCACCCTTTAAATTTGTATGGAATCTTCAAAAAAGAAAAGATTAAATGAAATAATAGGAAGCAGAAAAATTAACAAATTTCAATTGGTCACGCGTCTGCTGATTTTGAGCAATGACCACACTGATTGTAAACCCGAAAAAATGCATAAATCGCTATTGCATCATAACAGTGACCTTTTTAAAAAAATAAAAGTCGTTTACAACTTCATATAATGACGCCATCAGGCATGTCAAACTCATATAATATTACGGGCCACATGATCTATTTTGTATTAAGTTGGGGGCCGCATGTTTTCAATGTTCAAAAAATTAATAAAATACGATTTTTAGAATGATTAAAAACACTTTTATTTTAATGAACTCAACTTTTTTATTTTGTACTTTTTCAACGACTGCCCAAACTAAACTGGTTGAATCAAGATCGTTGTCAGCATTTTTTCTACATTAACTATCTTTCTTAACGCTGATAGCCATCCTACAATCATGGCTAAGTGTACGGCCACATAGGTTCTGCGCTTTCCACGCGGAGTGAAAAAAATATTAACGCGGTGAGAGGAACAAAAACGTTGAGCGAAAAGTGTCCACACCGGATATCACTCTTGTCGTTGAACACATTTACATTTTCGCTAGTTTGTCAGTTAATTCACAAATACAAATACATACAAATTTCTTCACAAATGAAAAAAGAAATCATGGCCTTCTTTTTCGAAAGAGGCGAAGAATTAAATTTCAATTCTTTTCTTTTTCCTATCGTATCCTGCTTTCAACGAACTCGGCTATATGGCCACTTCCATTTAATTACACGCGTATATTTATCGTTGCTCTCATCTTCGAAAGTGCGCGTAGTAAGCGTAGAGCCTATGCGGCCGCACACTAATGTTTACATACATGTTTACAACATGTTTACATTCTCAATAGTCCGTAAGTTAACAATGATCATGTCGGCATTTTCTCCACTTGATTCATGTTTCTTACATCTGATAGCCATCCTACATGAATAAAAAAAAATCCACTTTCATTCACAAACGATTGAGCAAACACTGGACTTTGTCTTGATCGTCTTGTGTTTAATCTCTGTTCGGGCTCGGTCGCCGCTTTTCATTTGACGACTCGCGCCAGCATCAACCAAAAAGTTCAAACCTTCCAGCTTCAAGTGTCAAAGCTTGATATTTAAAAATTTTCAAGTCTCCGCGGGCCGCAATTTATGTATTGGCGGGCCACATGCGGCCCGCGGGCCGCGTGTTTGACATGTCTACCATAGATCATCAAATTCATATTAATTACTTCCTAGAAATGATTTGGCAGGAAGGGTGCCTAAATCGAAACTTTTGCTTTTTTATTACAGTATTTGAAATTAACAGAAAATTTGTTTGAATTTTGAATCTTGCTAGATTTTGGTCTATTGTTTTTTTATTATATTTTATTTATATTGTTTTCAGATTTATTTGGTTAAAGTAATAAATCAAATTGCCGTCTCGCAAAATATTATTTGTTTTAATTCCACTATTTGTCTAAAAAAAAGAATTTTAAATTTTTACAAACATCAAAAGACATGACTGAAGTTGGCTGCATGTTCCATCAACTAATATCAGTAGTACCAACATCCGGAATTAAAAGTTAGGAGTATGCAGATTACAAAAATCGTTTTTTTTTTAAAGATTAATAGTGACCCACAAAAACACAACTAATATGTGTTTCTAATTATGTTTGAGGTTTCCTTGAAATATGTAAACGAATGAATAGATAAACTTTTTGTTTAATTAGATATATTCTTCAAACGAAACACCTTACGTAGATCATCAGACATCAAACATCTCTCATGAACATTTATAGATGAGAAAGCTATTCGCAGTATGTGTGCCATGCTCGCAATCGACTAAAAATGCAATCCTATGAAATCTTCAAAGCAATCGCAAAATTGTATGAATTACGCTACGAATTAATATCTACTATTACCCACCCGAGCTAATCTCCGTGTAAGTATTACCTGTTTCTAAGCTAGAAGAAATGGCTCGGGGTAGGAGATTTGCATCGAATTCGAAGTCATCTACGATATAAATGCCTATTTTGAGGTTTTACACAAATCGCATTATCTGGAAGGATTGAAAAAGTTGGAAATTTGTTTGACTAATTATGTCGAGGTTGCAGAAGATTCTACTGAATAAAGCATATTTCAAATACCATTTTTTTATTGTTTCCCGTAGTACACTTAGTATTGGGCTGTCACTTTTAAATAATGTTTAGCCAATTTGCTATGTAGGCAATTTGCTATAGCCTTATTTATAAGCCGATGCTTTTTAATATGTCAACGGTTATAATCACTGGCACAATTACAGAATTCCATTTCAGGCAAGAGATCTTATGCAAAAAGAACGATTCTGAGAGAATTTCCACTAAATTACTATTAAAACATTTTCTACGTACTCATACTCTAACAATTTTGGTAATTGTTTAAATTTTTGTCGACAAAAAAAGTTATTCCTTTTCCACTTACATAAATATGTCTAAAGCTTGAACCATTAAAATATTTTTAATTTTATACTTCTTCCTTGTTACTCTCAATTTGGCAACTTAGAATACGTAAGTAATCAAGTAAGTATATGCTTTTTTACACCGTCATAACACTTTTTATGAGTGCGGTAATTATCTCCTCGACGAAAAATAAGAAATCCTGAGAATAGGAAAAAGCTTTGGACATACATTGCACAATGCGGATGTAAGTACCTGTACCTGTACTGTACATGTACACAATTGCGCACTACTCATCTAGTTCGTAGAGCACTCGAAGTATATACTGGTATAATGATCCTATTATAGAGAAATCATCTCGGTCCATATCAAAAATTAAAAGTTTTTTTGGTAGATACCTGAAGTTTTGGGCCGATCGAAACCATCATCTGATTAAACCTTTCTTGGGATGAAAAACTCCTCTTACCAAACTAGAACCCTTTAAAATAAGGAGATTTGCAAAAAAATTGTTTCTATTTTATACTATAATTATACACTAAGTATAGTATAGAAGTTAAAATAACGAAAAAATATTGTATAATAAACATTTTAAAATTCATAGAAATAAAAAATATTCGAAAATATTTCAATGCGATTTCTGCTCCTGGACATTCCCAACTAATTTGTTAATTCTTGGCTCTATTGTCTGTAATGCTATTCGCATGTAGGCATCTAATTGGAATCGATGACGATTATATTTTCACAAAAAATTGGCAACTCTCTTAGAAACGAGGAGAGTACAAAGAAAAAACGAAGCAAATCAAATTCTTGTACACAGTTTCTATACGCAAAATGTACTATAAACATAAATACATGTATACAAACTACAATAAGAAAATCAAAATAAATAAGAAAAATCTTAATAAGAAAATTTTATCTTTCTGATTCAGTTTTCAATACAATATTCGGTTACGTATCAATTTTTACTTTCCCGATAAACGAATGTTTATAGGAAAGTACTATAATCGTGCGAAAACCTAACTTTTGATCTAGAAGGGCTAGGAAGATGAAAATAAGTGCAAAATCCGTTTCGTCAAAAATAATTAGCCCCATGTCCGTCCGTCCGTCCGTCCGTCCGCTTTTTTAAATCGTTAATAAAATCTGAATGGATGGTCCAATTTCCATGAAACTTTCACCATTTTGGTGTTGCATCAAATGCCAGATGGTGTTAGATTTTGGGCGAAATTGATATATGGCAACACTATTTGGTAACGCTTTTTTTTGTCTAAAAACGACAAAATTTTGTCCGCACGGTTCAGACTAAACTGTTTGGCCAATTTCGATAAAATTTACACAGTTCATGTATTTGATCCTAACTTAGATCTGATTAGTTTTTGGGCCATATTCGACTATGGCAACACTGTCTAAAAATACATTTTGTCCAAATATAGACAATTTTTGTACTTGTTGTAAAACCGAAAATGCACGTCCAATTTTGATGAGATTTCCACAGTTTGTGTAGTAAGATCGAAGTCAGAATATATGAACTTTTCAACGGAATTTACATCTGGCAACACTAATACGCAACACTCTTTTAAAAAAATGTTGTGGTGGAAATATAGAAACTTCCCTAATTCGGTTAATAATAGTCGGATTTTAATGAAACTTCGAATGTACGTTTGGGATGGACCAACTGAAAAAATAAAGTATGTCTCCTCGCGGTGGGGGGTTGTGGGGGGCTAAAAAAGAAAAACTTCCATAATTCACTCAATAATGGGCAGATTTTCTTTAAACTTGGTGTGTATATTCTGGATAGGGCAAGTGAAAAGATAGGATGCGTCTCCCCTCGGTGGGGGTTGCGGGAGGGTGAAATAAAAAAACCCTAATAATAATGAAATATAGAAACTTCCTTAATTCGGCCAATAATAGTCGGATTTTAATGAAACTTCGAAGGTACGTTTGGAATGGATCAACTGAAAAAATAAAGTATGTCTCCCCGCGGTGGGGGTTGTGGAGGGCTGAAAAAGAAAAACTTCAATAATTCACTCAATAATAGGCAGATTTTCTTCAAACTTGGTGTGTACATTCTGGATAGGCAAGTGAAAAGATAGAATGCGTCTCCCCTCGGTGGGGGTTGCGAGAGGGTGATATAAAGAAACATTAATAATTCGGTCAATAACCGGCGGATTTTAATGAAACTTGGAATGTACATTTAGGATGAGTAAACTGAAAAGACAAAATGTCTCCCCTCGATGGGGGGTTGTGGGGCCTGAAATAGAAAAACTTCAAGAATTCACTCAATAATGGGCGAATTTTCTTAAAACTTAGTGTATACATTTTGGATAGGCAAACTGAAAAGATAGAATGCGACTCCCCTCTGTGGGGGTTACGGGAATGCAAAATAAAAAAACCTTAATAATTCGGCCAATATTAGTCACATTTTCCTGAAACTTGGAATATACATTTAGAATAGGAGAACTGAAATGAATATTTGATGACATTATCGGGAAAGTTCCATAGTGGTCCGGCCGATATAAAGAAAATGTAAATTCACTACTATGGTTTGCTTTGCTCATTTTTTTTATTATATTGTAAAGGAAATTTTGCATAATTCGGAGGATCCCTGGCAAACTTCTCACGGACCCCCAGCGGGCCGCGGCCCACCGGTTAAGAATCACTGTTCTAGACAAACGAATTTTGTTTAAAACGAAATCACAATATGATATACAGTGAGAAATCAGGGGAACAAGATATGAAAACTGAGAAGTGACCTTGCCTATCTTGCGTTTATTTTTAGAACTATACGCCCGTTTTTGCCACCCATAATTTTTATTTTCCATGCATGTGTGATTTTTTTTTAATAAAAAATCTATATAAATTCAAACCGCCATCTTTTTATCTGCCTATCATTTTTTCGGATTACATCATGCTAGTGCAACAAAGATGAATATACATTTAGTATTAATAAACAATTCGAACACTTATGTAAAAAATGATAATGCCTATTACAATGCCTTCTAGATATCTCATCAGGCCAGGATGTAGACAGATGTGTAGAAAAGAGAAATAATTATTAAACACCAATTATCTTATAGGAAGCACGTTGTAAAATAAAATATATTTGGCTTATAGGTTACTTCATTCTTTCTAATGAAACATTTTAATTTTCTTTCCTTATTTTGTGCGGAATTATTTGTTTCTGTCACTTTCTAAGGAGGTATTGGGGGGATCGCGTTTAATTTCTCTACA
Source organism: Xylophagus ater (assembly GCA_963422695.1). Lineage (NCBI taxonomy): Eukaryota > Metazoa > Arthropoda > Insecta > Diptera > Xylophagidae > Xylophagus > Xylophagus ater. Next base: position 25,105,542 of record OY730482.1, on the reverse strand, counting down.
GTTCCCACATAATTTACTGTCTGTTTATTATACTGAGACGAAATATTGGCAAAAAAATGTATTTTCCTGACCCCTGTACCGAAAAATATTCATATCAAAATCCTGTATTGTTCCAGGAACCAAACGAACCTTTTAAGCCAAAAAATATTATCCGCGCCTCCATAATTTTATTTGAAAGAAACATACAGGGTGGCGCAAAACGTTGTGGTTTGAATTATTGATAATTTTTTATTCCATTTTTTTAAAATTATATTTCACGATTTCGTAAATCAGGGTTGGGGAACTTGAAATGGAACAATACGCAATCGAACAACTAACCAAAATCATTGAACTTTATTTCCGGGAAAAAGCAGAAGAAAATCTATACTTTATTAACAATTTAATACTGAGCGATGAGGCCCATTTCCAATTAAATGACTTCGGAAACAAGCAGACCTGCAGGATACGGGCTACGGAGAATTCAAGAGCAGTTCATCAACTACAATTACAGTCACTTAAGTGTATTGTTTGGTGCGGTGTATCGTCTGGAAGGATCATTGGCCCGTATTTCTTTGAAAATTAGGACGGTGTTGCAGTTTCCATTAATAGTCTTCAATATCGGACCATGTTGGAAATTTTTTTAGGCTATGGAAAACCGTCCAGCCCTTTCGTTTCGATAAGATGAAGCTACAGCGCATATTGCAAGGTCTTTGAAAACTAGCCGTGATTCTTCGCACTTATTCTAAGAAATTTTTTTTTAACTCTGTTTTGATTCGGGCCTTATAATTATTCAGCCATTTTTTGAGGGAATATATCAAAATGAAGATGGCATCCCATTTCTTTCTATTACACACGAATAGGAAAACACATGGAACAAAAATTTAATACATATTTGAGATATCTTTTATATTCTTTTGTCTATGCTAATACTAAATACACATTAGGAGCAATATTGTACATTATCTCACGATTCTGGATTAAAATTCTATAATGGGCAAGATTTTCTCAATTATTGAGAATCGTTAATCGAATATTTTCATTTCAATTATTGAATAATTGAGAACTTTTCGCGTTTTTCATCTGGTAATACCGCTCATCTCCATAAATATATGTAGTATAAATCTTTAAAAAACAAAAAGTAAGAAGAAGAACTAAAAAACACGTAATCCGGTTTTGATGAAATTTACAATATGAGTTTGTTATTCCTTAACTGGATTTGGTAATGCATCGAAGAGGAGCGAAGTTATTAAGCAAAAACCTTGGTGACCGGAAAGATTTGTTGTTTTTTTATTGGTTTTTCGGATTTAATTGGAAAATTTGTGAAGCAATTTTGTTTCAATTATTTGTATGGATTGGCTACATAAATAGACGTTAAATAAATGCTAAATCTCAGATAAATCGGTCGAAGAATAGTGGAGAAGGAAATAATCCTAGTAGAAAACAAGCCTGTACATAAAGTTTTTTAGATGTACTTTAAAAACTAATATACCAATTTGAATAAAATTGGCGGAATAGATTTATGCTATTAGAGTCTAGATTACCTGTGAAGTTAAAAAAAGAGAAAACTGACTTATGAATAAGAAACCTTGAAAGTTTTGACTGTGTGTCATTTCTGTCATAGGGCATCAATTAATCGGCTATAGGGCGATTTTCAGTTATTATATGTTTCTTTAGTCATTCGTCGAATGACTAGCATCCTCAGAGAAGACGCCAGTATATCAAACCAATAATATTCGATATTCTAGACTGCCCAACTTGTATTCTCATTTTTAGTCTGTAAACAAAATATTTCGTCATAAGTGTTTGTAAAAAAGACTCTGTGTGATATCAAAATAAATGTATTTACAGACTTTTTTACAAACACTAATTAAGAAATAAATTTCTTTGTAACGTTGCAATGGTGGCAAACAGTATACACAAAGAAATCTGTGTTATTTTCTCTGTGATAAAACATACCTCTCGATTCAAATAATCAGACCTGATAAAAGGAAAAAAATTACAAACCTTTAGGTGAAAATCGTTTTGATATTTAAGTTGAACACGTTTCATCTAAAAAAAACTTTTCCTCCCTCCTATTTTTCATATAATAAATAAATCAAGGAACAATTTTCCCGAAAACAAATTTAATTCTAAGAAAATATTTACTTTTATGTCGCAGAAAATACACTGGTAGCAAAGTCTTACTAATTGGAGTCCTTGAAGGTTATATTCCAAAAAAAATGTACTATCATAGAGCAATTAAAACGTTTTGCATGACTTCGCTGCTATATTCATTATTTCTCTTTTATATCATACAGAACGGCAAGAAAATGAAACATCGACCTCCAGGATATCATCAGCGATTCCTTTAATATTTGAAACTGAATCTGGATTTGGATCGTTATCATCACAAGGACAACAACACCAACAACACGAACGAATAGACTTATACGAATTATCGAACCGTGCACTTCCTTCTTATATTTCAAGACATTATCTTCAAAGAAATAATAATCTACTGCAACGAGAACTTTTGCAATTACGATTATCACCACCTTCACCACCTCCATCATATTCTCGGCAATGCCCGCCATCAAATGTAGTTAATGGAAAATTCGAAGAAAGTCTCCAATCTTTAGAGATTGATAACGATGATAGTGTAATCTCAAGAAGGATTTCTTCTGATATAAAAGGTAAATAATTACTTTCCTTCTTCTTTTCGTCAAAACGTAATTTTATATTTTACCTTAATATTTTCAGAGATCTACTGTCCAGATTTACTAAATGCTTGCTCTTTAATTTTGCCATCACAACAAAAAAATCAAGAGTCAAGCGAACAGTACCATCCAAATAGAAGTCGGTTATCTTCATCTTCGTCTGATTATGCTGAAATCGATCAAATTTGTCGTCGTTTTGCTGATCAACAAAACAATGAACAAAAATTTGAAAATTCAAATATTAGACAACTACAAAATCAACAACAAGAAGGATGTTTAGAAAATTCTTCGGAACAGGCAATGGGTCAAAATTTAAGCCTTCGTCGTCCACGTATATCATTGACTTGGGTTTTAAGAGAACAACAACAACAAACAAATTCAACAACCGTACAAACGGAAAATAAAACAAATGATCGTAAAAAATTCAAATCGAAAAATAAAGATGAGAAACTTTTCAGTGAGAAATATCTAAGCAATCATAATCTTCAAGAATATCAAGACAAACGTGAACCGTGTAAGGACCTTTTGTTTGTTTGTACACCACAAAAGCAAGTAAACGAGACTGTTTCTGGAAATGATCTACTGAATAGGCGACGTAATGAATTAACCAGAAATGTTGAAAGGAGACCGATTAAGGCGAAAAATGAAAAAGCATTTGAAAAATATGATAATGTATTAATTAATGATGATTCAAAATCTCTTAAAGGAACATATTCTGAACCTAGTCTAATTGCAGCCAGTGAAGGTAATCAACGTCGCCATCGACATCGGAAACGAAGAGATCGAAATCGTATGCAAAAATTTGGTTACGAAATACGTAATGTTGATGAATTCCTTTCGAAATGTTCGCTTGCAGCACCTGGTAATATTCCAGTTGTTCTCTCATCAGCGAGTACACTATATCAAACACGTCCAGGCGGTTATCAAATCGAGATCGCTTTACCACTAGGTATGGTTGTTAATGCTGTTTTCAAAAATCAAAATTGGCTTTATGTTCAAACACCGCATGCTGAAGAAGGATATGTTGGTTATGCATCATGTCTACCATTAGGAATTTTACCAGCACGTACAGCATCTACCTCAAGACGGCCACCGCCATGTTGGGAAACAAACGGCGATGTATTTCCAAAACCATGTGGAAATATGACAGATAGCGAAAAAGAAATTCGTTTAAGAGGTGGAACACGTTCGGATGGTGCACGAACACCAAAACCACGTAGAATACCCGGGAAAGTGTATTGTGGTGAACATCACGTTGACAAATTATATTTAAGAGCAGCTAGCCAACCAAAATTAACTGAAAAAGCTTATGCTCAATTGAAACCGACGACCATGTACAATAATCAAAATGATATTGTATCACAGAAAATGAATGATGAATATGTTTTGTTGCAGCATAAAACAAAAATGGCACAAAAACAAGGTCCAAATTCTGGTACAAAAACAAAAAGTCTTCGGCAGACTTTGGTTGCTATTACAATTGACTATAGTACAGATAGTATAGTTGTCCGAAAGGGTGACATAGTCACTTTGCTTGAATGTAGAGAAACTAAAGACAAACGCACATGGTTCTATATCAAAACTCGCGAAGGCAGAGAAGGGTTCATACCTGCTGAAGTTGCTGGTCACGGATTTCTGTAAAAAAATCGCACATATAAAAATATATACTTAACTAGAAATTAATACATTTTTGTAAAAAAAAAAAACAAATCATTCGTACATAACATATGTATATCTCAATAATTAATACATTTTTTTTACCAAATTGATTTATATAATAAGAATTATTAAAATATAAAAAATTTCTTTATTTATTAAACAAAATTTCTGTGAGCTAGAAATTTGAGTTTTTTATTTCTCATTCGTTTTATACAATCTCACAACCCTGTCTCTGTAATTAAAAGTTGTACAAACATCAAGTGAATTCGAAGCATCACGAATCGACATTAGCTGGTACGATTCCGTTTGCCATGCTACATACTGAAACTCCAGAAACTGATGTTTCTGAAGTTAGTTCTCCATTAAAACTACAATACATACATATATTGATGTGAAAATGAGTGTTCACTAGCTACAATAATCAGATCATCTACACCCTTTCCAGTTGTAATTCAGAAAGCGTCAATTATAATTCAGAAAGCGTCAATTGTAATTCAGATTTGTTAATTGTAATTCAGAAAGCGTCAATTCTAATTCAGAAAGCATCAAATGTAATTCAGAAATCTGGTAGATATGGTGCTTGTTTCAGATAACACACCTTGCCATTGAAGATTGGAAACAGTCATTGATAAGACGACATCATCTAATTTTTTTGCTTTAGCAATTGTTTAATTGAAGCACCTAATAGAATTGTGTATTAACTTTTCTTTCACATGCTTAGGCATTCGGGAAAGCGGGTCATTTTTACTGCAGTCTATTCTGTGGGTTGATGTTTTAAATAATTCCACAGACCTCAACGAACGTGGATTAATGTCTAGAGCAGTGATTCCCAAAGTGGTTTATATCGACCCCCAAGGATCAATTTCGACCTGCAAGGGGTCCATGTCAGCCAGAAAAAAATTTGGGGTCCATAAAACGAAAATGGGGGTCAACATTAGTGGATATCATAGAAGCAGGCCGTGACATTAATTTTGGGATTGCATGAATGGAATAATCTCCATACACAGATAGTACCAATTTACTTATATAATACTACCTTATAATATAAAGACATATAACTATTTACATTCTACATAAATTAAAAAAGTACCTATGGAGTAAAAATTTTCAAAACATAAATGTTCATGAAATGTGAAGAAGAATTATATTGAAATTAAGTTATTAGGTATATTTTGTGATATATGAAACTGTTTAAGAATTACACACTCCTACGGTTTTGTAAGTTGTTGCCCTCCGCTTTGTGGTCGCCATACAATTTGAACTTGTAAAAACTTGCACATAATTATATACCGGTATCATCATGTTACACACATACGCCCAGTAGAAATTCTTGTCTATTTCAATATACAATTTACAACGTTGCATAGTATCTGACATAATATTTATGATCTATACTCGCTTTTAGCCCTTTCAAAGTGAGTAGCAATATACCAGCTGTCAAAAATACATTTGAATCACTAATTTCGAAAAGTGCTCATGTCGGTTTTTTCAAATTGTTCAGGAGACAGAAAAAACTGAATTTCTGCCAAACTATATGGAATTTATGACCGCAAATTCTTTTGAGTGTCGGAAATCAAATACTTCCTGGACGGGCAAAACTGGCAGTGGGAGATTCTGCATATAATCAAACTCCAAACCCATGATAGTGGTACCAACCACTTGAGAGTTTTCAGTGATTTCTTTGATTTCTTTGATTTCAGAGTAAAATTTGGACGGCCTTATGAACCGGTAGTTAATTTCTTAACTATTAATTAATTTCTTCGCATTTTGAGCACACTTCAAGTTGTGGTCTCCAAAATGAGAAATTAAAATTGACCTTGAAATAGTTCGCATAGGCTAGATATCTTGAATTAGTTTCGAAAAGGTCTCATCTCCAGAAGGGCATGCATTTTTTTCCACTTTGGAAAACACAATATGAGTTCTTGTTTCTCATGGAACATGCGTCTATACGTAAAGATAAAAAAACCGCAAAAAAGTACATTTTGAAAAAAAACATACATGAGCCCTTTTCGAAATTGGTGATTTATTTGTTGTTGATGAATTTGCATAAAATTAATATAGGTAAGCAGGGGGTCTACCCAAAACCGAAAAACATGGCAAGTGGTCCACGAGACAAAAAAGTTTGGGAACCTCTGGTCTAGAGGTGTCTTGTCTAAAAGGGAAGGAGCGTCAATAGCGCCATTGACTAATTGGTGAATAAAAACAATATCAGTCACCCGACACCGTTTTTCCAAAGATTTCATATCAACCAACCTTAACCTATCTTGGCTAATTGCAGAAGGTACGAGTCCTAGGTTAGGCAGAGTAGGGGTACTGCGGACACCAGGCACCTTATGTTCCCATTGTGATCCCTACAAGACCATTCCTCTTCGAAGCATTTAATTTTCTTACAAAATTTTATTAAACTACACATGTCAGTCGCTTGAAGCATCCCTAGATTTTCGAAGAAATGGCTACCCAACAAGTTATTACGAGCTCGAGAGAGAGCTGAGCATTCACATAAAATGTATTTGATGGCTTCAGCCACTCCTATGTCTCGACAGTACCGACAGAGATCTATTTGCACCAATCCCAGTCTTTTAACCACTATTAATTCGGACACTGCGAAACTTAAAAAAAATCCTTTTGATGAGCTTTTGTAAAGTACTTACTGAGTGTTTCCAGACAAGTTTTACACTTATTTGAAAATATTATTTGATTATTTGTTGATTGTCTAGAAACAATCTGTAAGTACCCCAGAAAAGTTCACCTAAACGAAATTTTTTTAAATTTCGCAGTACCCGAATTAATACTATAGTATATATAAGGTCTGTTTTATTTGCCATACCCTACCCTGGAGCAGGGTAAGTGGCAAATAAAACGAGCAGGAGTAGGAGAAAGCTTTAATTAAAATGTTTGTAGCGCTGCTTAGCAACCATATTGTAATGAAATTAGAAACTTTTAGCTAATACGCTTTTTGCGGTAGAAGATTAAACTAATTCGGGTATAATAGTTACACTTGCTCTGAAAGTAGTGTAGGATTTGCTCTTTTGTTGTTTTTGTTTTCAATGTAAAAATTTGCTCTACCCCAGAGCAAGTGGCAAATAAAACAGACCTATAGTAAAGGCCGAAATACATTGAATGCAGCAGCATTGCTGCATAATTTGAACTCTTGTTTTCTTATGGCTCATTTCAAGCACGTTTTGCTGCAGTTTTTTATTTGCAGCAAAACATATAACATTACTTTTCGAAAATTTAGAAATTATGCTGAATCAATATTTATTTAATTAAATGTGAATTCGGTTTTAAGCAATTAAATTTTTGATATTATTCAATTGCATAACACTATTAGAAGTACGGATTGTAACCAGCCGAACTCAGTACCATTCTTTATGTACAGTCTGTAAAAATTAAAGAAAAACCAAAGTTTTAAAGAAAATCGAATTTTAATTCCATTAAATTTTTAAAACAATAAATCGTACGATTTATTGAATTTCACATAACAAACCACACCGGAAACCTAATTTCCTTTTAAATTACTCGCGATAGAAAAAAAAGCATATTCAATTGATTTCAAAAGGTAATGCAAAATATGACGAGTTAGCATAAATTTAAGTGCATTACCTTATTACCTTGAAAACAACAAATATAAAATATAATTAGATTTTTTGTGTGAAAATGCGAATTCGGCAATTTTTATAATTAATTAAGTTAAAACAATAAAATGAAAAATTGTTTTAAAGTCAGTCGTAAAGAAGTGTTTAAGTAGTTAAGTTTGGGAAGTGTTCCAACAAAATAAAAATAAAAAGGAAACCTAAATATTTTTAATACTGCATTAATAAATACTTGTATGAACAAGGAAAAAATAATAAATAAATAAAAGAAAATAAATGTTAAAACAGACAATATGTTTTATTATACTAATTCACTAATACAATATTAACCCAGGGCTGGTGATCTTCTTGTAAAGCACTCACAGTCCTTGTAGCACGGGTTGGAATTAGTATGTAAGGAGAAAAATCCAGCAGATTAATTGAAAATGGGGAACAAACCACAATAATAAGTATAGATATTATGACGCCAAAAACTGAAAAGTATTCTTTCGACCCTAGAACGAATATTAACCATTCAGTAAATCACCAATTTAAAATAGCATCTATGGTAATTCGAGATATTCAGCATGCGTTTTTTTACGTCTACACAGTCTCATAAATTTTATTTCAAATAATCAATAAGTGAAGAACTTGTGGTAAAAGAAAATACACGTTCACTACTATGCAAGGTTGTATGCTTTTTGATTTAAGAATGAAAATTTGGTATAGTGGTACATATTGGTTACATATATATTTTAAAATATACACTCGGTCTTGTGTCTCTTCATATATTTTTCTTTAGTCGTTTTAGTAGACAACTCAGAGAAAACGCCAAACGAAAAGCATTCTATATACTAGACTGCCCAACTTGCATTCTCATGTGGCCCAGATTTTTAGTCTGCAAACAAGATATTTCGTCTGCAGTGTTTGTAAAAAAGACTCTGTGTGGGACAAAAGTATTTAAAGGCTTTTTCACAAACACTAATTAAGAAATAAATTTCTTTGTAACGTTGCAATGGTGTCAAACATTATACACAAAGAAATCTGTGTTTCCTTTCTCTGTGATAAAACACACCTCTGGATTCAAATAATCAGACCTGACAAAGAGAATAAAATTATAAATCTTTAGGGGAAAACTGTTTTGATATTTAAGTTGAACACGTTTCATCTAAAAAAACTTTTCGACCTATTTTTAATATAGTAAGTAAATGAAAGAACACATTTCCCGAAAACAAATTTAATTCTAAGAAAATATTTACTTCAAAATCGCAGCAAGTACACTGGTAGCAAAATCTTACTAATTGCAGTCCTTGAATGTTATATACCAAAAAAAAATGTACTATCATAGAGCAATTAAAACGTTTTGCATGACTTCGCTGCTATATTCATTATTTCTCTTTTATATCATATAGAACGGCAACAAAATGAAACATCAACCTTCAGGATGTCATAAGCGATTCCGTGCACTTCCTTCTTATATTTCAAGACATTATCTTCAAAGAAATAATAATCTACTGCAACGAGAACTTTTGCAATTACGATTATCACCACCTTCACCACCTCCATCATATTCTCGGCAATGCCCACCATTGTTGTGTAATCCAAGGGACGAAGGAGGATCCTTGTCGATTAACTCGGGGCAACTTCTTTGTGATTAATTATTTTTCTTTCCGGAGGTCAGAACTCTCGGGGAATAGAATGTACCCCTTTTCTTTCAATTTTGTTTTCAACAACCACTTTTTCTAATTAAAATAAATGAATTCCCTTTTTATATAGTTTTTCTCCCTTTTTTTTAAAACAATCCTCCTTTTTTTTTAAAAATAACATTATTGAAACAAATTAACTTTTCTTTTCAGATTTTTTCAAAACAATATTCTTTCAAGATAACTCCTTTCTTTTTAAACACAAATTTAATTACTTTTAATTCCTTTCAAAACAATATTTTTTTAAGATAAATCAGAAAAAACTAAAGCGATAGCGGCAAAATCAAAAACTTTTTTTTTCGCGTCCAATGCTTTTCAATAACTTATTGATTACTAATTTAAAAATTTGCTTCTTTTTTGAAGTATAAAACGCGACCGATCAATAAAATACTTCAATTCGCGTAAAACATTATACCATAACTAATCAAAATAATTAATCGAAAAAGAATCGATTAAGTTATCGAACATAAAAATTTTTCAAAGTATTTAAAGTGCATCGTACTTTGACCGATATTAATAAAATTTGCAAACAAGCAAAAAAATTTTTAAACGTAGAAAAAATTTGTTTTTGTAATTTGTAATCGTAAAAACTTGCGCTTATGATTTTTAATTTAGTTCCATATTTTGAAATACTTTATCTATATAAATAAAATCGTATCTGTACGTTTGTACAAATCGATAATCTCCGAAACTTCTTGATCAATTGACTTGAAATTTTTATAGGATGTTCCTTAGGAATATGAGGTGGTTCTTACATAATTTTTATTTACCTATGTTGCACCTGAGTCAGGTAATAATTGATTTCAAAAAATCAATCACTAATCCAAAGGCACAAGCACGATCAAAATGATTGCCCTTCATCGAGAAAACGTGATTACTCTTACTCACACGCGCATGCATCAATAAGCTTATATTATAAAAATAAAGATGGGCGTAGTGGCGGCGTTAAAAATATTAATTCGGAGGGGCAATACTTTAAATGGGCTTAATGCTTATGTATTCTGGAACAGAATTGCGAAAAATGTTTGCGTTATTTATTCCAAAAAACAAGTTTCTCTTAAGCGTGCAAAATTAAATTATTCGCTTTAGATCCTGTTTATTGAAATGTAACGAGCAAATTATATCTCTACCAAATGGCGTAAAATTTTGTAAGCCCATAACCGAAAGCCATTTTATTTCTCATTTTTTTGAAAGCTTAAAGCCAGAAAAAAGGTATTTATAATTGACAAGGCTGAATTTTCAAAATCTTCGACGAATTTTAAGAATTGCCCCCAATTTCTCCTTCTTTCCTTCTGCCCGTCCTATATTGTCCGGAAAGAAAACTCGTTGGGCAAAAAAAAAAAAAACACTTTTTGATATGTTGTAGAGAATTACTTGAAACGTGGAGAAATTTTGTTTCCGGGGAGATTGGGGGTCGGAAGGGTTACAAAGGGGGCTTGAAAGCTTATTTCAGAAAACCTCATTTATAATCTGAAATATACATCGGACATGATTCTGACCTGAGGTAATCTTATTAAGATTCTTATGCCGGACATTCTATCGTACACGGCAAAGTTCCATTTCCCACCGCTTTGACACTGGAGGCAATACAAATTTACGAACTTTTTATATAGAAGTCACACGCAATAACAATGTTCAGCAAAGTTGTGGAGGTTTTCATGGGGATTATTTGCGTCGAAGGCCAAACAGTCCTATCTCTCACTACTTTGGCGCTGGAATCAACAAAAATTTCGGAACTTCGTATGTAGACGTCACACACGATTACAACGTTCGGCAAAGTTGTGCAGGTTTTCATGGGGATTATATCTGTCGAAGAGCAAATAGTTTTACCTCTCACCACTTTGGCGCTGGAGTCAATAAAATTGTGGAACTTCGTATTTAGAGGTCACACGCGATTACGATGTCCGGCAAAGTTATGGAGGTTTTCATGGGGATTTCTTCTGTCGCAGACCATATAGTTGCAGCTCTCACCGCTTTGGCGCTGTAGTCAATAAAATTTTGGAACTTCGTATGTAGACGTCACACACGATTACAACGTTCGGCAAAGTTGTGCAGGTTTTCATGGGGATTATATCTGTCGAAGATAAATAGTTCTACCTCTCACCACTTTAGCGCTGGAGTCAATAAAAATTGTGGAACTTCGTATTTAGAGGTCACGCGCGATTACGATGGCAAAGTTATGGAGGTTTTCATGGGGATTTCTTCTGTCGCAGACCATATAGTTCCAGCTCTCATCGCTGTAGCGCTGAAGGCAAAACAAATTTTTGAAGTTCGTATTTAAAGGTCACACACGAGTACAATGTTCGGCAAAGTTATGCAGGTTATGACGGGAATTATTTCCGTCGAAGGCCAAACAGTTCTATCTCTTACTGCTTTGGCGCTGGAGTCAATACAATTTTGAAACTTGGTAAGTAGACGTCACACACGATTAGAGTGTTCGGCAAAGTTTCAGAGGATTTCTTGGGGATTTTTTCTGTCGAAGATAAAATAGTTCTATCTCTCACCACTTTGGCGCTGCGGTTGTTTAGGCCCCTACTCTATAGAGGTTTTTGCCTTTACGTAATATATTGTAACGTGTTATTCTTTCGGTTCGATGTTATTAGAATGATAACACTTTTTATTTATGTGAATTTAGCGTATAAACTTTATTTGTACTTATTTCTGCTTAACAATTAGTCTTAAAAATATTTGTCTTTCAATAATTTAATTATTACAATTATTTATCACAGTTTTAGAGCTTCACTATTTTAATTACTTTTAAGATCAAAGCTTTAGTTTTACTCCGAATATTTCAAGTTCACAGTTCGGCTTTCTAATTTGAATTGATTCTCTACTTGAATCCCGGCGGCTATTTATATAAGTCAGAGTATTTCGGGATTCTACTAGAAAAATCCTATTATTTGATTACTATTGTTTGATTCTTGTTGCTTTTAATGCTATGTGGTAACACTTCTCGAATAGTCTTGAGTTATAAATATTGCGTTTGACATTTCGCGGAAATCGTTTTGTTTGTTTACAAATAAATTATTCTCGTGTTTTCTGGGTTTTTCTTTTATTGAAAAAAACTCAGAAAAGTAATAAATTTGTGTAGTGATTTTTATAGTGCACTACCCCCTCCTTAAATCTGTTCGTCCCGAACAGAATCTTCTGAAGTCGTCCCGTGATACTTTGCTAGCCGATTTAGATGAACCACTTTCATTTTAGCCCTTGGAGATCTTCGGATGCGATATACGACGTCATTTATCCTTTTTATGACAGTATATGGACCTTCCCATTTCGGCATAAATTTAGGTGACATTCCCTTTTTTCGTTGTGGATTGTAAAGCCATACCAAGTCACCATCCTGGAATCCACAGCTGTTCGTAGCAATGTCATATCTTATTTTCATCCGGTCGCTAGCAATTTTTATCCGATCCCTTGTTATGTGATGTATCTCGTCTAGACGATCCCTCAGTTTATCGGTGTAGTCACTAACTTCCATTTTCTCACATTCGGGTCTACCAAACATTATATCCACAGGAAGCCGTATATTGCGTCCAAACAATATTTCCGATGGAGTATGTTTCGTGCTATCGTGGTCTGCAGTTCTATATGCCATTAGGAACAATGGAATGTGTTTGTCCCATTCACTTTGGTCTGATGTTATCACCTTTGATAAATGTTCCTCCAGGGTTCGGTTGAAACGTTCCACCATACCATCAGATTGCGGGTGCAGGGGTGTTGTTCTGGTTTTATGTATTCCCAGTAATTGGCATACTTCCTGGAATACCGCTGACTCGAAGTTCCGTCCTTGGTCCGAGTGTAGTTCTAGTGGAACCCCGTATCGACTTATCCAGTTTTCAATTATTACTCCTGCCACTGTGGTAGCTTCTTGATTCGGAATGGCATACACTTCCGGCCATTTGCTGAAATAGTCGATGACAACCAACACGTATCGGTTCCCTTGTTTAGACTGAGGAAATGGTCCAGCTACATCAATTGCGATTCGTTCAAATGGAGCGCCAACGTTATATTGCTTCATTGCTGCTCTAGTTCGTCTCTGTGGTCCTTTGCTCGCTGCACATGTGTCACATTTTCGACACCAACTTTCAACATCAGCTCGGCAATTTATCCAATAGAATCGTTCTCGTACTTTTTCTAATGTTTTGTTGACTCCCAGATGTCCCCCTGAAGTCCCACCATGTACTTCACCAAGTACCTCATGTACTTTGGACTTGGGCACAATCAACTGCATTAGTTTATCTCTACCATCAGAAGATTCCCATCTTCTACTGAGAACGCCATTTTCTATTTCCAGCGAGTCCCACTGAGCCCAATAACTCTTTGTTATACTACTATAAGCTGCAATATCGCTCCGTCCCGGACGCTGATCCTGTTCTTTCCATTCAAGGATTGGTCCAATATCTTTGTCCTTTAGCTGTTCATTTCTGATACTAGTCTCGTCATCATTACCTATTCTTGTTGTCTTGACCATGACTATTTCCTTCTCATCTAGCCTACCACAGTGCTTACAATTCTCACCACATGGTCTTCTAGATAAAGCGTCAGCATTACCATGCGATGTCCCCTTTCGATGTTCTGTCTTGAAGTGGTACCCTTGTAGTCGCTCAATCCATCTTGCCACTTGACCTTCTGGATTCTTAAATTGTAGCAACCATTTAAGTGCCGCATGGTCGGTTCGAAGTAGGAACTCCTGCCCGTAGAGGTATTTGTTGAAATGCCTAACAGTTTCAACTACTGCCAAGAGTTCTTTCCGGGTGACGCAGTAGTTTACCTCTTGTTTGGAAAGTTTCCTACTGAAGTATGCGATCACTTTTTCTTCACCTTCGATCTGTTGAGAGAGTACCCCTCCAATTCCGACATTGCTAGCATCCGTATCCACGATAAATTTTTCTCCAAATTTTGGATACGCCAATATCGGAGCAGAACATAGTCTATGTTTCAACTCCTCGAAAGCTGACTGGCATTCTTCGGTCCAGTCGTATGGTTTTCCCTTATCCGTTAGCTTGTGTAGACAACCGGCTATATTAGCAAAATTCTTTATGAAACGTCGGTAGTAAGTACACAAGCCTAAGTATGACCGGATTTCATGCTTATCTTTTGGTACTGGCCATTGTTGAACTGCTTTTATCTTGTCTTTATCGGTGGCAATTCCTTCTGCAGACACAACATGTCCTAAGTATTTCACCTCATGTTGAAATAGTTCGCACTTCTTTGGGCTTAACTTCAAATTAGCTGCACGAAGACGTCCAAATACTTCTCGTAATCGCTGGAGATGTTCATCAAAAGTTTTCCCGATTACGATGATATCGTCCAAGTATACAAGGCACGTCTTCCATGTTAAGCCCCGTTGGACATGTTCCATTAGTCGTTCGAATGTTGCCGGTGCATTACATAATCCAAATGGCATCACTGTGAATTGCCATAAGCCTGTTCCTACTGTGAACGCTGTCTTTTCTCTGTCTTTGGGTTCAATTCCAACTTGCCAATAGCCACTTTTTAGATCAAGTGTTGAAAACCAAGTTGCTCCTGAGAGTGTATCTAACGTGTCGTCTATGCGGGGAAGAGGGTAACTGTCCTTCTTAGTTACGTCATTCAGTCTTCGGTAATCTACGCAAAATCTTGTAGTCCCATCCTTTTTCCGTACTAGGACTACCGGAGATGCCCATGGACTGTTTGATGGTTCAATTACTCCCTCTTGATGCATTTCCTCGATCATGTCAGCAACCTCTGTTTGTTTGGCTAATGGTAGTCTCCTTGGCGGTTGGCGAATAGGATCTGCATTGCCGGTATTAATTCTATGTTTCACTTGGTCCGTTCGTCCAAAGTCCCCTTTACTGCATACAAAGACATCTTCAAATTCCTTCAATAAACCTCTAGCCTTAACTGCTTCCGACTCTGATACTCTTTTAGTGATATCAGAGACAAGTGGTTTCAAGGCTTCCGGAAGAACCCGTTCCTCCCGTTGAGTTTCTTTGTATCTGCAGTCCTCGTTTGTTATTAATGAAACTCCTTCAGCACTGCCGACAATGGTTCCCTTTTTCAATTTCTTGTTAATTTTTGAAAAGTTCGCCACTCTGACTGGAATTGTCCCTTTTTCGTTCACTTTCACTATTGTTCGCGCTATCATCAGTCCATCCTTTAAGTTTTGTCTGTCAGGTTCAATAATTTGTATTGCTGGCCTCCCAGTACCATCGACCAGTCTCGCCTCTACAACAGCTTCAGTATTTGCCGCAATTGTTTGGTCTTGTAGAATTTCTACTTTGGCACTGGAACCTGCTTCCTCCAACGTTAGCGAGAAATCAATATTTCCACATCGCAGAACTTCTTCTTCAACATTTACACTCACTCCATTCTTTTTCATGAAGTCCAGGCCCATGATACAATCGTCCATTATATCAGCCACCAAAAATGTATGTCGGAACACATACCCATCTAGCTCCAATGCTAGATCGACTTCCCCAAGAATCGGAGATGATTCACCCGTAACTGTTTGAAGCACCCTGTTACTGCTTTCACTGATGTGTTTATGATTGATTAGTCTCTTGTTAATGATGGATTTACTTGCGCCTGTATCTATGATAATTCTGCACTGATGACCAGCAATTACACCCTGTACCGTTAGACTGTTGTTGTTGTGTTGCATAAGCGAGACAGATACAACGATGCTGGGGGCATTATTCTTTTGAGCTAACTTGTCCCCCTTTAAGTTAGCTCCGTTTCGTTTCCCGAACCTTTTTGTCTTGTTGTTTGGTTCGGGCACTTATGTTGTACATGCCCCTCTTTTCCGCAGCCCCAGCATGTGATTTTCCTGCGCGTGTTTCTGTCCCCTTCTTTCTGGATTGACCGCAATACTTCCTTTATCTGCTGCCTGAGGTCTTTGATGTTAAGTTGCGGCGACCCTTCAGCAACTGTAGCAGTCCTGATCCGTGGGACTGATCTTGTGGCTTTCTTCGCTCCTTCTAATGTCAAAGCGAACGCCAATACTTCTTGTAGCGTTCGCTTTCCGCTAACCCGGACGCTATTTTGTATGTCCGTATCCCGTATGGCGCTAACGAATCTTTCTCCCGCCATCTCGCACCGCATCTCCACAGGGTAATCGGGATAGGACATATATACTAGACGTTCGATTTCCGCCGCTAATTCTTGAAGCGTTTCCGCAGATTTCTGCGTTCTGTTGATGAGTTCGATCCGGTATACATCCTTCATGTGGTTGTCCCCAAATCGATTGTCCAATTGCGTTACAATGTAATTGTAATTTTTCTCATTTTCCGGTGAGATTGTCCGCAATAAATCGGCTGAGTTACCCCGTAGAGCCAGAATTAATGCTGTGGCTTTTTCTTTATCGGACCAGTCGTTCGCACCAGCAGCCGCTTCAAACTGTCGTTTATATACAGGCCATGAAGTTTTGCCGTCAAATATTGGTGGCTTCATCCTTTTACCTGATGACTCAATATTTGGTTTATTTTCTTTGATGTCAGCCATTTTTGCTTCTATTTCTGCCACTTTTTGTTCAAATTTCTGGTCCAATTTTTGTTCTACGTTGCTTACTTCCGCGCGAACTGTTGTAACTTCTGTAGTTATTTTGTCTTCCAATTTCTGCTCAACCTTGCTAACTTCCGTTCGAACTGCAGAAACTTCCGTACGAACTGTAGAAACTTCTGTACTAATTTTAGTTTCAAGGTTCGCAACACTGGATTCCACCTGAATTTTTAATTCACCCATGCTGGATTCCATTTTGTTCTGCATATCAGATATGTTTGCAATCTTATTTTCGAGACTTGCTGTATTGGATTGCATCTCACTTTGCAGACTAGAAGCAGTTGATTTTAATTCGCCTTGTAAACTAGAAGCATTTGTTTTCATTTCTTCTTGTAAACTGGAAGCATTTGTTTTCATTTCGCCTTGCAGATTAGAAGCAGTTAAGTCCATTTTAGTCTGAAGACTAGAAGCATTTGAGTCCATTTTAGTCTGAAGACCGATCATCATGGCCATTAGCGTTTGTAAATCATCCTGAACACTTGCTGTTGTTTCAGCCGCGTCTTCGTTGGTAATTTCTTTTTCGTTTCCCTCTTTCAGAATTTCACTAAAGTCGAATGTGCTACTGTCTAGTTCTCTTGTTGCACATTCAGCGACTACTCTTTTCTTTTTATCTGTTTTAGTTCCCTTGGAAGGTAAATACCACACACTCAGAACTGTGGATAGTTCTGATGTACTCAAACTATCTAATAATTTACTTTCCATTGTTCAAATATTTTTTTAATTGTTCACGAAATTCTTATGTTCTATAGAAACTTCTCGCACAGTATCTAAATACCACGAAATTTCCCAGTATAATCTTAACTTCTATGAAATTTCTCGTACAATCGAAATTTTCACACGATACCCGACGTATAACCTCAAATTTCGCTCAATCGAAATTTTTATACAACTCATACAAAATTTCTTGTACGCCCCTGAAATTTCTCACACAGTCGAAATTACTATACTCAAATTTCTTAATAACGAATTTCTTCGAAACTTTCCCCACAGAAGTTTCTAGTTTAATTTCGAATTTTCTTGCAGAAAATTTTAGCAAAATTGTCTTTTCCGCACTGATTCACAATAAATAATCCCACTTCTGACACCAATGTAACGTGTTATTCTTTCGGTTCGATGTTATTAGAATGATAACACTTTTTATTTATGTGAATTTAGCGTATAAACTTTATTTGTACTTATTTCTGCTTAACAATTAGTCTTAAAAATATTTGTCTTTCAATAATTTAATTATTACAATTATTTATCACAGTTTTAGAGCTTCACTATTTTAATTACTTTTAAGATCAAAGCTTTAGTTTTACTCCGAATATTTCAAGTTCACAGTTCGGCTTTCTAATTTGAATTGATTCTCTACTTGAATCCCGGCGGCTATTTATATAAGTCAGAGTATTTCGGGATTCTACTAGAAAAATCCTATTATTTGATTACTATTGTTTGATTCTTGTTGCTTTTAATGCTATATAAATATTGCGTTTGACATTTCGCGGAAATCGTTTTGTTTGTTTACAAATAAATTATTCTCGTGTTTTCTGGGTTTTTCTTTTATTAAAAAAAACTCAGAAAAGTAATAAATTTGTGTAGTGATTTTTATAGTGCAATATGTTTGACGGGAGCTAGTTTACCCACCGGAGAAATGGGATCAATTTAATATCTTCGCTGGGGGTGTTGCGGGGTAAATAATGTGCATTCTGAATAGATCGACTTAAGACATGAAATATGTCGCCAGTGGTGCTACTAGAACGGAGTAAAAGATTTATTATGTTCCGCATTAAGGTGCTACGCTTGAATACATTTTGTTGATTTACAGCGATTTGTAAACCGAAATTATTAGGAAGCCGTCATAGGACGGTTTACAACCTAGTAATTAAATAAAGCCTATAAAAACATTTTTTTGTACAGCAATAATGAAAATTCGCCCATTTTAATACAAAATACATAAAACTTACGTGTGAAAGAAAAATTTTTTCCCCCCGAAAATTATAATACGAGCTAAAAAAGATATCGTAAAAATAGGGTTTATGCCAAAAATCAAGTTTGTTTAAACATACATAAATTTTAAAATTATAATCTACTCTACTAATTGGCGTAACATTTTGAAAACCCAAAGCCGAAAGACATTTAATACGTAGAGTTTCATTTCTTGGAAACCCTAAAACCAAAAAAGGCATTTAAAAATGAAAATGCTGAATTTAACAAAATCTTAGATGAAATTTCCAGCTTGGGACGATTTACAATACAAAAGCTCTTACTTCCTGGCCAATCGCCGGTGGATAGGCATAACATTACAGCACGTGTTTTCAAACAGAAGCTGAAATCGCTGATGGAATTCATGGTAAAACATGAAGTGTTTGGGTCTGTGCCCTGCTGGATGTACCCAGTGGAATAGCAAAGGAGGGGATTCCCAAGTGTTGGAAGAACGGCTCTTTGCGCTTTGAAATTGCCATTAAACATTCAATTCATTGAAAGTCCCACATGCAACATTTCCAAAGCATCCGGCATGGGAAAAGTATTGCAGAAATGCAAACTTATTGTTTGAGATGAATGCACAATGGCGCACAAAAAATCGCTCGAGGCCCTTGATCGATCATAGTAAGACTTACGTGGAAATATCAGACCATTTGGGGACGCATTAATATTGTTTGCAGGCGATTTCAGGCAAACATTACCTGTAATTCCTCGATCGGCACCAGCGGATAAAATAAATGCCTGCCTGAAATACTCTACTTTGCGGCGACGCGTTAAGACGTTAAAATTAACTACAAATATGCGACTACAGCTGCAAAACGATCGGTAAGCAGAGATATTCTCACATCAGTTGCTGGAAATTAGGAACGGAAAGGTGCCGGTTGATCTGACGTCAGGACGAATTTCATTGCCTCATAACTTCTGCAATTTAGTGACGTCAAAAGAAGAATTGGCTGAAAAAGTATTTCCCAATATTCAAATCAATTACAAGAATCACGATTGGCTAAGTGAACGAACCATTCTTGCGGCCAAGAGCAAAGACGTCTACGAACTTAACAATATTATTCAGTCTAACATTCAAAGCGAGGTGGTCATATAGAAGTCCGTCGACACTGTTCTGGAAGCAGATGAAGCGGTTAATTATCCAACAGAATTTTTGAATTCACTCGATCTGCCAGGGATGCCACCGCACGGACTGCAATTGAAAGTCGGTGTGCCAATTATCATGTTGCGAAAGATCAACCAGCCAAAGCTTTCCAACGGCACGCGGCTTGCAGTAAAAAAATTAAAGAGCAACATCGTAGAAGCAACAATCTTGACAGGACCTTTTAAAGGTGAAGATGTGCGCTTTCCTCGCATTCCTATGATTCCAACGGATATGCCATTTCAATTTAAGAGATTGCAATTCCCGATTCGATTGGCGTTTGCAATCACCATCAACAAGGCTCAGGGCCAATCTTTAAAATTGTGCGGTTTAGATCTAGACACGGATTGCTTCTCACATGGACAATTATATGTTGCGTGTTCTAGAGTCGGCAAACTAGAAAATCCCTATATCTGGACAGAAAATGGAACAACAAAAAATGTTGTATAACCACAAGCATTGTGAAATTAAATACACGAGAAACGTGTGCTTTGTCTTTTCTTTCGATTTAACCAGACTGAGCCACAGCAACGCGTGGCCGGGTACAGCTAGTTAATTTAATAAATTTTACGCGTATGCAAAATTATTTTCTGAATTTAATAAAATCGCGAGTTTGAGGTCAATAATTTTAATAAACTTGTTCAATATTGAAACGATGAGTTTTGAACGATAACTAACTTTATTCTATAAAATTTTTACATTTATACAAAAATAATGCAGATATTGCATTTTATAAAATAGTATAAACAGTAGTAGTAGTATAATAGTAGCAAAATTGTATCTTCTCATAAATATCATTTATCAAAGTAAATTTGGTTAATATTGAATTACTTGCATTTATAATATTTATGAGAAAGTACAATTTTGCTATGATTGCATTTTCATATGGGAAAAATGTGTCTGGGAAAATATATTGTAAAAAATATGAACGAAATATGATTATAAGAATTCAGTTTTTTTGTAGAATTCTTATATCTATATTAAGTTCTTATCATAATTTCTTAATTTCATATTTTGGTGAGAAAATTAAATTATTAATTTGTGCACGCTTGCACATATTCCCCTACCGTGTTGTATCTATTGTAGAACACTGAAGTCCTCCACTAATAACCTTGACGTTCGTGCTGCCGGTATTGGGGGCAGTTCTATTTGTGGTTCTTTCTTCCACCAAGTACATTTGGCCAGAGTGTCAGAATTTCTATAAATTAGAAACGCAATCAATGCCAGGACGACTGTCAGCATACTGTAGCTGACGGTATATTGATGTATATCATGATGATCTAGTTGTTCGGGTAATTTTTCCTTCTTTAACCGTTCAATTTCCTTCGTGATATCATTATATTCCTTGGTGTTGTCTCGGAGGTAGAGTTCTGGTTTAGCAACTTGCGCTAGTTGTATGTTGAACTGTTCTCTTATTTGTTGACTGAGATTTATTGTTGGTATAAATGATGCTTTCAATTGAGTTTGGTATAAATTGTGTCCACTAATCGTCATTGAAGTCTGTTAGATGACACAGTCAGATCTCAATCTAAGTAACCCATCCGCCTTTAGGGTTTTTGCGATCACCTTCTTGCCACAAACAATGTTGAATGTATATTCTTCATTGAGCACATATAGCCAACTATTTGGATTGTGAAGTTGAATCCAAACTCTTGTTGGGCTAGTTTTACGGAGCTTACATCTTGATGATAATTGTTTCCTGTGGTTAAGCAATTCTATTTCGCGACGACTGACATTTGACTTGCTGTTGTAAATAGGATGACCTTGTTTACAAAGATACTCTTCCTCTTCTAAGTGTTTGCATTTATCCAGCTCTAGTTGTGACAGAGGGTAAAATCGATCGCGATGCAAACTTACTATTAGAAAGTCCGTGGATGGTTCACTAAATATAAATTCGTTGTCGTGGGGAGTTGGTACAGGTATTAATTTAAATAGCTGATAGAACTCATTATGAAGAAGTGGTATTCTAATGCTGAATAGAATGCGTGATCTCATTACTCTAACCTTTGCTGTCATTAGATTGTAGATTCTGAGCATTCCGTCCTTTCCTTGCCCTGGTATTGATAGTGTAGGAGGTAGATTTTCTTTTATTAATGCTAGTTGATTCCGTAATTGTGTTGGTGTAAGCAAAAGGGGGTGAATCTTTCCGTGTTGAAGATCTGTTAATACGTTAAGAATGGCATCTTGTGTTCGCTGATAATCGTGAAGTATTATTGTTGTCTGTAGCAGAAATGATGTGAATGTTTGTTGATGATAGACATCTGAACTGGTTGCTTCAACATAATTAGTTAATGCTTCTAGTTGATTATCAATAACCTTGAATTTGGATTTGATAGATTCGTCACCACTCTTTAAAATGTTTACTGTTGCTTCGATTACTGAAGTTTGATTTTTAACTAACTCTAAGAGATGTTGTTCGTTGAGACGAGTCATTTCAATTTCTCTATCCATATGGGTGGCATATTCCGAGTCTAATATCCCAAAAAGTTTATTAGCTATGGTGCCGATTAAGTCAAGTGGAGACCTCTTTGTTAATAGATGTTGGGTGCTTCCGCCTTGTCTATATATTATGTCATTATTTTCCTCCAGTTGCACAAGTTGATGTTGAAGTTGAACAAGTATAGCAGTGCAATAATCCTTCCTAAGTATGGTTATATTGCAGAGTCGATTTAGTTCGCCTGTATATTTCCTTATTCCAAGCAATTCTAGCCAATACCCTTCAAGGTTATAATATGCCATTATGTTCCATTCGTTATTTATAAGATTTACTTGGCCAAGTTCCTCAAAATATATACCGGGATGGTGCTCAAAAGGAGTTACCTCAATAGGTTCGATTGATCCGAATGCTAGAACAGGTAACAGTAACAAGGCTAATATCAGTAGAACCGTTGAAGTTCTTATTTTTATTGTCGTTACGGTGCCTTGATTCCGGTGTCTCGGGAGGTTTGTATGCTCAGCTTCTTCTCTGCGTATTGACCTTTCTTTAATTGGTGTTGTTTATGGAATGAGATTATCGTATCTTGAAACAGGGTGAATCCGAATTTTCTTGGGATTTCTTTGAATACTTGCTATTCTCGCTCTTTTTAAGTCTGCGTTGATCAATCTGTTATAATCTGTTAATTTTTCATTATTAACCTTATTGGTGAGTGGCTGAGCGTTAGCTTGTCGACCTTTATTGACGGATATAGTTGCTGCATTGAGCTTATTCTTTTCTGTTATCTCTCCAATTTGATGAGTGTGTACTAATATGGTTGATACTGAAGGCTTTTTGATGTCATTATCCACGGTAGGTAGAGAACAAATTTTAGTTATTGGACGTTTCAATGTGTTGCTTTTCGTTTTTATAGATGCCACTCTGGTCAATCCATCGTAACCTGGATGCAATTCCGTAATTCTTCCCAAGGCCCATCTTGTCGGCGGTAGTAGTTCATCTTTAATAAGAACTATGTCCCCGATTTTAATGTTTTCAGTTTTCTGCGTCCACTTTGGTCGCTGTTGCAGTCGTGTTAAATATTCCATCGACCATTTTTTCCAAAAGTCATGTTGTAAGCGATCCAAAAGCTGCCATCTTGTTAAGCTGTGCATATTACTAGCGGTTCTATCCCGCGCTGGTGGAGCTAGTAAAGGAGATGCTATTAAGAAATGTCCCGGTGTTAATACATCCAATTCTTTGGGATCTGTGGAAATGGGGCATAATGGTCGCGAGTTCAGACATGCTTCAATCTGAACTAGGACTGTGGTTATCTCCTCAAATGTCAGCATAGTTTCGCCGACAGTTCGTTTTAGGTGATGTTTTACTGATTTCACGCCTGCCTCCCATAACCCTCCGAAATGAGGTGCTGATGGTGGTATGAAGTGCCAAGTTGTTTCCAAATTTGTCATTTCCATTGACAGTTTCTCCATGTATTTTTTCTTGAAGTCTTCCGTGTTGATTTGTAGTATCTTATTTGCTAGTACAAAGTTTGTACCGTTGTCACTATACAAGTTGTTGACTGCACCTCTTCTTCCCGTAAAGCGTTTAAACGCTGCTAGAAATGCTTCAGCTGTTAAGTCGCTTACAGCTTCTAAGTGAATGGCCTTGGAAGCAAGACATACGAATACTGCTATATATCCTTTGTATGATTTAGCACCCCTGCCTCTTGACATTCTCATATTTAGGGGTCCTGCATAGTCTACACCACTGTTAGTAAATGGCCTTGCTACTGTTGTTCGATGTTTTGGAAGATCTCCCATTAACTGGTTTCCTGTTTGTGCTTTGTGCCGGAAACAGGTAACACATCTGTATATGATTCGTTTAACAGAGCTATGTCCATTGATAATCCAATATTGTTGTCTAGTTTGTGCTAGTGTTAGCTGAACTCCCCCATGCATGGTAGTCTTGTGAGCTTCGTCGATTATTAACTGGGTTAATCTGTTTTTGCTGGGTAATATTATAGGATGCTTTTGATTGTAGCTGATGTCCGCATTTTGTAATCTTCCTCCAACACGTACAATTCCTTCTGTGTCCAGAAATGGATTTAATGATAACAGTTTGCTGTCAGATTTCAGTCTCTTGTTGCGTTGTAGACTACGGATGTCTTCAGGATATTCTTTATATTGCACTGCTTGTATTAATCGACTAGTTGCTTCTTGAATATCTTTGCACGTTAATTGTCCAAATTCTCGCTTTTCTCTTGATTTTCTTGCATTGTTACAAAATCGAAGACAATTAGCAATTATTCTGGATAATTTTCGCAAAGTTGAATATTTTTCTAATAATTCTGCGATTATGGTATCATCTGCAGTAAATGCCATATTTACTGAAATTTTCCGGGCTTCAAGATCTGTTACTGCATCTTCTATCTGAGGTATGCATAATGATACCTCTCTCAAAAATGATGGTCCTATCCACCATTCTTCACACTTTGTTAATTCTTTTGGATTAATTCCTCGCGATGCAACGTCTACCGGGTTTTCTTTTGATTTGACATGATGCCACTGGTTTGCATTTAGGATTGAGTGCACTTCAGACACTCTATTAGCGATGAAGGTTTTCCACTTACTAGGGTGATTTTTTAGCCACGCTAAAACAACTGTTGAATCTGTCCATGCATAAACAGTTGCTTCATTCCACTCCATAGCAGATTTTACCTTTTCCACAAGTTTGGCTAATAATACGGCTCCGCATAATTCTAAACGGGGTAGTGAAAGTCTCTTACTTATTGGCGCTACCCTTGATTTGGCTGCTAAGAGGTGTGTAATGATCTTGCCTCTATCGTTTAATGTTCGTATGTATACAGCTGCTGCATATGCTTTCTCTGATGCGTCGCAAAACCCATGCAGCTCACAAACTTTGTTACCCTTTTCATATTCTATCCATCGGGGTATTCTTATGTTTTCTAAGGCTGGTAATTCTGTTTTGAATGTGAGCCAATTCTTGCTCATGTTAGGCGATAATGCTTGATCCCAATTTATGCCAGCTAGCCACAGCTCTTGAAACATAATTTTTGCTACTATTGTTACTGGTGTTAACCATCCCAGTGGGTCAAATAGTTTTGACGCCTCTGACAGAAGACTTCGTTTAGTTGGTGCAGTGTTATCTATTGGTAGATTTACTTTAAATTGGAATTGGTCATTAGCAGGGTGCCAATGAACGCCTAATGCTTTGACTGAATCTGAATTTTCTTCATTTATTTCAAATAGACCCATTTTTGTTGATTCCTTTGGCACCTGTTCTAATATGTCTTTACAATGAGTTGACCATTTTCTTAGTTTGAATCCGCCTCTCGATAAAAGGTTTATAAGTTGTTGTTGAGTTTCTATAGCCTCTTCAAGAGTATTATTTCCTGACATAAGATCATCAACATAAAAATCTTTTGACACAATGTCTGATGCAGTAGGATAACTATGGCACTCATCCCTTGCCAGTTGTTGTAACGTCTTTACTGCTAGATATGGTGCTGATCGTGTACCATACGTCACTGTTGTTAATTGGTATTCCTTTATGGCTTCCTCTTCGGAATTTCGCCATACAATTTTATGCAATAGTTGATCTTTTTCATTTATTTGTATCTGTCGATACATTTTCTCAATATCTGCCTTGTATGCATATTTGTGCTTCCTCCAACGTAACAGTATAGTAAAAAGCTCCTGCTGAAGGGTCGGACCTGTTAGTAGCTTGTCATTTAAACTAATTCCTGTTTTGGTTTTTGCGGATGCATCAAACACTACACGTAGTTTGGTAGTTGTGCTATCAGGTTTGCTCACTGCATGATGTGGTAGATAAAATACTTCTTGATCAACGCTTTGCTTAGTTTTTGTTTGTATCATATGGCCAAGTTTTAAATATTCATTCATAAAGGCCTTGTATTCTTTTTCCAACTGCTTGTTTGTTTTGAATTTGCGTTCCATATGTAATA
Organism: Xylophagus ater; assembly: GCA_963422695.1. Lineage (NCBI taxonomy): Eukaryota > Metazoa > Arthropoda > Insecta > Diptera > Xylophagidae > Xylophagus > Xylophagus ater. The sequence goes on along the minus strand of OY730482.1, from coordinate 25,078,884 downwards.
GCCTCGCTATAGCTTTTCCTTTTGAATCACCTAACAATTCATTTTTGTGTTTGTCATTGAACGGTAAGCTAACAGTATATTTACCATTTTCAGATCTTTTAACGTTCTGCCTGTATAATTGTTCACATTTGGTTTCGTCTTCTGTTAAAATTTTTTCTGTGGGAAGATTTTCAATTTCCCAAAATCTTCTTAAATTTTCATCAATTTCTGTGTATGTTATACAGCATTTAGTATTTTTGGGCGTATTGTTTCCGTTGATGTTACCAGAGATTATCCATCCAAGTCGTGTTTGCTGTGCTGCAGGTGTGCCCGATGGCCCCTTTATTACACCTGGCATAAGTATTTCCATAAAAATGTCAGCTCCCAATATTACATCAATGATACCTGGTTCATTGTAAGTTGGATCTGCTAGTGTAAGCTTTTCAAGATGTTTCCAAACTAATCTTTCTTTTAATCTTGTAGAAGGAATCATTTTCGTTAGTCTTTTTAATACGAGTGCTGTTGTTGTAACCTTATATGCAGATGGAAACGTAGGTTGTATGCTGAGTAATATACTTTTTCTAGCTATTGCTGTTTTATTATTTCCTACGCCTGAAATGTTGACATATGTTTTTGATTTACTCAGATTAAGTAATTGAGCAGCATTTTCCGTTATAAAGCTAGCCTGTGACCCTTGGTCAACCAATGCTCGTAATATATGGTGTTTTCCATTTTCTATTTTTCCATCATTTAACTCACATTCATTTGCAATATATGCTTGAGTTTGCCATTCTGGTTGAACGACATTTTTTTCATTATAAGTTGTACCTTCTGTATTATTGACTTCTTGGTTCACAGCTGCGAGGGTGCAAGTAGTGCTTGTTTCTCCTGCCTCTGTGTGAAGTAGAGTGTTATGTTTTTTCCTACAAACTCTGCATATTTTAATGCTTTTACATTCTGCATTGAAATGATTAGCTTGTAATGTTGCTTGTGACAATATTTTTTGTATTTGGGTTGATACTAGTAATCTTTTGTTATTGTATCGGTTATTTAGTATTTCCCATGCTGTGTCATAATTTGTATCGGTTATTTGCAAGTGCTGCAGTAATTTACTGGCGTTTCCACCTAAATTTGATTTAAGATAATACATCTTTTGAGCTTTACCTAAGCTATTATTTTGATCAATCAGTTGAATAAATAGGTCTTGAAACGACTTCCAGGTGTAATAATCCCCATTAAATTTAGGAATTTGCAGAGCTGGTAATTTAATTTTTTGTGGCTCTGGATTCATGTTCTGTTGACCTCTAGCAACCTGTTGCTCTGGGTAGTATAAGTCCTGTTTTGAAGTAAGAGCAATCATTATTTCTTGATACTTGTCTTCAACTTCTTCGTAACAGTTCTTAGTAACGTATTCCTCCAGCTCGTCTTTGTTATGATGCGTCAATATTTCTAGATGATTCGTTGCTATTGTATTCCAATAGTTCGATAATGTTTGCATATTCTGTTGATAATATGCTTTTGGATGATATTTTTCTTCCTCACTTGCGATATTATTGATTATTCGCATAATAACCTTAATCGCCGCCAGTTGTTTTTTATATTCAACGCTTTTTATCTCGTCGTCGACATTTTGGTTACCTGATGTTGACGCTGCTGGATCTGAGGTTTTGATGTGTGCCTTGTTACCCCCCTCATCTAATTCCCGCAATTTCTCTTCTAGGATTATTTTTATTTCTTGGTATACCTTCCGTATTTTATCATAAAACATTGATTGGAAGTAGACATGCTGTCGTTTATCTGTTTCAAATGCCTTTATTTCTTTATGTTGTGCTTGAAATAATTCCCAAAGTGCTTCTATATTCGTAGTTCGTTTTTCTACGTACACTTTGGTTTTTCGGTCAGTTGAATCTTTTTTGTAGTTGATTAATATCTTCTGAATATTCTCCCCAATTTTTTTTTTGTCTTCCTGCAAGCTCTTCTATGTTGGCCATCGTTAGAACTTAGAGTAGTTTTTGGGGTTGATACTGCTGAGAAGTTGCTGTCTAAAACTTTTGATAGCTTGTGCTGCTGCTATGGAGTTGCTGCCTAAAACTTTTGATAGCTTGTATTGCTGCTATATTTGCTGCTTAGACTGCTGCTGTGGATTCTTCCTCAATTTAGCTGGAACTGCTGCTATGTTTGAACTCTTGAAGATTTTTTCCGCTAATTCAGGATGGCTCGAAGGACCATGTTCAATATTGAAACGATGAGTTTTGAACGATAACTAACTTTATTCTATAAAATTTTTACATTTATACAAAAATAATGCAGATATTGCATTTTATAAAATAGTATAAACAGTAGTAGTAGTATAATAGTAGCAAAATTGTATCTTCTCATAAATATCATTTATCAAAGTAAATTTGGTTAATATTGAATTACTTACATTTATAATATTTATGAGAAAGTACAATTTTGCTATGATTGCATTTTCATATGGGAAAAGTGTGTCTGGGAAAATATATTTTAAAAAATATGAACGAAATATGATTATAAGAATTCAGTTTTTTTGTAGAATTCTTATATCTATATTAAGTTCTTATCATAATTTCTTAATTTCATATTTTGGTGAGAAAATTAAATTATTAATTTGTGCACGCTTGCACAAAACTTTTTCGGTAATATTTTTTAATACCTGGTACAGGGTGTACCATAACATACGGTTCCCTTCCATCTTCGCGATATTCGGGCCGAACACGTCGAATACGGCGCACCAAACGCTTCAAAACTCCTAGGTAGAATACCGCATTAACGTTTTGACCAGGTGGAACAAATTCTTTGTGGACAATACCCTTGGAATCATAGAAACAAATCAGCATTGTCTTCACTTTTGACTTCTCCAGTCGCGTTTTTTTGGGTTTCGGCTCGTCCGGCGCCTTCCATTCAGCACTCTGGCGTTTCGTTTCGGGATCATATTGAAAACACCACGTTTCGTCACCAGTCACAATGTTATAAAGGAAGTTTTTGTCCTTTTTCACCTCTTTAATGATGTCCTTCGAATGTTGAATTCTGAGCAATTTTTGGTCGTCAGTCAATTTGTGCGGAACAAACCGTGCACACACCTTTTGTAAACCCAAATGTTGGGTCAAAATGCGATTAATCGATGTTTTGGAGATGTTCAATTCCATTTCCATGAATTTCAATGATGATTTCGGCTGATTTTTGATGAATTCACGCACAGTTTCGATGGAATTTTCGGTGATCACGGATTTTGGTTGGCCCACATGTTGATCGTCATTTATGTCCTCACGACCACTTTGAAAACGTTGAAACCACTCGTGCACTCTGCTACGGGATAGGCAATCATCGCCATAAACTTGTTTCATTAATTGAAACGTTTCGGTGAAAGTTTTACCAATTTTAAAACAAAATTTAATGTTGGCTCTTTGTTCGAAGCTCATTTTCGCACCGATGACACAAACATACTGACACTTAAAACGCAATAACTTCACTTTCAATAGATGAAATGTCATGAAATTCTCACAGGAAGGCGATAAAGGATAGCAGCGCCACTAGGGGCGCTAGATTCAAAAAGTCCTGTTTACTTTGGAAAGCACCTTGTATATATTATATTATATTATTGTTTAAATTAAAAGCGCTACACTTGTATGGATTTTTTGTAGTTTATATTTGATGGTACTACAATAATCGTCAAAATTATGTACTGGATCTGCTTTTTTCGTAATATTGGTGGGGAGAGCTCGGTGATATCCGTATAATGCGTGGATTGGTGCAAATTTACTACCCGTGTGTGATGTGTGATTGTGCACCAATGTTGTTTTGTTTAACCATTGATACGATGTTTTAATATTTTCGTCGACCATGGTTCGTAAATATACAATTGGGGGTCCATGGGTACGTTCCAATGATCCATTCGATTGTGGATGGTAAGCGGTTGTTTGCACCTTTTTAATATGCAGTAATTTGCATATACGTTTAAACAAATCGCTGGTGAAATTCGAATCTTGATCGGTTATTAATTTATCTGGTATGACTAAATAACTTAAAATAATGTTCCGGTAGAAGCATTCACCCGCTGTGGTTGTCTCGGCATCGGGTATAGCGAAACAATCCAGGATTTTTGTCAAATCGTCCAGAAAAGTTGAAATATACTTATTGCCGTGGTGTAATGTCGGAAGTGGTCTAACAATATCCAAATAAATTTTTTCGAAAGGTTGATTTGCCGTGTCTGTAATCTTCATTGGCATTTTCAAACCTTTCCCCTTTTTATTACGTTGGCACTTTATGCACTTATTTAAGTATTTTGTTGTATCCTGAAACATATTTTTCCAACGGTAGTTGTCATGATGTGCGTTTAGCAATGTTTGGATATCATTTGGGTCCGTTAAAACTTCGATTTGTTCTTCTGTTTCGGATTACGATGTTTCGTATGATGCGTTAGATGCAGTTTCTGATAATTCAGCGGGAGTCGATTTGTTTAAATTTATTATATTATGCTCGGTATTTAAATTCGCGTCTGTTAGTTTTACATGGGTTTGGACAAAGATTTTATTTGGTTCTAACTCATTAGTTGTTGCTCATTTCTTTTTTGCTTCCTCTGGTTGTAGTCTAGCCTGATTTCTAGTTTCCACGTTTATTTGTTTCGTTATAATTTCTTTTGGTGGGTGTTTGGTTGTTTCACTTTGCCCTACTTCTTCCTGAACCATTTGGTACACGTATTTTAATTGTTCGGGAGTTTGTATCAGACCTTTTCTATATTGTCGGATTTCTATTAGTAATTTTATTATTGAGCATTGGTCTTCACAATCTTTTTGCAACATTTTGGAACAGATGTCGATTAAACAAAATGCGCCTTATCGTCCAATTCCGGCACTACAATGTATTACTGGCGGTCCATGATTGGGAATTGTGGATTTTTAATTTTGTATCGTATGGAAAAAATGGGAAAAATCGGAGGAATTGGATGGAGTACCCGAATCGGGCCAGGTGCTGTATTGAAATTAATTTATTTGACGTTCGATTTTTGTTTTTGTGTCTGCAAGTATAAAAGTTCTGTGAACGAAATTAGTTTGTATCGTATAGGTTGAATATTCGATGTTTAAATTCACCGAGTTTAATTCCATGATATACTTGTAGGATTTACCTTTGACACTTGACTTTATTTTCTTCGTTTAATCTAGACAACATAACTATGGTTCGGGTGTTATATTCCCATATGATGGACCAAACATTTTTGATGGTTGTAGCTAAAGGACCTTGGGTTAAAATATACTTACTATTCAAATTTGGCATATCAACTAAATTTGCGTTTATGAGATCGTTTTTTCCCACGTTGTACTATTATGCGTGAGTGATCGTATGGAAGTACGTCGGAATATCTGTTCAAAAATTTATTACTCGGTTTACAAGCTTCAGTGGTAGAAAATTCTATTCCTTTAGCGTTTGATTCTGTTTTTTCAGTGATTTGGTTTAGTAATTATGTCCATCCATGGGTTTTGTTTGTATTGTGTATTTCTTGGGTTAATAGGAGTAGGCGATTTTTCATTTGCTCAGATTCTGTAATTAATTTTTTCTGGTCTGGCCAGGTTCCTGGACTCAATACAGAATTAGTGGAAGGACTACAACTGAGAGCATCGGCATTTGTATTATATCTGCCGGCCTTGTACTCTATTTGATAGTAGTGTTCGGAAAGTTTGTGGTGAAAACGGATTAATCGGATTGTAGGTTCATTTACATTAAATACTCCCTTCAAAGGTTTCTGGTCGCTGTAGACGGTGAACTTTCTACCATAGAGGTAACATCGAATATTTTTTGTATCCCATACGATTGTTAGTAATTCTTTTTCTATTGTAGAATAGTTCCGTTCCGCTTTATTTAAAGATTGACTTGCGTACGATATTGGTTTGTCTTTACCTACTTCGCCTTCAGAGAGCACTGCCCAATAGCTTCGTTACTTGCATCCGCTGTCAGATTGAAAAACTGAGAAAAATCAGGATATAATAGAAGAGGGGGAGATATTAAAGTTTTCTTTAACGTTTGGAAGGCTTCTTCACAGAGTTCAGTCCATTTAAATTTTATATTTTTGCGTAATAATTTGTTTAAGGTTTCCGCCACTTTTGAGAAATTGAGTATAAATTTCCTATAATAGTTTGCCCAAAAAAGATTGGACTTGACGAATTGTTTTGGGTACTGGGAAGTTTTGGACACAAGCTATCTCGGAGGGGTCGAGCAGAGCGCCTTTGGCTGAGCATTGGTGTCCCAAATATATTATTTCCTTCCGAAGGAAATTACATTTCTTCGGCTGTAATTTTAAATTGTGTTCCCGTAACCTAGAAAAAATGGCATCTAATTTTAGGTTACGGTCTAATAAATTTTTCCCGTATATGGCTATGTCGTCAATATACACGAAACATAGAAAACCTTGTAAACCCGACAACACGTGGTTCATAAGGCGTTGAAAAGTTGCTGGGGCTCCAGTCAGCCCAAAAGCCATTCGCAAAAAATCATAATGGCCGAAAGGGGTACTGAAAGCGGTTTTCGCTCTATCCTTCTTGGTCACCAATTCCTGATGGTAACCACTAGCGAGATCTAACGTAGTGAAGTATCTCGAGTGGCCAAGCTGGTCCAGAATGTCTTCGATGCTGGGTAAATGGAAAGCATCGCCAATAGTAATTTCATTTAATTTGCGGAAATCCACTACTACCCTTCATCGTTTTTCTCCGTCTGCTCCACTCCTCTTAGGTACTGCTAAGAAAGGACTATTCCAGGGACTTTTACGTGGTGCTATTATTTCGTTCTCCGACATTTCTTGGACCTGTTCTTGGATTATTTCGCGTTGTTTTTCCAGAAGACGATACATTTTTTTGTTTATGGGTGCGTGGTCTTATTTTATTGGTATGAACTATTCATAGGAATTTGTATGTGTTAATTTGTCTTCTGGAAGATGGAATATGTCGTTATATTCCTTGCAAATTTGTATTATAGAATTTTTTTCCTCTTCCGTCGCGTTTTCGTCAAGTCTCAAGTTTTCAATTAATTCTTGATTTCGTTGGTCACTGAAATTTTCGCCTATCTTAAATAAATTTTTAACTGCCTCTTCCGGTATAGGACTCGGTCGGTGTTCGATGTCGTGAATAGTGTAAAAATTGAGGGGGTGTGTATGGAAACTAAAAGGTGCGATTTTCTTTCGTTCTAATTGTACATTGAGTACACAAAGCGTTATTTTTCCATTAACCGGTCTGACCAAACAACTTCCCAGATACACTCCTTCGTCTAAAACTTGTGACAAACAGAGTCTTTCTTTTTGGAAATCCACTCTTATTTGGATCAATTTTCTGGAACCAGCTGAAATACAGATTGATTTTTTGGACTCAATCGTATATTTCTTCTCGTCCATACTCTGATTCCTTAAACCTTGTCCATTCTTTGGGTCACTAATGATTTTAGCTTCGGAGACTGGCCTTTCAACCTGTTTCCGAGCGACATTTATATGGACCTTTTTCAAGGGATTTAGGGACTCACAGTCAATAAAAGGTGTTCCGAAATCGTCCTTACCCAGAGCAATCTTAGGAAAAGTTACACGTTTGTTTGGGCACTCAATATTACAATTTTTTGACAAGAAATCGAACCCTAGAATTCCGCCTCCAGGGATTGGTATTGTTTTTTTCCACCACATAGAACTTACATGATTGGGATAGGGGTGGGAGAAATTCAGTCAAACAAGTACCTAAAGTATGTCCGGTGCCGAAAAGGTTTGTATATTTGTTTTTTCTTTGGTGTTTATTAATACGTTTTCCTTTAAAGATGAGTTTTTTATTAAACTAATATCTGTCGACCAAGAGTTCGGCCAGACCTTTTTTAAAATGGGTAGGGGTACTTGAATCATAGATTTATTGACATTTATGTTTTTATTGGGTCAGTCCCTAATAAAAACCTGTATTTTTTAGGGGGGGTTGGGGTGACAGCCCTTTTTTAGTTCTCCGCTGGTTCATTGGAGGATGAACTGTCCTTGTCCCACAACTCTTTTGCCAGACAATGTTTTATTTCACGTCCGTGCTGACGGCAGAACTGCAAATACGTATATCGGGTACCGAGTCCTTGGAGCCGCTGAGTTCATGGGGCTCTTTAGCTAAAATGTTTATTCGGCTAGTTGGTTGTGTTAGGGTCTGTAAATTGGATCTGTGGGTCGTATGTCCATGGGTTTTGCATTGACTACAATATGGGGTGTGAATTATGTGAACATTGGTTATTGTTGTTGTTGTTGTATGTGTCAGTACTTCGGTCGGTGAAGCTTGTATTCCTATTTTGATTTTGGTTGTCAATATTTCCGTAATTGTCTTTTCTGTTATGGTTGATGGCTCCAACAAACCTATTTTCGTGGTTGCGATTGTTATTGTTATTGTTTTGGTAATTGTTGTTCCTGTTCGTATTGCCGTTATAATTGTTATAACTAGTGAGATCCCGTCGGAACTCAACGGTCAGGAAATATTGGATTTTTTATGCCGAATGATACAAAAGATATATTATTATTTCATCAAATATTCTCTATAAAATTTTTTGATATGTCATTTCTTTAGAAATATAAAATTCAGGGAATTTGGACTATTTACTGTTTCAACTGAACTGAAGCTGTACTGGTGTGTGCTTGGTCTTAAGACTTTAGAGGACCTCCTTGAACACTACATTCAGAGTTCTGCAACTTTGTGGCACTATTTGGACTTTTAAATTGTCGAACCATCGCACTCGTGACATGGCTACATATAATTGACCATGACTGAAAACAGGCTGAGGTAAATAAATACCGACACGATCCAAAAATTGTCCTTGCGATTTGTTAATAGTCATACAAAACGCAAGGCGAATAGGAAATTGACATCTTCTAAAAGAAAAAGGGAGAGTTGTGTCTGATGGTGATAGGTCGATTCTCGGAATCAAAACTCTTTGACCCATTCTTTCGCCAGTAATAATTTCCAAATCTGAACAATTGTCATACATATTTCCTGCAATTAATCTTGTTCCATTTAAAGACCTTGTGAAACGTTTAGGTTTCTTAACAGCATTACAATAGCACCAGTTTTTATCATGAGAGTATGTGGAGACAAACCGCTTAATTCTAAGCTATTTAGAAATTCTATTGGAAACTGGAGAATTTCATTTTCTTCCTCCGTTATTAAATTATTTACGCTAATATATGTCCTTTGCGTTCAAGGTATAAGGTCTATAACTGTAGAATTTATTTCATCACAATGATAATTTTTTGGGGCAAGAATAGCAAACTTTGAAAAATTCACAACCTCATCTGCCAACGCAAATTCTTTCCCGAAAATTTCAGAAACAATATCTTCTTTCGCAATTATTGCGGATGGTAAATCAATAACAGCTGACGGTTCATCATTCACAGAAGAATAATCTCCATTACCAATTTTAAGGAGAAAATTTGCAAGTTCTATTTCTTCTGATCTCGCTCGCATATTCTTAAGCAATTTAAATATCTTAAATTGTGATCAAAGAGGAGAAAACTTGATGCAGTTTTGAGTTATTGTTTGTCTGACGCATGTGGAACTACTGGCAAGACCTGTCTGAAATCTCCTCCAAGGACGATTATTTTCCCCTCAAAAAGAATATCATTGCCCATTATGTGTTTGAAAAGTCTATTAACGTACATTAGTGCGTGTACACTTGCCATAGGAGCTTCATCCCAAACTATCAGACTTGCTGACTTGATGTCATTTGCGGCTCTGCTATTTATTTTTAAAGATGATACAGAAGTTTCCTGCAGATTCAAGGGTATCTTAAATCTACTATGTACCGTGCGACCATTTGGTAAGAGCATAGCAGCAATGCCAGTCCAAGCCACGGATATAACTTCCAGATCTATATTAAAACATTTTTGTATAAGACACTGGTATACAAATGTCTTTCCAGTACCGCCCGGACCATCTATAAAATATGCATTGCCTTTATTTGTATTAATCTGTTGAATTACTTGAATAATTTCATTAATTATCAAAAGTTGCTCATCATTAGCTTGTTCAGTCATCAAGTCATAATCAAGATTTGGATTGTTGGAAGATTCGATGGTCGTAGTAGCTAGGAAATCTTTAACAACTGGCAAGTTAAATGTTGAAAGGGAAATACCATGTAATTTAAGTGTTTCATTTATATCTCTTGTAACCGTAACAATTCGGCATCAAAGTGTTGTAAAGCAACACTTTGATGAAACAAGCACTTCTGTCTTGCGGCAGAAAGTGCGTTTTACAGTATAGCAAGAAGGTAACTAGAAATTTCACGCCTAGCTGCTTGCACTAGCTAGCTCGACGGATGGGGTGGATCGTTACCTTCTACCATATGCCGTCACATACAAATAATTTTTTTATGCGTGCAGAAAACAAAATTGTTTGGGCTAGCAAGAGGGCTGGAGATGTGAAAATAATAATTCACACCCTCTCAGGTCACTAGCGGAATGGGTAAAACTGTTTAAATTAAAATAAAAGAGAAATATTTGTGACTATTGTCACGAAAAAAAAGAGATGGCAAGATAGGTTAATTTTACATTGAAAACCCACGAAACGGAATTCAATTAAACTGACAGACGGATGGACAGAAAATTCTGAAGATTGGTCCATCCGAAGCAAATTATTCAATTGGCGTCGGCAGATGTTATTGCCAACACCGAGGCCTTTATCCCACCCAAAGGGCAAACTTCAACATAACAGCCCTTTGTGGATCGCATCCGGCTCTGGAGTTACGCTTGAAGATTCCGATTACCACAACCTAAAACAAAAAAAAACCATGGAAGCTGAAAAAAAGAAAAATCCTACGCCCCCATTATCCTCGGCCGTCACTGCTCAATTTTTCGGTTTAACACCTCATTTTAACGAAATAAAAAAGAAAACATTTCCAGGGGTGCACAACCTAAAAGGGAAAACTGCACCAAAACCAAAAAAAAAACCAAAAAAGCACACGTCTTAAAATCCAATTTCACATTTTATTAAAACTAAACCAAAATTATAAAAACCACAGTAATAAGAAAAAATGAGCGAAGCAAACCATAGTAGTGAATTTACATTTTCTCTATATCGGCCGGACCACCATGGAACTTTCCCGATAATGTCATCAAATATTCATTTCAGTTCTCCTATTCTAAATGTACATTCCAAGTTTCATGAAAATGTGACTAGTATTGACCGAATTATTAAGGTTTCTCTATATCACCTTCCCGCAACCCCCACCGAGGGGAGACGCATTCTATCTTTTCACTTGCCCTATCCAGAATGTACACACCAAGTTTAAAGAAAATCTGCCTATTATTGAGTGAATTATTTAAGTTTTTCTTTATCAGCCCTCCACAACCCCCCAACGCGGGAAGACTTATTTTATTTTTCAGCTGATCCATTCCAAACGTACGTTCTAAGTTTCATTAAAATCCGACTATTATTGGCCGAATTAAGGAAGTTTCTATATTTCATTATTATTAGGATTTTTTTATTCCACCCTCCCGCAACCTCCACCGAGGGGAGACGCATTCTATCTTCTCACTTGCCCTATCCAGAATGTTCACACCAAGTTTAAAGAAAATCTGCCTATTATTGAGTGAATTATCGAAGTTTTTCTTTTTTAGCCCCCCACAACCCCCCACCGCGGGGAGACATACTTTGTTTTTTACTTGGTTCATCCCAAACGTACGTTCGAAATTGCATTAAAATCCGACTATTATCAACCGAATTAGGGAGGTTTCTATATTTCCACCACAACATTTTTTTAAAAAAGTTTTGTGCATTAGTGTTGCCAGATGTAAATTCCGTTCTGACTTAGATCCTAGTACACAAACTGCGAAAATCTCATTAAAATTGGACGAGCAGTTTCAGCTTTACAACAAGTGCAAATATAGACTATATTTGGACAAAATGTATTTTTAGACAGTGTTGCCATAGTCGAATATGGCCCAAAAACTAATCAGATCTAAGTTAGGATCAAATACATGAACTGTGTAAATTTTATCGAAATTCGCCCAACAGTTTAGTCTGAACCGTGCGGACAAAATTTTGTCGTTTTTAGACAAAAAAATCGTTACCAAATAGTGTTGCCATTTATTAATTTCGTCCAAAATCTAACACCATCTGGCATTTGATACCAAAATGGTGAAAGTTTCATGGAAATCGGACCATCCATTCAGATTTAATTAACGATTTAAAAAAGCGGACGGACGGACGGACATGGGGCTAATTGTTTTTGACGAAACGGATTTTGCACTTATTTTCATCTTCCTAGCCCTTCTAGATCAAAAGTTAGGTTTTCGCACGATTATAGTACTTTCCTATAAACATTCGTTTATCGGGAAAGTAAAAAAAAAAAATATACGGTATCTCAGAAAAGAAAACCCAAAAGTAAAATTGAAAATGAACTCTAACTGAACCAAAAGAAAGTGAATGAAATTTAAGAAAAAAAAAACACAAGAAAAGAAAATTTGCTTGTAAATATAAGAATAATTTAAAATAAAAAAACAAAACTATATGTATGATATACTAGGACTCGCTTCCAAAACTTTAAACAAAATTTGAAAAAAAATGTAACCAAAGAAAACAGTATGTAATAAAATAAACTTTAAAAGTAAATAAACGTAACACTCTGTAAAAAAAAGCAAACTTGGCGTATGGTTTCGCACAAGAAAGCCACTAAAAAAATTGCTTTATTATGACTATTTTCCTTGGTTTTTTATTTATGTTTTGTTGATTATCATATGTTGTTTTTATAGATGTTTTCCTTTGTCCTACTTCTACGTATATGTTGCTGGTTGGTTTAATTTTTCTTATGGGATTATTAGGTAGTTATGTTTGTGTATCATTGGTATGTTTTGTATTATATGTTATAAGTTATATGTTTTTAAATTGTATTTTCAATGTTTTATTTAAGATTCCAGGTTTTATTTTATAGTTTAGTATATGTGTATTTTATGTTTTAGTTTAAAACCATATGTTTTATTTATATTTTATACTATATGATTTATGTTATATTTATTGTAGGGGATATTCGAATTTTTTAAAATTTTATTTTTTTATGTTTTCATAAAAAAATCATATGTTTTAAAATCATATGTTTTAAGTTTTTAAATTAAATTATATGTTTGGTTTTAGTTTAAAATTCTATGTTTTGTTTTCATTTTAAGTGATTATTTTTATTTTAACTTATGTATTTTTATGTTTTATGATAAACTTAAGGTTTTGTTTTAATTTAAATTCGATGAATTTTATGTTTTAGTTTAATGTTTTAAATTAACTTATGTGTTTTTATATGTTTTAATAAACAGATTTTTAATTAACAAATTATTAATATTATTAATCTTTTTATTTGTAGTTTCACTAATTCCTTAGCACTCGATAATTTCTCGAATGTTATTAAACCAAAACTTCCTGATTCACGAAACCTTAAATAAAAATTTCCAAGAAAACCCCAAAAAAACAATCAAAACTCTTCAGAATAATTTTTCAGAAAAAAAAAACTACAAAAGAAAAACCCAATCAAAATTATTTTCCGTCCGTTCGATTTTCAAGGTCAATACCACGTCCCTGTTTTTTTTGCAAATCTTTTTCTCCACCCACAATTCTAAAAGTAAGCCCAGTTTGACCTTTCAACCTTGTCAAAACTTCTCTCGCTTTTTCGGATTTTTTTGTTTTTTTTTTTCAAAAGAAAATCCTGTTGGAACTTTGAATTCTGCCGCCAACTGTTATTTTTGTTAAAATCAAAAAAAATTAGAAAAAAATGCAGTGGCGGCAATACCAAATCTCGCGATAATTTCACATGTTACACTCTCAGACTAAATTGATTAGCTATATCGTGCTTGTGAATTCGAAGGTAGTCTTCACTGAGAGAATCTTTAAAAGTATCCTATAATTCAACAGTGTTGAATGGTTGTTGAAATATGCAAATAAAAGAGAATAACTGTCTTAATTGACATGGCATTTGAAAGATAGATGCTTCGCATAAACAACGATGCCACTCGGTGTCATTCTGAAGTAACCCACGTTACATGGCATCTTCCTTGAAAGTAGAAGAAGTTGCATTATGATATGTCTTTAAATCTTCAAAGCTGGTGGCACCCACTACGTGAAGTAATAGTAAACGAAGATGATACCGTTTAGATTCCACGGGAGAAACATTATATATTCTGCTAATAATTTTGCAAAATTTAACGCGCTTTTTCCAAACACATTTAGTTTTGTCCCAAACATAGTAATTCGGTGTTTCTGGATAAATGTAGGTGCTTTTTTTCCTGGATCTTTATTTAAGCGATGCAATCAGTTTTGTGTTCCTCAATTCTGCTCGAAGTAAGGCTTCAGCGGCATTATCATCATGAAAATACACTCGCTGTTCCTCTGGTAAATGTAAAGGCAAGCGAATTACTGTATGAGATTGTTCATGCATTAGATAAGAAAAAATTCTATATGCAGATTCACACTTACATATCGAGTATTTAGGAAAGCAGAAACTTCTTCATGATGAAGTAAACAACCTTCCGCAGATATTTGCACATTTGCGCAGTCATTCCCATACTTATGGATGTATTTTATGCTGTGAACACTTGCACAAATTTTTACATTTGTGTGCTTGAAAATAAAGTAAGAGGAAGGAATTATGAGGAACTATGTAACGGTTATCGACTTCCACAATATTACCTTGAATATGCTTGGTAATAGTCCTACCGTCATTTCTCCTTCGATAAAGGGGATACCCACGTATACTTTCTTTTGTTTCATGGATAAATTCTTTTGAGAATTTCTTTCTACACTTGCCATCGACCATACAAATTGAGTTTCGATTGAGATTGCCGCAAGGTCCATGTACCATGTGGGATTTAACTAAATTATATAAGATTGTATCATTGGGGTCTGGAATTTCCGCGGAAACAACTTCGTCTATATCTGAGATTTCTCTAAACTTGCAATTATAGCGAAGACACAATAATAGATGAACATGAGGTAAGCCCCTTTTTTGGAACTCAACAGTATAGAAAAACGTTTGTACTTCGCCAAATATTTGCTTTTGGTTTATCAAACGTAAAAGTTCTTTAACTTTTGCATGGAAGACGCGAACAATAACGTCTGGTCTGTTATTAGCAGTTTCATGAGAATGTACGCAATTTGTAAATTCTGGCCATAAGGGGTTGCATGTGAACGTCAAAAAAATGTCTGGCTTTCCAAATTTTCTTACCATTGCCATGACGTTCTGATAATTTTGCATCATGTTCCAAGGACTACCAGTGAAGGAAGAAGGTAAAATAACAATACGCCCAGCCCTTAAATTCTCTTGATCAGCCCTTGTAATTAAAGCATCCGCAAGGCCAGCGTATTATCTACTCGCAATTTTGCCTGTTGATTACGGGTGAATTTTAGTCTGTCACCTTCAATGCGACAGTAATAATCAACAATCAGTTGCTGAGTTCATTTTCCAGCATAAGTTATTGGGCTGAATTCTCCCTTAGGAGGGTACCCTCGAACCATAAGTCTACACGAAATAAATTTTCGCATGGAAATATTTTGGCGAATTTTAGTTTTCCGCTCTCCTCCAGTTGGCATTGAAATATATCATCCTGATTCCCCGCATGGGCAAATCAATACATAGGACATTGGATCGCAGTGCATACTGTCAATATCTATATTTTTTAATCCACCGTCTTCAAAAAAAGAATTAAATACAAAAACTTACATTTCACAGTCTGTACTTTTTTAAAAATTTCACACCAATCTGCTTTAACGTTTGCACATTACTAAACGACAAAAAAGTCGTATGACGCCAGACGTTTTTTGACGAATTCGAATTCACCGGTACTAAATTGACGATTCTCGTTTCGTATCGATTTTCGTTTCGATCCAACGTTTCGTTTCACTTTAGTTTTGCAATCGTTGAATTCGTTCGAAACGAAATAAAGTATTGCCGCAAGACAAATTCGTCAAAGTATTAAATATGTGAAATTGTACTAAAGTTTTTGCTATTTTGGAATAGTTTAATGTCAAAAAACGGTGTATTTATTTGATTATTTGAAAAAAAAATTTAAGAAAGTGAGTTTTGTAGTGCATATTTTTGATATTTGTTTTTAATATTTGTTTTTTAAAAATAGTTTTAATTAAAGTGTTGATTAAAGACAAAAATAAAAAATGTTTAGTTCTATGGCTTGGTTTCTTGCTGAAGAAGACGAAGAAGAAACTGTAAATCTCAGAATTTATAGGAAACAGCTGAGGGCTGCTTCAAGTCCTTTGGATCTCCCAGATGATAGGTAACACGAGAAATGTATTTGCATATGTTGTATTTTTACTCAAACTGAGATTCTAAATTTCAGATTCAGAGAATATTTTAGATAAACTAAAACAGCTTTCAACGCCGTCTTGAACGAATTGGAACCACATCTTAAACCCAGAGCTAGGTCTTCGTCTGTTCCGACAATTTTAAAACTAGCGTGCTCATTGAGGTTTCTTGGAGATGGAGCCTACCAACAGACGATCGGAAACGATTTCAATGTTGCAATAGCACAATCCACCGTATCAGACACTTTGGCCGAAATGCTAGAGCTCATGCAACGAAAATTATGTCCAAAATACAAAAAATTTCATATGACGGAAGAAGAAAAAAGCGAAGCTAAGATGTGGTTTTTCTCAAAAACTGCATTGGAGTAATCGGCAGTGTTGACAGAACACATGTAGGAATAATTGCACCTAAGGAAGACAAACACATTTTTTATAATAGGAAAGGTTTCTACAGTGTTAATGCGATGATTGTAAGTATTTTTTAATTCGCAATTGTTCCCAATTTCATTAACCGTGGTTTTCATAGGTGTGTGATCATCGAATGAAAATTCGTGCAATCGATGCCACTCATGGGGGTTCTTCTCACGATGCGCTAGTTTGGCGGCTTGGACATCCGAAAAAGGTGATGATGAAAAATTATAACAATCACGAGAGAAATGCTTGGTTGCTTGGTATGTACCACATAAATTGTTTTTCCCCGTTAGACTTATTTCAAGACTTATTTCAAGACTTATTTTGAGTTTACGGACGCCATTTTAAAGACATAAAATATTTAGCTGGGTAATTGATATCCTGACATTTTATTTGTAAAAATGCCGTTGACTGAGGAACAACGGCATTTTTGCCATATAAATTTAATATAAATATATTTTATATATGTTATTTCAACTGAATATGCGTTGCAGTTGACAAGAATGATTGAATATTTTTTTTTATAGAAAAAAGGATCCTAATAAACTCATTAATATTTGTCATGAAACATTTTTTTTTGAAATATAAATCCTTCCCGGAATTATAATTAATAGAAACCAGACTAAAGAAATCAAAAATTTCTCAGATAAATGCATTACAATAGATCAATGCAATAAAGATTCTTTCTAAAATCCATCCCGTGATCATTACGAATATTTCTAGCATTTTTGTTATAAAATGATATAAATTTTAAACCAAATTTATTTCTGAATGAAATGCACTAAATTGTTTACATTTTATTGCTGCCGAGGCGACAAATTAATTTTTTCTAAAAAAATGCCTAGAAATTAAAAACATCTGGAATGTCGGGAAAAACCTATTGCAATTCCATACATTCGTATGCATTCAATTCATTGGCACCACTCTTAATTTCAATGTGCCTAAAATAAGTCTGGAAAAAACTCTTCCTCAAAAAATCTCAGTTTATGACTGGAAAAAGTCTGGTTAAATCACCACCAAAATTAAATGTTTCAGGCGACTCTGAATAGCCCTTGGAGGCATGGCTCATAACAACATTTAGAGCACCTGAAGGCGATATGAAGAAAACCGAATATAACGAGAAGCATTCGAAAACGAGAAATATAATAGAGAGGGTAAATGGGTGCCTCAAAAGTCGGTTTAGGAGCCTACAGGGAACGCTGAACTACAATCCGGCGAAGGCTGTTAGAATCATCAACGTATGTGCAGCTCTACACAATATATGTATCGAACATAATGTCGATATGGAATACGAGCGTACAAGCCATGATGACACAGTCTACGATATGGGAGACGGCGAAAATGACCACTATTTGGACAGTGCTCTGAGGATCAGAGATGAAATTTGTAAATCGCTTGTATAAAAAAAGTAACGTAAAAAATGTATAAATGTTTATTTCAGTTAAAAAATGAGTAATGTAAAAAAATATAAATGTTTATTTCAGCTAAAAAAATGAGTAATGTAAAAAAATATAAATGTTTCTTTCATTTTAATGGATCTTTTTATTTTAACAGTTTTGATTCAAGCAATTTTTGCTTTAATACCATTGGCAATGGTATCTTGATTTTGCATATGTTTAATATCCTCCTCAAATTTTCGCTTCATGAGCTCATATTTTTTTTGTTTGAGATTATACATTTGTAACAAGGGGTTTACATATTTTTGGGGTAGTGTTATCGAAGAAGGCAAATCCCCTGATGACCCTTTTACCATATCTTCTTCCTTGCGAGGAGAAGATATGAGATGGTGCAGCAAATGTGAGCAACAAAAAGGCTGCACGCCTTGCTGAGTTGCACAAACTAACTCGCCGGTGGGGTGGGTCGCTGCTCACCACCATCTGTCATCGCGTTACACATAGTTATTTATGCGTGCATGATGAATGTAAACGTCGTTCAGACTTTAGAGTGATAGCGCGAGCTATCAAGCAAGGAAATTCGGTTTTGCGAGAAAAAAACCGAATAAAGGGGGTGTTCGTTAATTCTTGGTCACCGAAACTGACCGAACTTAACGCGAAAGCCTTGCGAGGCATGTCGGGGCCGATTGGCAGAGATGGTATTGCCAACCTCCCACATGGACCGACAGCAGAATGCCGGCCCCCATATGTCCATACTCGCCCCTGTAAATGAGCATGGATCCTTTCGTACCTATATAGATAGAAACTGAAAAGAAGTTATTTTACACCAACTAATTCCAACTGTAGACATTTTTTTTTTCTTTGGTCAAATTGAACATTTACTTAGCTTCTAGATTTATTAAATTTTTCTTTTTATTATTTCCCTTTTTTTTTCTTTCCTTTTTGTTTTCTTTTATTTAAAAAAATTACAAATACTCAAAAAAGAATTTAGATGGAAAGATTAATAAACAAAAAAAAAAATCTACAAAAAAAGCACAAAGAATGATTTCGTTTGAATTTTTCTTATGAGTGTACTGAGAAAACTGTTCTCAGCATTTGCATCCGAAAGTTGTTACAGTTGCTCCATTTTAAAATATATATATTTTTGATGACGATACTGGAAACGTGAAAAGCTGCGGCCATGTTTTTTTAATGATGAAGTATTTGCTTCTCCATATTATTTTTTTTTTTTTCAAATTTTCTTTTATTTTTCGTTTAACAAAAGAAACATACAGAAGACGATTTGATTATCAATGATTTTATGCGGCAAATTCCAAAAGCTGATTCCTAAATTTTTTATTCACTTTTTTTTTTTTGATTTAAATAAAAAAAAACTCTTAACAGGCCACAATGGAGGGCGATGAACGCTGTATCCAATTCTTCGAAACGTTCCACAAGTTGAGCTACCATGTGGTAACAAACATACACGCAATGACTAATATACGAAATTTAGTTTTTAATTGCACTGAGTGTAGCAAAACGCAGTTTCTATCGAAATGAATGATAGTTTTTCCGTCATTGTGGTGTTAGTGGAAAACCCAATTTTTTTTTTGTTTTCTTTTAACGAAAAGAAGTCGAAGAATGTAATATTCAATAATTTTTATTATATTTTCACAAGTAACTACTTACTGATTCCTTTTCTGTTTTTTTTTTTTTTTTTTTTTTTCTTTAATTCCCAAATAAATTATTTTAATAAAAATTTGTTATAAACTCATCCAAACTATCCATTTCTGAGACTTTCAACGACTTTTTTAATTTTCATTTTTTCTTTAAAAAAAAAAATCAACTCAATACATTGACGATCCGTTTCTCACTCCCTTCAAACCAGACTTTTCCCATTGATCATCGAAACCAGACTCTCTTTCATCCACCAAAAATTTTCTTGATTCTTTCATCTCCCCTTCGCAAAAATTTTTCTCCAGTCTAAAACCAAAACCGGTATTTCTTGTTTTATCTTTTATCCTGCCAATCAGAATAGTACACGTTCGACTTTTTCCCATTCTTCTTTGCATCTCTTCTTTCGTTTCTCAGCGGGGACTCTTTTTTTCCAACTTATTTTCACCACGGATATGTGGTGAATCGAATGTTATAGAAAGAATTTATTAAAACCATGCGGTTTTTTCGCAAAAAGTTGACCACGCAGATGATTCAATCATGTTACCGTGTAGGTTTGAAAATATAAGTAAGCGCGTAGTTTAGAACACACGTTACAACACAGATGTGTCAGGGATTGATCTATCAACCCGGACGTAACTGAGAAGCGTGTGGGTGGTTTGAGTGGTACGTGAAAGCTTGCACTGCCCAACGTGGGGCTCGACCACACCCGAATAGAGTCTCCGTTGCTCTCGACTGAGCTAGCCGGGCACCAGAAAACGAAAGAAAAGAAAAGGAAATGATCCGCCCTAAACCCCGACAGTGGATGTCTGTTCTTACCTCACTATTGCCTCAAGTCTTTGGCATGGTAAACCCCTATGGTTCTACCCTGCAAATCCTCGACTTCATAGAGAGAACCGCCAATCGCACGAACCATCCGACACTTTAGAAATTTACGATTTAGCTTAGCATTGACGTTTTTTGCGAAGTCGCTAAGCGTGAAATTTCTTCGGTAGACTTCCTGTCCGGCAATAAATCTCTTTACCCGGGTTCGACGATTATAAATTCGCTCATGCTGTTGGTGAGCTTCGACAAATTATTTTTCACGCGTTCGCGAATTAGTTCAAGCTGGTCTTTTTTTGAGGACACAACCAGTTCACCATCATTCAAACCATTTAACTTTCGCATTGTTGAACGGTTTTAAGTTTCTTAAAACTTAAGTTACTTAAAATTCGTTATCTACAAAATTCCCACATTATATGGGAATATTTAACTTTTCAAATTCATATAAAATATTATAATATTATTAATTATTAATATTATTATAATATAATATATTATATAGTATAATAGTTAAAATTAGCTTGTACCCACATAATAAGTAATGAATTATAAGTAGAAAAGTAGTAAAAATTAATTCTAACTATTGATAATATTTATTTTTTTAAAGAAAAAAAAAACTTATGACCTATAAAGTATGTTATTTATTTGTTTTATGTTTCATAAAATCTAAAAAAAAATAAGTGGTTAAATGGTTTTAACCTATTTTTATGCACAATTTGCTCTTTACCATCTTCATTAACTGTGGTACAATTTAAATCATCAATACTTTTGACTTGAAACGGACCTTTAAAAAGTGGGTCAAGTTTATGTTTTAAGCGATCAGACATATTTAAAAGAACCAGATCACCAACTTTCATCTGAATTGGCTTAGAACTTTTATCATAGTAGGATTTTGAATTTAGCTTTAGTTTCGAAATTAACTGTCGAGCTCTGTCGAGTGAAATTTGTAATTTATATTTTAATTCTTTTTCGTAAGAATCCAGATTATATAATGGATCTATACGTGTGGAATTTAGAAAATCGTATTCTGAAGGGGTTTTCCCAAAAATTAGTTCATAGGGACAGTATCCGTGAACAGTCGAGGGAGTTGTATTGAAACAATATGTAAAGTAAAGTAGCCATTCATCCCAGTCGGTTTTGTTTATACTAATAAATGATCGTAAGTACTCGTTTAAAGTTCTATGACTTCTCTCGATTGTGCCTAATGTCTCGTGGTGGTAAGCCGTAGAAGTTTTATATTCAATGTTCAGAAGTTTGAGAATTTCTGTCATTGTCTGATTTTTGTATTCTGTTCCTAAGTCAGTTCTTAATTCTTTCATTGGTCCATAGATTAAGATGAAATTTTCAAATACAGCTTTTGCTATAGTTTTCGTATTTTTGTTTGGTACTGGAATAGTAACCAAATATTTTGTTAAATCACAAATTATTGTAACTGCATATTCATTACCATTATCGGATTTTATTAATGGACCTATTGTGTCAATTAAAACAATATCGAAAGCGCGCTGTGGTGTTGTTGTTATCGATAACTTTTCCTTTGTTTTTGTTCTTGTTTTATTTAATTGACATTTTTTACAGTTTTTTACAAATTTAGAGACGTCTCTAGTCATATTTTTCCATCTGTATTTTTGTTGTATTTTCTTTAACAATCTGGCGACACCTGAGTGTCCTCCAAAAATAGGATCGTTATGAAATTTTTCGATTAATCGTAATTTTTCGTCTTTTTTGGTTATTTGAATTAATTTAGGCGTTAACGCGATTTGTATCGATACAAGATTTTGTTCCGCAATATTTTTAAATTTTTGAACGTTCATAATATTAAATATATCATCATTTAATGTTAATTGCAATTTTTTAATATTGTATTTGCTGGCCTCTTTTTCTAGCCTTGGAAAAACTTGATTTAGATCAATATTCGCATTGGCAAAATAGGATTTTAAATCCATGCAAACTAAATTTTGTTTGCTGTTTTTTAAATATAATTTAGACTTATCTAAATTAAATACTAAGCGGATACAATTTTTAACTTCATTTTTATTTAATGTTTCGTATATTTTAGGTGGTATTAAAATTATATTATTGTCACATTTTGGTGTTTGGTTTTGATTTAGACTACGTGTGGTAGAGCGAGTGGTTACTTTTAAAATCACCTTATTTGTAATTTGTTTGATTTCATCAAAGTCGATTCTAGATAGAGCATCAGCTCCGTTATTGTCTTTTCCTTTGATGTATTCTACGGTGAAATCAAATTCTTCAAGATCTAGTCTCATTCTTGTTAATTTAGACGATGGATTCTTCATCGAAAACAAATATGAGAGAGGTCGATGATCTGTTTTTACCAGAAATTTTTTTCCATAAATATAAGGTTTAAAATAATTAAGGGCCCAATGGATAGCTGTGAGCTCTTGTTCAATAACGGATTTGTTTTGTTCACCTTTTGTGAAAGTGCGTGACGCGTAAGCAATGGGAAGTTGAATTTCATTTGATTCTTGACTTAATATCGCTCCGCAGGATATTTTACTGGCATCTGTTGTGATACAAAAAGTTTTATTAAAATCTGGGTATTGTAAAATTGGTGGTCTAATAAGTGAATTTTTTAAGTATTGAAAAGATTTTTCGCATGAGTCATTCCAAGAAAAAGTAACTGTTGTATGGTGATAATCCAGAGTAAGAAATCTGAAATCTTTATAAAATAGGGCTTTCTATACAACCAAATCACTGGCTGAAATTTTTCCACTTAATTCACGAAAGCAAGAAATAAAAACGAAAATTTATTCAAATGTTGACTTTGAAATACTTTTATTTTATTAGATTAAAAAATTAAATATAAAAATATTGATAAAAACTATATTATATAAAAAAAAAAATATTATGAAAAAAACTATTAATTTTTGAAGGAAAAAAATCTACTTTTTTTTTTAACAAAAGATTCGCGTTGAATACTTTCGTCCGTTTCTTTTATTATTTTGTAAAGAACTAAGTAAGTATTTTATTTAAAATTCCTTTATATTTTGAATTTTAACTGTTCAAAATATATACACATGCAACTTAAGAAAGAAATTCTACAGAACAGCATTGCCTCAAACCACTGCACGAATGTTGTTCACCTAACAAAAAAACGCCATCTTTATGTGCAAGATATTTTCTTTGATGTTACGATCTGTCAAACTAAAAGTAAATAAACATTGATCAGTGATCATAATAAAATTTAAGGAGTTATTTGGTTTATTCTCCTTATCCATCGCAGATATCTCAGGTGAGTCTCGTTCCAATGAATTTTGGTATTTTATCCTTTACTAATTCAATTTGTCCTAGATTTTAGGTCCGCTATTCAACATTCTCCGCCACCTTGACCCAGTCAAATATGGGTCAATACAAACAAAATATTTGCGGTACATATGCATTGACTATTGCGGCATTTCCTCCTTGCAATAATGAAAGCATGTCAGGAACGAGGAGTTTTTTGGCGCTCCTTCTCGCCAATTTGTAGGAATAGGTGAAAGGAACAAACAGGAATAAGGTATATAATGTGAGATATAAACAAAATTCAACATCTTAAGATTATACAACAAAAATTAAAATTATTTATTTTTTTAGGTAACAACATACATCTAATATTCTTTTATGTGCTTTCGTTTACTTTGTTTGATGTGCATAATTCGTTGTCTATGATAGGTAAAAGGCATAATTTGACAATCGGTCTTTTAATTATGTTATGCTCTGTTCTAATAGTAGCCACTCTTACTAGGTCATCCTTTCCAGGATGAGTTTCTACGATTCGACCCAATTTCCAGTATAAAGGTGGTAATCTTTCATCTTTGACAAGTATCAATTGTCCTACCTTTATGTTGGATTGTTGTGACAGCCATTTTGGACGTTGTTGTAAGCGAGTCAAATATTCATGACTCCATCTCTGCCAAAAATTCTCTGCTAATTGTTGTTGATACTTCCAACGTGTTAAACAATTTATCTTTTCATTTATTATGGATGGCCCTGGTACAGTGAGTAAATCTCGTCCTATTAAAAAATGGGCTGGAGTTAAAGCGTTCAAATCGTTTGGATCACTGCTGATTTCGGTCAATGGTCTCGAGTTGAGACAAGCTTCAATTTGTGTCAGTACTGTGTAGAATTCTTCAAACGTCAAAGTTGTTGTCTTTAAAGTACGACACAAGTGGTATTTGACTGACTTAACTCCAGCTTCCCATAAACCTCCAAAATGAGGTGATGACTTCGGAATGAAATGCCAGTTGACCCTTTGTTCTGTTAATTTCGTAGCTACTTCTTCTGTGATTTGTTTAAGAGCAATCTGTAAATCTTTTGATAATGCATTATTTGCTCCAACAAAATTAGTTCCGCAATCACTGTAGATATCTGTACATAGTCCTCTTCGGCTCGTGAATCGCCTAAACGCAGCGATATAACTTTCTGTAGATAAATCTGACACTACCTCTAAATGTATAGCTTTCACTGCCAAACAAACAAAAACTGCTACGTAACCCTTATATGAACGAGTACCTCTACCTTTCGACACACGAATTTGGAAAGGACCACAATAATCAACACCAGTATGAGTGAATGGGTGTGTAATGCTTACTCTTGGTGTCGGTAGATTGCCAAATAATTGCTTCATGGTTTGTGTTTTGAAGCGATAACATGTTGTGCATCTATGTAGTTCGAATCTTATCGCGTTCCGTGCATTTATTAGCCAATATTTCTGTCTTATGACAGATATCACCAACTGCGTTCCTCCATGTAAACTTCTCTTATGTGCGTCTCGAATTATTAGAGTTACAAAATGATTTTTATCTGGAAGAATTATAGGATGGATTTCATCATAGCTTAATATCGAGTTTTGTAAACGGCCTCCAACTCTTAACAGTCCATTGGCGTCTAGTATTGGATGTAAATTGATCAATCTGCTGCGGTTGTCGATAGGTTTTTTGTTTCTGAGACAATTTTCTTCATTGGTAAATTCTTTTCTCTGAACAATTGCGATGATACTATTGTGTGCTTCCTCTAGTTCAACGGATGTTAAGTTGCCTCTAATGCTTCTCCTTGATCGACAAATGTATATGAATCGACGACAATATGCTATCACCCGAATGAGCCGTGTCATCGAGGAAAATTTATCTATGACGTCGTAAATATCAGCTTCATTGAGTGCATGGTTGACACTTATTTTCTTAGTTTCTATGTCAACTTCTGTAATTTCCTTCTGGCTTGGCCACTTTTCTCTCGGTTCCTTTAGCCACGTAGGTCCGTTCCACCAAATATCGCATTTAATTATCTCGGCTGGTGTCAGACCTCTAGAGGCACAATCTGCAGGATTATGCTTCGAAGGTACATGTCTCCAGCGCGTATTTCCTAGTATTTCATGTATTTGAGTGACTCGATTTGCTACAAACGTTTTCCATTTCGATGGATGTCCTCGCAACCAAGATATTACAATTTCGGAATCCGTCCATACTATTGTCTCATTGATATCGATTTGTAATGATTGTTGCGATTGTTTAATCAATTTAGCCAATAATGCAGCGCCGCACAGTTCTAGGCGTGGTAACGAAATTGTTTTTATTGGTGCTACCTTGGTTTTTGCTGTCAACAACTGTGAATATGTTATACCTTCTTCATCTGTAGTCACCAAATATAATACTGCTGCATACGCCTTGGTAGATGCATCTGAAAAACCATGCAGACAACTCTTTGTTTGGGAATTTGTATGTACCCATCGTGGTAAATTTGTTTTTTCGACTAGATTTAGATTTTTACTAAATTGTTCCCAAAATGTCTTCAGATGTGATGGCAACCGGTCATCCCAATCTAAACCCTCAAGCCACAGAGTTTGTAAAAATATTTTTGCTGAGATAATGATCGGTGCTAGCCATCCCAATGGATCGTATAGTCGTGCAATGTCGCCTAATACTTTTCTTTTGCTATAATCAGGAGAACCTTTGTCGATATTCACTTTGTAGCTGAAATAATCTAAATTTGGATACCAATGAATGCCAAGAGCCTTAATGCACTGATTTTCTAATACATGTGACGACTCGACATTTCGAAATTCTTTTGGAACTGCCTTCAAAAGTTTGTCATCATTTGCAGACCACTTTCTTAGTTTGAGACCTCCTGATTCCAATAATTGAATTAAATCTTTTTGTAGCTTCATAGCTCCTTCAATTGAATCACTGCCAGACAGAAGATCGTCAACGTAAAAATCTCTTAATACTGTGTTTGCTGCTTCTGGATATCTGGTGATTTCATCCTTTGCCAATTGCTGTAATGTCCTAATAGCTAAATACGGTGCACAAGTGACCCCAAATGTTACTGTTGTAAGATTATAATCTTTGATGATATTAGACTTAGAATTTCGCCATACAATTCTCTGGTATTCTTGATCAGATGGTTGAATTCTAATTTGACGATACATTTTCTCAATGTCTGAGGTGAAAGCATATTTATGTCGTCTCCAACGTAGCAAGATTGAAGAAAGATCATCTTGTATGGTAGGACCTGTGTGAAGAGAATCATTTAAAGACATACCACTCGTAGTTTTTCTAGATGCATCAAAAACCACCCGAAATTTTGTACTGGAACTTGATTCTTTTCTGACTGCATGATGTGGTAAATAACTGCATGTGATGTACGATGATCCATTTCTGTCCATAAGATTATCGTCTTCGGAATTCTTGGCTTCAATCATATGTCCTAATTGCATGTATTCTGATATACATTTTGAATATTCCTTAAAGAATTCGGGTTCTTTGTCGAATCGTTTCTCCATTTGGATCAACCTTCCAATTGCGATATCTCGTGACTTTCCTAATCCTCTTTTTGAAGGTTCATGTATGAACGGTAAATTAACTTGATAACGCCCATCGTCCATTCGTACATGATTCCTTTCAAAGTTATTTTCACATATTTCGTCTTCTGGTTTTTTAGGAATTGTTGTGATGAGTTCTTCAATTTCCCAAAAACGTTTCAGTTGCTTTTCTATTTCAAGTGATGCATGATGAGTGATTATCCCCCTTGAAAAATTTGACGAATCATCAGGAACTTCACCAGATATTATCCATCCAAATACAGTTTCTTGTGCAATTGGTTCGCCTTCACAACCCTTTCTAAGACCCGAACTAATAATTTTGCTATACACTTCAGCTCCTAAAATTATATCAATTTTACCTGGTATATTGTAAGATGGGTCTGCCAAGTTTAATTCCTGAAGATGTTGACATTCTTTCAATGTTACTGTTTGATTGGGTAACCAATTCGTCAAATTTTTTAAGATGTACGCTTTTACGTTGATGTTGTGGTTTTTGCCATCTCTCGTATGCAAATTCAAGTTAACGCAACCCTTTATACTACCAGCATTGCATCCACCAACTCCTGTGACGTTAGCCCTTATCATCTGTCTTTTCAATCTTAATTTCTGCGTGATTGCTTCAGAAACAAAAGATGCTTGAGATCCTTGGTCGATTAAAGCTCTGAGAACTAACTGATTTCCATTTTCAGTTACCACTTTAACTAGTGCTGTAGGAAGAAGAACTTGTTTGTTTCTAAAAATTTGACTGCTAAGCGAATTCATGTTGAATGGTTTTGCTTGAGCATCTAGTTGTTGATTTGTTGTTGATGTGGATGGACGATTTTTATTTGTGTTTGCAGTTACTCGTGGTGTATGACCATTACCGTTGTTTGTTGGTTGTTGCATTACATGTAGTAAAGAATGGTGACGCTTCTTACAGTGAAAACAATTCATCTTGCTAGGACAATTAGATACCATGTGTCCTCTTCCTAAACAATTGATGCACAAACCATGAGTTTTCACTTTATTCATTTTTGATTGATAATCCAATGCAACAAATTTTGGACAATTTCTTATGTGATGAGGTTCTGAACACAGAAAACAATATAAAACCGTATCAGAATGAAATGATTGCATTGACCTATTCGACCCCTTTTCAGTTAATGACGTGTTTCTGGATTCTCGAGAGAAATTCTTTGCTTTGTTGCTGATTGCTTCTAATACTCGAAACCGTGTCTCAAGAAATTCTTTGAATTCTTCTAATTTTGGTAATTCAGTGCTACCCCCCAGTTTCTCTTCCCAATGTTTATGCGTTTCAATTGGAAATTTCTGCACAATTATATAAATAATAATGGCATCCCAATCTTTAATGTTGATTCCAAAATTCTGAAGAGCTTGTAGGCTTTCAAATGTAGTGTCAAGAATACGTTTCATACCGTCAGCCGTTTCTACAGTAAGATTGGGTTGGTTCAATAAATTTTTCAATTGCGAATTCACTAACATTCGTTTGTTTTCGTATCGTTGGACTAGAAGATTCCAAGCAGGTTCATAGTTTTGCTCGGAAACAACATGATGTTTTAAAAGATGCTCTGCTTGGCCTGTTACTCTAGTTTTTAAATAATGTAATTTTTGGACCGAAGGTATACGATGATTATCATGTATTAATGATTTGAACAAATCGTGGAATGATGTCCACGATGAATAATCACCCGAAAATTTTGGCAGAGATATGCGTGGAAGTTGTAATTCTTCCCTTGGTGCCGAAAAATTATTTTGCGTTAAATCAGTTTTTTTTGGTTCAGATTGTGGCACTTGAAATCTTGCATTATTATCATCTTGTATTTTACATAAGCAAGTAATAAATACTTCTTCAAATTTAGAAAACACATCATTTTTAAAATATGTATTTTCAGCAGTGTCTTTTTCATCGAAGAGAAGCAACCTATCATGACGTAGTTTAAATTCATTCCAATAACCATTAAATTGAGTTATTCGGAATTCGAAATAAGATGGAGTATTCTTTCGTTCTTTCCCGTCCTTTTTATAATTATCGAACGATTTCTTCATGGTTTGATATGTATTTGTTTGTTGCTTTATTAATTCCTCCATTTTTTTTTTTTGTTATTTTGATTTAATTAAACTCGGCACACAAAATTAATTATAATATTGTAATATATATTTTTTTTTTTTTGATAATAAACAAGAATTCTTTAGAATAAAACAATATGTTTAAAAAATTTATTCAAAATAAATAAAATATATAAATGAAAAAAGCAATATATCTCACAAAATAAGGATTATATCAAAAGGACTTACCCAGGAGCACCAACTGTTTACTTCACTGTTAATTACTTTGTTTTTTAGAAAATAATTGTTAGATTTAGAAAAATTCTTAAAGTTTTGCCCGTTAAATTCTAACGTAAGATTTTTTAATAAAGACGCTCAATTCTCTTTTCTTTTTGTTAATTCCAAATACCGCACTTTGTATCTGTTAAATTCTACTGTAATTTTTTCACAAAGGACCGATTCCTTTCTTTCTTTTAACTGTTTTTCCGTTAAGTTAAACAAATTGAAATTTCTGTTAATTTTAACAAAGGATTTTCCTTTTCTTGGATTTAAATTCGCTTAACACTTTTCTTATCTGGATTAACCAATATCTATGTTTCCTTTTTTAACACCTTATGAAAAATCCGGCTCGAAGGACCAAATGTTGTATGGTGATAATCCAGAGTAAGAAATCTGAAATCTTTATAAAATAGGGCTTTCTATACAACCAAATCACTGGCTGAAATTTTTCCACTTAATTCACGAAAGCAAGAAATAAAAACGAAAATTTATTCAAATGTTGACTTTGAAATACTTTTATTTTATTAGATTAAAAAATTAAATATAAAAATATTGATAAAAACTATATTATATAAAAAAAAAAATATTATGAAAAAAACTATTAATTTTTGAAGGAAAAAAATCTACTTTTTTTTTTAACAAAAGATTCGCGTTGAATACTTTCGTCCGTTTCTTTTATTATTTTGTAAAGAACTAAGTAAGTATTTTATTTAAAATTCCTTTATATTTTGAATTTTAACTGTTCAAAATATATACACATGCAACTTAAGAAAGAAATTCTACAGAACAGCATTGCCTCAAACCACTGCACGAATGTTGTTCACCTAACAAAAAAACGCCATCTTTATGTGCAAGATATTTTCTTTGATGTTACGATCTGTCAAACTAAAAGTAAATAAACATTGATCAGTGATCATAATAAAATTTAAGGAGTTATTTGGTTTATTCTCCTTATCCATCGCAGATATCTCAGGTGAGTCTCGTTCCAATGAATTTTGGTATTTTATCCTTTACTAATTCAATTTGTCCTAGATTTTAGGTCCGCTATTCAACAGTAACATTTTTCCTCGTTAATCGAGTTAAATGATAAGAATATTCTGCGAAGTTTGGAATGAATCTACGGTAGTAGTTACAAAATGCGACGAATCTCTTAGCTGCACCAGCATTGTTAGGCTTAGGAAAATTTTTGATTAAATTAAATTTTGAATCATCAGGGAGAATGCCGTTGTTTGTGCATTTATGACCAAGAAAAGTCACCTGGTGTTGGGAAAATTGACATTTATCAGGATGTAATTTAAGATTGAATTTTCTGCAGACTGAAAAAACTTCTTTCAAATTTTGAAACATATGTTTTTCAGAACATCCAATAACAATTAAATCGTCCATGTACAGAAATGCTTTGGATGGACCAAGTCCAGAAAATGCAATACTCATCATTCTTTGAAATGAATTTGGTGCTATTTTAAATCCGTATGGGAGGCGAGTATATCTAAAAGAGCCTTTATCAGAAGAAAATGATGTTATGTCTCTGGAGTCAGGGTCTAATTCGACTTGCAGAAAACCTTGTATTAAGTCTAGATTACAAAAATATTTTGCACGTCCTAGCTGGTCTAGTATGTCGTCTATCCTAGGGAGTGGAAATTTGTCCGAAGTTAGTTTTTTATTGACCTGGCGATAGTCGATGACAAGTCTCCATCTTTTTTGTGGATTTCCTGGAAGTGGTTTTTTAGGAACTAATAAAACAGGGCTATTGTATTCTGAGGTTGATGGTTCTATGATCTCATTTTTTAAAAGTTTTTCTATTTCTTTATTTACAATTTCTTTATGAGCGTGTGGAATGCGATAGTTTTTAATATAAACGGGGTTTTCATCTTTCACTCGTAATTTTTGTTTGTAAAAATTATTTGAAGTTATTTTGTCTGTTTCCAGAGCAAAAATATCTATATATTCGGTGCACAATTTAGTTAACTTTTCTTTCGCAAGTTGTGGAAAATTTCTTGAAAGTTTATTTAAAATTTCAGTGTCGTTTTCAGATGTTACATTTTGAATTGGGTGAATATCATAATTTCTAAGATCTTCTGTTTTAATTGGAATGTTTTTTAATAAAATATTTTCTGACGTAGTGTTTAGAATATTTACATAAGGGTTTTGTTTTGAAATAAGGGTTCTTGCTATGAAGATTCCGTGAGCAATTTCTTGGTTTGGGATTAAAATTTCCTCTTCACTACTTGTATTAATTTTTTCATTTAAGTAAATTTTTCGCAAAACTTTACACCGTGCAGGTAATGAAATGGAATTAGGTTCTGGACTGTCGATTATATCAAATACTATTTTATTATAATATCCGTCTGGACGTAATATTAATGAATTATCATTTTTTGAAAAATCCAGTATACAGTTATACTTTTTTATAAAATCTAACCCAATAATTCCTTCGACAGGTATTGGAAAATTTTGGTCCACAATTGCAAAATTGTGATATATATATATATTCTGGGAAGTATTTTCCACAATTATTTTTGATTTTACTGTGCCGAGCGTGCTTATAGAACCGTTTCCTATGCCATTAATTTTACATGGATTATATTTTTGTATTTCTGAATTTGGTTTTAGGAAATTTTCTTTAAAAACTGAGATATCTGCGCCTGTGTCCAATAAAAAGTTGTTGTAAGTACCACTTAAATCTGTTTTTAAAACAACGTAGCTATTAAGGTTTAAATTAATATTGTAAACATTTTTGTAAGTATTTAGTAGTTTTCGTTCTGGGGGTCCCCTTCTTGATGTTGTTGGGGACCTATTTCGTTTCCCGGATTTTCTGCACGCATATTACGGATATTTCTATTGTTATTTCCGTTGTTTGGATTTTGTCTATTGTAATTATTATTATTTTGGCGATAACTATTATTATTTCGTCGGTAATTACCGTTATTTCGATTGTTATAACTTTGATTATTTCTGTTATTAAAATTTCGGTTGTTATTTCTGTTAAAGTTTCTGTTATTATTGTATCTGTGATTTGGGTGATAGTTATTTCTATTGTTGTTGTAACTATTATTGCGTTTTTTAAAGTACATCACGTTATTATTTGATGCGCTATCGGTGCTTATACCGACAAATTTAGCAATTGCTTCATTCATATTTGCGAATTGAGCAGCTTCCATTACGAGTTTTACTTTCTCATTCGTTGCATTTTTGGTGAAACATTTTATAGCAGTTTGTGTCGAATACTTTTGAGCAAGTTCAGATAGAACACCTTCTGCAATATAAGAGTTTTCTAGAGATTTTGTCAGTTCGTCAATTTCTTGAGTGAATGTGTTAGCTGACTTAGAATTTTGTTTAATACTCATGATTTTTGCAGTTAAGACTTCGGTAGATTCACGTTTAACTTTATTTTGTAAAGTTTGTGTGATAGCGGCTACGGTGGCTTCATTAGTTATTAGGTTACGAGCTGCGCCCTCTAATTTGGTTTTAATCAAAGCAATTAATAAATTTAAATGGGGGCCGGCTTGTAAGTTAGTTAAATTAATTGCGTCAATGAATGATTGTAAATTTTCTGCTTTACCATCGAACTTTGGTAATAGCCTAGCAGCAAGGGATAAAAATTCGTGAGCTTCTAAAGGCATTTTTATTTTTGGTTTTTCGTCTTCTATATCTGATGCGGATGGAGTAGAGCCAGGAGACGGATTATTGTCTTCCGATTGCGTGTCTGAGTCAGTTGAATTTGATACAACTAGCGTAATATTTATTTGTTCTCCGAATTGTAATTGCTTAGAATACGTGAGTTTTAGTAAACGAAGTGCATTAATGATTTTATGTTTAGTTTTTTCGAAAAGTTTTTGAGATTCTGTATTGTTTGGGAATTGTGTGTCGTATTTTTGCAAGATTTCTGCAATTTTGTTATATTCTATAATTAAAGTATTTTTATGAGCTTCCGCTGTTAACCGTTTCGGTGGTTTTTTAATATTTACGCACTTATAGCTTTTATTAAAATTTAATAAATGTGGTTTTATCAAGTTTTCGTAGGTTACTGTCCATGTCATTTGTAAATTCAGTTATAGTATTTTAATGAAATTTATTCGAATTTTTATGAAATTTATTAGGATTAAAAATTTTAATTTGAAATTGGGACAAACATTTTGATGATTAAAATGTGTACGAAACTATGGTAAAGATTTTCTGAGGATTCAAAAAAATCATTATGTTGCGAAAAATGTATATTTTTTTTTTATTTTTTTTTCAAAATATACTATATTTATTTGATTGTCAACCAAAGTATTTTTAACTTTAATGGCTTACAATTTATCAAAAATATTTATGTATATAGGGTATTAATAATAATATAATTTTAAACTACTTGCGGTTTTGACCTTAAATTAAATTTTTAATTATAAAAATTTTTTTTTTTTTCATTTATTTTATTTTTATTTTGATGATTTTTGTCTTCTTGGTATGGTCGACTTTTTTCTTCCTTTTATTGTTGTATAAATATATTATTTTAATTCTGCCATTGACTGTCCTCTAGCGAAGTATTTGCGCTTCATGTTTTTGTGCCACATCTTGTACAAATTTAGTACAGTATTTAATATCATTAGAATTGCTATAATGTACAGGCACACAATAACATCAGTATTTTGGATCGTAGCTTGATCGATTTCAATGGTGTTTAAAACGGTACCGTCGTTTGAAGGCGCTGAAGATTTTGATTGGGTTTTTCCCATATTTAAAACAATATTCACACAGGATCACACAGGATTATTATAGTTTTTATAAACTTTAAACTAAAAACGTCAAAAACTTCAAAAAAACATTTTCCAAAAAAAGTTTCACGAAAACTTCCAGAAAAACTTCAAAAAAGTCTTGCAAAAAAAAACTCCAGAATTTAAATTTTAAACTGAACACTTGAAAAAAATTTTTTTTTTTTTTTTTCATTTTTAACTTTAAACTGGCAGGATCGCCATGTTGAGTAAGTTTTTAATAAGTTAGTTTTTAATTCAAACAATACTTTTGTTTTTATCGATGCGACTTTATTTTAAGACAATAGAAATGATTCTGCTGCACAAAAACGTCTTACATTATATAATCTATCTTATCTAGTATATATGATATTTTCGGGTGCAAAGTAAAATATTCCCATATATTTACTTTTCAAATTCATATAAAATATTACACGTTTTACCTGAATAAGCAAAACGTGTAATAGATAATATTGCACCCGAAAATATCATATATACTAGATAAGATAGATTATATAATGTAAGACGTTTTTGTGCAGCAGAATCATTTCTATTGTCTTAAAATAAAGTCGCATCGATAAAAACAAAAGTATTGTTTGAATTAAAAACTAACTTATTAAAAACTTACTCAACACGCATCAGTTCGTAGGTCGAGCCATGTGTGATCATGTGGGAACCGAACACAAGAAAATATGGATCAATCAATAATAAAGGGTTTAGTGTAATCAGGGTTGGCCAATACCGGGGCCGTAGTTAATGAAGATTTCAAGGCTTCAAACGCTACCTGAGCTTCCGCTGTCCAAAGAAACCTGGCACTCTTCTTTAGGCAGTCAGTAATTGGCGACGACAAGGAGGCATAATTGGCAATAAACCGCCTATACCATCCCGTCATACCCAAAAATCGACGAACCTGTTTTGGAGTGGTCCTGCACCTACCACTCCAAAACAGGTTCGTCGATTTTTGGGTATGACGGGATGTCAAAAATTGCAGATACTTTATTTGAGTCGATCTTTAAACATCCGTTACCAACGATGTAACCCAAATATCTAACTTCTCTCATGCAAAATTTGCTTTTCTCCAAATTTATCGTAAGTCCAGCATAGGACAAGCAGCGTGCAATGGTTGCCAAAAGTTTAACGTGAGAATCAAAATCCTCAGAAACTACTAGCAGATCGTCCAAATAGACGAAACAGTTTTCTCTTAACTCGACTGGAATTGCTTTGTCCATCAGTCTACACATTCTTTGAGGAGTATTACAGAGCCCGAATGGCATCACTGTAAGCTGGTATAACGGTCTACCAGGCACTGTGAAAGCAGTTTTTTCCCTACTCTGCTTTTCCAACGGTATCTGCCAAAAGGCGTCTTTCAAATCAATACTTGAAATGAAACACGTCCTCTCAAGTCTACTGAGAAGGCCTTCTATATGTGGAAGTGGGTAAGCGTCTTCTTTCGTAAGGGTGTTCACTTTCCTGGAGTCGAGGCAGAGGCGAACCTTTCCAGGTTTGCGCACCAAGACTACAGGAGAGTTCCACGCGCTGACACTTTCTTCGATAACACCCAATCCCAACATACGGTCCAACTCAGCATACATGAGGGCTTGCACCGCAGGGGAAACAGGGTAGTGGCGTTGCTTTACAGGCTCCGCGTTTTCTACCTCAATAATATGTTCTTCTAAATGTGTTTTCCTTGAAGGAAGGAAATAAAGTTAAGATGCTTTCAAGACGCGCGCGTTGTTCCGAATTAAGCGCATGTGTGTTGGGATCGTCAATTGACAAACAATCTAAAGTTTCGTTTTTAGAAAATATAGTCGGAGCTATATCGAATTCTTTCCAAAAATCTACACCTAGATATAGACTTTGGGTAAGTCCTGGTACGACGTATAGAGAAAGTGTTTTTATAATGTTATTGTAAGTAATTGGAATCGCTATTTGCCCGTCTACAGGTTGAGCTTTACCATCAGCCGTTTTGACTGAGGTGGGACGACCAGTAATTAAAATTTTATGACGTTCGAGGAAATCTAAAGCGCCAGCGCCTAGACGGGACACACTTGCGCCACTGTCCAAAAGGCCAAAAAGGGATTCACCGTCGATTTCCACCTTAGCAGATTCCACCAATTTACCCAATAACTTCTTTTGTTAACACCTTTCTCTAAACCTACTAATTTTACTCGGTTTTAGTACAGTACCGATTATTCTATTTCTAGCTTCGTCATATTCCATTTGACGTTGATGTAATGTTTTATTCGACCTTTCCAGTATATTTTTATTATTGGACGAGATTCTAGTTGACGTTTCGCGTTTCAAAATTTTGATGACAGACGGAGAATTTGGTTGCAATGATAGATTCGGACTCAAAGTTGGTTCTATTTTGATTGGTCCGGGGGCATTATTGGCAACCGGGGATTCCCGTACGTCTCTCGGTGCCTCTGTGCGTTTCCCGGATTACATTTTGGGCACATCGGTAACGACACATCTTTTCTACCACAACGATAGCAGAAGGACCGTTGTGGTATCGTACACTCGAAAAAATCATGACCAATATTGTCACAGTTCCAACACTTGAACCGTGATCTACCATTAGCATCCATAGCTTCTATTTGATCTTGTATTCCGTTTAGCCGCATATTTTCGCTCGCATAACCTCGAATACTACTATCGATTTCGGTAGGTTGATATGGTAAACTACTACCGAAATGAGATGAATTAATATTGTATTGATTTGATATCGGTTCGCGAGGAAAAGATTGGCCACCTATGGTATATTGTTGGTGGTTATACGAATAACTTCTTGGGTCACAGTCATTTTTAAAATCTTGGTATGGGAGATGAGAATCATTTTCTTGTCTGAAGCGAGAGTCTGGTATAAAGCTAGTTCTAGCAGGTGAGTTATTTGCACCGAATTCCTGACTGTTTACATTTTGGTGAAAATCAGTGGTGCGTAACATTTCGTTTGCGGGTCTAAGTTTATCATTATCCAAATCAGTCCCATCATTTGCCGAATCTGGTCCATGTGAGAAGTTACGTTCGTCAAAATCATCCAATTCATGAATGGGCCGTGTTGGGTTTTGCCAAGTTCGTCTTCGTTCCCTTTCAGAAAGATGGCGTTCCGCTTTGCGGCATACCTCCTGAAAGCGACTCAGACGCATTGCAGGCATTCCGAAAATAAGATTAGCGATCTTATCTTTGACGTTCTCTCTCATAATGTCCGCCAATTCTATTTCAGTCATAGGAATTCTTAACCGATGGTATAAAGACATAACCGAATCGTAAAAATCATCGAAAGTTTCGCTGTTGGATTGCTTCCTTTGTAGCATCCGACGCATGATTTCATGGTCAGTATCCAGGCTCTTGAATTGATGTCGGAGGGCCGCCTTTAGGCCATGCCAATCGATGTGGGGTTCTCTTTTCAACAGTCGCCAATACCACTGCTCAGCCTTATCGGAGAGCAGGGTATGGAATTGGGTACAAATGGCGTACCACGAATTATCCCCACGCGATTGCATGGTTTCTATGCGGAATATGAACTCTTCCACAGACATATCTTGAGCCTTTCCACTGAACCTGAATCTCCATTTGTCGATTCGGGTATCATGTCGTAAAATAGCGTGTCGAACTTCCTGACCATTACGATTCGTGCTTGAGTTAAGATTTGAGTTCCTACTTGGGCTACGCCTTTGGGTTTTATTAGGATTAAAAGGCATGCGTGGATTCGGATCATGACTGGGGTCGACGTGGTGATTATTGTTTGAAGCTGAAATAGCGTTCACGTTATAATTTGGGTTTTGGTTACCAGCACCATATAGAGGTGGTGGTGGTCTATTTACGTTATGGTTCGTTGTTGGTTGACTCATTCTCTGAGGAACGTTCAAATTATATGTTTCATTCAAATAATTGAAGTTAGCAGGCTGGTCAATGGATTTTGGAGGAGCCACTGAACCTGGTGCTTGCGATGGTGCATTCAAAGTCATACGCTTGATCTGATTGAGTAACTCACTTTGGATCTTTGCCATCTGACTACTCACAGCCGCCTCGATCATAGTTCCTATGTTTTCCGTGGAAGCACTTGGATCTGACGGAGAGAGGAAAGAGGCGCCATCACTAGAACCCCATCGTGTGATAGTTGGGTTTGCCGCACCTCTTCCTCTACCACTACGACTGCGGGTTGTCATTGTAGCAGAAGCCACTAATTTTGAAGCTGGTGGAAGATCTAACGAAAGCTGTGATTGGCTTCGCGTTACTCGAGAATCATCTTGACCGGTCAATTCACTCACCGCAGCACCTTGAGCATCTGTATTTGGCTCTGGTGACGCATTTGGTACAATTGTGGGGTTGATTTTAGGTGTTGCACCTGTATTTGTATCTGCCATTTCGTAAACACACCAAAAAATTTACAAAAACACAGATCAAATTAGTTTAGGTGTATGAGTTTACGTTTTTTGATGGGACCTCAGACTAAAATCAAACGCCCAGATTTAATTGCCGCTAATGTGAAAAGGAATATATGAACACACCTTAAGTTTCCAAAGATAACGTAATTATAATCACACCAAATCAAAATGCCCACGTTGACGTGTTGCCTTTTGTTACTATTCAGTCAGAAATCCAGTACAATACAAGGTCAAATCTGGTGTTTGAGGAATGTTTCTTCTCAAATATTTACTCTTTCAGGGAATCAAAACAAAATGGACAGAAAAATAGAGAAGAAAAAAAAAATTGCTAATAATAATAAAAAAAAATTTGGCAATATAAAAAAATATAGTAATAAAAAAAATGATAATAATAAAAAAAATTAATAATAATAAAAAAAAACTCCCCCACCAAAATATATTTATATGAGAAAAAAAAACGAAAACAATAAAAATTTTCAAAAAAGATAATGCCAAAAATATAATAAAATAATAAACTCAAAAAATTGTAACCTAAAACTGCAATAAACTAAACCCAAATCAAATAACCCAAAAAAACTAAACCGAAAACTAATCAAAAAAAAAATAAATCAAAATTGAAAAAAAACTGAAATGAACTAAACTAAATAAACCTAAACCAAACTAAATAAACTAAACTAAATTTAATGAAGAAAACTAGAACTGAGATCAAAACTAAACTCAAAAAAAAAATTCCCTTTCAAAATACAATTTCCCAAAATATTCCCAAAACAAAATTTTCGACGAAATTCCAAAAAAAAATTTTTGGAATTTCCCACAGAAATTTCCAAAATAAATCGCTATAAAAATTATTTCCCAGAACCAGGAAAACTAATTTCAAAAAAAAAATCAAAATGAAACTTCCCAAAATTCTACAAAATTTATCGAAAGAAATTCGCTCAATTAAATTCCGCACAATATAAATTCTTCAAAAAAAAATCAAACGTAATAACGTAAGAGCGAGAGAGAGAGACGAAACAAGTGGACGACACGAAGAAAACATAAACGCGACATGCACTCACGAAACGAAAATTGGATGTTGATGGGTGACCCGCGAACGGTACCAAGTCGAGTGATCGGACACCTGCAATAGCAACCAAGGCCGAAGCATGTGATCCGATCCAAACGACTGGCACAATCTCGGAGCACTATGTCTGATGTGGTTGCATGACTCTCGTGTCCTCACCGCATTATTCATGGGCTTAATTAAGCACGAGAATGTGCGAAAAGGCGTACTAAAGCTCATACATCCGCATCTGTAGCATTTCCCGGAGTCGAAACTGCATTGAAACGTGAAACGTTGCAATGACTACAATATTCATGTAGCACGTAATCCACATTTCAAACGCTTTTACGGCAAGCGGAATATTCAATAAAAAAAAAAACCCGAAGTAACTGCTACTACGCAACGACAGCAGGACTCAACATAAACACGATGGCGAAAAGCAAGTTCAATTTCGAAAACCAAAAAAAAACGAACATCCGAAATTATGTTCACATCAACACTTCGTTCAGAAATTTCAATGATGTGAACACACCTTCAGAAAAAAAGTTGACTAATAAAAAAAGATGAAAAAGAGTACAGGGTGTTTCGAAAGTTTCGAAAAAAAATTGAGTCAAATTTTCAAATTTTCATTAAAAAAATTTGTTTTCTGAAAACTTGGTTTACCATAAGGTAACAACCAAAACACCATTTTCAAACATCAACTCGTTCGAAAATGTGTCTAACAATTTGGTTTGAGCTCCATTTGAAATTTCAACCGAAGTCGAAAATACAAATGGCAAACAAAATTAAAGATCCGCTGGCAGAACCAACGAAACGTTGGGCGCCATATATGTAACAAGGGGTTTACATATTTTTGGGGTATTGTTATCGAAGAAGGCAAATCCCCTGATGACCCTTTTAGCATATCTTCTTCCTTGCGAGGAGAAGATATGAGATGGTGCAGCAAATGTGAGCAACAAAAAGGCTGCACGCCTTGCTGCGTTGCACAAACTAACTCGCCGGTGGGGTGGGTCGCTGCTCACCACCATCTGTCATCGCGTTACACATAGTTATTTATGCGTGCATGATGAATGTAAACGTCGTTCAGACTTTAGAGTGATAGCGCGAGCTATCAAGCAAGGAAATTCGGTTTTGCGAGAAAAAAACCGAATAAAGGGGGTGTTCGTTAATTCTTGGTCACCGAAACTGACCGAACTTAACGCGAAAGCCTTGCGAGGCATGTCGGGGCCGATTGGCAGAGATGGTATTGCCAACCTCCCACATGGACCGACAGCAGAATGCCGGCCCCCATATGTCCATACTCGCCCCTGTAAATGAGCATGGATCCTTTCGTACCTATATAGATAGAAACTGAAAAGAAGTTATTTTACACCAACTAATTCCAACTGTAGACATTTTTTTTTTTCTTTGGTCAAATTGAACATTTACTTAGCTTCTAGATTTATTAAATTTTTCTTTTTATTATTTCCCTTTTTTTTTCTTTCCTTTTTGTTTTCTTTTATTTAAAAAAATTACAAATACTCAAAAAAGAATTTAGATGGAAAGATTAATAAACAAAAAAAAAAATCTACAAAAAAAGCACAAAGAATGATTTCGTTTGAATTTTTCTTATGAGTGTACTGAGAAAACTGTTCTCAGCATTTGCATACGAAAGTTATTACAGTTGCTCCATTTTAAAATATATATATTATTGATGACGATGCTGGAAACGTGAAAAGCTGCGGCCATGTTTTTTTTTTAATGATGAAGTATTTGCTTCTCCATATTATTTTTTTTTTTTTCAATTTTTCTTTTATTTTTCGTTTAACAAAAGAAACATACAGAAGACGATTTGATTATCAATGATTTTATGCGGCAAATTCCAAAAGCTGATTCCTAAATTTTTTATTCACTTTTTTTTTTTGATTTAAATAAAAAGAAAACTCTTAACAGGCCACAATGGAGGGCGATGAACGCTGTATCCAATTCTTCCAAACGTTCCACAAGTTGAGCTGTCATGTGGTAACAAACATACACGCAATGACTAATATACGAAATTTGGTTTTTAATTGCACTGAGTGTAGCAAAACGCAGTTTCTATCGAAATGAATGATAGTTTTTCCGTCATGGAAAACCCAATTTTTTTTTTTTTCTTTTTTTTTTTGTTTTCTTTTAACGAAAAGAAGTCGAAGAATGTAATATTGACTAATTTTTTTTATATTTTCACAAGTAACTACTAACTGATTCCTTTTCTGGTTTTTTTTTTTTTTTTTTTTTCTTTAATTCCCAAATAAATTATTTTAATAAAAATTTGTTATAAACTCATCCAAACTATCCATTTCTGAGACTTTCAACGACTTTTTTAATTTTCATTTTTTCTTTAAAAAAAAAAAAATCAACTCAACACATTGACGATCCGTTTCTCACTCCCTTCAAACCAGACTTTTCCCATTGACAGATTTGGAAAATGAAGATGATGGACGAAAAGTTGCGTTATTACTTCATAATCTTGGACCGGAAAGTTATGAAATATTTAACTCATTTAATGAAGATATCGACAAAATTAAATATGAAATCTTAGTGAAAAAGTTGGAGTCATATTTTGTGCCGAAAACTAATATTGCAATGGAAAGACATAAGTTTTTTACCAGACAACAGTTAGTTGATGAAAGCATAGATGAATATATAACTGTATTAGTAAATTTGAGTTTCAATTGCTCATTCGGAAATTTACGAGAAGAACTGGTGCGTGATATATTAATATGTGGTCTAAGGAAAAATTATCTCTACATAAAAGAACGCCTTCTAAATGAAGGTGACATAAAGCTTGAAAAGGCTTTAGAAATCGCAAAAACAATGGAATTAACAAGAAGACAGTCACAACAACTACAAAAGGAAATGGATTTCAATTGTGTTGGTGCTTTACATAGTACCAAATTTAACAGTAATGACAGCCGACAAAATCCATTTAGTAGAGGTCATCAGGGTCATAGAAATAGCCAGCCAGAAAGTGAAAAGAAAAAACAACAAATTGAATACAAACAGCAAGTTAATAAAATTGGAATTTGTAACAAGTGCCGTCTTGTCCATAGAGAACGGTGTCCAGCTATTGGAGTCATTTGTAACATTTGCAAGCGGAAAAACCATTATGCGAGAATGTGTATATACTACAAAAATAAGTCAGTTAATCACTTGGGACTTAAAAAAACAAACAACGAGTCATCATCATCATCAGAGCCGGAAGAATTTTTTGTAGGAGGATTGGACGTGGGTAAAGAAAAACTGTGGTACATTGAAATTAAAATAAATAAAATAAAAATTAAAATGCAATTGGACACAGGTGCGCAAGTCAATGTCATGTCGACTTTTCAATTTGAGAAATTGAAATTAGGTCCAACAAACTTAAAACGTTCTAATGTCAAAATCGCGACTTTTGATGGTGATCAATGGAAAATTTTGGGAAAGTGTTTTTTAACATGCGAATTTTTGAATCAAAAACATCTAATAGAGTTTTTTGTTGCCGATTTAGAATGTCAAACAGTATTAGGCTTGCATACCTGTGTGGAATTGAATTTAATAAAACGGGTTCATTCAATAAATTTAGATAACAAATTATCTTATAATAATTGTAAAATTTTACAGAAATATAAAAGTGTGTTCCAAGGCCTTGGTTGTTTAAAAACTAAGTGTCATCTAACAATAAGAAATGATGCTCGACCTGTTATTGACAACATGCGCAGGATACCCTTCAAATTAAAAGAATTATTAAAAGATGAACTTGATCGCCTAATTAAAATGAATGTGATTGTCCCCGTTGAGGAGCCTACAGAATGGGTAAATTCAATTGTTCTAGTAGCGAAACCTAATGGTAAGCTTAGACTATGTTTAG
Organism: Xylophagus ater; assembly: GCA_963422695.1. Taxonomy (NCBI): domain Eukaryota; kingdom Metazoa; phylum Arthropoda; class Insecta; order Diptera; family Xylophagidae; genus Xylophagus; species Xylophagus ater. Next base: position 25,035,151 of record OY730482.1, on the reverse strand, counting down.
ATCCTCGTAATCTAAATAGAGTAATATTACGTTCGCATTTTCAGTTACCGACAATTGAAGACATAAAATCACAAATAATTAATGCCAAATATTTTTCGATCCTCGATGCGAATTCAGGTTTCTGGACTATACCTTTAGACGAGCCATCTTCTAAACTGTGCACGTTTATTACACCATTTGGGCGATATAGATTTCTACGTTTACCATTTGGTATTAGTTCAGCACCTGAAATTTTCCATTCAGAAATGATAAAAAATTTTTCTAATATACCTGGTCTTGTTATTTATATTGACGATTTTTTGATTTATGGTGCAACTATTGAAGAGCATAATAGTCGTCTCGAATTAGTTCTACAAACGGCACAAAATCTTGGTTTAAAATTTAACGAAGCCAAATCAAAATTCTTTGCAATGAAGTTAAATACATGGGTCACATTTTTAGTAATCAAGCCAGATGAAACCAAGGTAGAAGCAATATGTAAAATGCCTTCTCCATCTTCTGTCACAGACTTACAAAGATTTTTAGGCATGGTTAACTATTTAGGTTCTTTCATAAAAGATCTTTCAATTGAAACGTCTAATTTGAGAAATTTATTGAAAAAAGAGACTGAATGGCAATGGACACCATCACATGAAATAGAATTTAAAAACATAAAATCTCTAATTAGTACAGCTCCAATATTAACATATTTTAATCCAAATAAACCACTAAGTTTATCTGTTGACGCTTCAAAAAACGCAATGGGTGCTGTAATCATGCATGACAATAGACCAATAGCCTTCGCATCCGCAACACTGACCAACTGTCAACAGAATTATGCACAAATTGAAGAGGAACTTTTTGCAATTCTTTTTGGTTGCACAAAATTCCACCAGTACGTTTATGGTCATAAAGTTTTAGTTGAAACAGATCACAAGCCTTTAGTGACTATCTTCAACAAGCCATTATACAAAATTCCTCCTAGGCTCCAAGGAATTATGTTACGTTTACAAACATATGATCTAAATGTTGTATTTAAGCCTGGAAAATATATGTATGTAGCCGATTCGCTTTCACGAGCTGCGCTTCCCTATGAAACTTTAACTGAATTTGACAAAGACCTTACTTTACAGATTAACTTGTTAACTAGGAATCTATCTATTTCCAAAGACAATCTAGAAAAGATTAGAGAAGAAACAAAAGCAGATTTAGGTCTACAGAAATTAATTAAATATTGCCATAATGGGTGGCCAAGCAACAAGAAATCCATAGACATTTTAACTTCACCGTATTTCACAATAAGAGATGAAATACATGTTTACGAGAATTTGGTTTTTAAGGGGTCAAGTTTAATTATTCCAAAAATCTACGTCACGAAATACTCCAAATAATTCATGAAGGTCATCTCGGCATAGAAAGATGTAAAAACCTGTCAAGAAATTTTGTGTATTGGCCCAACATTAATAATGACATTCAGAATTATGTTAGTCAATGTGAAACATGCATCCGTCATAGGAATAATAATCCAAAGGAACCTATCATTCTACATCACAAAACTGTAATTCCCTGGTACAAAGTAGGCATTGATCTTTTCCATTTTAAAAATAAAATATATTTACTGGTAGTTGATTATTATTCCACTTATATTGAATTAGCTGCATTAAACTCTTCATCCTCGTCTAAGCCAGTCATTACAAATTTAAAATCGATTTTCGCCAGGCATGGTATACCCAATACGGTGATTTCTGATAACGGTCCACCATTTAATTCCGAAGAATTCAAAAAATATGCAAAAGAATGGAATTTTGAACATATAACATCCAGTCCTCACTATCCAAGATCCAATGGACTAGTTGAAAGATCCATAGGCACAATTAAAAAATTATTATCGAAATGTGACGAAACTGGCACTGATCCATACATAGCCTTGTTACAGTATCGTTCGACCCCAAAGAATAACATCAACTCACCATCGGAACTGCTAATGTCTCGTTGTTTAAGAACAAAACTACCATCATTGCAGACACAACTACTGCCATCAGTAGTTGATCAAAATTTACATTTATCAAAACTTCATCAGAATAATCAAAAAATTATAAGAAATTATAATAAAAATACCAGAAAACTGCAACCTCTGGAACAAGGGGAAAAGGTTTATTATAAAACATCTCTCACATCCGAATGGACGCCTGGAAAAATTGTTGGAGTGTGCAATGAACCCAGGTCATATTCCATTTTGGATGAGAATGGTCATATTTTCAGGCGTAATCGTCAACATATTTTAAAGGTTCCTCAATCTGTGGATGATCACAGTTATAATATAAAATTCACAGAACAACGTGAAACTATTGAAGATAATGATTCCAGTCAAGGTCATCATGAAAGGTTTGACAATGATTTGTATGTAACACATCAAAGTGGAATGCAATTGCGCTCAGGTCGAGTAATTTCTTAGAACTAAATTTAAATTTTTTATATCACATATTGTTTAAGCTTATTAGAATTGTGTATGTGGAAATCACCACTAATTTTGAATTGTTAACCTATATAAATTTTATTTTTAAATTGAATTGAATTATATACTATATTAAAAAAAAAAAAAAAAAAAAAAAAATGGTTAAAAAGAAAGATGTTGTATTACATACATGTTAATACTTGTAAACTACTGCCTACTGCCCTGCAGTAGTGACAGTAAGTCAGTCATGAATAGACAATAAAAGAAGACAGTTCTAAAATATAACACAGTCTAAAACCAAAACCGGTATTTCTTGTTTTATCTTTTATCCTGCCAATCAGAATAGTACACGTTCGACTTTTTCCCATTCTTCTTTGCATCTCTTCTTTCGTTTCTCAATGGGGACTCTTTTTTTCCAACTTATTTCCACCACGAATATGTGGTGAATCGAATGTTATAGAAAGAATTTATTAAAACCATGCGGTTTTTTCGCAAAAAGTTGACCACGCAGATGATTCAATCATGTTACCGTGTAGGTTTGAAAATATAAGTAAGCGTGTAGTTTAGGACACACGTTACACATTCTCCTTGTATAATTCACGTTTTGCTGCATTAGTTTTTTTATGCAGTCCAATGACTCCAATATTTTTCCATTACACTCCTCTTGTGATTTGCTGTGGGCCTCCAATAAATCACGGTTTGTTGATTTCAACCGCTTTTCTACCGAGCCGCTTGTGTCTTATGTTTCTGCTCGCCTTTTGAATGTAGCAGCCGACAGCACACCTGCAGTACCACCATATGAAAGGGGTTTCACGGAATTTTCGCCGGATAAGGCTTGTGGTGTCAACCGATCCAAGGCATTGGGCGATAAATCTTCACCAAATGCCCTGGCTTTCGCGATACCAGAAACACTGGTCTCCAGGCTCAATAAATTGATTGCAATATCTTCAATGGAAGATATACTTTTTGTTTTATTCTTGCCGCCTCCTGTGCCAGTGATCTGTTCTCTATTGTAGACTAGTTTCTTTTTTAAATTAACTGAAAGGTACATCTTTCCGCAAGATGATACGCCAGCACACACTTCAGAAAAGGTATTTATTTATTTTTTTAGAACTATTGGACAATCCTCAAGAAAATCCAGTCCTAACATTTTGTGAAATTTTATTAAATTCCGTTTTTTTTTCATTTTCTCATCGAAAATATCTGGGCTATTATGAAGAAAGAGTCTGTAAAGGTAATCCCCAAACACAACAGGACTTAAAGTGGCAAATTCAAACTGCTTGAGATGAAATTAATGATGACGTCACTGGAAATTTGGTGAATTCCATGAAGCACAGGTGCACAGCGGTAATTAAGGCAAATGGCAGTCATACTAAATATTAAATAGGAGGTGCCAGGAGGTGTGTACAAAATGCAATAGATAAATTTTAATGACTCTATTTATAACACGTTTTTTTTTGTACCCTAATAAACTTAATATTTACAAAAAATTATCTGAATTCTTATTAATTTCTTTAATTTTCCAATAAAACCATAAATACTGGTTGAACCATATAATTTTTTTAGTGAATATTATGTGAGGTAATATAAAAAATTATTTCACCGAATAAGCATCACTACTTTTTTGGAAAAAATCGCTTCAAATCGAAAAAAGGTAAGTGTCCGGATTTCATTGAACACCACTGTATATATCCTTTTTATTAATTTTGTTTTATATTTTTATTAATTATATATATATTTTTTTTCAATTTGCTCTGGATATTATTTTTATTTGATTATTGGTTCCACTATAAAAAATTTTCTTAATAAAAACATGTATAACGGATGAAACAGTTGGGTTTTTTCTTTCTGGTTTTGTTTTTTTTTGGTTTGTATACCTGAAGGGGATAGCGTTAATATGAAGTCCTAGAATGGCATTGTGCGCGGAAGTAATGTGAGAGTAGCGTGATAGGGTGAATCCACCAATATGAGAGTAAAGGGGCTATGTTATGTTTATGGGCAAAACATAGTCATGGGGAGTCCTGTTTGTTGGACTCCATGGGTGGGATATAAATTAACCCAGGGGTGAACAATATCATCAATTCACCCTCCGATGACAGCATTGGCGTCACGCGCAATTTTGACGCCATAAATCCGTCTGTTGTCCGTTGAGGATTTTGTAATCATATAAATGATTCCCCTCTTTCCTTTATCTGGTAACCCTTGTTTGAACTTTTGGTTCACCTAAATCTCCAAGTTTCATTAAATCAGTTTTGTCTTTTTATTTTATACCCGCTGATGACATGAAAAGTTGTGGACGCAATAAATCCACTTCTCCAGCCTTTCCGTCAGCCCAAATCATGGTACACATGAAACTTTGTGTAGCACCGTGATTAGTGGTAGAAGGTAACCGCCCACTTCCCTCCGGCGAGCTAGTTGAAGCAAAGAAGCTAGGTGTACCTTTTCTTGGTTACTTTCGGCTCTAATACCACTACATATAACTGATACCAGTCAGTTATATGCCTTTTAGCAAAGGATCACCATATTAGGATATTTGTTTGATAAAGCAAAAAAATTCCTAACATACAACCAACACCGGTTGTTACAAACTGCAGCACCTAATTTAGAAATAGGAGAATTAGTGCTTCTCAAAAGCAATACCTTTCCGCTAATCAAGTGGCACTTAGCAAGGATAATTAATATCCATCCAACCAAGGACAATATAGTCCGAATAATCACAGTTAAGACTAAAGAAGGCACATTCAAACGTCCAACCAGGAAAATCATTAGACTTCCAACCAAGAAGTAAACCAGTCCCAATTCCTTGTACAACAATATCAACAAACAACACAGTCACTGGAAAATAAAAGTTAATACACGGAACACACAGGTCATCAACCTTAGCAACGGGCGGGTCATTAAGGTGAAATTATTGAAATCAATCGACACCAACAATATCACCAATTGGAAAATTATATGGTTCGGTTATCGGACCATCCTACCGCTTCCCAGACAACTACCACAAAGGGGAAACTTGTTTTAATAAAGGGGGGGAGTATGTTGAGTCTTGCTCAACATTTTCTATGGAAAGAAAAAACAGAGCTTAAAAAATATAAAAAAAAAAAATATGAAATAACAAATACCTTGTTTACATTTGAACTGTCAAAAGACAGCCATGTTCATTACACCATATTGAAATGAGACCATGTTTTTTATGCATCCACTGAACAGAATTATTCAGAATGAATTATAATTTTTTGACGATTAATTCGTACATTCAATAAATTACCACATCATAAGTAATGTGACGAATTACCATGTAATTAGTTTTCAACAAAAAGGAATAATTGATGAAATATTCAATAAAAACCAACACATAAGTTGTGAATTTGAGTCAACCATAAGTTTAACGACATCCTCAAATGTACACCCCTGCATTTTGGTACTTTCATTGAAGTTTTTTTTATCCAATTTAATTGGAAAATTCAAAGGGATAACAAAAAAACTTAGAGAAACCATTTACACACTAAAGTAGGTGCCACACCAATCAGTTTTCGATTAGTTTCCCAAAAACTGATGGAAAACTGATTGGTGTGAACATAAAATCTAACGACTGACAGTCAACCACGAAAAATTTCATGGGTACATCAGTTTTTTTTAAAAAAATGATACAAAACTGATTGGTGTGAACATGTTGTTGTCAGTCGTGTCAGTCGTATCGTGTGAGAACAGACTCCAGTCGTGAAATATTTATAGTTTTGAATATTATTGTGTCTTTAAATCTTTTTTTAAGTGCAGAAACCTAATGTACTGATTTTGTAAAGCAAATATGGACAATTTTTATTGGAATTTATAGAGTGTTATAAGTCCCATAGGGCGTTATGGGATGTCAGTAGTGTAGATTACTCCAGAAACGAAAAAAAAATTACCGGCTACATGGAATTGATTGAAATCTTTAAAAGGGAGAAACCAAATGCTACACAAGAGGACGTAAAAAAGAAAATTAACATACTTCGAAGTTCTTACAGAAAAGAACTAAAAAATAAAAGCTTCTCAAAGTTCTGGTGCGGGAGCTGATAGTCTTTATGTGCCCAAAGTATCGTGGTTCCAGAGTTTAGAGTTTCTGCAACATTTGGAAAGACCCGTTCCGAGCCTTTCGACAATTCGAAGGGAAGAAACAAATAGTCGGGAAGCAGAGGAAAATCCAACAATTGAAACAGAATAGGTGAGTTAATAAAAATTTTAATATACATAATATGAAAGCATATTATAATGCTTAACCAACAAAATTATTTTGCCATGGAACCTGTCCTTGTGCATTAAAATATGTGCAGAGTTTATCGCGAACTGCTTTAGCGTCTTGAAAAGTATTCTTCTGCCCACTTCCATTTAAAGATGTTGTAAAATTTGTTGATTTATCCTTACCAACTACGAATGCACACTGTTCTGTTTCTTCGAAAATCTTCACTGATCGTGACACATACTGACTATTATTGTGTTTTATTAAAAATTTGTGGAGATAGCAGCAAGTATGTGTAATTAACGAAGCTCTTTGCGGGGACAATCGTATGGACTTGTCAAAAATGTGAAAACGTGAGGACAAAATGCCGAAGGCGTTTTCAACCACTCGTCTTGCACGGCTCAGTCCACAATTGAAAATTCGTTGCTCGTGGCTTAAGGCCTGATGGCTGTAAGGCTTCATCAAATGCTTGTGGAGAGGAAATGCGTCATCTCCAACAAATACGTATGGCACAACAATTTCGCTTCCAGGTAGAGGTTTGTCTTCAGGAAGTTGGAGTATATTATTCAAAAAATACTGCCAGAAGTTGGTGTAAAATATTACTCCTCCATCCGAAACCCGTCCATTGGCACCCACATCTACCATTATGAATTCATAATTTGAATTTACCAGCGCCATCAATACGATGCTAAAAAATTTTTTGTAGTTGTAATACAATGAGCCCGAGTTACATGGTTTCCGAATTTGGACGTGTTTTACATCTATTGCGCCCAAGCAATAATGAAAATTCCATTTTTCTGCAAATCCTGCGCCTATTTCTCTCCACTCTTCTTCGTTTGTTGGTAGCTAAAAAAGATAAATAAACCTTTATTAATACAACAAAAATGTTATTATTTTGCAGGGAGGAAAAGGTACAACTCCACAACCTAAAACCTGGAACAGGAAAAGGGCGACTACAGTGACTAAACAAGATGAGCTTATGAGTCTCGCTGTAAAATATTTGGGCAACAGTAGTACTGCAGATGTTGAGGAATGTATGGCAAAAGCATGGGCACAAAAGTTAAGAAAACTACCAACAAAACAAAAGTTGTTGGCTGAAAAAGCAATCAATGACATATTGTTTGAAGCCGAATTGGGAGCTTTAAGTTCACACAATAACATATCTAGTAAGTTATTTCAATAAATGAAATAATAAATAAATAATAAATAACTGAATGCAATTCTTTAGATGGACCATTTCACTCGGTGGCATCTCTCTCATCACGGTCATCATTAGGATCCCTTTATAGCACCCAGACTCAATATACAGGATCAGATTTACATGTAGAGTATGTACCTGTATCGACACCATTGCCAGAAACACAAGGAGATACAAATAGTTCAGATTTGGCAAATTTTTTCTCAGAATTTGAGGATACCAACTGATAATAAGTATTTACTTATGTTATGTATACATATAATGTATAATAAAATGAGTTTAACTATATGAAAAGAGTCTTTTTGAATATTCCTTGATATATTGCTACAAAACTAGATTTATTGCTACGCATGTGTCAGCTATGATGGCTGAAACTGTTGAACGTCCAATATATGCGCTAAATTTTAAATGTGCAAAAGTCCTTCCGGTTGCAAGAAATCGCAACGTCAGTGCTAGTCGTTCATTAGGTATTACACTTTTTCGGTAGTTTGTATCCTTTTTATCAATAATAGGTGTCACTAAATCCAATAAAAATTCATAATTTTCGTTGTTCATTCTGAAATAGTTTGTGAATTCCTCCGGTGCACTAATTTTATGTTCATTCATTAAATTCACATGACCACATTCCGTTTTCTTTTTTAACCATTCTTTCATCCACATTTTTCTATTAATTTTATTTTTTTGAATTTAATGCAATAATTATGCATAAACACGCTTTCTCTTTATTATCCATCATAACTTTCTGAACTCTGCAATCAAAATGAATGGAAACTTCTCACAAAAAACTGTCAGTCGCAACTGATAGGTGTGAACGCTAATTAGATAAAAAAAAATGATGGAAAACTGATGCAAAACCGATCAGTTGCGACTGATGGAAAACTGATTAGTGTGGCACCTATTTAAATGGCACCAAAATTGAAGAGCATACGATAAAATAAGTTAATAAGATCCAAAACTGTATTTTGGGTTTTTACACACCCCTAAAATTATGAAGAAGTTTTTTATTAACTTTTGCAAAAAAAATTATCAGGGGGACACAGGTGCGTTATCAAAATTCGTAAGAAATAAATTCGAATAAAGGAATACAAGAATTGGAGCATCAATCAATATGATAAACATATCGAATGTTTAAAGTCATAAGGACTACAATTTGACTCAGAAGTCAATTAATCCCGTATTATTTGAAAAATCCGTTAGACATCTAGTATAAAAAGGGGAACCAAATCGATATAAAATCAGACACCAAATACCAGACCACTTATTTAGAATTATATGAAATTGATACTTAAATTATTGTTTTTATGAATTTTATTAGATACCTAAGATATTTGTATGAATTTTAAAGAAATAAAAATATTGTAATGTACAGATTATTGAATTAAATAAAATTGTTAATTAATATTCCTATTTACAAACAAACCAATCTTGTTATTTTACCACCAACCTATCCGTTAAAATTTAGTGATTAGATTGTGTCGAAGTTACGCAAGTTTACGTCAACACAATTTCATCACTATAAATGTTTAAGTCGCGGACTTAACAGTTGGAGAAGTGGGTTTATTACGCCCGCACATTTTCATGTCATCAAAGGGTATAAAAAAAAGATAAAACTAATTTTATAAAACTTGAAAATTTATGTGAACTAAAAATTCAAACAAGGATGGCCATAGGTGAATAGAGGAAAGAGAGGAATCAAATATATGTTTACAAAACCCTCAACGGACAACGGACGAATGGATCTATGACGTCAAAATTACGTGTGACGCCTGTGCTGCCATCGAAGGGGCAAACTAATGTTATCGTTCACCCCTAGAACAATATCCAACCCATGGACTCCTTCAAAACAGGACTTTCCATGACCAAATTATTGCCCAGAAAAAAAATATGCTCCCATTACTCTACTTGATGGATTCAGCGTATTCCACTCTTACATTACTCACAACCCGCACAATAGGACTTTAGCACTTCCTATCAATAAAAAAAACGGATTTCAATAAACTCAAAAAAAAAAAAGAAGTGTGCTTTTGACCACACTGTAGAAGTGAAATAGAAGCTTTTCTTTATGGTTTGTCAGCGAGTTGCATTTGTTCCGCTTGTTTAGCAAGTTGCCTATCCCTACATGCCCGCGTCCGTTCTGCACCAGTCATAGCCGTACTCATCGAAGCCTTGTCAGCGAGTTGCTTTTGTTGCGCTTATTGTTGCCTAGCTGTACGTGCCCGCGTCCGTTCTGTAATAGTCATAGGCGTTCGCGTGGAAGCCTTGTCAGCGAGTTGCATTTGTTCCGCTCGTTGAGTAAGTTGCCTAACACTAAATGACCGCGTCCGCTCTGTACCAGTTATAGCCGTAGCTGTCGAAGACCTACTCGTCGAAGCCTTGTCAACGAGTTGCTTTTGTTCCGCTTGTTGAGCAAATTGCCTAGCCCTACATGCCCGAGTCCGTTCTGCAACAGTCATAGCCGTACTCGTCGAAGCCTTGTCAGTGAGTTGCTTGTGTTCCACATGTTGAGCAAGTTGCCTAGCCCTACATGCCCGCGTCTGTTCTGCCCCAGTCATAGCCGTACTCGTCGAAGCCTTGTCAGCGAGTTGGTTTTGTTCCGCTTGTGGTGCAAGTTCCCTAGCCCTACATGCCCGTATCCGTTCTTCACCAGTCCTAGTCGTACTCGTTGAAGCCTTGTTAGTGAGTTGCTTGTGTTCCACTTGTTGAGCAAGTTGCCTAGCCCTACATGCCCGCGTCCGTTCTGCCCCAGTCATAGCGGTACCCGTCGAAGCCTCGTCAGTGAGTTGCTTCTGATCCACTTGTGGAGCTAGTTGCCTAATCCTACATGCCCGCATCCGTTCTGCACCAGTCATAGCCGTACTCGTCGAAGCCTTGTCAGCGAGTTCCTTTTGTTCCAATTGTTGAGCAAGTTACCTAGCCAAACATGCCCGCATTCGTTCTGCACCAGTCATATCCGTAGTCGTCGAAGCCTCGTCAGTGAGTTGCTTCTGTTCCACTTGTTGAGCAAGTTGCTCAGCCCTACATATCCGCGTCCTGTCTGTACCAGTCATAGCCGTACTCGTCGAAGCCTTGTCATTGCGTAAATTGCGTATGATACAAGTTAGAGTATCGTGATTCGTGAAAATTAGAAACTTCCCAAACTTTATCGGCAATTTTTTCTAGTTCGGCAGGAATGTTTACTGAATTAGGTGATAATGCCACTGAAACGATTTTAGGAAGACGTCGCTTCCACAGGGAAATAACTAAATCGTGACTAACTGAATCTCCAGCTTTAAGTATCATTTCCCTAAGAAGTTCAGATGGTTTCCGATCTCCCAGCTCGACACCAGACAGGAGTTCTTCTAGTTTCTTCTCACTACTGACGGAGAATCGGGAAATAAGTGTGTTTTTTAAATTTTCGTATTTACCGTTTGCCGGCGGGTTTAGAATAATGTCGTATATGGAGTTGAAAATATCCTCTGTTAATGCGCCCGCTGCATAAAAATATTTTGTGGAATCAATGGATATATTGTTTAATGAAAACTGCATCTCCAACTGAGCAAACCACATTTCGGGACGGTTAGCCCAGAAGGGAGGCACCTTCATAACTGCAGCCGCGATAACCGGCGGTTCAAAATCAGCGGTTTGATTCTCAACTGGTTGCGCCTATTTCACAAAAACCACACACAAAAAAATTACTATAATTCACCAGAAAAACCTATTTTACCAATATTTTTCGTATTTAATTAGCAAATATGACAAAATAAAATGTTTAAAAATAATTCGTTTTTATAAATTTATTTATGTACTATTCTTTCGTTATTGTGATAATAACTTGTACCTGCTAATAACCCTTCTAGAAATCTTGCTTTTTTGGAAATTTTGAAAAAAAATCTTTTCTTTGGACTCTTGTTGCTGGAAATGCTTGAGCTTTTAAGTTTATTTCTAAATTGAAAAAAAATGTCTGGTGCAGCCTCACACCAGAATTAATGTAGGATGGCTATCGGATGTAAGAAACATGACCTATGTCGAGAAAAGGCCGACATGATCATTGTTAACTTACGGACTATCGAGGATGTGAAGATGTTTGCACAGCTGCATGGTAAAACTAGAAACAAGTCCGAAGTAAATGCTAGGCATGTCCGTAAGATAGTTATCGGATGTAAGAAACATGATTCATGTCGACAAAATGCTGACATGATAATTGTTAAGTTACGGAGTAATGAAAATGTAAAGATGTTTGCACAGCTGCATGGTAAAACTAGAAACAAGTCCTAAGTAAATATTAGGCATGATCGTAGGATAGCTATCCGAGTTGGAAACATAATTGATGTAGAAAGAAGGTCGACAACGATCTTGAGTCAGGCAGTCTGGATTTGATCGTCATTGTAAAAGGACAAAAATAAAATAAGTATTGTTAACCAATAACAGCGTTTTTACTAAAGGCTGGATTAGATTGAAGCAGCAACAGCAACAGCAACAGCAAAAGCAACAGAAAAAACCATGCATTTAAATGGGTTGAATTAGATTACCGACAGCAACAGCAACAGCAACAGCAACTTCATTTCTATAACTAATTTTGCTGTTGCAGTTGCAAGTTGACAACATGATCATACAGTGCATGAACCTTGAAAATATGAATTATCGTTTTTTGAATTTTTTTCGTTTTTTGGTTTTTTGGTTTTGTTTGATGAATAAAATATAATTTCTTTGTTAAATTATAACTTTTTATTGCATTTTTTTTTTATTTTAATTAAAAATTATTAAAATAGAAGGCAATTTACCTAAAAACGATAAATTCGTGTATTTTAATGACATTATTTTAGTTTGTTTTACAATGTAGAACCAATCCCTTACGCTATTTTTTCGCGAGTTTTCGAGGAACGTATCTAGCGCGTGAAAACAAAATTAGGTCTATTTATTATTTTCCAATTTTCAATTATTTACATATTATTGTAGTTTCTCTTTCTCATAAAATAAATGTAGAAAATTTTTAAAATGTGAATTCTTCCCGAAATTGTAATTAGTAGAAACCAACGCGATATAAAAAATTTCTTAGAAATGTGCAATTTAGTAATGGAATAAAGACTTTTTCTAAAAACTACCTCAATATATATCATTAATTATCATTAATAATGTTCCTAATATTTTTGTCCTAAAACAATATAAATTTTAAACCAAATTTATTTTTAAATTAATTATACTAATTGTATACATTTCATTGCTGTGTAACCGTAACATTCGGCATCAAAGTGTTATAAAGCAACACTTTGATTAAACAAACACTTCTGTCTTGCGGCAGAAAGTGCGTTTTACAAATAATTTTTATGCGTGCAGTAAACAAAATTGTTTGGGCCAGCAAGAGGGCTGGAGATGTGATAATAATAATTCACACCCTCTCAGGTCACTAGCGGAATGGGTAAAAATGTTAAAAATAAAAAATAAAAGAGAAAAAGTTGTGACTATTGTCACGAAGAAAGAAAAGAGATGGCAAGATTTTTGAATAGGATAATTTTACATTGAAAACCGGCGAAACGGAATTCAATTAAAATGACAAACGGATGGACAGAAGATTCTGAAGATGGGTCCATCCGAAGCAAATTGTTCAATTGGTGTCGGCAGATGTTATTGCCAACACCGGGGCCTTTATCCCACCCAAAGGGCAAATATCCCTTTGTGGATCGCATCCGGCCCTGGAAACATTCGTGAAGAGTGCGATCCCCACAACCTAAAACAAGAATGGAAGCTGAAAAAAACGAGAAAATCTTACGCCCCCATCATCCTCGGCCGTCACTGCTCTTATTTTCGGTTTAACACCTCATTTTAAACCAAAAACTAGAAAAATTTCAGGGGTGCACAACCCAAAAGTAAGGAAATACACCAAAATCAAAAAAATTCAAAAGCCAATTATTTAAATATAGTATCACATTTTATTTAAACATTAGAAAAATTTAATATATAAGTATTCAAAGCAAAATAAACTTCTCATCTAATGGAAATTAAATGGCAAACAACGAAATAATTTTATTTAGAATAATGGGAAGAATAAAAAAAAACTAACTACTATAATAGAATTCTAAAACTGAGATAAAATAAAATAAAGAAAATTTAACCCAAAAAAGAATCTACTTTAAAGCTAGGCAAAAAACCTTTAAATTTTATGTTAAATTCAAGAATAATTAAAAAAAAAACCAAAGAAAATGAAACCAAAATACCATATATCTAATAAAATAAACTTATTTAACTAAAAATAAAAAAAACAAATCTTTAATAATGGAACAATATTTAGCTTACCGATACTCGCCAAGGCCTTAACGGAACACCCTGTAAAAAAGTAATGAAAACCAAAAAAAGTAAACTTGGCGTATGGTTTCGCACAAGTAATACACTTTTAAAAAAATTGTTTTATAGGTGTTTTCCTTCGTCCTACTTCTACGAGTATGTTGCTGGTTGGTTTAAAATTTTGTTTTTTTTTTTGTGTAATTATTAGGTAAATATGTTTGTGTATCCTTAGTATGTTATGTGTTATAACATATATTATAAATTATTTGTTTTTAAATAGTATTTTCAATGTTTTATTTAAGATTAAAGGTTTTATTTTATAATTTAGTATATGTGTATGCGGCGGCGTGCAAAGCAAATTAGCCGCCCGAAGCAAATCCTCAGAATGCCGCCCCAAAATTTTAAATCACAAAAAGGCTTGAAAATTCATTAATTTAATGGAAATTACCTTCAGCTCCATTTTTACATTCAATTTTTATACAAACATAAAACATAAATAATTTTCTTCACAACATAAAAAATTGAGCGATTTTAATATTCACTTCTATTTATTGTATCAAAATCAGCTGTTACAACGGAAACATGTGAAATAAGTAGGAAATATGAATTTAGCATATTAATGATAAGTTAATAGTTTAAAGACTGAATTAAATTTTAACTTTGAAATATGATCAATAATCCGTCTCACTATTTTAATTTATTACAAATTTAACTATGACTTGTTTAGTGTCAACTGTTTAATTAAAAATGACCTGCCGCGCTTTGGCAATTGCGAACTTTTCGGTAATTATCTCTTTTGGAATTGATTCCAGTAGCGCTCGCAATTTTGCCGCCCCCCAAAAGTGCCGCCCGAAGCAACTGCTGTATGTATGCTTTATTTTAAAATTCTGTTTTCTTTTTTTTTTTTTAATTTAAATTAAATTTATTTTATGTTTAGTTTAATGTATATGTTTCATTTTTTTATTTTAGACTATATGATTTATGTTATATTTATTATATGTGGTATTTTAGTTTTTAAACTATATTTTATATGCTATTAGGTTTTTCATTTTAGAGCATGTATGTTTTTGCGTTTTAAATTAACTTATGTGTTTTTATGTTACATTTTATTTCAGATTGGGCACTTTCTTTTACGTTTATTCACCACATTTTTCTTGTTGAAAAACTCGCGTCATAATAAAAACGGAAAATTAAGTTTGGAAAATCACCACATAATCTAAAAAAAAAAAGAAACCAAAAAAAAAACGAAAAAATAACACCTTTTAAAAAAAAACTCAGGACAAAAAAAACAACCAAAGTTTAAATCCAATTTTTCGTCCGTTGTCTTGTTAAACCAAAATCCAAGTTCCTGTTATTTTTTCATCCACCCACAATTTTCTTTCCAAAAAAAAACGGACCCGTTGGTTTCTCGACCTATTTTTTTTTTCAAACAAAAAAACTTCTCAGTTGCAATTGTAAAAAAAAACAAAAACAATGCTTCGTATTTTTCCCAATTGCAACTAACGCTTTTTTTTAATTTAAACAAATTAAAAAAAAAATGGATAACTGTAAAGCAATTCAATTTTGCCATCCGCTATTATTCTTTTAATAATAACCAAAATGCAGTGGCGGCAAAACCAAATTGCTCACGTTACAGCTGTTGAAAGGCCCCAAATTTATTATTTTCCAAAAAAAATATTTATGAAATAAAAATATTTGAAATGGAAATAATATTGGGAAAAATTTCTCGCAATTAGATACATTTCGTTTCAATATGGCAAAAATAAGTCTGAAAAAAAGACTACCTCAAAAATTTTGCTGTTGCTGTTGCTGTCGTTTAATGTGTTTCAAAAAGCAGCATTCACGACTTTCGCTGCTGCTTTTGCTGTTGCTGTTGCTGCTTCAATCTGATTCAGGGGTAACCCTTATCCTTTTTCTCCTACATTAATGGTTTGGTCCCATTAATTTTCAATTTAGATTTTTACACACGAACTTCAGAAAAAATATGCTTTTTTTATTTTTCTTCCTTTATTTTATTTATCACGTCGGGATCATGTGGGGTTTTCGAATTATTATAAAAATCACACATAAATTCAAAACCACACATAAGTCGTTTAATTGCTTTTTTATGTTTATTTATGATACAATATTAGAAATAATATTTTTAATAGAAATAATTTTTGTGATTATATTTTTAATAGAATTTATTTTCTATAATTATTTTTTGAATAGAAATTATTTTTTATAATGGAAATATTTCTCAAAAAAAATCAAATTTAATATTTGAGGTGATTGCTTTTTTTCTATTAATTTTTTGAAAAAAAATCAACGTCGTTTCTTATTTTTTCAATTCGAGTAAAAAATAAAAACTAGATTTAAAATTAAAATTTTTGAATTGTTTTAAACAAGTAACATACAACCTTAACCATAATTAATTATAATAGAATATTATATATAGATAGAATATATCGGTTCGCTACAACGTATGTATTTATAAAACGTGGGCGCTTTCGCAATGAAAATTTTCAAACTACTTTTACAAAAAAGAAGTTTTTGCAATATTTTTAGTGGGCAAATAAAAATAATGACTGGACTAATGCCAATTTATACCTGCGCGGCCGTCCGCGTGCCCAGCCTAGAGGGAACGTTGCTAGTGACAGTTTTTTTTTGTTCAAAATGGGGGCAATTCTTCAAATTCGCCGATGCTTTTGAAAATTCAGCATTTTCAGTTTTAAATTTTTTTTTTGGTTTTAAGGTTTCCTAAAAATGAGGCTCTACGTATGAAATGGCTTTCGGCTATGGGTTTACAAAATTTTACGACAATTAGTAGAAGTATAAGTTGCTCGTTACATTTAAATAAAGAGGATTTAAAGCGAATAATTTAATTTTGTACGCTTAAGAAGAACTTGTTTTTCGGAATTAATAGATTTTTCGCAATTCTGATGTTCCAGAATACATGGGCATTAAGCCCATTTACAGTGTTGCCCCTCCGAATTTATATTTTTAACGCCGCCACTACGCCACATCCATAAGCAATATAAATGTAAGTGAATTTCAAAGTAGCTTCAATTTCCCCTGCAAGGGCCCATGTGTATTTTCTATAATCTGAGCTTATTATTTTGTATTATACTTTATTGATGTATGTATGTATGGCAGTAATTGAAAAGGTGTTTTAAATTACTACATTAAGGTCCTAATTCCAACTAGATAAAAAATTTTTATAATAATTAATCTCAATTGAAAAAAATATCAAAATCAAATAAACGTAATATTTTCAAATAGAAAAAAACTTAAAAACGGGAAACTTGTAACGTTGTTTTCTGCACGGAGTGAGCTCGCCGGCTCCAGGGGCGGATACGGGCGGTTGAAATAATAACGAGTCAGTTTTTATGTTAAAAATAATATAATTTTATCTCTATTCACTGTTTATGCCTGCCTGCCTACTTGGAGATACGGTTGTTAGTATTGGGGAAGGAGGTTAAGTTGGATGTTTCGAGGCGGGGAGCAATACATGGGATGTGTATGCCTCGTATTGGTCGGTATTTGTTTGATACTGCTGGTTCGGGTGACGCAAACAATATCAAGCACAGGTATCTCATATGTCAGGTCAGCAGTTTTTCCTACTACCTGGGAAATATGGTCTAGAAGATCTTGTTGAGTGGTACGGGTGACTCAAAACAACAAGCGGTCTATACTGCGGGTTCGGGTGACGCACACAGTATTTTGAATCAGGAACAGGTACCTCTTTACAAGGCGAAATTGGTTATGGTTTCACTGCTGAGGTGTACCATTTATCGGGGTTTCACTGTACTGCCGGTTCGGGTGACGCAAACAGTATTGTGGTCGGGTATTTCGTAAAAAGAGATTCCGTATTTAGTAACAGCGGTCTAACATCAATCAGATCTTCCTATAAGAGTTCGGGTGACTCGAACAGGTGTCCCTTATAAAGAGGTCCTACTATACTATGAATGTTCTTATGTCGGGGTACGGGTGACTCCCAACACAGTCTCCTAAGTACAGCTTTCCTACTAACCGGCTTTTCTGAGTCTGGTGATAGACTGACTATACTGGAGTTTATTTTGAGTTTTATACTCTAAATGACTCCTTTCGACTGCGAATTCTATTCAAAACGAAAATATTTTCGATGAAGATATATTTCTTTGAATTTGTGTTTGTAACTTCGTTACATCCCCCTCTTTCTCCGGGAAGGAAAATTTCGGATTTTGTTAGTTTTACATTCTTTACATTTTTCTTTCAAAAAAATTCACAAATAATTTTCCTTAATTCTTAACTCTATTTTCCTTTTTCCTTTCTTAGGACTTCAAAATACTTTATCAAAAAAAAATCTATCCTAATATTATAAACAGGAAAGATTTGTATTTTTGTTTGTAACGAATAAACTCAAAAACTACTGGACCGATTTCAAAAATTCTTCCACCATTAGAATGCTACATTATCCCTAAGTAACATAGGCTATATTTATTACTAGAAAAAAAAAATTAGGGATCCCTACTAAAACTTAAATAATGTAATTCCGCATACATCTGTATCCAAAAATCCTCACATTCATGTCTGTCGTGTCTAATATACTCTGTAGTCGAACTTCATGCACAAAGACCCTAATTCAGATTTTACGACTATTGCTTTCAATCACCCGATATTCAGTGTCATTAGCGACGGCTGGGATCCCTTTGATCCATTGTAGGGCCTCTATAGTCTTCAGACTGGCGCCAGGCGCTCGGACCCTCAGCGGTGGGACCCCAGACTACCCCTCTCTCTATCTTCGTAAATTTCCACAACCCTCTCTCCGACCTAAGATTTTCCATTTTTCGAAACATTGTAAAAAATATAAACAAAAAAATCTTATGTTAAAGATTGAAGTCTTTGTTTGGCGTTTATCTCAAAATGTTAAAAAAAAATGTAAAAAAGTAAATATCTACAAAATTAAATTACTTAAGCCATAAAATAAAAATGTACAAAAATGTAAATAAAGTCCTGCAAAAAGATACATTTACTCTACATTTATCCCAAAATGTTTAAAAAATAAATGTCCACCCGTGCGAAGCCGGGACGAGCCGCTAGTTAACAATAATTCAAAAACAAGTCTTAAAATTTAACAAAAAAAATCAAAAAAAAAAATTTTATCCTTCTTTAACAATAGTCTTTCCATTATAAGTTAGCGTCACCGGTGGCGTTCTTCCTCCCATAAATGAAACCCTTGGGCCCATTTCTCCTGAAGCGTTTGTTGTGGGGGGTATCGTAATACCCTCGAATGGATCATCGGTCTGGTCTGGTGGTTTAATGATTACATCTTCGACTGGTTCAGCGGTCTTGTCTGCTGTTTTAGCAACTATCTCTTCAACTGGATCATCGGTCTGGTCTGCTTTTTTTTATAATCATATCCTCGAGAATGTCGATTTTCGAGGATCTTCGTTTTGTCAGAGCGGCTGGCCTTATTAATTGTTGTGGTAATTTTTCCTTCAGCGAAAGTTTGGCCGCTTGTTTTGTCACTTCCGTTATTTTCCACTCGATGACTTCTGTTGTCGGATACCTCGGTGATGTCGCTTTTGTTATTGCGGTGGTGACCGCTATCCGGAACATATTAATATTGTGACGTGTTATTCTTTCGGTTCGATGTTATTAGAATGATAACACTTTTTATTTATGTGAATTTAGTGTATAAACTTTATTTGTTCTTATTTCTGCTTAACAATTAGTCTTAAAAATATTTGTCTTTCAATAATTTAATTATTATTACAATTATTTATCACAGTTTTAGAGCTTCACTATTTTAATTACTTTTAAGATCAAAGCTTTAGTTTTACTCCGAATATTTCAAGTTCACAGTTCGGCTTTCTAATTTGAATTGAATTCTCTACTTGAATCCCGGCGGCTATTTATATAAGACAGAGTATTTCGGGATTCTACTAGAAAAATCCTATTATTTGATTACTACTGTTTGATTCTTGTTGCTTTTAATGCTATGTGGTAACACTTCTCGAATAGTCTTGAGTTATAAATATTGCGTTTGACATTTCTCGGAAATCGTTTTGTTTGTTTACAAATAAATTATTCTCGTGTTTTCTGGGTTTTTCTTTTATTAAGAAAAACTCAGAAAAGTAATAAATTTGTGTAGTGATTTTTATAGTGCACTACCCCCTCCTTAAATCTGTTCGTCCCGAACAGAATCTTCTGAAGTCGTCCCGTGATACTTTGCTAGCCGATTTAGATGAACCACTTTCATTTTAGCCCTTGGAGATCTTCGGATGCGATATACGACGTCATTTATCCTTTTTATGACAGTATATGGACCTTCCCATTTCGGCATAAATTTAGGTGACATTCCCTTTTTTCGTTGTGGATTGTAAAGCCATACCAAGTCACCATTCTGGAATCCACAGCTGTTCGTAGCAATGTCATATCTTATTTTCATCCGGTCGCTAGCAATTTTTATCCGATCCCTTGTTATGTGATGTATCTCGTCTAGACGATCCCTCAGTTTATCGGTGTAGTCACTAACTTCCATTTTCTCACATTCGGGTCTACCAAACATTATGTCCACAGGAAGCCGTATATTGCGTCCAAACAATATTTCCGATGGAGTATGTTTCGTGCTATCGTGGTCTGCAGTTCTATATGCCATTAGGAACAATGGAATGTGTTTGTCCCATTCACTTTGGTCTGATGTTATCACCTTTGATAAATGTTCCTCCAGGGTTCGGTTGAAACGTTCCACCATACCATCAGATTGCGGGTGCAGGGGTGTTGTTCTGGTTTTATGTATTCCCAGTAATTGGCATACTTCCTGGAATACCGCTGACTCGAAGTTCCGCCCTTGATCCGAGTGTAGTTCTAGTGGAACCCCGTATCGACTTATCCAATTTTCAATTATTACTCCTGCCACTGTGGTAGCTTCTTGATTCGGAATGGCGTACACTTCCGGCCATTTGCTGAAATAGTCGATGACAACCAACACGTATCGGTTCCCTTGTTTAGACTGAGGAAATGGTCCAGCTACATCAATTGCGATTCGTTCAAATGGTGCGCCAACGTTATATTGCTTCATTGCTGCCCTAGTTCGTCTCTGTGGTCCTTTGCTCGCTGCACATGTGTCACATTTTCAACACCAACTTTCAACATCAGCTCGGCAATTTACCCAATAAAATCGTTCTCGTACTTTTTCTAATGTTTTGTTGACTCCCAGATGCCCCCCTGAAGTCCCACCATGTACTTCACCAAGTACCTCATGTACTTTGGACTTGGGCACAATCAACTGCATTAGTTTATCTCTACCATCAGAAGATTCCCATCTTCTACTGAGAACGCCATTTTCTATTTCCAACGAGTCCCACTGAGCCCAATAACTCTTTGTTGTACTACTATAAGCTGCAATATCGCTCCGTCCCGGACGCTGATCTTGTTCCTTCCACTCAAGGATTGGTCCAATATCTTTGTCCTTTAGCTGTTCATTTCTGATACTAGTCTCGTCATCATTACCTATTCTTGTTGTCTTGACCATGACTATTTCCTTCTCATCTAGCCTACCACAGTGCTTACAATTCTCACCACATGGTCTTCTAGATAAGGCGTCAGCATTACCATGCGATGTCCCCTTTCTATGTTCTGTCTTGAAGTGGTACCCTTGTAGTCGCTCAATCCATCTTGCCACTTGACCTTCTGGATTTTTAAATTATAGCAACCATTTAAGTGCCGCATGGTCGGTTCGAAGTAGGAACTCCTGCCCGTAGAGGTATTTGTTGAAATGCCTAACAGTTTCAACTACTGCCAAGAGTTCTTTCCGGGTGACGCAGTAGTTTACCTCTTGTTTGGAAAGTTTCCTACTGAAGTATGCGATCACTTTTTCTTCACCTTCGATCTGTTGAGAGAGTAGCCCTCCAATTCCGATATTGCTGGCATCCGTATCCACTATAAATCTTTCTCCAAATTTTGGATACGCCAATATCGGAGCAGAACATAGTCTATGTTTCAACTCCTCGAAAGCTGACTGGCATTCTTCGGTCCACTCGTATGGTTTTCCCTTATCCGTTAGCTTGTGTAAACAACCGGCTATATTAGCAAAATTCTTTATGAAACGTCGGTAGTAAGTACACAAGCCTAAGTATGACCGGATTTCATGCTTATCTTTTGGTACTGGCCATTGTTGAACTGCTTTTATCTTGTCTTCATCGGTGGCAATTCCTTCTGCAGACACAACATGTCCTAAGTATTTCACCTCATGTTGAAATAGTTCGCACTTCTTCGGACTTAACTTCAAATTAGCTGCACGAAGACGTCCAAATACTTCTCGTAATCGCTGGAGTTGTTCATCAAAAGTTTTCCCGATTACGATGATATCGTCCAAGTATACCAGGCACGTCTTCCATGTTAAGCCCCGTAGGACATGTTCGATCAGTCGCTCGAATGTTGCCGGTGCATTACATAATCCAAATGGCATCACTGTGAATTGCCATAAGCCTGTTCCTACTGTGAACGCTGTCTTTTCTCTGTCTTCCGGTTCAATTCCAACTTGCCAATAGCAAGTTTTTAGATCAAGTGTTGAAAACCAAGTTGCTCCTGAGAGTGTATCTAACGTGTCGTCTATGCGGGGAAGAGGGTAACTGTCCTTCTTAGTTACGTCATTCAGTCTTCGGTAATCTACGCAAAATCTTGTAGTCCCATCCTTTTTCCGTACTAGGACTACCGGAGATGCCCATGGACTGTTTGATGGTTCAATTACTCCCTCCTGATGCATTTCCTCGATCATGTCAGCAACCTCTGTTTGTTTGGCTAATGGTAGTCTCCTTGGTGGTTGACGAATAGGATCTGCATTGCCGGTATTAATTCTATGTTTCACTTGGTCCGTTCGTCCAAAGTCCCCTTTACTGCATACAAAGACATCTTCAAACTCCTTCAATAAACCTGTAGCCTTAACTGCTTCCGACTCTGATACTCTTTTAGTGATATCAGAGACAAGTGGTTTCAAGGCTTCCGGAAGAACCCGTTCCTCCCGTTGAGTTTCTTTGTATCTGCAGTCCTCGTTTGTTATTGACGAAACCCCTTCAGCACTGCCGACAATGGTTCCCTTTTTCAATTTCTTGTTAATTTTTGAAAAGTTCGCCACTCTGACTGGAATTGTCCCTTTTTCGTTCACTGTCACTATTGTTCGCGCTATCATCAGTCCATCCTTTAAGTTTTGTCTGTCAGGTTCAATAATTTGTATTGCTGGCCTCCCAGTACCATCGACCAGTCTCGCCTCTACAACAGCTTCAGTATTTGCCGCAATTGTTTGGTCTTGTAGAATTTCTACTTTGGCACTGGAACCTGCTTCCTACAACGTTAGCGAGAAATCAATATTTCCACATCGCAGAACTTCCTCTTCAACATTCACACTCACTCCATTCTTTTTCATGAAGTCCAGGCCCATGATACAATCGTCCATTATATCAGGCACCAAAAATGTATGTCGGAACACATACCCATCTAGCTCCAATGCTAGATCGACTTCCCCAAGAATCGGAGATGATTCACCCGTAACGGTTTGAAGCACCCTGTTACTGCTTTCACTGATGTGTTTATGATTGATTAGTCTCTTGTTAATGATGGATTTACTTGCGCCCGTATCTATGATAATTCTGCACTGATGACCAGCAATTACACCCTGTACCGTTAGACTGTTGTTGTTGTGTTGCATAAGCGAGACAGATACAACGATGCTGGGGGCATTATTCTTTTGAGCTAACTTGTCCCCCTTTAAGTTAGCTCCGTTTCGTTTCCCGAACCTTTTTGTCTTGTTGTTTGGTTCGGGCACTTATGTTGTACATGTCCCTCTTTTCCGCAGCCCCAGCATGTGATTTTCCTGCGCGTATTTCTGTCCCCTTCTTTCTGGATTGACCGCAGTACTTCCTTTATCTGCTGCCTGAGGTCTTTGATATCCAGTTGCGGTGACCCTTCAGTAACTGTAGCAGTCCTGATCCGTGGGACTGATCTTGTAGCTTTCTTTGCACCTTCTAATGTCAAAGCGAACGCCAATACTTCTTGTAGCGTTCGCTTTCCGCTAACTCGGACGCTATTTTGTATGTCCGTATCCCGTATGGCGCTTACGAATCTTTCCCCCGCCATCTCGCACCGCATCTCCACAGGGTAATCGGGATAGGACATGTATACTAGACGTTCGATCTCCGCCGCTAATTCTTGAAGCGTTTCCGCAGATTTCTGCGTTCTGTTGATGAGTTCGATCCGGTATACATCCTTCATGTGGTTGTCCCCAAATCGATTGTCCAATTGCGTTACAATGTAATTGTAATTTTTCTCATTTTCCGGTGAGATTGTCCGCAATAAATCGGCTGAGTTACCCCGTAGAGCCAGAATTAATGCTGTGTCTTTTTCTTTGTCGGACCAGTCGTTCGCACCAGCAGCCGCTTCAAACTGTCGTTTATATACAGGCCATGAAGTTTTGCCGTCAAATATTGGTGGCTTCATCCTTTTACCTGATGACTCAATATTTGGTTTATTTTCTTTGATGTCAGCCATTTTTGCTTCTATACTGCTACTTTTTGTTCCAATTTCTGGTCCAATTTTTGTTCTATGTTGCTTACTTCCGCGCGAACTGTTGTAACTTCTGTAGTTATTTTGTCTTCCAATTTCTGTTCAACTTTACTTACTTCTGTACGAACTGTAGAGACTTCTGTAGTAATTTTGTCTTCTAAGTTCGCAACACTGGATTCAACTTGAGATTTTAATTCACCCATACTAGACTCCATTTTGGTTTCTAGTCCAGAAACGCTCGACTTAATTTCACTTTCAAGACTAGATTTCATTTCATTCTGCATATCAGATACATTCGTAATTTTACTTTCAAGACTTGCAGAAGTCGAATCTATTTTACTCTGTAAACTCGAAGCAGTTGAATCCATTTTGGTTTGAAGACTAGAAGCATTTGTTTTCATTCCGCCTTGTAAACTGGAAGCATTTGTTTTCATTTCGCCTTGTAAACTGGAAGCATTTGTTTTCATTTCGCCTTGCAAAGAATCCATTTTATTCATCAGCAGGGTCATAAACTTCTCGAACTTATCACTTTCCGCTGATTTTGCACCCTCTTCACTGAAATCGAACTTGTCATTGTCCTCGTTCGTGTTTTCTTCTTGTTTTTCCTCTTTCAGAATTTCACTAAAGTCGAATGTGCTAATGTCTAGTTCTCTTATTGCACATTCAGCGATTAATCTTTTCTTCTTTTCTGTTTTAGTTCCCGTGGAAACTGACTTCCACACACGCAGAACTGTGGATAGTTCTGATGTACTCAAGCTGTCTAATAGTTTACTTTCCATTGTTCAAATATTTTTAATTGTTCACGAAATTCTCATGTTCTATAGAAACTTCTCGCACAGTATCTAAATACTACGAAATTTCCTAGTATAATCTTAATTTCCAAGAAATTTCTCGTACAATTGAAATTTTCACACGATACACGACGTATAGCCTCAAATTTCGCACAATCCAAATTTTTATACAACTCACAAAATTTCTTGTACGCCCCTGAAATTTCTCACACCGTGAAATTATTATACCCTTAATTTTCTTAATAACGAATTTCTTCGAAATTTTTCCCACAGAAGTTTCTAGTTTAATTTCGAATTTTCTTGCAGCAAATTTAGCACAATTGTCTTTCCTGCACTGATTCACAATAAAAAATCTCACTTCTGACACCAATGTGACGTGTTATTCTTTCGGTTCGATGTTATTAGAATGATAACACTTTTTATTTATGTGAATTTAGTGTATAAACTTTATTTGTACTTATTTCTGCTTAACAATTAGTCTTAAAAATATTTGTCTTTCAATAATTTAATTATTATTACAATTATTTATCACAGTTTTAGAGCTTCACTATTTTAATTACTTCTAAGATCAAAGCTTTAGTTTTACTCCGAATATTTCAAGTTCACAGTTCGGCTTTCTAATTTGAATTGAATTCTCTACTTGAATCCCGGCGGCTATTTATATAAGTCAGAGTATTTCGGGATTCTACTAGAAAAATCCTATTATTTGATTACTATTGTTTGATTCTTGTTGCTTTTAATGCTATGTGGTAACACTTCTCGAATAGTCTTGAGTTATAAATATTGCGTTTGACATTTCTCGGAAATCGTTTTGTTTGTTTACAAATAAATTATTCTCGTGTTTTCTGGGTTTTTCTTTTATTAAGAAAAACTCAGAAAAGTAATAAATTTGTGTAGTGATTTTTATAGTGCAATATTTTTATCTGGTGTTTTCGCAGGTGGCATTATTGTTGTCGGTGTTGTTGTTTGCACTGCTACATTTTTAAATTTGTTCGGTGGTGTAAAAATTTAAGACGGTTGTGTCCTCTTACGTTTGGTTGGATCCCTGTTGTCTGCTGGAAGGAGGATAGCACGTTTCATTATTTGGTTTTCACTTGTTGACTTCTTGATAATTACTGATAAATAATTTGATTTTCATTCGGCCTTATATACTTTTTGACAGGATTTATTTAGGATGGGGTCAGGTTTACGGTTGTTTGTTTTAGGAGGTTCTTTTGATTCTTTGATGATCTGTCGCGAATGGGGAAGGATAATAATGTTGTTCAGCGACATTTTGAAGCTTTGTCGGATTAAAAAATCCGTTCCAATTACCATTTCTTCTGCTAATTTGGCGACATAAATGAAGTTGTGTTGTAATTTTTGTCCTCTCCAAATTAGTGGTAGTTGGATTGTTTTGCTGGTATATACTTCTGTGTTGTCTGCTAAGCATAGGCAGTGCGCCTCATTAGTAGGTGTGATTAAATTGCTCTAACCGGTTTTCATTATTTCTTCTCCTATGCATAATTTCGATGCTCCTGTGTCGATAAGTGTTCTTTTGGCTGTGCAGGTTGCTCTTGTATGCCCTCGTTCTCCACACTTCCAACAGCATTCTGTCCAGTTATATTCGGTCTGGTATGTTTCGAATTTCTTCATCTCAGTTTTGTAGTTAATCGCTTGAAACTACTGGATCGACTGTGGACGTTCTGGTTTTGGGATTCTTTATATGGGCTGTTCCGATTGATTTGTTGTTACTGTCTTTCAGTTTTACTATTACCGGTGAAATAATTTTCTGAACTATTTACGGTCCATCTTATTTTGGTGCTAGTTTTGTTGCAAAATTATCTTTAGCTGATGAGAGGGGGTGTGTTTTGACCAATACACTCTCTCCTATTTGTGGCTTCCACTGTCGGCGTCGCAAATTGTAGTACTTTTGCTGCTTTTCGAATGCTTTATTCATGTTGATCCGGACTAGTTCAAATATGTTTTGTAGTTTTTCAAAACGTTCTTTTGTATCAGTGCTTTCTTGAATATCGGTGTGTTTGTCATATGATGTATTCGGTAGAAGTAGTTCTCGGCCATAATTTAAATAAGCTGGTGTATAACCTGTTGTTTCTTGTTTGCTTGTATTGATTGCTAACATTAGTTCTGGGAAAAAGGTCCGATAAAATCTGAACTAACTATTTGCCATGGATGATATACTGGTGTTGAATGCATTTGACCAGCTGGTTTGAATTTTATACATGATTCACATGATCGTACATATTTTGCGATGTCTCGGAACATTCCGTGCCAGTAATATAATTTTGCTATTCGTGCAATTGTTTTTGCAATGCCTAGATGGCCTGACGTCATCATGATTATGTTGAAGTATTCCTCTTTTTCTCGGTGTACACATAATTTCCACGGTGTTACGGTGTCTTGGGTATAGGCAATGCCATCTTGATTTCATCAGGCCAAGTGCTAGGCGCTATTTTTTGCAATGACGTCATTGATTGAAGACAACATTATTGTATCAGTATTTTCTTCGACAAATCGCGGTTAACTTGTAAGAGAAGTTTTGCGCGGTTAATCTGTTTTTAATTAATTTAATTTATGTTAGAAGAGAACAGGTAAGTAATTTATGTGAAAATTAGTGTTGAAAGTTTTAAAATAAAGATAAAAAAATGATAACAAAAGTTATAAAAAAAGTACACATTTCTTGAAATTCGACGTTCATGAATTTTTGGCGGTTAATTTTTCTCTCGTGCTTTTTTCCAAAAGATTCATCAATGATTATAATTTATATTAAAACAAAAAAACAAATAATTTGCAAAAAATTAGTACTAAAAATATTAAAATAAAGTGAAATTACAAAAGTTAAAAATACACATTGAAAATTGACGTTCGTGAATTTTTGGCGGTTAATTTTTCTGTTTTTTTTTTTTTTTAAATTTTAATAATAATTTCAATTTATATTAAAAAGAGAAAAGTATTATTAAAATTATGTTGTGTTTTATTTTAAATAATAGGAAAGTTGAGCTGTTAATTTCATAAAGCTTGTTGAAAATTGGAAGGAAAAAATCAAAAATTGAAGGTAGATAACGTGTTAAAAAAATAATTAAAATGTAAAACTAATATTTTTAATCCAACATTTTAGATGCCTACTGCATGTTGTGTTCCACGCTGCCCATCAGTATATAAAAGGTTTCGAAGACGTCAATATGTTCCAGTTTCCGCGGGATGATGAACGGAGGAAAATATGGTTAAGGAATATCCCCAGAAAAGGTTTTATAATCACAAAAAATTCTGTGATATGTTCAAAACATTTTGAAAATCACTTCATAATTAAGACGGATGTTTTAAAAAAGGCTGACGGTATGAACGTTATTATTATTAATATGTTTTTTAATATAATAATATTTTTAGGTTCGTCGTTGGACGTTCAAATTAAATGCATATCCAACCATCTTTCCAAACCTGCCAAAATACTTGTCCAAAAAAATAAATTTTAGAAGAGATCCAGAGGACAGGCGTTGGAAGGTAGCGCAACGAAATGTAGAAGTTCAACAAAACTGGATTAAAACAGATGAAATACTGTCTATTCAGAATGTTCTTCAAAAAGATAAGTATAAATAGGATTTTAAAATTCATTTCTGACAAAGTTTTTTTTTTGAACCTATCTGTTGAACCGATCCCTCGTGTAAAGTGCTCATTTTCTTTAAATAATAATTTCGATGTTGAAATTTTTGTATCTCATCATAAAATAAACTCAAGAAAATTCGAATACATTTTAGGACGCAAACTGAAATGTGACTTATTTTCAAAATTAGAAAATTTGATTACCCATTTAGATAATTTGGAAAACGATGCAGCGCCGTTGTTTTGCAAAGATTCTATAATTCTAAGTATTCAAACGGAAATTGAAGTTCTCATTGAAAATGACACTTTCGACGACGACACAAATAAGTCCCTAAATTTTCTGAAAGAACAAATAGGTTTGCTAAACGCAGGTCGTAGACGTTATTCACCAGAAACGATAGTATTTTCCGTCTTATTTTTTTATACATTTCCAGGGGGATATAGATATCTTCGAGATTCTGGTATTTTTAAATAATTATTGCTAAAATTTGAATAACACATTTCGTTGCTCCACTACCGCTAGAAAGCTTTCAACATTAAGTAAAATGTGATATTTTTAATTAATTGTTTTTATTATTGTTTTATTATTTAAAAATTTATTTATTTATAACATATAGTATGTGATACATTTAAGCCTAATTGAAGTATTATTTTATTTTTGTTTATGTATATTTATTTGTTATGTACAATTTGTACCTATTTATTTGAATATAAATACGAATTTTTTTTGTTTTATATAAATTTAGAAAAATTGAATTTCGTTATTTTTGAAATATATTTTGGAAATAAATTTGAGTTTCTTTATTATAAAAAATTTTTTGTATTTAATATTTCTTTAATAGCAATAAAACTTTTATGTAAATATATATATGTAGAGTTGGCAATACTATAGACTGTTAGGTCTATACTATTATTAAGTAAATACTAATTTTTAAACAGTCGTTTGTACTAAGTTTTTTCGAGCGGTTGATATTTTTATTTAGATAAAGAAAAGAAAAGCCTTTGGTCAAGAAAAGTAAAGTAAAAGCAAAGTTAAGTTAAGTCAAGCAAAGTTTAAGAGAACCTTTTTTTGTAATATCATTTTTCTCTTATTTTTTAATAATATACTTTTTTTTATAATTAACGTTTTTTTTTCAATATTAAACCTTTTAATTTTAATCAATTATAGTGTTTTATTGCTTATATATATATATATATATATATATTCTATTTTACGAAAACAGAAATATAGAATTAAATTAAAGTTTAATTTTCATAAATGTATTTTGTAGTTTTTTTTTATTAATATTAAAATAATTGAGTTGGCAAGTATTCAAACAATCTGTAAAAGAAATTTTTTTATTTAATATAATTTTTATAATACTTACTCAGTTTGTGGTAATTATCCTATTTCATTTTCTATTGTGTTTCAATATTATAAATTTATTAAAAATAATCATTGAATTTTTTTATTTAACTAGAGACATTACTTCGTCGGAGTTATGAAGTGTCTCCGCTTTTACACTAATATTACGGATCATACTACTGATTATAAATAAAAAAACTGCATTTGCACTAAATATGATTTTTTTTAAATAAACTAGTTTATGATTTACGAAAATATTTGTTCCTTTTAATTATTTTAAATAACGATTTTTAAAAAAATCTGAACGAAAATATTTTCGTAAACATAACCTAAATTTACACCCGCAATTTTCATGCGAATTTTGTATTATTTAATAAAAAAAATATAACACCATTTATCATTGACACTTCGCTATCACTATATATCATAATTTTCATATTTTTTTTATAAAAATTAAAGCAATTTTCACAAAATACTGAATTATTAAAACACGATACGCGAACGTAAATATTGAATTCTTTGATTCTGACAATCGTGGATCGTGAATCGTCTGCATTTTCCTCGGGTTGTATTTCTTACGTACGGTTGTTTCGCTTTGGCCTGAAACAAAACAAAAATGTAAAAAAAACAAACAAAATTAAATCAATGTTGAGTGCTGTTTCTTTTTCGTATGGTGTAACAGTAGGCGCCCCTTTTCTATATTTTGTTTTTTGTTGTTTTGTTGGTTGTGGCTTTTGTATGATGCTAAGAATTTGTAGAAACCTTTTTATGCGCCACTAGCTGTACCCGGCCACGCGTTGCTGTGGCTCAATCTGGTTAAATGGAAAGGAGAAAGTGCGCGTTTCTAATATGTTTAATTTCACAATGTTTGTGGGTATACAATATTTTTGGTTCTTCCATTCTCCACGCAGACTGTGCGGACTCTAGAACATGCAACATATAATTGTCCATGTGAGAAATAATCCGTCTAATCCGCACAATTCTAAAGATTGGCCCTGAACTTTGTTTACGGTGATTGCAAACGCCAATCGAATTTGGAATTGCAATCTCTTAAATTGAAAATGGCATTTCCGTAGGAATCATATGAATGCGAGGAATGAGGACATATTCACCTTTGAAAGCTCTGCGGTGGCAGATGGAGTGAATTGAAAAATTCGGGTGGATAATAAACCGCTTCATCTGCTTCCACAACAGTATCGACAGACTTGTATGTGACTACCTCGCTTTGAATGTTAGACTGAATAATATTGTTAAGTTCCTAGACGTCTTTGTTTTTGGCCGCAAGAATAGCTCATTCGCTCACCGAATGGTGATCCTTGTAATTGGTTTGGATATTGGGAAATACTTTTTCAAACAATTCTTCTTTTGACGTCACTAAATTGCGTTATGAGGCAATGAAATTCGTCCTGAGGTCATATCAACCGGCACTTTTGCGTTCCAAATTTCCAGCAATTGTTGTGAGAATATCTCAGCTAATCGGCCGTTTTGCATCTGGACACGCATATTTGTAGTTAATTTGTACGTAGGCATTTATTTCATCTGCTGGTGTCGATCGAGGAATTACAGTTACTGTTTGCCTGAAATCTCCTGCAAACAATATTAATGCGTTCCCAAATGGTCTGATGTTTCCACGAAAATCTTGCAATGATCGATTAAGAGCCTCGAGTGATTTTTTGTGCGCCTTTGTGCATTCATCCCAAACAATAGATTTTTATTTCTAAAATACTTTTCCCGTGCCGGACCCTTTGGAAATGTTGCAAGTGGGAGTTTCAATGAATTGCATGTTCAATGGTAATTTCAAAGCGGAATGAGCAGTTCTTCCACCTGGTAGCAATATCGCAGCTATTCCGGATGACACAAGAGCTAAGGCTATGTCATTTTGGGATCGAATTGCTGCCAGAATCAATCTGATTAGGAACATTTTACTAGTTCCTCCTGGTGCATCTAAGAAAAAGATTTTTCCAACCCCGTTATTGACAGTTTGCATTATTTGATCGTAAATGCGTATTTACTCGAACATTAGCTTAGGCATATTTGATTGAACATACGGCAAAAGATCACCCGTGTTGTAATTTTGTTCACGACGCAATTCTACATCGAACGAAGCAGCAGCAGATCGATTCGGTGATGGCATCTCCAATTGATTGAGAGCTTTGTTCGCGATTTCTAGTCACAAATCTACATTCATTATCAACACTTCGTTGTAGATTTCTGCTGTGAATCCATGTTCATATTTGAATTTTCCTTTCGTATTCGAGCTATGTGCGTTTTAAATTTCTCCCATAGCTCTGTTGGAGATGAAGGAGAGCAGGCGGTCAATATGATTGAAAAAATCTCCTCATTCATTTTTTGGCACATTTCTGGTGTCACTTTCACAGCGAAGGGCAACCGCAAAAACCGATAACAACCGAAAGGGGTACTAAATGTACACAATTTACTTGATGGTTCATCTAATTGGATTTGCCAAAATCCATCTTTGAAATCTAGCACAGAAAAATATTTCTGATTGATAATTTTAGGCATTAACTCCTCGAATGATGGTATTGAATGAATGTGATCTTTCAGAGCTAAATTAAGATCTCTTGCATCTAGACAAATCCTAATTTTCTTGTTCATTTTCTCAACGATTACTATATTCGCCACCCACTCAGATGGAGCATCAACCGGTTTTATAATTTTCCTGTCACATACATTTTCTAATTCCTTTTTAAGCGGCTCCCTTAAGGAAAGTGGTATTCTTCTAGCTGGCTTAACTACCGGACAAACCTCATCCTTTAGTGCTAAATGAAACTTTTTAAAACAACAACCTAAACCAGTGAACACCTTCTTATTTTTCGCCACTAAATCCTCCTTGCAATTGAATTTAATAGTATTTACTCTTGAAATTAAGCCTAATTGCATACAACTTTTTAAACCCAAGATTGGCACTGTGCTATGATCTACAATAAAAAATTTCTCTTTTGAAACCCGGTTCATAACAATACAATTTAAATCAACTGATCCTACCGTTTTCAATTTTGCACCCCCATATGCTTCAAGATTTGTGTTATTGGGGTCTATTTTCATATTTTTAAATTCACTAATAAAATTTAACGGTAGCACATTTACCTCAGCTCCAGTATCTAATTTAAATTGTATTTTTTTAATTTGATTGCCCATACTGGATTCAATTTTTATGTCTTCAACCCACGATTTAATTTCTTCAATATTTTTATTCTTTACTGTATTAATCAAATATCCTTCTTCATTACCATTTGAATCAATTTTTTCATCGTCGCCCGAATCAATTTGAATATTACTAACCTTTTTGGTTTTACACACTATTACAAAGTGGTTATATTTATTGCAGAGCATGCACCGTTTTCCATAAGCAGGACATTTACCTCTCTCATGTTGTTTATTACAATAATTGCAGCTATCATTATTACCTTTATTTGTATTGGTGCTGCTTTCCATTTTGTTTTCTTGTGATCTAAAAGATAAATTTTTTGATTGAATACTGTTTTTATACAATTGGTTATTATTTTTTTTTAAATTATTTTCAAAAGGAAACTTTTTTATTGCATCCAACGATGTTCCTATATTTTGCATCTCTTTCGATTGAAAATTAGACAATTCTGCTGCCCTGGCCATCTCTACAGCTCTCACAAATGTCAGATCACTCACTTCTAATAATCTCTTTTGCAATTTTTTGTCCGTTACTCCAAAAACAATACGGTCCCGTATGATCTCACTTTCTTGGTCCTTAAAACCGCATTATCTCGCCATTTTCTTCAACTCCATCAAAAAGTTATCAAAGGGCCCATTATATGCCTGAGATCTTCCATGAAATACAAAACGTTCGTAAACCTCATTTGCTTTAGGTTTACAAAATTGTTCAAAGGAATTTAACACCTCTTCATATTTCGATTTCAGATCTGTATATAAATTAAAAGCATTGAATACCTCAATTCCTTCAGGTCCAATCGCATTTAGAAAAATAGCCACTTTAACAGATTCCTGTTTTCTATGCAACTCAATGACTTCAGCAAAAATCTCAAAATTTTGCCGAAAAACACGCCAGTTTTCTGCAATATTTCCCGACAATTTCAATTCATCTACTTTTCGTACAAAATCCATATTCCTTTCAATAAAAATTTTTTGATATTTTGGCGGTCGAGCTCGTGCTCGTTTCGATTTATTCAGCAAGCTGATCAATTTTTTAATATCGTATTTTATTGTTCCACTACGGTATTTTATGAAATAATTTCTTCAAATTTGCCAATTTCCACTTGTTTTAAAAAATTTTATTATTCTCTTTTTTTTTTAATTTGACTGCGCCATGTAATAAAAATGCGCCTGATTAATTTCAATATCCATTTAATACTGCTTAAAAACTAGATAACAATATTATAACCGTAACAATAACAGTATTATTAAACTATATAGATTTGTTATTAAACCAATATCACTACATAAAGGATATCCAACGTTTCCTGTAATTGTGTTGGATACTAAAGCTCGACGATATCGAGCGTTTTCTGTCTATCAGGCATGGTGAATTTGGATTCAGTGTACTGCAAAGTCCACGTATCACATTTTTCGTCACAACTTCATGCAAATCCTTTATCGACGTGGGTATCGGGTATTTCAGTGCATATTACATCCTCGATTTCGTTTGAACTGATTTGTTAGTGTATGTACGTGTGGCAATCCTCTCTTTTGCCATTCCATTGAGTATATCCAGCAGTGCACAGACTAAACACTTAATGTTTTACCATGAGATCCATCAGCGATTTCAGTTTCTGTCTGACAGAAACAGGTGCTGTGATGTCATGCCTATCCACCGGCGATTGCCCAGGAAGTAAGAGCTCTTGTATTGTAAATCGTCCCAAGCTGGAAATTTCATCTAAGATTTTGTAAAATTCAGCATTTTCATTTTTAAATGCCTCCAAAAATTGAGGCTCTACCTATGAAGTGTCTTTCGGCTTTGGGTTTGCAAAATTATACACCAATTAGTAGAGAGTAGATTATAATTTATTAATTTAATTCTTCATGTTTTAAAGAAACTTGATTTTTGAAATAAATAACGCAAACATTTTTTTCAATTCGAATGTTCCACAATGCTCATGTATTGTGGAATATTCGAATTGCCCATTTAGAGTATTGGCACCTCCGAATTCATATTTTTAATCCCGCTACTACTTCACAACAAATAAGCAATAGAAATGCAAGTGTGTGCCTCAAATTCCCCTACTTGTTCTCTTTAATCTATCATCGTAAATCAGAAACATTGAAATGGAATCGTAAAATATTTAGTATAGCGCGTGTAGTTTTTACGTGCAACAGATGGCATTGTTTTTTAATTGAAAAAAGTGTTTTATCCTGTCACAGGTGTGACAGAGGTATATAAAAAGTATGTAAAAACCTACTCATGTTCGAATTGAAATTTCTGTAAAAGTTTCAAAGCAATCCGTCAAGAGATTTCGGAGATTAGCAATTTTGTACAAACATACAGAGACGATTTTATTT